>CM072931.1:2962671-3562671 GCA_036971965.1 Nyctalus aviator
AGGCGCCCTCGGCACCGCCCGGGCCTGGCCCTCAGCCCAGAGGCTGGCGGCGGTCAGGCCAGGCTGAGCAGAGATGCACCAGAGGGAGCCCGTGCTGCCTTTTCTCTCTTCTTCCTCAGGACAGCCAGTCAGACACCACGGCCCAGTGCACATTAGACAGAGTCCAACTTCCTCCGTTACAGCTGTATTACTGTTACTGAGGCCCAATGCACAAAAAGTGTGTGCACTTGGCAGTGGCAGGGGTAGGGTGGGGAGGGGTCCGTCAGCCCTGCCCTTGCCCTCTCTCAGTCCGGGAGCCCGCAGGGACCGGCCTAAGCCCTCAGTCAGACATCCTTAGCTCTGCCGTGGAGGCAGGAGAGGCTCCCACCACCGCCCTGGGAAGGCCAGCCATGAGCCAGCTTCCGGCTGAGCGGTTCTCCCTGTGGATGTGCATTTATAAGCGTTACTTTAAAGACGTTTAAAAGCATTACTTTAGCAAATATGGCTAATTAAAAACCAAAAATTTTGTATAGAAAACATTAAAAAGCTAAAAAAAATTTTTTTAAATCAATAGAAAAATCATTAGTAACACACGTGACAGATGGCAGTTAACATTCTTAACATAAAAACCTCAGGAATCAACACAGAAAAGGGCGACACAGCAGAGACAGCAGCAGCCATGACTGCAGAAACGGGAAGCGCGTAGTGGCATCCTTCCAGTCGCCTGCGCCGGCCCTCACCCTGGGTCACAGATCACGCGGCTCTGAGCCACGGTTTCCCCACCGGTGACACAGGAAGGATGGTTTGTCCCTGGGAGTTCGTTTATGACTCAAAGCGTCCACAGCGCGTCTGGCCACGGCCCGCCTGGCCCCAGTCCCACGTGGAGCTCAGCCCCTCGCCGCCTCTCAGGCCCTCCCTGGATGCTAGGCCTACCTGGATGCCAGCCCTACCTGGATGCCAGCCCTACCTGGATAACAGGCCCTCCCTGGGTGCCAGGCCTACCTGGATGCCCTGCACCACGTCCCGGAAGAGGGGTGAGCGCTGGCTCCAGGTGCTCACCAGCTCCACCGCCCGGTCGAAGTTCTTGACGTACTCGCCGTACATCTTGAGGAACGGGGCCAGCTTCTGCAGGATGTCCCCAAACCGCGGGTTCCCGTCCCTGTGTGGGGAGCGAGGTCGAGATCGTCAGAGAGGCCACTGGTGAGGGGGCAGGTGAGAGGGGCTGCACGGGGTGAGGAGGGGGCAGTATCTGCTTCCCCAACTCACAGGGAGAAGCAAATAGCAGATGCCGGATGGCAAAGGCAGGCACAGAACCGGGCCACAGAAGGCCGCGTGGGGAGCCGGGCATCAGAGAGAAACGAGGACCCACGGCACCCTCCCACTGAGCAGCGGTGAGCACTGTGCATCCCGACACGGACTGGGTCAGGGGCGAGAAATACACCACAAAACGCACCAATGTAAATTAATATTCTTTGATCTTAGAGCTGTGGGGGATTGGCACTAAATAACTCATCGTAAAGAAGAAAAAAGGCACACAGACAAATCCAGCCACCGTGGCCTCGCCGGAAATGTGCCCGGGGCTCCTGCAAGGCCCAGCCGGGGCCGCGGGCACTGCCCCTGCACTGCTCCCGCCCAGCAGCCGGGGTGCAGGACGGCCCTCCCGCCTGGAGGAGAAAAGCTCCTGCCCAGAGGACCGTGCCAGCCAGAACCCAGCCCAGCCCTGAGCTTGGACCCAAAGGCCTGGGCGCCTGCTCCGTAGGGGCCTGTCCCTCTGAAGATGGACACGCGGACCCGGTGTCCAGCCAGTGCTGGTGGGGAGGGGCCCGGCCCGGAGGCTCTGCGGGCAGCGAAGGGGAGAGCGGACACCACGGCCCGAAGCTGAGGGCCTGGTCCAGGAAGCGGAGCAGGCCGGCGGGGCGGCGGGGCGGCGGGCCTGTGAGTGTGCCCCAGCCGCGTGAGCAGGAGGAACACGCCCCGGAGGCGTCGCCCAGAGGAAAAGGCTCGGTGCGCTGGCTGTTCGGTGCTTGCAGCCGTCTGACCCCACTAATCCCGGGAAGCCTAGGCAGGTCCCCTTGCTTTCCAGTGAAGAAGGGAAGGCTGGGAGGCCCTAGTGGTGTGGGTCGCCGAGGTCAGGGCTGGGAAGCAGGCCCAAGTGCCCTGGCTTTTTAAGACATAAAACGCCCAGACTTAGACGCCGCTTGGCAAAGAGAATTAAGAAACAGCAGCACCGAGACACCATCACCAGGACCGTCAGCTGCCAGCTGGGTAGAGCCAGCTCCCGGAGAGGCTGGCCGGTCCCCAGGCCTGTGAGGAACTCACCACTCCTCCGTGATCCTCGTCCGCAGCGCGGGCAGGAGGAACTGCCCGTGGAAGCGGTAGATGGAGGAGATGTTCGAGAAGACGCCGGTGGTGACCTCCGGAGGGACCCCCGCTGCCGTCAGCTGGGCGCAGAAGACCTGAGCACACAAAGGTCACTGAGAGGTCACCGTGGTGCCGCCACGCTGCTTCTGCGGGTGGGGTGCCCAGGGGAGGCTGACGCCTCTTCTTTCCTTAATGAACCTCCATCCCGCACGCGCTCCAATGACCTGGGTCTTACACAATAGCCCTAAGGACGGGGATGAGGCGGGTGGGAACAGGCCGTCCTTCCTCCAACCACCTCCACGGGAAAGGGCAGGTCCCAGCTTCCCTCTCCACTTGTGAGCCACAAACAGAAGCAACACCTGTTACACCCTGGCTTCCTTTGGAGTTATTGCCTGGCTCATCAATCCCATGTTGTCACATGGACAGAGAAAGTGCCACCCACAGTCCCACTGTTTATTCAGAAAGATGTCCAGGGACTGTGCACATGCTCATGTGATGAGACTGCCAGGAATAAGGAGTAAAATCCAGCAAGGGGGCTAGGCAGGACCTTTGCCCCTCGGCCACAAGCTCTGAAAGCGAGAAGAATGTTTCTGGAGGGTCCTTAAACTTGTCTGAGTTTTAGTATAGTCATTTGTATTCCAAATATAAGGCCCAGGCACTATGAAGATGGGGAGTTTGCCTGTAAAACTGCCCACAACACTCTGAATGTAGACAAGACGTGCCCCCATCAGAGGCTACCTGATCGAGCAGGTGCAGCCGCCTCACATAGGTCTCCTCGGTGTGCAGGAGCTCCTGGGCGATGTGGAGCAGCTCTTGGGCCCTGGAGCGCTGTGGAAAGATGAGCCAGAGCTGATGGGGAAGTCTCTTTAATATATAGTATTGGAATAATTGGACAGATACATGCAAAAAAAAAAAAAAAGAAAGAAAGAAAGAAAGAAAAGAAACTAGGGAGAAACGAAGACGGCGGCATAGGGTAGACTCCTGAATACAGCCTACCACAACAAATTTGAATTTAGAACTGAAAAATAGGGGAAACATCGCCCTGAAGCACTGGATGGCTGGCTAAGAGGAGGCTCTACCATCTGAGAAGGAGAGAGAAGGCACGCTGAACCTCAGGAAATGTGAAGGTGCGGTGAATTGCGTGTGCGAAAAGGTGACCACCCACCTTCGCTGCTGGCTTACTTGTGGAGCACGGAGAGGGCAGACAGCTAACATGCGGCTACCTTTCTTGTTCAGGAGGAAAACAGAACCACCCTATTGCTCTGATAGACAGCCCCAGTCAGGGAGAGGCCAGACTTTCAGGTAGTGGACAGAGATCTCTCGGAGGTATATGAAGCCAGTGGCCATTACTGCGGGACTCAGAAACCAGACCCTTGTAGGGAGGGGCTGACCAAAGCTTGTCTGCACCACCCCAAGACTCCGCCCCATCCAAGCGGAGCACAGAAGCCCTTTCAGTGGCTAGCTTTCTTGTTCGCTGTGAATAGGACTCTCCTAGGGAGGGACAGACAGGAATCCAAAGCTTGTCTGCGCCTATACCAAAGAGGTGCAAGCACCTGCAACCAATCTTGCGGGATTCACCAAGGCTTATCTGTGCCACCCCGAGACTCCACCCCATCCAAGTGGAATACAGAAACCCTCCTAGCTGAGACACTTCTGATCCTCATAGCCAATTGGCTTGGAGATCAACGCTTCCCAGTGATACCAACAACAAGCAAGGCTTAACAACAAGACTTCACACACAGCCCACAAATTGTCCACCTCAGGTATCTGGGAGGCTGACCCACTGAACCATATAGGGCACCTTAGCACACAAAGCCACCCTACCAACTCAGGGAAGCTGTGAAAATGCTGAGACAAGGAACAGATCACAAACAAAAGAAATGGAAGACAAGAAGTGACTGGATATAGAGTTCAAAACCACGCTTATAAGGCTTTTCAAGAATTTCCTAGAAAAGGCTGGTAAAATAAACAAGACCTATGAGGATATGAAAAGAGACCAACTAGAAATAAATAATATATTGTATGAAATAAAAAATATTATACAGAGTCCTAAAAACAGAATGGAAGATTGCAAGAACAAGTCAAAGATTTGGAACACAAAAAGCCAGAGACACTCCTCCACAGAAGCAAGAAGATAAGAGAATACAGAAAGTTGAAGATAGTGTAAGAAACCTCTGGGACAACTTCAAGCGAACAAACATCAGAATTATGGGGGTCCCAGAAGAAGAGAGAGAGCAAGATACCAAAAGAATACTGGAAGAAATAGTGACAGAAAACTTCCCCCACCTGGGGAAAGAAATAGACTTACAAGTCCAGGAAGCACACAGAACCCTAAACAAAAAGAATCCAAAGAGGACTACACCAAGACACATCATAATTAAAATTCCAAGAGCAAAAGACAAAGAGAGAATATTAAAGCAGCAAGAGCAAAGCAGGTAGTTACCTATAAAGGAGCACCCATATGATTGTCAGCTGATTTCTCAACAGAAACCATGCACGCCAGATGGGAATGGCAAGAAATATTCAAGGTGATGATTAGCAAGAACCTACAGCCAAAAATACCCTACCCAGCAAAGCTGTCACTCAGAATCCAAGGCCAGATAAAGAGCTTCACAAATAAAAAAAATTTAAAAAAAGCTAAAGGAGTTCATCACCGCCAAACCAGAATTATATGAATTGCTGAAAGAAGAGGAAGAAGATAAATATAAAAATTATGATCAACAAATACGAAACTATCAACAAGTGAAACTAAAAACCAAGGGAATTAAAAAACCTGATGAACAATATTAACTGGTGAATATAATAGAATCAGAGATATGGAAGGGGAGGGGACAGATGATTCTCGGGGAAAAGAGGAGTGGGGGGTGTGGGAAGAGCCTGAACAAAAACTGTGCACCTATGGATGAGGACAATGGGGGGTGGGGGGGAAAGGGCAGAGGGTGGGGTGGGAACCTGGTGGAGGGGAGCAATTGGGGGTGAGGGAAAGAGGAACATTGGTAATAATCTGAACAGTAAAGATTTGTTTTTTTAAAAAAAATCAAAATATTAATTAAAAATAAAAAATAAAAAGAAATAAAGAAAAAAAATGAAACTAGACCACCAACTTATACCACATACAAAAATAAACTCAAAATGGATAAAGGACCTAAAGGTAAGTCATGAAACCATAAAAATCCTAGAAGAAACCATAAAAATCCTAGAAGAAACCAGCAAAATCTCTCAAACATCTTTTGTACCAATATGTTTACAGCTACATCTCCTCAGGCAGTAGTCGCCAATCTTTCAGACTTCACAGACCACCTGTGGTCCATGGACCACCAGTTGCTGACCGCTGTCCTAGGGTAAAGGAAACTAAGGAGAAAATAAACAAATGGGACTACATCAAAACAAAAGGTTCTGCACAGCAAAAGAAACCATCAACGAAATGAAAAGGAAGCCCACTGTATGGGACAACATATTTGGCAATGATACACAAGGGTTAATATCCAAAATATTAGGGAGCTTATACAACTTAACAATCCAATTTAAAATGGGCAAAGGACCTAAATAGACACTTGTCCAAAGTGGACATGCAGATGGCCGAAGAGACAGATAAAAACATGCTCAAAATCACTGATCATCAGGATGCAAATTAAAATGACAATAAGGTATCACCTCATACCTGTCAGAATGGCTACCATCAACAAATCAACAAATGACAAGTGCTGATGAGGATGTGGAGAAAAGGGAACCCTCATGTACTGCTGGTGGAAATGCAAATTGGTGCAGCCACTGTAGGAAACAGTATGGAGATTTCTAAAAAAATTAAATATGGAATTGCCATTTGACCCATTGACCCCACTTCTAGGAATATATCCCAAGAAACCAATTATAAAGAATGTATGACCCCTATGTTCATAGCAGTTTACAATAGCTAAGATCTGGAAACAGCCCAAGTGCCCATCAGCAGACAAGTGGATAGAAAGCTGTGGTACATTTACACCAGGGAACACTATGCAGCAGTAAAAAGAAGAATCTCTTACCCTTTGAGACAGCTTGGAGGGACCTGGAGAGTACAATGCTAAGAGAAATGGGTCTGTCAAAGAAAGATAAGTATCCCATGATCTCACTCATATGTGAAATCTAATGAACAAAATAAAGTGAACAGAGTGGATCCAGAGACATGGAAGCAGGGAATAGAGTGCAGAATCTCAGAGGGGGAGGGTGGCTGGGTGGTAGATAATCCACCGAAGAGCTTTGTGCATCTATGCATGGCCCATGGAGAGACAGTGAGGTGCTGAAGGCCTGGGGAGGGGTGGGAGTGGGCTGGAGGGGGTCAATGGTGGAAAAAAGGGGCATGTAATACTTTCAACAATAAAGATTTAAACATATGTATATATATATATATATATATGTAAACAATAAAATGGCAATCCTATATAATAAAAGGCTAATATGTAAAAGGTCCCCTCAACTGGTTTGCCAACCACCCGTGGCCCCTCCACCTCAGACCACCCAGCCTAATCAACCCCAAGACAGGCTGGCTGGATCCCACCTGTGCATGAATTTGTGCACTGGGCCTCTAGTTCCAATCACTGTGAATGGTGTATGATATTTATAGGAATGATCATTTAATAAAGTTTATGTCTAGCCCTAGCTGGGTTGACTCAATGGAGAGAGCGTCAGCCTGGGGGCCGAAAGGTCCCAATTCAATTCCAGCCAAGGGCACATGCCTGGGTAGCAGGCTTGAATCCCAGTAGGGGGTGTACAAGAGGCAGCTAATCAATGATTCTTTCACATCATTGTTGTTTTTATCTCTCTCTCCCTCTCCTGTCCTCTCTGAAATTTATGGGGGGAGGGGGGAAGGGAACCAAGATGGCAGACTAGGTAAGCGCCTAAACTGCTACCTCACGCAACAATCTCAAAACAACTGAAAGACAGAACAGACATCATACAAAACCACAGGAAAGCTGGCAGAGTGGGAAATCTACAACTAGAAAGGAGAGAGGCTCACGGATCAGAGCAACTGCCAAGCGCTGAGGTAGGGAGAAGCGCACGCAAGCAGAGAGAAAGGGTGGCTGAGTACTTGGCTGGTGGGAGGGGAAAGGAAGCCCCTGACTGCACTGAACCCCAGTTCCAACTGCACTGAACCCCAGCCCCGGCCGAAACCCCGTGGGCCCAGGCTCATACAGGTGGAGTCTGGACTGTAGAGAAAGGCACCTGGAGATTCAGAGACTGGGAGACTTGGAGGAGCCAGGAGCTGTAGTGGGCAGGGTCTAGAGTCGCTTGCGAGTGACTGCGCACACAGAGGTTGTGTGCAGGCTTTCCCTAGCAGGAGTCAGAAGCTCCTAACTGCACTGAACTCCAGTTCCAACTCCACTGATCACTGAAACCCAGTTCCAGGCAAGCCCTGGAGCACTCATGTTCTTGCACAGGGAATCTGGACTGTAAAGTGGAAACTCAGGGGAGTGCAGAAAGTGGATTGATAATTATCAGGGGGAAAAGATGTGGGGGTGCAGGAAGAGACTGGACTAAAATCGTACATTTATGGATGAGAACAATGGGGCGGGGAGGTAAGGGCAGAGGGTGGGGTGGGAAGTGGGTGGAAGGGAGCTATTGGGGGAAAAGGGAGAAACAATTGTAATAATCTGAGCAATAAAGATTTATTAGATTAAAAAATTAAAAAATTAAAATAAATTTATGTCTAACCACTGGGGGATAAACATGAAACTAATATAATATTGTCTATAAACTATAATTGAAAAAATATAATAATGAATTTTAAAACTAAATTATCTTTGTTAATCATAATAGAATAAAATGAAATCAATAGCCCTAGCTGGTGTGGATCAGTGGTTAGAGTGTTGGCTCACCACAGGGGCACAAGTTTGAGTCCCAGTCAAGGGCACATTTCTGTGTTATAGTTCGATCCCCAGTTCCAGTCGGGGCACATATGAGAGGCAACCAATCAGTGTGGCTCTCTCACATTAATCTCTCTCTCTTTTTCTGTTTATCTTGCTCTCTTCCTTCTTTTCACTCCCTGTAAAATTATCCTCAAGTGAGGATCAACAAATAAACAAACAAAAAGTCACTAAGGAAACTAGAAAACGCCTGAGGAAAGTGAGAGTAAGAGTACAGCATCCCTTGTGTGGACGGCCGCTGAGCAGCCAAGAGGGCCGTGCAGAACTGCAGGTGCACATGTGCAGAAGGAGAGGGATCAGCCAGCAGCCCGCCCCACACCTCCAGCAGCTGGAAGAGCGAGAACTAAGCCAAAGCAGTCCGAAGAAGAAAACAGCAGAGATTAGAATATGAGGAAAACAGGATAAAAAAAACTGTGAAACAAATAAAACAAAAGTAAGAATTTTTTAAGAATCAATTAAATTGACAAACCCTTAGTTAAATTAAGAAGAAAAGAGAAGACTCAAATAACTAATATCAGAAATTGAAAGAGAAAACATGACCATTGATACCACCGAAATAAAAAGGACTATAGAGAATACTATAAATAATTGGATACCATAGAAGAAATGGAAAAATTCTTTGAAACACAAAACCTATCAAGACTGAATCACAAAGAAACTGAGAATCTGAACAGATCAGTAATGAGAAAAGAGATTGGATAAGCAATTAAAGACTTTCCAACAACAACAAAAAACACACCAATGGCTTCACTAGAGAATTAATAACACTGGAGAATCATCTATCTCAGATACTTCCAAAAAGTTGAAGAGACATTTCTAAGTTTATTCTGTGAGACAATACCTTATACCAAAGCCAGACACAAATGTTACAAGAAAACTACCGTATCCATCAATATCCCTGATAAACATTGATGCAAAAATCCTCAACAAAATATTAGCATATAAGTATCATATTAAAAGGATCAGCCTGGCCAGTGTGGCTCAATGGTTGACCATCAACCCATGAACCAGGAGGTCATGGTTCGAGTCCCAGTCAGGGAACATGCTCAGGTTGTGGGCTGGATCACCAGTGTGGGGCCTGCAGGAGGCAGCCGATTGATGATTCTCTCATTGTTGATGTTTCTATATCTCTTTTTCTCTCTCTTCCTCTCTGAAATCAGTAAAAAAATTAAATTAAATTAAATTAAAATTAAAAAAATTAAAAATGAAAGGATCATATGCCACGAGCAAGTGGAATTTATTTCTGGAATACAAGAATGGTTCACTAGGTGAAAGTCAGTCAGTGTAATACAGAAGGAAGGGAAACTGGCACAGAAAAACCATTTGACAAGATGCAACATCCTTTTGTGACAAGATCAATTAACAAATTAGGAGTAGAAGAAGAAACCTAACTGCACACAACACAGGCCAATTTGACATGTATGCACACCTGGGCGGCCTCCCCAGGCCAGCACCCCTTCGTCCCTCTGGATGGGAACTTGGGGCACAGGGTCCCAGCCCCTGGTCCAGAGCCCTGGCCTAAGGGTTGGGCCAACGAGACACAAATCAGAATCCCGTGACGAAGAACATAGACCCGTTTCCCGCTGTGGCAAAGTAACATGCCATCTTCATGTCCCGGACACAAAGCCCTGCCCGGGAGCACCCGCACACAGCCAGGCCCGGCCCTGCCCTCAGACACCCCTTCTCTAGGGGGGTCGCTGGCCCCCTCCCAGCACGGCCTGGCTCGCAGGGTGTCTGTCCTCCAGCAGCCCGCACCAGCAGCACCGCTTTCTGGGAGGAGCCCGGCTCCCTGCCCGACACAGCGGCTCCCAGGCCGCTGCTCCGTGCTCCCCCTCCCATCCTGGTGGCCCATGTGTGCGCGCGCGTGTGTGTATGCGTGTGTGTATGTGTGTGTGTGAATGTGTGTGTGAGTGTGTGTGCATGTGTGTGTGCATGTGCTTGTGTGTGTGTGTGAGTGTGCAGGTACGTGTGTGTGCATGTGAGTGTGTGCGCGCGCGTGTATTGTGTGTGTACACGTGCATGTGTGCGTGTGTGTGCATGTGTGTGAGTGTGCGTGCATGTTTGTGAGTGTGTGTGCGTGTGTGTGTGAGTGTGTGTGTGCGCGCGGGCGCATGTGTGACTGTGTGTGCGTGTGTGTATGAGAGTGTGTGTGTGTGTGTGTGTGTGTGAGAGTGTGTGTGTGTGTGTGTGTGTGTGTGTGTGTGTCTGCGCGCCTCCGGGGCGCTGCGAGGGCAGAAGCCGGGGCGAGCGGGGTCCTGGCCGCTGAGCAGGCCGCCGGCTCTTGGCAGGGCAGCTGGGTGCTCCCGCCCGTGCAGGGGCCTCTGCCATGTGGAGGCTGAGCAGGCCCCCACCTCCTGGCACCCACCTCCCGGCACCCAGCGGAGCGAGGCCGCCCCCTTAGACCAGACAGGAGGGCACCCACCTCGGCCCGGTCCGCTCGGGCCCCCGGGGGGCCGCGCTCCGGGGCGGGCTCCTGGCCGCCTGGGGCCGCCTCGGGGTGCGGGGCCGGGGGTGCGGGGCCGCCGGCGCAGGAGAAGGGCCCGGCCGGCACGCCGCAGGGCGGGCTGTCGATGCCGCTGTCCCGGTCCGGCTTGGCGGCAGGCTCCCCGGAGGGGCTCCTCGGGGCCGGGCCGGCGCGGAGGGCGGGCGCGGAGGGCACCCCTCCTGCGAGCTCCATCCTCGGGCCGGGCTCGGTGAGGGGCTGGCGGCCGGCACCTGGAGGAGACAGGGTGGTCAGTGCCAGCGGGCCCGGGCGGCACCCGCCTGCCTTCCGGGCGGCCTCGGGCGCTGGGCGATGGCAGACGGCAAGGTCTCTGCGGAGCCGGAGGAAGGAGGCGAGGGGGGAGAGAACCCCACAGGAGAGCACCTGCCGCTCAATGAAGCCAAGACAGACCAAGGCCACCGCCCAGGAGGAGCCCGGTCTGCGGGGTTGGGGAGACAGGTCCCGAGGCCGCAGGGAGGGGCAGGAGCCCGCAGCAGCGTCCCCCGCGGGGGCAGCCCCGGCCAGGGGGACACTCAGGCCAGAGCTGAGCCGGCCCCTGGCCCCCGGGGCGCCTGCCGGGGGGCCGTGTCCCCGGGAGGGTGCAGAGCTCACCCAGGGTGTGGGCCCTCACCGCCCCTCTGCCCGCCCCTCACAGGGAGGGCACCTCAGGCGCAGACCTCCCACCCGCAGCCGGTAGGGGGCACACACTCTCTGGGCAGAGCGCAGGGGGGAGCGGGAGCCTGGCGGCAGGCTGGCCCGGCTCCGCCCGCCCGCTCCTGGGGCTGGACAGAGCGAGGTCCTGGTGGTCCTGGTGCGGATCTGCGAGACCAGCTGATGGATCGGGAGCTGAGGGAGGCAGCCACGGCCTCGCTCTCTAAGGGCTGACTTCCCGGCTTCCCCAGGTCAAAGGGAGCACCGGACAAGGCAGGCCGGCCGGCCTCCTCCACAACTCCGGGGCAGTGGCCTTGGGAAGGGCACTCACATGTGGACACGAGCTCCCATATACACACCCCTCCACAGCACACGTGTGTGCACATACACCGCCCAAGGGACCTTGTCCCAGGAGAGGCAATTGGTCCCAGGCAGACAGGACGGGAGCTGAGTGACATTTCACTCAGACGCAGAGGCAGGCCTGGTCCCTATCTGCCTGTGGTCAGGGTTCCGCAAGCTCATCCTCCTTTATGTCAGAGCCTTCCAACGCCATACAGTGGCCGCCAGAGCCCACCGGGAGGCGGGGAACTGCAGAGAGGCGGCTGCGCCCGGCAGGAGCCACTTCTGCCCGTGGGCAGCGGGGCTGGGCTCACAGCGGGCAGGCAGCCAGGCCCGCCTGGCCCTGGGACACACGGAGCTCTGCCTCCACTCTGACCGGGAAGGACCAGAGACCCAGGCCCGGGCGCTGGCGCAGCCTGGCAGCTTGAGGAGCCGCTGTGTCAGGGGGAGCAGGTTGTGGTCAGCCCTGCCCCTTCCCCGCCCCCGCCTCCTCCAGGAGCGGAACCAGGGACCTGGGCCTCTGCAACTCCCCGGCTGGGGACAAACCACTTCCTCTGCGCCCGCCCCACCCAGCCCCCCGCTGTCAGGCTCTGGAGGCTTGGAGTGGGGGTCAGGTGCAGGCAGCCGGTGCTGCGTGTGCCCGTTCTCTCCTGCAAGAACCGAGTCTGAGCGCCGGCCTGGCCCCGGCTCACCGCAGGCTGGCCCCCGGCCCCTCCTGGAGCCGGCCTGGCCCTGGCTCACCGCAGTCTGGCCCCCGGCTCTTCCCAGAGCCGGCCTGGCCCTGGCTCACTGCAGGCTGGCCCCCAGCCCCTCCCGGAGCTGGCTGCTCGCCGGCCTGCTGCCCGCTCCATGTCTCCATGTCCGCTCGCCGTGGTCCCCGGAGGCCTGGGCTCACCCTCTTCCCAAGGCACCATCTAGACAGGGGCTGGTGCCGGCGGTCAGAGCTGCAGGCTCCGGGCCGAGGGTGTTGGAAGGCCCAGCCCCCAACTGTGTCTGGGATCACCCGCCCCTCCTGACTTGGCCTGGAAGAGTCCAGTAGCAGGCTGGAGTGGGGTCCCCCTCCACCAGTCGGCCGCCAGGACCAGCCACTCCTGCGCTCAGGGTCATCTTTCCTGGAGATGGAGACACCGACGACCCAGCGCTGTCCCTGCTCTCCTCTCCAGGGCCCCGCACACTTGCTCTGCACGGCGATCGACTGTCAACAAGCGCAGAGGCCCCGGGGAGACGGCACAACCAGACACCGGTGCCTCCCCGGCGGCCCAGTGCCGGTGGAGCTGGGAGTTGGTGGGTGGTTGAGACGGGACATTCCCAGAGCAGCAGAGTGGCCAGGAGGTGGAGGTCAGCCCCCAAGCCTGGCCAGACACAGCTTCCACTGTGGACACAGCTCATCAGGGGCCTCGCCGCCTCGAGGCGAGTCCCCCTCCTGATCCCAGTGCCCCCGGACCCAGAAGCACCCTCGAGGCCCCAAGCCCCACCACTCACCTGCCCGGCGGCTTCTCTGGCCTCGGGTGGGCGGAGCGCACTTCCTCTGTGCTTCCGGTGCGTCACAGGGACAGGGGTGCATTTCCGCACCGTCACACCCAGGCCTGCCCAGAGGTGCAGGCGGAGGCCTACCGCCCCCTCTGAGGCGTTTCCTAGCAAGCCCGCGGGCACGCGGGCCTGGAGCCCTCTTGGGCAGGAGCAGTGGGAGGGGCACAGAGGGGTGGGAAATGGAGAGGCCCCTGAAAATGGGTTATTTCCAGGGCTGACGCCAGCCCTCCAGCCAGACTCCCCGCCTGCCCCCACTGGGAGGGAGAAGGTGGATGCGTACATAAGGACACGGTCCTGCGAGGCTGAGCTCACAGACTCCACTCTGACCAGTTTAATGGTGTTTCTTCATCCAGCCTTATCAGCTTTTTACAAAACAGTCATTTCCTGGACATTGGCTTCCTCACTGTCAAATGGGTCACGTGGGGTCCTCAGAGGACAGCGCCCAACACAGGGAACTGAGTGACAGCTGGTCCAAGGGCCCCCCAGGTTCCTTCACTTGCTGCCAACTCCCTGGGCCCCTGTCCCCCCACACCCTGAGTGAGGCTCACAGCAGCTGGACGGGCCGGCTCCCTCCCTCGGTTCCTCCTGATATTTGAAGCCGTGCGCTGGGGGATGCGGCCCGCTCCCCTCCGCAGACAGGCCACTGTGAGCACACGCTCCCTTCCGTGCAGGTCAGTGAGAGCCCATCACCCCCAGCCCAGGTCTCAGTGGGACTCCGCCCAGGAACCCTCAGGACAGAGTGAGGACATGTCTGAAAGATGAGGCAGGGGGCCGGAGAGCAGGACACAGGCCTTATTGGAGGAGAAGACCCTGCCGGGCTGCCTTCCAAGGAGAAAGAGCACACGTGCAGGGGTGAAGGCGCCTTTGAGGGCAGGAAAGGGAAGAGACTGGGCTTAGGGCACTCGGCACGAGCTGATTGGTGGTTTCATATAAGGCACATGATTAGGGACCTAGGGACTTAGGAATCAGGGGCTTAGGTTATTTGGCAGGTGCTGATTGGTGGTTCAGTGTACAGTCCATATGAGGTGCTTGGCTAGTTGCTCAGGAATGTTCGGACTGCAGGTGGAGTTTACGTCATTCTCCGTCCATCAGTTGGGAGAAGGGAGGCTCTATCAATGTCTGCCTGGCCTGCTGGCCGCCACCATCGCTGGGGACTCAGGCCAGCCCCTAACAGGTGGCAGAGGCGGTGGTTGCATCTCAGAGACCCGTGAGTCCACTTTCCAGAGCTTTCCACATGCACAGCCTGAGCCTCTTGGCCTGGCCACTCTGTAAAACAGGGAGAACGCAGGAGGCCGACCCGTGGGAAGCACAGCACCCAGCAAGGTCCCCAGGAGCACCGCGGAGTCGGGGACCGGCAGCGGACCTGCTGGTCAGAGCCGGCCTCAGAGGCCCTGGCCAGGCAGCACAGTTGGTTAGAGCGTCGTCCTGATTGGCCAAGGTCCCATCCCTGGTCAGGACAAACACTAGAATCAACCAAGGAGGGCATAAGTAAGCAGAACAACAAATAGACGTTTCTCTCTCTCCCTCCCTCTCTCTTTAAAATCAGTAACAATTTTAAAAAGTAAAATACTTTTTAAAAATGGCCTACGAAGGTAGATGTGAATGTCGGCAGCATGGAAGCAGGCCTGGTGTAATGCCCTGAAAGGTGAGGGGTCTTGGCAGATGACTACAGAAGGTGGAGTTAAGTGGGGGGTGTGGCTGGGAAGTAGAACTGGGCTGGAGATCCTCTCAGCCTGTGGGGTGTCTTCAGCAGGGAGGCGACGCTTTCCAGGAAGAGCGTGCTTGTGGCAGGCACTTCCTGGTGACCCGAACCTGAGAAGCCATGCCCACCTCGAATAGTGCCTGGCCACTCTGTCAGCTTTGGGCTCCTCTCGAGATAGAAATTGGGCACCCTGTATGATGGAGGTGGAGCCAGTTGGAACCTGCAGAAATGAGTGGTGACCTCTGAGACCAGGTCCTGCACCACACTGCAGCTTCAACCTTTCTCTCCTGAGTCATTCGCTGTAGGGAACCAGCTGCCTTGTTGTGAGGAGAGCCCTGTGTGGGGAGGAGGCCCCAGCCTGCACCCGCTGGCCATGAGGAAGTGAATCATGTGGAAGTGGATTCCCGGCCTCAGTCACACCTTCAGATGAGCGCTCAGCCCTGACCAACATTAGACCCCAGCCTAAGGGAGACCTCAAATTAGAGCCACTCTGCACCCAAATTCCTGACCTGCCAAACTAACCAGTGATAAGTGTTTACTAAATCTTGGGTGATTTGTTATGCAGTGGTAGGTGATATAACATGGATATCAGAAAAAAGGAGTAAAGGGTGATCTAAGGATAGGGAGCGTCAGTCCACAGTGGAGAAGTGTCCACAGGGAATTAATGGCCCACATTCCTATTTCTCTAGTTATTTCACTACTGACTCCCTGGTCCAAACTGCGTCCTCAACCCTGAAGGGTTTCCTGGTGACGATGGTGAGGGTCCCTTTATGATGTTCACTCTCAATAAGGCCTCCCTCCTGTTCTGCCCCCGCCCGCTTAATGCCAGGGGCAGGGGCTGCTTTCTCCTCCCAGCCTGCTGCACGGAGGCAGCTCTTCTAGAGAGGGACCTCTCACAGGCAGCAGCGGCCTGGCCAGCCCCCTTCTGCAGACCTGGGGGCCTGTGTGGGGCCAGAGCTGGAAGAGCAGGTGCACAGAGGCCCTTCCACCAGGGATGCCACTTAGCACTTAGCACTGACCAGGGGGAAGGCCTGGGCCAGGCAAGAACCCTGGGAAGGAGAAGGCTGCGCCAGGGGGAGCCCACATCCTGAGGGGAGGCTCCTCCCAGATCAGCCTCACAGAGGAGGATGTGGGAGAGGGTGAGAGAGGGAAACACCAGTGAGAGAGAGAAATGTCTATCGGTGCCTCCTGCTCGTCCCTCCAGGGGACGGAGCCCAAAGCCCAGGCATGTGCCCTCAGCGGGAATGAAATGTGGCCTTTCCGTGTATGGGACGACGCCCAGCCACTGAGCACCCTGCCAGGGCAATATTTGGGGCGTTCTTATGATAACAAAATTATTCAGTGTTTATCTGATCTGACTGGGCACCCTGTATTGTACTGAGCAACCCTAATTTCACCCAGTGACCAGGATTTGCCAGCCCATCTGAGCCAAATAGCCAGCGTGTGACAGCCACACCCAACCAGGTCACCCGGTGTCCATTCCTTGGACACCAGTGCCCTTCCAACCTGCTCTACTCCACTCCGGCCACTCTGTCAGCTTTGGGCTCCTCTCAAGGTAGAAACTAATTTTTCTGAGACTGGTTTGGCTCAGTGGGTAGAGCATCAGCCTGCGGACTGAAAGGTCCTGGGTTCGATTCCGGTCAAGGGCATGTACCTTGGTTGTGGGCACATCCCCAGTAGGGGGTGTGCAAGAGGCAGCTGAACGATGATTCTCTCTCACTGATGTTTCTAACTCTCTATCCCTCTCTCTTCCTCTCTGTAAAAAAAAATCAATAAAATATATATATATATATTTTAAAGAAACGGTAATTTCTCTGCACCATTGGCTAAAACCAGAGAAACAGACACAGGGGACGCCTCAGCTTAACTCAAGGTTCAAGTTCATGCAATGCTTTGACTGTGAGAAATGCTCACCTGTCTGAATTCAAATAACGGACTCAGAGCCAGCCAAGAGTGTGGTGAGAACTTGCTCTGGAGCAGGTGCTCCTCTGTGCAGACTCACGGCAGTGGGCACAGCCTACTTCCTCCCGGGGTGTAAGTCCCTCTGGTAGGGTCGCCGAAGGAAGATCCAACCAGCATGCCCTTCAGTAATTGTATGAGGTTGAAAAGGGGACATAGCCTTCTAGAGGGGTCCCTGTGGAAGGGAAGTCTCCTAATAAGAGGGGCCTTCCGTACTTGAGTTCACAGGGACTAAGAAAGGAGGTGCATGGGGGCTGCCCTGATGTGCATAAGGGCTAGCGGTAGGAGAGCAGGTTCAGGTCCTTTAGTTTTGTGAGTTAGTTTAGTTAGGTGAGACTGAATTAAGGACTTTGCCTTTTCTACCTCTCCTGAAGATTGGGCCGGTAGGGGATGTGAGTTCCACTGGATGTTCAGAGTGGAGGAGACCTGTTGAGTAGTTTGAGATGTGAAAGCAGGTCCATTATCTGATTGCAGTGAGGTGGGGAGGCCGGATGTGGGGATGAGGTGCTGAATGGGAGCGTTGTGACCTCGGAGGACTCTCAGACACAGTGGGAGTGCTTCTGCCCAGCCTGAGAAGGTGTCTGGAGGATTGAGAGATACTTGGTCCTTCTAACAGGGGACAAGTGAGTGCAGGCAATCTGCCAGTCTTGTCCAGGGACTTAGCCCCATGCTGAGGAGTGGGGAAAGAAGGAGGTCTACCCTCTGCTTGGGGAGATACTGAGTACCAAGTGGAACAGGTTTTGAGATATCTTGCAGTAGGGAGGCCTGGCTAGGACATGTGATAGGGGCTTAGGAGTTGTAGAAGCGGTCTGCACCCTCTCTGTAGGGAATTGTGAATAGCCCGAAGATATCATGGGCCTGTCCCTGGGGAAGGATATACTTTCCCTGAAATTCTTTTTGTTAGTTTCTCTTTCTGTGAGTTCATTATTGGTGTATAAAAAGGCCATGGATTTCTGGGTATTAATTTTGTATCCTGCTACATTGCCAAATTCATTGATTAAGTCTTATACTCTTTTGATAGAGTCTTTGGGGTTTTCTATGTACAATATCATGTCATCTGAAAATAATGAGAGTTTTACTTCTTCTTTTTCCAATTTGGATCCCTTTCATTTCTTCTTCTTGTGTGATCACTATGACTAGCACTTCTAGTACTATGTTGAATAGAAACGGTGAGAGTGGGCATTCCTGTTTTGTTCCTCTTTGTAGAGGAAAAGTTTTTAGTTTTTGCCCATTGATTATGCTGTTGGCTGTAGGTTTGTCATATAGGTTCTTTCTCATGTTGAGATATGATTCCTGTATTCCCACTTTGTTGAGAATTTTTATTAAAAATGGGTGTTGGATTTTGTTGAATGCTTTTTTTGTATGTCCATTGATATAATAATGTAATTTTTGTTTTTCAATTTGTTTATGTGAGGTTTATTGATATGTGAATATTGTACCAGCCTTGAATGCCTGAAATAAATCCCATTTAATTATGGTGTATGATCTTTTTAATATATTGCTGGATGCGAATTGCTAATATTTTGTTGAGGATTTTAGCATCTATGCTCATCAGGAATATTGGCCTGTAATTCTCTTGGTTTGTAGTGTCATTATCTGGTTTTGGATTTAGGATAATGTTGGCCGCATAAAAAGAGTTTGGAAGTGTTCCTTCTTAAATTTTCTGAAATAGTTTGAGGAGGATAGGTATTAGTTCTTTGAATGTTTGGAAAAACTCCCCTGTGAAGCCATCTAGACCTGGCCTTTGTTTGGTAGAAGGTTTTATTTTTATTATTACTTCTTCTATTTCATCAGGGTTTTTTTGTGTGTTTTTTTTTAATGTATTTTATTGATTTTTTACAGAGAGGAAGAGAGAGAGATAGAGAGTTAGAAACATCGATGAGAGAGAATCAGCGATCAGCTGCTTCTTGCACACCCTTACCGGGGATGTGCCCACAACCAAGGTACATGCCCTTGACCGGAATCGAACCTGGGACCTTTCATTTCACAGGTCTATCCACTGAACCAAACCAGTTTCAGCTATTTCATCAGTTGTTATTGACCTATTCAGGTTTTGTTATTCTTCCTGATTCAGTTTTAGGATATTGTATTTTTCTAGGGATTTGTCATTTCAACCACATTGTCCAATCATTTGTATTTCTGTGGTGTCCTCCACTTTCATTTGTGACTTTATTTATTTGGGTCTCTCTCTCTCTCTCTCTCTCTCTCTCTCTCTCTCTATATATATATATATATATATATATATGTATTTTTTTTTATGAGTTTGGGTAATGGTTTATTAATTTTGTTTATACTTTCAAGCTCTTGGTTTCATTGATATTTTGTATTTTTTTATCTCTATGTTATTTATTTCTGCTCTAATCTTTATTATTTCCTTTCTCCTTGCTCTGGGCTTTTCTTATTGTTCTCTTTCTAGTTATTTAAGTTATGGGGTTAAATAGTTTATTGCTGATTGTCCTTATTTTTTTAAAAATAAATCTTTATTGTTTATATTATTACAAATGTTCCTCATTTTTTCCCCCCACCATTGTTCCCGTTCACCAGGTTCCCACCCCACCCTCTGCCCTTTCACCACCCCCCATTGTCCTCATCCATAGGTGCGCAGTTTATGTTCAGTCTCTTCCCACACTCCCCACTCCTCTTTTTCCCTGAGAGTCGTCAGTTCACTCCCCTTCCATACCTCTGATTCTATTATATTCAACAGTTAATATTGTTCATCAGATTTTTTAATTCCCTTGGTTTTTTAGATTCACTTGTTGATAGTTACATATTTGTTGTTCATAATTTTTATCTTTATTTTCTTCCTTTTCCTAAAAAAAAACCCTTCAGCAATTCATATAATTCTGGTTTGGCAGTGATGAACTTCTTTAGCTTTTTTTTATTTGTGAAGCTCTTTATCTGACCTTGGATTCTGAGTGATAGCTTTGCTGGGTAGATTATCTTTGGCTGTAGGTTCTTGCTATTCATCACCTTGAATATTTCTTGCCATTCCTGTCTGGCCTGCATGGTTTCTGTTGAGAAATCAGCTGACAATCATATGGGTGCTCCTTTATAGGTAACTACCTGCTTTGCTCTTGCTGCTTTTAATATTCTCTCTTTGTCTTTTGCTCTTGGAATTTTAATTATGATGTGTCTTGGTGTGGTACTCTTTGGATTCCTTTTGTTTGGGGTTCTGTGCGCTTCCTAGACTTGTAAGTCTATTTATTTCCCCAGGTGGGGGAAGTTTTCTGTCACTATTTCTTTCAGTATTCTTTTGGTATCTTGCTCTCTCTCTTCTTCTGGAACCCCCATAATTCTGATGTTGGTTCGCTTGAAGTTGTCCCAGAGGTTTCTTACATTATCTTCAACTTTCTGGATTCTCTTATCTTCTTGCTTCTGTGGAGGAGTGTTTTCTGGCTCTTTATGTTTCAAATCTTTGACTTGATTCTTGCAATCTTCCATTCTGTTTTTAGGACTCTGTATAATATTTTTTATTTCAGACAATGTATTCTTTATTTCTAGTTGATCCCTTTTCATATTCTCATAGGTCTCATTTATTTTATCGGCCTTTTCTAGGAAATTCTTGAAAAGCCTTATAAGCATGGTTTTGAACTCTATATCCAGTCGCTTGTTGTCCCCCTTTTTTTTCGTTTGTGATCTGTTTCCTTGTCTCGGCATTTTTGCAGCTTCCCTGAGTTGGTAGCCTTAAAAGTCTCTGTTTTCACCTTGGATGGGGCGGAGTTTCAGGGTGGAGCCTACAGCCTTGGCTTCCTGTCAGTCCCTCCCTATGAGGTTTCTGAATCTCAGTGTTCCTTAGTGTCCTTCGGTACTCACTGCAAGCACCTCTGAGAGAAAGGTGCCCTCAAGTTTCACCCACTACCAAACAGTCTAGGCTCTCCCCCAATGAGCCCGGAACGGGTTCGGTTCAGTTCAGTTGGAAGTGGGGTTCAGAGCACTCTGGAACTTTTGTCTGCTTCCCGCTAGGGCAATCCAGCAGCACAGTCAACCATCCATTCTCTGCGCGCAATGTGTGCGCCTCTGGGACTTCCTTTTGCCACTCCCCTGAGTTTCTGCCTTACAGCCCAGGCTCCCTCCTTATGTCTGTTCAGCACAGTCCAGAGCTTTTATCTCCTTCCCGCTAGGGAACACCAGCCAGGCACTCAGCCTCCCCTCGGTCCTCTCCCTGCATGCAGGTGTCTCCGTACTTTAGGCTTTTACAGCTCCTCTGATTTTCCTTCTGGTTTTCTCTTTCCTTCTAGTTGTAGAATTTTTAGTCAGCCGACTTTCCTGTAGTTCTGGGTAATGTCCATTTTGTATTTTAGTTGTATTTTTTTGAAATTGTTGTGTGAGGCTGCAGTTAGGTGTTTACCTTTGCCACCATCTTGGTTTCTCCCTGTCCTTATTTTTTGAATATATCTGTAGTGCTATGAACTTCCCTCTCAGGACTGCTTTTGCTATGTCCAGAGATTTGGAGTTGTTGTGTTTTGATTTTCATTTGTTTTCAGAAAGCTTTTGATTTCTTTCTTAATCTCATTGGTAACCCTTTCATTGCTTAATAACATGTTATTTAGCCTCTAGAAGTTTTCATACACACACACACACACACACACACACACACACGTATATGTATATGTATATGTATATGTATATGTATATGTTTGTGTATGTGTATGTGTATGTGTATGTGTATGTGTATGTGTATGTGTATATGTATATATTTCATCCACATTATCCAGCTTGTTAGCATATAGTTGTTCATAGTATTTTCTTACAATCCTTTATATTTCTGTGGTGTCTGTGGTTACTTCTCTACTTTCATTTCTAGTTTTATTTATTTGAGTTTTATTCTTTGTAAACAGCTCCTATAATGGGTGCATAAATGTTTACCAGGATTATAGCCTCTTGTTGGATCAATCTCTTTAGTATTATGTCATGACCTTTGTTGTTTTCTGTGATGACCTTCATTTTAAAGTCTATTTTGTCAGATATGAGTATGTTACTTAAGGTTTTTTTTCTTTTCATTTGCATGAAAAAATTTTTTCCATCCCTTCACTTTCACCCTGTGTGTATCTTTTGTTTTGAGGTGGGTCTCTTGTAGACAGCATATAGTTGGGTCATGATTTTGTATTCATTCATCTACCCTACACCTTTTTATTGGAGCATTTAACCCATCTACATTTATGGTTTTTAATGAGAGGTACTTATTTATAGCCATTTTAATTCTGTATGTCTAGGTTTCTCTATATGTTTCTTCTTCTCAGCAATCCCTTATAGGAATCCCTTTAGCATTTCGTGTAATGCTGGGTTGGTAGTGATGAACTCCTTTAGTGTTTTTGTCTGGGAAGCTCTTTATTTTGACTGTTTTGAATAATAGCCTTGCTGGATACAGTAATTTTGGTCTTAGATCCTTGCTTTCTATTAACTTGAGTACTTCATGCCATTCCCTTCTGGCCCATAGAGTATCTGATGGGAAATCAGGTATCAGCCTTATGGAAGCTCCTTTGTAGGTAACAGTTTTCTTTTCTCTTGCTGCCTTTAATATTCTCTTTGTCTTTAATTTTTAGCATTTTAATTATGATGTATCTGGGCATGGGTCTGTTGGGTTCTCCTTGTTTGGGGATCTCTGTGCCTCCTGAACTTGTGTGACTTTTTCCTTTACCAGGTTAGGGAAATTTTTTACAATTATTTCTTCAAATAACTTCTCTGTTCCTCTCTCCCTTTCTGCCTCTTCTGGCACATCTACTATTCTAATATTGTTATGTTTCACATTGTCCCACAGCTCCCTTAAGCTGTCCTCCTGTTTTTTAATTGTATTTCTTTTTTTGTTCTCTAAGTGATACTTTCAACTCTGTCTTATAATTCACTGATTTGATCCCCAGCTTCCCCCTAATCTGCTGTATTCCTTTCAATGTGTTCTTTATTTGTGTTACATCATTCTGAATCTCAGACTGTTCTTTTTTCATAGTTACTATATCTTTTTTCATGCTATTGAGTATTTTTATCATCATTATTCTGAACTCTGATTTGGATAAATTTTTTTTTAATCTCTGCTTCATTTATCTCTTCTAGAGAATTCTTTCCTTTGGGAGTTGTTTCTTTGTCTCCTCATTTCCTGTTTGGGTTTGTGACTATGTTTTAGGTAGATCCTCTACACCTCTCAATCTCCAGTGCAGGACAGTGTTGGGTTTGTGACTATGTTTTAGGTAGATCCTCTACACCTCTCAATCTCCAGTGCAGGACAGTGTGAAAGGCTGTTTCTGATTAATTCGATCAGTCAAAGACTCAAAGCCTCCAGAGACTGCCTCGGTTTACAGACTAATAGGATTCTATCTTGAATTGCCCCCCAGCAATGGTCCTCAGGTAGTAAGATTTTTTTTTTTTAACAGAGTGGGGCAGTTGCTTTGCCTGGAGGCTAATTGTTACTTTTAATCTCTTAAGTGGCCTCAGGGCAAGGTGCTTTCAAATAGGGTGTGTCAACTGTCTTCCCTGCAGGCAAGACAAATGTCTATTTGGAAAAGATGTCCTCTGTTCTGTGAGGGAAGGAATCCAACCCAGAAAACTTGGAGTGTCTGCCTTCTGAGCTCTACCCCGCCCCCAAGTCCCCAGTCCTGGGTTCTACTCTCACAGCTGCAGTCCACCTCACCCTCCCTCTGCCAGAGCACAAGGTGGGTGGCTCCACAGGGAATTTTTTTACATTGGCCCTTCAAGAGGGGCCAGACTACTCCCTGGCAGACAGCACCCCACTGCTTTCACAGTTAGATGTTATATGGGTACCTTCCTCAGTTTGATGCTCTCTGCTGGGGAGCCCAGCTTTGGTATTAGGTCACAGAGTTCTCGATGGCACCCCCCCAAACACACACACACACACACACACACACACACACACACACAGCTGAGATATCTCTCAGGACTTCAGTTGCCATCTGTGGGTGTCCTGCCAGCCCTTTTGCACCTCTGCCCTCCTACCAGTGTCTGTGCCAGCTTCACCTTGGTCCTTGGGTATCAGATTTCTCTCCTGTGAGTTTTCCATTGATTATTCAGGAAGACTTTTCACATTTCAGTAGTAATTCCACCTTGTTCCTGGGAACGTGTCTGTGTAGCGTCTACCTACTTTGCCACTATTTTTAATCTCTACTTTCCCTGAAATTTTAACCATGGATCTTCCTAAGTGGCCTCAAGAGCTAAGAAGAACTAAGTTCCTCTGGAGTGTATTAGGGTATTATATAGGGTATAGCTAAGAGTTGGGGAGACAGGGCTTCCTCTGAGCCACTGCCTTGGCCTCCTGGTGTGCTTTGTTATCTCCCTGTGTTATGGGATCATTATTGACTCGGTGTCTTTCGCAGTGTATGACTTTAAGAAGGCTGGAAAAGGGAAGATTAGTGCATAAATACCATGCAGGAAGACCTGAGAGGCTCGCAATGATAGTGTCAAGCTCTGTGAATGAGCAGTGGAAATCTGAAGGCTCCAATCTGAAGACTAAGAAATTGGAGAGAGCCTGGGCAGGCTGCTTTAGCTTACTCAGAGAGAAGAGGTCCCATCGGACATCAGGGAGATCAGATCTTGAGTCTCTGGACAGACTTTTCTACAACTTTCACAGATCTTTCTACCCATTCACAAATAACCAACTTAACAAAAAAATTAAACAACCAGCGTTTACATTTATGAACACACTTTAAGCACACTCTTACTTTCAGGAAACTACATTTAACAACGTACAAGAGACCCTCTGTACTAAAAGCATACAGCAAACGAATTTAAAACTTGTCTAGCAATCAATGTTCCAATATTTTATGTTATTTAAAAATATTTAGATGTTTATTTAACCCAGCAATGCTCCAAAGCCTTAAAGTTATCAAAGACTTTGGGAAATTATGTCTAGGCACATGAGGCTGGAGAAAAGGCAGGGTTTGTGGGGGTTGGAGAGAGCAGGCCCACCATCCTGTTTCCAGGCCTCCAGACACTTGGATTCCAAATGGCTACATTTTTCCTTAGGGATGACACGCTAAGGCTTGGGTGATAATGAGTTCAGCTTCTGAGAGTAGCAGGACTGTTAAAGGTGGTGAGAAGGTGCTGAGAGCAGTTTTTAGAGCATTAAGGGGTGAGAATGTGGCCTTCGGATCTAAAGCCTCAGTGAGGGGTCCCTTGCTTAGTAGGAGGAGACTAAAGTTGGGACCCAGGGGTGAAAGTACCCAGTGAGCACAAGAAAGAAGACTATTTCTCATTTAAAGGAGGGCACAGTCATGGAGGAAATAAGGTGTGTACAGGCCCAGGAATGGCTCGCCTGTGGGGTGAGAGTGACACCGAGGTAGGTCCCTGTGGCTTGGGAAGCTGGGCTTTCTGAGGGATGCACTGCAGCCCCGGCTGGGCGCTGAGGTAGAACAAGAAAAGGGTGGATAAAGGGGTGTCTAGTAAGTGCAGTGTAGAGGGAGGTGGCTAATGGCTGTGAGGAGTCTGTCAACCCCCATAACAGAAACTGAGGAGGGGACAAGGGTCCCCGTGAATTCGGGGAGGGCAGAACAAGTGGCCCCAGTGTCAACTAAAAAGGAGATCGGCTTACCTGCCACCACAGTCGTTCTCCGATGCTCTGCCCTGGTGATGTGAGTCTGTGGGGCCCTGTCAGGGCCTGGGCAGCTTCCGTCTTTGGTGCTCAGGCCCAGGAGGCCTGGGAGCTCCAAACCGGATCCAGAGGGCGGCCTCGCTGGCCTGGCTGAGGTCCGACCCGGAGGGGCCAGGCTGCAGCCTGATCTCCGTGTCCTTCCCTTCCGCACCTGGGGCAGGGCCCGGGGGGAGGGGGGGTCCTCTGTTTGGGCAGGAGTGGTCCCAGTGTCCTTGTGGCATGTGAAGCAGGGCCTGGAGGAGGCTGAGCCCCTGACTTGCCCTTGTTGGAGGACTGGCACTTGGTGTGGGGTTTGTGAGAGCCAGGAGCTAGAGGGCCTCTGGGCCTCAGCTTGGCCTGATCTCGCCTTGTTGTTGGATTTGGGTCTCCTGGTCTCTGTTATTAAAGACCTCAGAGGCCAGGTTAACGAGGTCTTTTTGAGGTGTCTGTGGACCTGTGTCCATTTTTTGAAGCTAGCAGCATATGTGGGGGCAGATTGGGCTATAAAATGGGTGTTCAGAAGAAGGGTTCCCTCTGGGAGGTGGGGTCTAAGGTGGTCAATTCCCACAAGCCCTCCATGAGGTGGGGGAGGAGGAATGTTGGGTTTCTGTTAGGGATAAACTGATGACAATCTCTCAGTTCCTGCCACCTTTCTCAGGGATAGCTGGGGCACAGGAATAGAAGTGGCTGTTGAGGCAGGTGGTCTTTGGGTGGCCCGAGAGCGAGTTTTAGGTGGGAAAGTCTATATTGGAGCTCGAGTTCTCAGGATTTGGGCTCTCAGGGGTTGGGGAGAAGGTGGCTGCTGGTGAGGAGGGTCTGGGCTTTGGGAATCTATTGCAGGTGAGGGAGGGGATGTGAGGGGTGGAGGTTGGTGGTCTGCTGGGTCAGGAGTAGATTCAGAATCAGAAGTGTTAGGGGGGGCTCTCCTCCCATGTGCTGCTCAGATGTGGCTGCTATTTTATCGAACGTCCCACAGACCAGCTCTAAGTCACCACAGCTGGCGTGACCCCGAGGACTTCAGACCCTAGCCAGAGCTCTGGGACGAACAGTAGAGGGGTTCCTCGAGCTGCCCCAGTGTGTGTAGTCAGGTCTGCTGGCCCTGGAGCCTGGGGGTGCCAATGGCCTCCTCCCTGGATGCTGCAGAGACCACCAAGCAGCTGTGCTCCAGAACACTAGTCCCAGGTGGCGCGAACACTTGGACTCAAAGGAGCGCTCCACCACACGATGAAAAGGTCAGATTTCGAGGGGATGGGGTGTGTCCATGTGGAAGAAAGAAGCGTGTGCGCCCAGCAGAAGCTGGAGGACTGGGGCAGTGTTTACAAGGAGAAGCCCCTGGCTGTTGCGATGGTGTCACTCCTGATTGCGGACAGGGATATCTAAAGATATCAACCCATTTTTATCTGACACAGAGGGATAGCCAGTGAGCTTCAGGGCAGTGCAGTCCGCTCAGACTTGCCCACCAACTTCCGCAGATCAGTGGAGTGTCATAGAGAAAAAAAAAGAAAAAAAAGCTACAGAGGCTTTAGAGCCCTGGAAGTCAACCTAGAAACACTGCCACCCAGAGGCTAAATCACAAATTGACCCTAGTGTAATAAAAAAATCAAAGCAAGGCCTGCTTAAAAATCAGGACTGGATTACAACACTGAGGAGCAGTGAAACGCAGGGAACTGCAATACTTTCCGGACTGGGAAACAAGTGTGCCAAACAGAACAATAGAGAAAGTGAATGACCTTTCTTTTTTTTTTAAATAAATTTTTATTGTTCATATTATTACATATGTTCCTTCCCCCCCCCCCCACCATTGCTCTCCTCCACCAGGTTCCCACCCCACCATCTGCCCTTTCCCCAGCCCCCCATTGTCCTCATCCATAGGTGCACAGTTTATGTTCAGTCTCTTCCCTCTCCCCTTTTCCCCAAGAATCGTCAGTTCACTCCCCTTCCATACCTCTGATTCTATTATATTCAACAGTTAATATTGTTCATCAGATTTTTTTTTATTTCCTTGGTTTTTAGATTCACTTGTTGATAGTTACATATTTGTTGTTCATAATTTTTATCTTTATTTACTTTCTTTTCCGAAAGAACCCCCTTCAGCAATTCAGATAATTCTGGTTTGGTGGTGATGAACTCCTTTAGCTTTTTTTTATTTGTGAAGCTCTTTATCTGGCCTTGGATTCTGAGTGATAGCTTTGCTGGGTAGATTATCTTTGGCTGTAGGTTCTTACTATTCATCACCTTGAATATTTCTTGCCATTCCTGTCTGGCCTGCATGGTTTCTGTTGAGAAATCAGCTGACAATCGTATAGGTGCTCCTTTATAGGTAACTACCTGCTTTGCTCTTGCTGCTTTTAATATTCTCTCTTTGTCTTTTGCTCTTGGGATTTTAATTATGATGTGTCTTGGTGTGGTCCTCTTTGGATTCCTTTTGTTTGGAGTTCTGTGTGCTTCCTGGACTTGTAAGGCTAATTCTTTCACCAGGTGGGGGAAGTTTTCTGTCACTATTTCTTTCAGTATGTTTTCGATATCTTGCTCTCATCTTCTGGGACCCCCATAATTCTGATGTTGGTTCGCTTGAAGTTGTCCCAGAGGTTTCTTACATTATTTTCAACTTTCTGGATTCTCTTGCCTTCTTGCTTCTGTGGAGGAGTGTCTTCTGGCTCTTTATGTTCCAAATCTTTGACTTGATTCTTGCAATCTTCCCTTCTGTTTTTAGGACTCTGTATAATATTTTTTATTTCAGACAATATATTATTTATTTCTTGTTGATCCTTTATCATTTCTTGTTGATTCCTTATTAATTCTAGTTGATCCTTTTCATATCCTCATAGGTCTTATCGACCTTTTCTAGGAAATTCTTGAAAAACCTTATAAGCGTAGATTTGAACTCTATATCCAGTCGCTTTTTGTCCTCCATTTCTTTCATTTGTGATTTATTTCATTGCATTTTTTAAGCTTCCCTGGTGGGGGGCCGGGTCCCAGGGGGGAGCCTGCAGCCTTGGCTTCAGTCAGCCCCAGCCTATTCGGTTCCTGGGTCTCAGTAATCCCCAGGGTCCTTCAGTACTCACTGCAAGCACCTCTGAGAGTGAGGTGCCCTTGAGTTTTGCCTGCTACCCAAACAGTCTAGCCTCTCCCCCAATGAGCCCGGAACTGGGGTTCAGTTCAGTTGGAAGTGGAGTTGGAGGTGGCGTTCAGAGCAGTCCAGAGCTTTTGTCTCCTTCCCGCCAGGGCAATCCCGTGGCACAGCCGACCGTCCCTTCTCTGAGCGCAATGTGCGTGCCTCTGGGACCTCCTTACAGCCCAGCTTCCTCTGTTTGAGCCTGGGTCCCTGGGGTCTGGCCTAGAACTGGGGTTCAGAGCAGTCAGAACTGGGGCCCAGCACAGTCAGAGCTTTTATCTCCTTCCCGCTAGCGAACGCCAGCCAGGCACTCAGCCCCTCCTTTCCGGCTCTGTCCTCTCCGCGTGCACCGTGTGTCTCCATACCTTAGGCTTTTACAGCTCCTCCGCTCTTCCTTCTGGTTTTCTCCTTGCTTCTTGTTGTAGAATTTCCAGTCAGTCGACTTTTCTGTAGTTCTGGGTAATGTCCATTTTATATTTTAGTTGTATTTTATTGAAATTGTGTGCGGCTGCGGCTAGGTGTTTACCTGTGCAGCCATCTTGGATTGTCCCTCGTGAATGACCTTTACGACTGCACATTTCATTTAACTATTTTATTTTTATTTTTTTATTTTTGTTTTTATTTTCATTATTTGCAACATTTATTCAAGAAACTATTATTTTCTTTTTTCCTCACTTGATTTTACCTTTTTAATTAATACATTTTTATTTGTAATCAGCATTATTACTACTACTATTTTACCTTTTTTATCTTATTTACTTTTGTTTATTGTTTTTATTTTTTTTAAGTCATATTATTTGCTCTTTATTTTACTTCAGGATTAGTGTTCTACAGTCTATTTTGACCTTTCCTTCACCAACGCTTTATTCTATCTCAACACTACCTTTATGCCATCACTCTCTTCCTAACCTTTCCCCTTTGGTGTCCTGTTTATCTTAACCTTTTTCTGCTCTAGGTTTTTCCTATTCTTTCTGTTTACCACCTCCTAAAATTTCACCCTACTTGTGTATATATGATATCCAACCCCCTGCTCCAAAGCCATACACACCTTCCTTTTCGCTGACCTAAAAAAAACACAGCAACAACAAAAACCCCATTCTTTCTATCTATCTTTTTGTACTTTATGTTGAATGTTAACTATATCGAAGTTTTATGCTTTTTTGTGAGATTGTTTTGTTTATTCTTTTTGTTTGATTGTATGTTTTTATTAGCTGTGTTTTAATTAGTTTTTACTTCTGCTTTCCCTTTCCTCGCTTGATATTAGTGGTGTTGTAACTTTTATTAATCTCCAGATACTTGTTGCTGACATTTGCTATGATTAAGGGTTGCTCTATTGGAGTTTCCTTCATATATATATATATATATAGTTCCTTGTTTCTCTCTAAGTATCGTTCTAGCTTCTGTCTCACTCTCTGTCTTTTTCTCTTTCTCCTTCTCCCGATTTCCTTTTGCCACTCTTTTTTCCCCCTATTTTTACTCTTCTATCTCTCCTACCCCCTAATTTGACTTTCTCTAATGGTCACCTTTATTGGAGATTATTAATATCACAAACACATTTATGTTCAGTGCCATGTGTGTTGTACCTGGTTGTGTTGTATTTTGTGCGTTTAAATCAATGCAGGAGAGAGAGACCTACATAACCAGACATCCTGAAAAGAGAAACCATGGAGAGACAAAGAAACAGCCTGCATATAAAAGAAAAGCAAGCATTGACAGAAAAGGAAGTAAACGAGTTAGAGGCAAGCAACCTACCAGAGCAAGAATTCAGAGTAATGATCATAAGATGGCTAACAAGAATGGAAGACAAATTTGACAATATGAGTAAGAACCAAGAGGAAATGAAGAAGAACTAAGAAGAAATGAAAAATGGCATCACTACTGTAAATAACTCAATAGAAAGCATCAAGAGTAGACTAGAAGAAGCAGAGGACCAAATCAGTGAGCTAGAAGACAAGATGGGGGAAAAAAATACCCAATTAGAGCAACTTCTGGAAAAAAATTAAAAAGTAGAGGAGAGCCTAAGGGAACTTTGGGACAATACAAAACAAAACAATATTAGAATAATAGGGGCTCAAGAAGGAAAGGAAACTGAGGAAGGATAGAAAACCTGTTTCAAGAAATAATGACAGAAAACTTTCCCGAGATAGAGAAGAAAAAACCCACACAAATCCAAGAAGCTCAGAGAGTCCCAAGCAAAATGAACCCTAAAAGACTGATGCCAAGGCATATTATAATTAAACTGGCAAACACCAACAACAAAGAAAGAATCTTATAAGCAGCCAGAGAGAGACAGAAAATTACATATAAAAAGCCGAGACTGGTTTGCCTCAATGGATAGAGCGTCGGCTTGGGGACTGAAGGGACCCGGGTTCAATTCTGGTCAAGGGCATGTACCTTAGTTGCGGGCATATCCCCAGTAGGGAGTGTGCAAGAGGCAGCTGATCGATGACTCTCTCTCATCGATGTTTCTAACTCTCTATCTCTCTCACTTCCTCTCTGTACAAAATCAATAAAATATATTTTTTAAAAAAAGAAAAGAAAAAGAAAATTACATATAAGGAACCCCCATCAGACTAGTAACTGATTTCTCAACAGAAACTTATCAGACCAGAAGGGAATTGAATGAAATATACCAAGTCATGCAAAGTAAAGGTCTGAATCCAAAAATACTATACCCAGCAAGGTTATCAATCAAAACTGAGGGTGAAATCAGGAGCTTCACAGACAAAAACAGACTAAAGGAATTTATCACCACCAAATCAACAATGCAAGAAATGCTAAAGGGCCTGCTATAAAAATAAAGAAATAGAAAGTGAAGAAGGAACACAGGAGTATAGAATAAAAATGGCAACAAATAAGTACCTATCAATAATAACTTTAAATGTAAATGGATTAAATGCCCCAATCAAAAGACATAGGGTAGCGGATTGAATAAGAAAACAAGACCCATATATCTGCTGTCTACAAGAAACTCATTTCAGAAAAAAAGATGCACACAGACTGAGGGTGAAGGGATGGAAAAAGGTTTTCCAGGCGAATGGAAATGGAAAAAAAAGCTGGGGTAACAGTACTTATCTCTGAAAAATTAGATTTCAAGGTGAAGGACATAACAAGAGATAATGAAGGCCACTTCATAATACTAAAGGGAGCAATCCAACAAAAAGAAATAACCTGGTAAACGTATATGCACCCAATATGGGAGCACCCAAATACATAAAAAACTGATCGAGAACATTAAGGGAGAGATTAATAGCAATACAATCATAGTAAGAGATTTTAATACCCCACTATCACCTTTGGAAAAATCATTTAAACAAACAAACAAAAAAAATCAGCAAAGAAACATCAATCCTAAATGACTCACTAGACCAGATGGAATTACTTGACATCTTCAGAACATTTCACCCCAAAGCCACAGAATATACATTCTTCTCAAGTGCACATAGGTCATTTTCAAAAATAGACCACATTTTGGGACATAGGCAAAGTCTCTTCAAATTCAAGAAGATAGAAATCATATCAAGCATCTTCTCAGATCATAGTGGCATAAAACTGGAAATCAACTACAATAAAAATAATATAAATAAATCAAACACATGGAGACTAAACAGCATGCTATTAAACAAGGACAGGGTTACCAGAGAAATCATGGAAGAAATTAAAAACATCATGGCAACAAATGACAATGAAAACACAACAATCCAAAATCTATCAGACACAACAAAAGCAATCTTGAGAGGGAAGTTCATAGCTCTACAAGCCTACTGCAAAATAAAAAATAAAAAGAAAAGAAAAGAAAAGAAAAAATGGTAACAAATTAGAAAACTATACAACTCAAAGAGTTAGAAAAAGAGCAACAAGAAAAGCCCAGTGTAAGCAGAAGGAAGGAAATAATAAAAATCAGAGTGGAGATAAATGACATAGAGACCAGAGAAACAATACAAAAGATCAACAAAACCAAGAGCTGGTTCTTTGAAAGGATAAACAGATTGATGAAACTCTAGCCAGACTAACCAAGAAACAAATAGAGAGGACCCAAATAAACAAAATCAGAAGAAAGAGGTGAAATAACAACAGATCCCGCCGAAATACAAAGGGTTGTTACAAAATACTATGAACAACTCTATTCCAATAAACTGGACAACCTGGAGGAAATGATATATTCCTAGAAGAATATAAACTTCCAAAACTCAATCAAGAAGAATCTAAAAATCTTTATAGACCAGTGACTTGGGAAGAAATTAAAGCAGTCATCAAAAAGTTTCCAGCAAACAAAAGCCCAGGGCCAGATGGCTTCACAGGAGAGTTTTACCAAACATTCAAGGAAGAACTAAAACCTATCCTCCTCAGAGTATTCAAAAAAATTCAAGAGGAAGGAACACTTCCAAACTCCTTCTATGAAGCCAGCATCACCCTAATACCAGAACCAGGTAAAGACAACACAATGAAAGGGAATTACAGGCCAATATCCCTCATGAACATAGATGCCAAAATCCTCAACAAAATTCTAGCAAATCGGCACATTTTGAGCACATCAGAAAGATCATACACCATGACCAAGTAGGATTTATTCTGGGAATGCAAGATGGTACAATATCCGCAAATCAGTAAACATGATCAAATTGAGAGATAAAAATTATATAGTCATATTGATTGATGCAGAAAAAGCATTTGATAAAATACAATACTCAAAAAAAAATCCAACACTCTTTCTGATAAAAACTCTCAACAAGGTGGGAATAGAAGGATCATATGTCAATATAATAAAAGCTATATATGATAATCCCATAACAAACATCATACTCCATGGGCAAAAACTAAAACCAGTCCCTCTCAGAACAAAAACAAGACAGGGATGCCCACTCTCACCACTCCTGTTTGACATAGTATTGGAAGTATTAGCCATTGCAATTAGATTAGAAGAAGAAATAAAAGGCATCCAAATTGGAAAAGAAGTAAATTTGTCCTTATTTGCAGATGACATGATATTGTACATAAAAAAACCCAAAAGACTCCATCAAAAAACTAATAGACTTAATAAATGAATTTGGCAATGTAGCAGGATACAAAATTAACGCCAAGAAATCTTTGGCCTTTCTATACACCAATGGTGAACTTACAGAAACAGAGATTTAAAAAGCAGTCCCATTTACCATTGCACCGAAAAAATTAAGATACCTAGGAATAAATTTAACTAAGGAGGTAAAAGACCTATATGCAGAAAACCACATGACACTGAAAAAAAAAAGATAGAGGGAGATGTAAACAGATGGAAGAACATACCATGTTCATTGATTGGTAGAATCAACATCATCAAAATGTCCATACTTCCCAAAGCAATTTATAGATTCAATGCACTCTCCATTAAAATACCAATAGCATATCACACAGACCTAGAAAGAACTCTCCAGAAATTCATTTGGAACAAAAAAAGACCCCAAATAGCCACAGCAATCCCGAGAAAAAAGAATAAAGGAGGAGGGATCTCAATACCAGATTTCAAGTTGTATTACAAAGCCACTGTTCTCAAAACAGCCTGGTACTGGCACAAGAGCAGACATATAGATCAGTGGAATAGAATAGAGAATCCAGATATCAACCCAAATCACTATGCTCAATTAATATTTGACAAAGGAGGCATGAACATACAGTGGAGTCAAGACAGTCTCTTCAATAAATGGTGTTGAGAAAATTGGACAGATACAGGCAAAAGAATGAAACTAAATCACCAACTTACACCATACACAAAAATAAACTCAAAATGGATACAGGACTTAAATATCAGACGGAAAACCATAAAAATACTAGAGGCATCAACAGGAAGCAAAATCTCAGACATATGCCAAAAGAACTTCTTCACTGATACTGCCCCTAGGGCAATGGAAGCTAAAGAGAAAATAAACAAATGGGACTACATCAAAATAAAAAGCTTTTTTACAGCAAAAGAAACCATCAACACAACAACAAGAAAGCCCGCTGTATGGGAGAACAAATTTGCAAATGTTATCACTGATAAAGGTTTATTCTCCAACATCTACAGACAGCTTATATAACTTAATAAAAGGAAGATAAATGATCCAATTAAAAAATGGGCAATGGACCTAAATAGAATCTTTTCAAAAGAAGACACAAGGGCCGAGACCGGTTTGGCTCAATGGATAGAGCGTCGGCTTGGGGACTGAAGGTTCCCGAGTTCAATTCCGGTCAAGGGCATGTACCTTGGTTGCGGGCATATCCCCAGTAGGGGGTGTGCAAGAGGCAGCTGATCGATGACTCTCTCTCATCGATGTTTCTAACTCTCTATCTCTCTCCCTTCCTTTCTGTACAAAAATCAATAAAATATATATTAAAAAAAAGAAGAAGAAGAAGAAGAAGACAGAAGGAAGGCCAAAAGGCACATGAAAACATGCTCAAAGTCACTAATTATCCGAATGATGCAAATCAAAACAACAATGCGGTACCATCTCACACCTGTCAGAATGGCCAACATCAACAAATCAACAAACGACAAGTGTTGGCGAGGTTGTTGAGAAAAAGGAACCCTGGTGCACTGCTGGTGGGAATGCAGACTGGTGCAACCACTGTGGAGAACAGTATGGAGTTTCCTCAAAAAACTGAAAATGGAACTCTCATTTGACCCAGTAACCCCACTCCTAGGAATATATCCTAAGAATTTAGAAACACCAACCAAAAAGGATATATGCACCCCCACCCCACCCCACGCCATCCGGGGGTACAGTGCTGTGCTGGAGGTGGGGCACAGGGCAGTGCCATTTGGGTTGTCAGCCTCAGGCAGCAGCCCTGCCCCCCCTCAGGGCTGTGTACTCCCCGGCAGAGGCGGGAAGAGGCTGTGCTTGAGGACAAGCCTGTGGCTGTCAGCACACAGCAGGTCTAACCCACAGGGACCTCACAGCACCCTTTGTCAAAAACCAGTCTGTTAGACACACATGTAAGGTTAATCAGTGCAGAAAAGCCAACAAAAACCCGAGTCTTTTCTCAGGTAGAGTAGTGGTTGTTTTGCTTGCACTTGTGGGAGTGTGAGAAGCAGGACATCCTCTCTCCCTCCCGTCTCCTGAGGAGAAAGCCTCCCCTCCCCAGGGTGGGAGCCGGCCAGGCCCAGACAAGGATGACCAGCCCTCTGGGCCTGGCCCTCGAACACCCTGCACCTCCCAGCTCCCCTCCCGGGCGGGCGGCCTGCGGGCAAGTGCGGGAGAGGCAGAGGGAGGGTGGCCAGCACTCTCCCAGGACCGAGAGGGTCCCAGGGAGGAGGGGTGGAGGCTCAGAGGCAGAAGGGAGGGGTGCAGTGGAACCTCCGTCTTCAAACTGAATTCCTGTGGATGTTCGAGAAGTGATTTGTTCGAAAACTGAATCATTGTTTCCCATTAGAAAAAAAATGTAAATTGGATTAATTTGTTCCAGACGATCCCTGTATAACCTTGACTACACACAGTCTGTGTCTAGTGTCTGTTTAACTGTAAACAAATACTCCTTTTCCTGAGTATGTGGAGCCCCCAACTCGCCTTAGACTACACGCAGCCACCTTGCTCCGATGCCCTCGGTGGGAGGGCCTGGCCTAGGGGGGCGGCTTCCTGTCCCCCACATCGACCTCCTCCCTCCCAGGCGGCCTGGGCCAGTGCTTCCCGAGCTCTCACACTCAGCAATGTCCCCGTCTGGCGGCTTCTTCACGTTCTAAAATTTTGCTAATCACACATTTCACCAGCAACACAAGAAAAAACAACAAAAGACACAGCACAGCTTCCTGAGATGTAACAAACTGAGGCCACTCTGTCCGTGGCCTGAGAGGCTTTCTGTCCTGCCGATGGAGCGCGTGAAAGGGTTGTCAGGTCAAGAATCGAACTTGAGACATTTTTTCTCTGAACAAGTTGATTAAGAACCAACTCGTTCAAGATGGAGAAGTTCAGGAACCGAGGTCTATAATGATAATTAACGTTAGAGAAGACAGACATGAACAAATGGGAATTTCAGCAGAGGGAGAAATTAATCATCACGTGAAATGCTGCAAACAAATGCATGACATTCGAGCTGGGAGTTCTTCAGTGGGCTCACTGGGAGACTAGACTTCCAATGAGGAAAGAGCTGCACACTGAGGCAGAGTGACAGTCACCCAGACGGACACGGAAGGACAGAAGAGAGAGCAACAGCCAAGCAGTGAGCAGCACCTCAGACTGTCCACCGTGTATGAGTGAAGTTGGAGGACAGAGAACAGGATGGAAGAGGTATTTGCAAAAGTATGGTGGGAGGTTTTCACACAAATATACACTAGATATAGCACAACTGTGTCCTCTGTGTTGGGGGTCTCTGTGGGGTCTCTATGAGAGGTCTCTGTGAGAGTCTCTGTGGGGGCTCTGTGAGAGTCTCTGTGGGGATCTCTGTGGGGTCTCTCTTGTAGGCTGTGTGAGAGGTCTCTGTGAGATGTCTCTCTGGGGTCTCTGTGGGGTCTATATGGAGTCTCTATTATAGGCTGTGTGAGAGGTCTCTGTGGGGTCTCTCTTACAGGCTGTGTGAGAGGTCTCTGTGAGGTCTATATAGGGTCTATATTGGGTCCTTCTTATAGGCTGAGAGGTCTCTGTGAGAGGTCTATATGGGGTCCCTCTTATAGGCTGTGTAAGAGGTCTCTGTGAGAGATGGGGTCTCTCTTATATACTGTGTGAGAGGTCTCTGTGGGATCTATATAGGGTCCCTCTCATAGGCTGTGTGAGAGGTCTCTGAGTTTATTATTATTTTTTTTAAATATATAATAAACTCTTATTGTTCAGATTATTACAGGTGTTCCTCTTTTTCCCCCCCCATAGCTCCCCTCCACCTGATACCTCACCCCATCCCATGCCCTTACCCCCTGCCACTGTCCTCATCCATAGGTGTAAGATTTTTGTCCAATCTCTTCCCCCTGAGGATTGTTAGTCCACTCCCTTTCTATGTCCCTGGTTCTATTATATTCACCAGTCCGTTCTGTTCTTCAGATTTTTTATTCACTTGATTTTTAGATTCACTTGTTGGTAGGTATGTATTTGATGTCTTTTTGTTGTTCATAGTTTTTACCTTTACCTTTTTCTTCTTCCTCCTCTTCTTAAATAATACCCTTCAGCATTTCATGTAATCCTAGTTTGGTGGTGATGAACTCCTTTAGCTTTTTCTGATCTGTGAAGCTCTTTGTCTGCCCTTCAATTCTGAATGATAGCTTTGCTGGGTAGAGTAATCTTGGTTGTAGATTCTTGCTGTTCATCACTTTGAATATTTCTTGCCACTCCCTTCTGGCCTACATAGTTTCTGTTGAGAAATCAGCTGACAGTCATATGGGTACTCCCTTGTGGGTAACTAATTGTTTTTCTCTTGCTGCTTTCAAGATTCTCTCTTTGTCTTTTGCCCTTGGCATTTTAATTATGATGTGTCTTGGTGTGGCCCTCTTTGGATTCCTCTTGTTTGGGGTTCTGTGTGCTTCCTAGACTTGTGAGTCTATTTCTTTTTTTATAGGGAAAATTTTCTGTCATTATTTCTTTTTTAAAATATGTTTTATTGAGTTCTTACAGAAAGGAAGGGAGAGGGATAGAAAGCTAGAAATATCGATGAGAGAAAAAAATCGATCAGCTGCCTCTTGCACACCCCCTATTGGGGATGTGCCCATAACCAAGGTACATGCCCTTGACTGGAATCAAACCTGGGACCTTTCCGTCTGCAGACCGATGCTCTATCCACTGAGCCAAACCAGTTTTGGCTCATTATTTCTTTCAATAGGCCTTCAATATCCTGCTCTCTCTCTTCTTCTGACATCCCAAAAATTCGGATGTTGGTACACTTAAAGCCGACCCAGAGGCTCCTTACACTGTCCTCACACTTTTGGACTCTTCTTTCTTTCTGCCTCTCTGGTTGGGTGTTTCTTGTTTCCTCATATTCCAGATCTTTGGTTGACTCTTGGGGTACGTTGATCTAGAGTTGAGTTTCTGTATATTATTTATTTCAGACAGTGTATGCTTATTTTCTAACTGTTTTTTTTGTTTTGTTTTGTTTTGTTTTTTGTATTCTCATTAAGGTCCTGAAAATCTTCAAGTTTCTCAGTGGTTTTTAGAAGATTCTTGAGTATTCTTATAAATGTGATTCTGAACTCTGTGTCATCCAGTAGTTTACTTTTCTCCATTTCTCCCATTTGTGACATGCTTCTGTGTCTCCACATTTTGGCTGCCTCCCTGTGTTGATGGAGTGGCTATGTGTGGTAGGTGACTTATAGGGGCCAGTAGCTCAGCTTCCCCAATCACCCGAGATGGTCGCTCTTGGTACACCCCTTTGTGGGCTGAGTGCAATGACTTGGTTAGGCACTGATTGGTACACTGGGAGGAATTGACCTCCAGGCCAATTGGCTGTGATGACCCGCTGTGTCTATAATGGAAGCACTGCTACGCTAGAGACACATTTTGGTGCAGGCCTTATTTCAGTGGGGCTTTGGTGCTCACTGAGTCTGCCTCTTGAATGTGTCCTTTATGAGAGTAATTGAAATCTGGTGTCATCTCACACCGACCACTAGATAGACTAGTTTCCGGATCTCCAATGGGGTGCAGTTCAGCTACTGTCTGAGGCCACCCTGTGGGAGCTACAACAAGAACCACAGTCCTCTCCTCCCTGCTTGGAGCTTGGAGGCTTTGGAGCTGTCTGCACCAGGTTTCAAGTTTGCTAGGTTAAACTGCAATAGAGAAGGCCATTCATATGCAAAAGCCGCTGCTTGGAGCTTGGGTGTGTTTGTAGATTGTACAGGGCAGAGTCTCAGTGCATCACTAGTCTGGGGCATGACCAACAGCGATGGCTGCCCATCAGCCGTCTCTGCCTCTGACCACATCCCTGCGTCTCGTGCCGCAGCACAGCGAACAATTATTCTTGCATGCAGCTCTGCAAGCAAGCCACCCCCACTTTCTGGCCCGATGGCAGACAGTCTAGCTTCTCCCCAGAAACTGGATTTCAGAGAGATTGGGAGCTTGTCTCTCTTCAGTTGAAGAAAGCAATGCCCTCTGCGAGCTGGGATCCGCCGCCTGCCCGCATGGCACTCGTGCCCCTGTGCCTCAGTTTTTCAGCACTTGTGCCCTGAATGCTCCTTTCTCTTTCAATCTAGTTGTAGAGCTTCCACTCATCAAGCTTTCCCATGGTTCTGGATGATAGACATTTTGTTTTTAGTTGTAGTTTTGAAATTGTTGTGTGCGGCAGCAGTTTAGGTGTGTTTAACTAAGCCGCCATCTTGGATTCTGTGAGAGGTCTCTGTGGGGTCTATATGGGGTCCACACATGATGCCAAGGATGGCCTCCATCACCCAGCAAGGGCTGGAGTGCTTCCAGGTAGCAATGGCGCTTTTCAGAGGACAGAGAAGGTTCTCCATGATCTGAATCGCACTGCTGCCCACAGGCAACTGAGCACTGGCAGCCATGGAGGCCTGGAGGCTCAGGCTCACATCACAGCTGAGCCAGGTCACAAAGGGCTCCTGAGGCAAAGAGAGGCCATGAGAGGGGAGGCTGAGCACTGCCCCTCCCTCCCCGCCAGCAGGCTCCCTCCCCGAGCTCACCTGGACCTTCTAGGCCTTCATCAGTTTTCCATTGATTCCTCCTGGAAGCCAGGTATTACCTGGTGTCTGTATCTCTTGGAGATCTTGGCTTGAATCCACCAATCTTCAATGTCATCGCTGCTGTTGAAAGTCTGAAGTGCTCTCAGGGATTTGGGCTATTTCACCTGGAGTGATCTTCTCAGAATCTCCTTTGTCTTCAACTCTGTTTTTTTTTGTTGTTGTTGTTTGTTTGTTTGTTTGGTGTTTTTTCACTACACATATTTACTTTTCTTTCTTTTCTTGTGAGAACATTTAAGTTCTACTGATGTAAATTCAGTGACACCAAATTTCAATGTTATTCAGCTGTTAGAGCCTCAGGCCTTGTCTTACAACTGGAAGCTGTCACTGTGTTAGACCTGGCTCCACCATTTCTGCCCACCCCATTCCTGGCAGACAGCTTTGTTTCTCTTTAGAGAGTCCTATGTCCATGACAACATGCAGGCTCTGTCTGTTCCTGGCTGATTTCACTTAGCATGGTGCCCTTCAGTTTCATCCAGGCTGTTGCACATCTCAACCTGTTTTGCACACATAATAAGTTTTTTTACATTGATCAAAGCAGAAGTTGACGTTTATACTTATTTAAATTGTACTATTTAATTTGTTATTGTTTTCATTAACTTTTGCTGTGTAATCTCAGAACATCAGTCACAAAACTTTAATTCATGATTTATTTTTTACATTTAATTAATAAAAATTAAAAACAGAACTGCCTTTTGATCCAGTGATCCCACATCTAGGTAGATACCCTAAGAATCCTGAAACACCAATGAGAAAGCATAACACACCCCTAGTTCATAGCAGCATAATTAACAACAGCTAAGATCTGGAAATAACCCACATGCCCATCAGTAGAGTAATGGATAAAAAAAAAATCAAATCTGTCCCACATTTACACCATGGAATTCTATGCCTCTGTAAAAAAGAAGAATCTCTCAACCTTGGGGACATCATGGAGGAACCTGGAGAGTATTAAGCTCAGTGAAGACAAGTATCACATGATCTCACACCTATAAGAATCTAATCAACAGAAAAATCTGACAAACAGAATAGCTCCAGAGACATGGAAGCTTGCAACATATTGAGGATTCTTAGAAGGAAGGGAGGGTGGGAGAGATCAATCAAAAAACTTATACACATACATACATAAACCCATGGACACAGAAAATACTGGGGTTGAAGGCTGTGGGGCGGGTAAGAGTAGGGAGGATAGGGTTAATAAAGGCAAAAAGGAAAGAAGGACATCTATAATATTTTCAACAATAAATTGAATAAATGAATTAATGATTTAATTAAAAATTCATCAGCCAGAGGGCTCTAACAGAAATACCGTAGACTGGGTTGCTTATAAACAAGAGCAATATGTTTATCACCATTCCCATGGTAAGGCAGCCTGCATGGTTAGCTTCTGGTGTCTGGTAAAGGCCCTCTCACCTTGCAGCCTTGGCGCCTTTGTCCTAAAGGATGTGTGGAAGGACGTTTAGCTGTTCAATCTAACTAGTATATTATGCTTTTATTATTGTGGATTGTTCAGGTGTACTGTTACAGAGTTCCCGAACAATCAAACAATGCAGAAGGAGAGTTTGGAGAGACTCACTTTATTCATCACGCAATGGGCTTAGAGGAAATGAATTCAAATTCTAAGCAAAGGTACAAGCAGAGCTTCCCTTTTTATAAAGGAGCCAGCTCTCTGTGCAACTGGTGGTTATCTTGCTGCTGTCCTTGAAAACAAACACAGCAAATTTATGGGCATACCTAGTCTTGACCTGCAAGGTCAGACAGCTAATTTTATGACCCTCATTTTATAAGCAGGCTAAAGCAAACATTTTTTAGAATAAGAGGCTATCTAAGAAAACAGCAGAAAATTCCAAAGAGCAGGTTTTTCTTTTCTTTTCTTTTCTTTTCTTTTTTTTTTTTTTTTTTTTACAAAATAGGGGTTTCCATCTCAGTACGACACAATAACGATATATGTATGTATTGTGAAATGGTGACTATAGGTCTAGTTAACATGCAACATCACACACGGGTACAATTTTTTCCTGTGATGAGAATTTCTAAGATCTGCTCTCTTAGGAACCTTCAAAACCACAACACAATATTGTTAACTGCAGTCACCGTGGTACACAACAGCCAGGACTTACTTTATAATTGGAACTTCCTGATTTTGTGATAAGAATAAGTTCAGACGTAAGTTCTGCTCCGTTGTTTCCATGACACGTTGGATTGCACATCTCAGGCCCTTTGGAGATTCACTGCTCTGGACCAGTGGTCTTCTAACTGGGATATGCATCCTCCTGGGATGTGCACAGACTTTTCATGAGATCGATTTAATGAAATCAATTTCCCCATCTTCAACTGCCATAGGCTCTGCAATTGATACCTCTTGATATTTATTTGCAAGAAAAGATACCTCAGGTGGAGGGTCTGCTTTCCTACTTCTACTTTCATAATCACCCTTCCTGCCCTTGCAAAGATCCCATCCAGAATCTCACCATGGGGCATAGTTCCAGCCTCTAAATCTGCCTGGCAATCAAATGCAAAGACAATTCAGTAAGTCCTTTGCAATTCAGTCACCATTCTCTTGACAACCCCTGACTGTGTCCTTTTGTCTTTGTGAGGGTGAACAATGGAGACAAGGTGTACTGAGGGAAGGGGGTGAGGGAGTGTGTGCCTCAGTGGTCAACCCCTCCATGGCCCCTTCCTTCTGGAAGCCAAAGCAGGCACTCATTTGGGAAGACCAAACCCAATCCCCTCTCTTTGTTCCCCCCCCGACCCTCTCAGGGCACAGACAAAGCCCACCAGCTCTAAGCAAAAATCATATATTTTGTAAACAAATTTGTGCCAGGAAGAAGGCATTAGTACACAGAGCATGTGCTAAAGAGAGAGAAAAAGCAGATTTTCTCTCTTGAACTGAAATTTTTGAAATTCCTTTGTATCAGGAAAAGCATGAGAAGCACATTGCAGCTGACCAGAGAAAAGAAAGTTTTAAACATTTTATTATCAATTTCCCATCACTATTGATCTCTTCTGTGTGCTGCACCTGCCCACCCCCCCTGCACCACTGTTGTCCTTGTCCGTGAGAGGAGAGGCCACGATGCCGGTGTTGGGCGCACACAGGAGGAAAGGGTTTCCCTGTACAGAGCAAACGTGTGTGCTTGACCATAAGGCCCAGCAGGAAGGACATGCGCAGCACGCTCTGGCTGACCCCAGGAGTCAGATCTTGTCTTGGGACAGGGCCGTGGGTAGTGGTGGGGTCGGCCTGAGGGCCCTGCCACCCTTGGCCCATGCTGGCAGTGTCTGCCCCGGGCCTCTGGCTCCCTGGGTGGAAAGGTCCCTTTGCTGTCCCTGGTTGTGCTGCACCTGCTCTTGTTGTGGACACTGTGGGGGGCATGATGGTCACGGGCCACCCCTCTGTGGCAGAGAACCCCGAGGCTGCAGATGCGGGGACCTGCTGGAGCCTGGAGTCTGCCTTTGTGCCCTTCTGCCTCTGGGGCATGAAGTCCCAGGGGAAGTGCTGTTCCTGCCTCTGGGCCAGCAGCTGCATGGAGCACAGGAGTCTCCGCAGCTCTGCTGTCCATCCCTGGTCTGCTTCCGGCTGGCCCCCAGCTGCGGGCAGAGGCTGCTGCAGGGGGGCCTCTGTGCTGGGGACCTTCCTGACCTTTGCCATTCCTGGGGAGCACCCCCTGCAGAAGGTGCCTCATCCTCTCCGTGAACAGGCTTCCTGCAGGGGCCTGGCCCTCCCACAAGCCCTGGCAGGCCTGGCTTCTGACTGACTCTGCTGATTTCTGATCCTGGGCAGTGCTCATCCCACTGGCTTGTGAGGCCCTCAGTGCTGCCGACCCCCCTCGGTGCTTCCCTGGATTCGACCTCCTGTTGCCCTCCGTCTTCTCAGTGGGGGCACTCTTCTTGCTCCGTCTGAGACATGGGTCCCAGGGTCTGAGGGGCTCCTGCTGGCAGCGCCCTCCACATGAACTGCGGTCCTGGAGCTCCTGGGAAGCTGACTTGTGTTGATGGGAGCGCTGACAAAAGTCACTCTGGTCAGGGGGCCTCTCCTGGAGGCTGCAGGAGACAGAGGCACAGGCTGCAGCTTGGGAAGGGCAGACAGCTGGGCAGGGTGGGTACCTGGGGCCCAGGGTCCTCCATGGCCCTGACACTGAGTATCCAGTGCTCCTGCCTTCCCTCACCCCAAGGCCATAGCCACACCACACCCCATGGCTCCTCCCAGGTCAGGGCCAGGCGGCCTGTAGCCCTGGGGTCACATCTAGATTCGGGACAAAAGAGAACCCAGGAGAGAAGGGCAAGATTCCTTACCTGTGCAGAAGAAGAATCCATTCCCAAGCCTTTTCCAGGTCTTGCAGGCACTCTCTGTAGCCTGGAAATCAGGAGACCGGGTCACATGGTAGACCAGGGCCAAGGGGTCTGACAGGAGGCTAAGTGCCATGGCCTTAAAGAGTGACAACCTGGAGAGCTGACTCAGGAGCCCATGCATCAGGGTCAAGGCCACATGACCCCTGACAGCGATGGCAAGGCTCAGGACAGGTAGTGCTTTGTCATTTACAAATTGTTTCCATTCACTACCCCTTGTCTTCCCCCTCCCCCAAGTCCCTGTGGGGAGAAAGGGCAGTGGCACCAGGGAGGGATCTGAGCAAAGGTAAACAGCACGCCCACCGCTGGACCTGGGGTCCCGCTCCCAGTCCCGCACTCCTGGTCCACAACAGCCCAGGCCCCTCCTGGGACCCCTGCTAGGGAAGCACCCACGTCCAGGCCCCGAGGCTTCATTCAAAGCACAGGATCTGGGAAGCATCTGCCTTCTGCCTCCTTCCAGGAGCCACCGAGGCCCTGCTTCCTGAGAGACAGCTCTGCTGCTGGCATCCTGGAACCTGCCTGGCCGCAGGGACAGGGCAGATGCAGGCAAAGTCTCAGGCAGCCTGAGTGAGGGCAGAAGCTCACCTTTCACAGCTTCACGTTTCACTTCACTCCAGCTCCTGCTGCACTTCCTTGGCTCCACTGAATGCTGAGACAAGAAAAACAAGGGGCCGGGACCCCAGCTCACTCTCCTCTCTAGACAAGGGGCGGACCCTCAGGATTCATGAAAAATATGACTCTCTACAGTTACTTGCCAGGCTCCCTGGTTCTTCCCCTTTCATTTGTGCAGTGTATGAAAATCATTTCACGTTTTTCTTCTTTGGAAATGGTAAGGGATTATTTCTATTGGAGACCGACCAGGGATTTCTTCCATCACTGCTCCTCAGTTGGAGAAACACACACAACCTCAGACCTGCAGCCTGCCTGGAGCTTCCTCAGGTGGGATTCTGCTTCTTGAGGCCACAGCCCACCCCAGTCCCTGCTCAGCGGCCCCAGGGGCTCCCTCAGGTCACTGTCTTTGGATCAGCCCCACAGAGGGGAGGCTCCCAGAGACACCAGCCCAGGAAGGCGGTGGGGAACCAGGGCTCTTAGCATTCCATCCTTGGCCGCTGGTCACTGTGTTTGGGGCTGCGCCCTAAGCCCCCACCACAGGTGGGACATCTCTGCATAAACTCTTCCCCTGTTCTAACCCTCCTGCCTGGCTGGTTCCCAGCAGGATGAGGTTCTATCCTTTCCTGAGAGCAGCCGTTCTCTCCTCCCATCGCAGGAGACTCCATAGGTCATTCAGAAACGTGGGAATAAGAACACAAAAAGGATCATCTCCTTTGAGCCTGGGCCAAGGGATCCTCACCTTCCTGGTGTTTCTATGTTCCCTCCGTGGTGATGAGGGTCCATCCCTCCAGGAGCAGTGGACTAACACAAGGAAGAGCAGCACCCCACACACGATGCTCAAGATGGCATCGTTCACCAAGCAAGGACTACAGCCCTGCCAGGTACCAGTGGCGCTTTTCAGAGGACAGAGAAGGTTCTCCATGATCTGAATCGCACTGCTGCCCACAGGCAACTGAGCACTGGCAGCCATGGAGGCCTGGAGGCTCAGGCTCACATCACAGCTGAGCCAGGTCACAAAGGGCTCCTGAGGCAAAGAGAGGCCATGAGAGGGGAGGCTGAGCACTGCCCCTCCCTCCCCGCCAGCAGGCCCCATCCCTGCTCTCCTGGTCGTAGATCAGGACCTGGGAACCTTCTCTGTGTCAGGGGCCACGTGAGTATTTATGACATCATTCTCAGGCCATACAAATTATCAGCTTAAATGTTAGCCTGCTGCCCAGCCAGCATGGTTCAGGAGGTCATGGATCCATTCCTATTCAGGGCACAGGCCCAGGCTGTGGACATCGTCCCCAATAAGGGGCATGCAGGAGGCAGCTGATCAATGATTCTCTCTCATCATTAATGCTTCTGTCTCTCACCATTTCCCTTCCTCTCTGAAATCCATGTGTATATATACACATACATACATACTCTAGAGGTCTGGTGCATGAAAATTCATGCACTGGAATGGGGGGTCCCTCAGCCTGGCCTGCCCCCTCTCACAGTCTGGGAGCCCTCAAGGGCAGGAGGTGACCTGGCGATCAGGGGAAGGCAATGTCCCCATCATACCTCTCCTGCTGCCACTGCCAGCAGCACAAGCTTTGGCCAGCCCTGGTTACCTGACCCTTGGGCAGCTGCCTCAGGCCCACCCTAGGCGGCTAGACACCTGCCTTCCAAGGCTTGCCTGCACCTCAGGCTGGCCCTGGGCAGCTGGGGGGCTGAGGGTGGATCCAGCCACACCACACCCCTGCCACCCCTCAAGGGGCTGAAAGGACTGGGGGATTCTGGTGGGGCTAAGGGGACTGGGCTTCACCACCTTGTGGCTATAAGCGCTGAAATCTTTGTGACGGCATGATGGTCAATTTACATATTCCCATTTTATTAAATAGGTTATATATTTTAAAATCAGCCTGCTATATTTGGTCAAATGTTTAACTCACCCTAATGCCTTGGCAGGGCCAGGTCAAATGATTTCACAGGCCGGGTGCAGCCCGGGGGCTGGATGTTCCCACCCTTGGTCTGCCTTTGTCAGTTTTCTACTTATTCCACTCAGAAGCCAGGTAGTGCCCGGCTCCTGCCGCTCCTGGAGGTCTGGCTTTAGTCCACCGATCTCCAGCATTGTCGCTGTTGAAAGCCTGCAGTGCTCCCAGGAATTTCGGGGATTTCACAGGGATTGATCCTCAGAGTCTCCTCGGTCCTCACTCCATTGTTTTTCACCGCACATGTTTACTTTTCCCCATTTCCTGTGAGAACACTTCCGGTCCACTCCAGCAGGTACAATACGGTGCTGTCAGCTATAGATCCGCAGAAGCTCGTCCTGTTGTGGGCCTCCCCCCGACTTCCGCCAACACAGCCCGGGCAGGCGCGGTGCTCCCTCAGTGAGCTCACCTGTGGTTTGAGAACCCACGCAGGTGACAAGATGAAGACTCCTTCTCTGTCCGGCTCACTTCCCTTAGCACAATGTCCTTCGGTTTCATAGCAGCAAATCTCAACCCTCCTTCCCCACGTAATAAGCATTTCACTTTCATCAATGAAACAGTAAAGCTTTGTACTTTTTAAAAAATTTATCTTTTTCATTGAAAGTTTTACAGATGCTTCCCCTTGTCCCCCCCCTCACCCCTCCTGCCCACTCCCACCCCTCCCACCCCTCCCAGCCCTTCACCACACTTTTGTCTGTGTCCATGGGTTTTGCATGTATGCATACAAGTTCCCCAGTTAATCTCTCCCCACCCACCCCAGCCTTCCCTGTGAGATTCCACAGTCTGTTTTATGCTTTTATGTCTCTGGATCTATTTTGTTCATCAGTTTATTTTGTTCTTTAGATTCCAAATATGAGTGAGATCATGTGATATTCGTCTTTCTCTGACTGGCTTATTTCGCTTAGGATCTAAAGAGTAGTACAAAAACCCTCCTAACATCTGCGTGAACAAATGACTCTCCAAGGATCACAGGCCTATAATGAGCAGCAGTGAGTTCATTGGAGCTTGCAGGTGAAAGTGACATGATATTTTAATCTCCATCAAACAAGGTAGCCTATTAGGCACCTGATCATGCAGCGAGGGAGTGAGCAGAGAAAAACATCCGATAAACATTACAGTGGCCAAGCATAAATACAACTCACTACAGGCACTCAGAGGGAAGGAAAGAGAAAAGAGACTGTTCTGGGACATAAGTTTTTAAAAGAACTTTATTTAAAAGTGGACTAAGTCACACTTCCTTCAACCCATCAGCATCTCCATAAAGGGTACTTCATTATATAATCTACAGCTTCCCATTTAACAAAGAAGTGTGTGTGTGTGTGTGTGTGTGTGTGTGTGTGTATGTGTGTGTGTGTGTTATAGCTGTAAAGAGTGATGGTAATTTATCTATTCTTGCGAAGCACAGCCCAAACTTTACTAATGCAAAACAGATGACAGGGGTTTCTTTCACAAAATGTTGGCAGTGACACATTTCAATTTCCACTAACCAGAAACATAAACTCAACTGCCTCCTTCTCAGTAATATAGCAAAACAGAGAACTTTAGAATAAAAAAACCCTAAACTTTTATTTCAAAAACAAACTCCTAGAAATATTAGGCCTAATTCAGATTGTTAACAGAAGATAATGCACTCAAAATTATTTTCACATATTGCTGGTAGAAAAGGACTGTAAAATAGTATGGTTGCTCTGATAAAGTTTGTCGGTTCATTATAAATTTGAACATGTCCTTATCACATGACTCAGCAATCCCACTTTTGGTTCTGTTTGCTAGAGAAAGAAACCTTACACACACACAAACCTCACTGAATGTTTACAGCAGCTCTGTTCATAATCACCAAAACAGGCAAGAACCAAAATGTTCTCCAAGGACAAGTGAATAAACAAACGAGTGTCCAAAGAATGGACTTTCCTTGGAGGTGAAAACATGGATGAATCTCAAAGGCACCATCCTAAGAAGCCAGTTTCAAAAGGTTACACACTGGGGTTTCATTACTTGACATTTATAAACGGCAAAACTAGACTGATGAAGATCAGAGCAGGTTTTGCCAGGCACTAAGCGTTAGGGGAGGGTGTGACTATAAAGGGAGAACCTGAGAGGTTTGTTGGAACTACGCAATATCTTCATTGTGCGGTGAGTACACAGAAACCAGCCAATCTGAAGGAAAAGAAAAGGAACAAGTGGGACAATATCAAGTTTTACGTTTATGTCATCCACATAAGAAGCAGAGGAGAAAATATAACTGAGCAAGAAATATATATATATCTATATTTGAAGAAAAACTTGCCAAATTTGGTAAAAAGACATAAACTTACAAATTAAAGAAGCTCAGATACCGCAGAAAGGATAAACACAAAGAAATCCATTCTTAAACACATCATAATCAAATTACTAAAAATTAAAGAAAAAAAAATCCTGAAATCAATTAGAGAAAAGCAGACAGATTTCATACAAAGAAACATGGATTCAAAGATGGTAGATTTCTCAACAGAAACTGTGGAGATCAGAAGTGAAACACTTTTTTTAAATAATGGGGGGAAAAGATAATTATCAGCCCAGAATTAATATCCAGTGAATATATCCTATCCAGGAGCATAGGTTTAATACTGATCTTCTCAGATGAAAGAAAACTAAAATATTGTGTTGCCCTGGCTGGGTGGCTCAATTGTTGGAGTGTTGTCCCACACACCTAAAGGTTGAAGGTTCAATTCCTAATCAGGGTGTGTATAGGAGGCAACTGATGGATGATTCTCTCTCACTCCCTCCCTCTCTCTAAAATCAATAAAAACATATCTTCAGGTGATGATTTCTTTTGAAAAAAGAATTTGTCCTAAATGAACCTACTCAGAAGAAATCCTAAAAAGAATTCTTCAGATGAAATGGAAATGATACTGAAAGGAAACCTGGAATATCAGAAATGAAGGAAGAGAAACAAAAAATGATTTTTAAATATCTACATAAATGTATCAGACTATCCTTCTTTTAAATTCCTTAAAGTATGCAAAAACCAGAAGTAATAATTATAACATTTCTGATGAGGGTTTCAATGTATATAGAAGTAATACATATGAAAACTACAATATACAGAGATGAGAGTAAAGGGATCTATTTAGAATAAGGTTCCAATATTCCATTTGAAGTGACAAAATATTAATTCTAAGTAGACTGTGATCTCTGTAGCAAGCAATAATATATAATACACATCTACACTAATAAAAGAGAAAAATGCTAATTGACCATACCTTTGCTACGCTCACGCCAACAACGATGGCAGTTAATTTGCATACGCGGAGGAAGGGAAGAGTGAAGACTGAAGACAGCATAGAAGGAAGAGGGAGGGAAAGCGAAAAGCAAGGCAACTGAGGGAGGGAAAGTGGGGGCAGTGGTGGCGGTGGGCGGCAGAAGAGTGCCGGGCGGCAGTGGAAGGGAAAGCACAGGGCAGGTGGTGGGAGGGAAAGTGCAGGGGTTGTGGCACCAGGAGGAGGAAAAGCTTGGAGGGTGGGGGGACGGCAGAGTGGCGGTGGCAGGAGGAAAGCCTGACGGAAGCCCCTTTTTTGCAGGAATCTTCCTGCAACAGGCCTCTAGTAATATATATTTACATATCCTAATATACAAAAACCCTTGTAACAACCAGTAAGGTCTAAGGCTCAACCAACCAGACATCAGTCCTGCAGTCAGTCCTGCTTCTGCTGCAGGTGTGGTGCCCAAGAACTGACTGCTGAGGGGTCTGCAAATCAGGGCCAGAGAGAGGCCTGAAGAGAGAAGCAGGGACTGATCCGTTGCCTCTGTTGGACCTTTTGATCAGAACTCGCTTCTCTCTTTCTCTCCTAGTCTGGCCAGCAGGTGCACCTCCATTTCTCTCCAGGCCTCCACCAGGGCTGCTGATCAGCCCCACCTTTCTGATCAGGCCCTGTTAATATGCCCAGAGACACTTACTGACATAGGAACCAACCAATTAGAACCAAATGTGGGTGCTGTGAAGAACCAATGGCTGCCTAGAAGATGGAGCTTGTGACTATGACTAGATTAGACACTGACCACCCAGAACCAAATCTGTGTGCTGTGGGGAGCCAATGGCTGCCTAGGAGGGGGAGCTTCTGATGCTGACATCGGCATAGAAACCGACCAATCAGAACCAAATTGGCCAGCAGAGGAGGGCAGTTGGGGACAACCAGACTGGCAGGTGAGCAGTTAGGAGCCAGCAGTCCCAGATTTCAAGAAGGATGTCCAACTGCCAGTTTAGGCCTGATCCCAAATTGACAGTTAGACATCCACCAAGAGGTCCCCAATTGGAGAGGGTGCAGGCTGGGCTGAGGGAACCCCTCCCTCCATGCACAAATTTCGTGCAATGGGCCTCTAGCCTATATATATAAAAAGCCAGTGACTATAACACTGTAATGACTGGTCACTATGATGCCCACTGAGGCCAGCAAAGTGACCTGATTGGCTCATGGCCGACCAACCTCCCACAGGAATCCCCCAGCTGGCCCCACCCCCAATTGGCCTCTCCCACCCCATTTGGAGGTGGGTTGGTGGCCAACCTTCCTTGGCCCCTCCCCTGATCAGCCCACCCTACCCCAATCGGCCTGCAGCTCCTCCCCCAGGCTGGCCCCACTCCTGATCGCCCCCCTACCCCAAGGTAAGGCCAGCCAGTCAACCTCCCTGCAGCCCCTTCCCCTATCCAGCTCCACTTCAGATGGACCCCACCACCCTGATTAGGGGCTGGGCCGGCTGGCCAACTGTCTGCAGCCCCTTCCCCTGGCTGGTTCTGCCCCCGATGGACCCCCACCACCCCATCGGCCACAGCCCCTCCTCCCATCCAGCTTTGCTGCAATCAGCCCCCTACACTAATCAGGGGTGGGGCTGACCAAGCAACCTCTCCTGGCCCCTCCCCCGCCCCACCTGGGAAATGGTCGGCCCACCACCCAGGGTCCGCCCACCATCCACAGCCCCTCCCTAGGGCCCGCTCAGCCAATCACCCACAGCTTATCCCCCCAGCCAGCCCAGCCCTAATCAGATCCCTGAGATCGGGGCGGGTCTGCAGGCCAAACTCCTGCAGTTTCCTCCTCCTGACAGACCCAGCCCCAATCTGCCAATTGGGATCAGGCCAGCCAGCCTGATCCAATCCATGAATGAATTTGTGCACTGGACCTCTAGTATAACATAATATATATGTTATTGAAGAGAGACAGCAAATCATATTAAAATGGAATACTAAAAATCTATAGATATAAAGGGCTAAGTGACAGGCTGGTAGGTATGACACATGCTGACCACCAGGGGACAGATGCTTAACGCAGGAGCTGCCAAGCAATGGCAGCTTTGCAGAGTGTCCTCTTGCACTCCAGGACCCCTTTGGGGACGTCAGACTGTTGGCTTGGGCCGGATCCCTGCAGGCCAGGCTGAGGGACCCCACCTGCTGGAGGGACCCTGATCACTCTGCAGACACCCTCGAGCCCCAGTGCCGCCCCAGGGATGGCTAATTAATTTCCTTTCAATGTGCATGAATCCAGAAAAGGGGAAAAAGAATAACTACTGAATGGGTTGACCTGAATCTGAACATATAAACAATTATATTAAATGTAAATGAGTCATAGATCTAAATATAAAAGAGAGAATTATAAAAATTTCTAAAAATTTTGAAGGAGATCTTCATGGCCAGGGGTTAAGCAAAAAGTTCTGACATTATACAAAAGACATGGTGCCTTCTTGAAATGAAATAAAACTTTGCCCTTTGAAAGGTATGTGTTAGAAAATGAAAAGGCAACTACAGAACAAGGAAATATTTGGAAATTGCATGCATGACAAAGGACTTATATGTAGAATGTATTTAAAAAAACAAAAAACTCTCAAAACCATAAGAAAACAAATAACCTAATGAAGCGATGTGCAAAAGAGTTTAATGTCATTAATGATAATTCCCAGAAGGCAAGTAAGCACATGTGAAATGTTGGCATTACTAACATTAGGAAAGGAATCTAATCTGCACTCCCTCTGGAATGGCTAAATCAAAAACACTCACATACCCAGTGCTGGGGAGATGTGAAGCTGCCGGACCACCCGCCAGAAACGGCCTGGCAATTTCTTATAAATAACACCTACACCAGTCCATCTCCCAGGTATTCACCCTAGAACAGGTCAGTAAACTTTCCTTAAAAGGCAAACAGAACATATTTCAGGCTTGTAGGCCATATGGTTTCTATTACATCATGAAAGCAACAATAGACAACAGGCAAAGGAGTGAATATGACTGTGTCTTAATAAAACTTTTATAAAAATAGGCAGTTAAAAGATATGGCTGCTGACGGGAAGGCAGGCTGCAAGACAGAGGGTGAGTGAGAGAAGGAGAGTATGTGGACGTATGCGAAGTGTCCATTTGTGGGTGAAGGACAGCTATACTCCAAGGGGCTGTTGGGGACTGTCGGACCGGGCCCCCTGACCGGGCAGCCTGCACGGCTGCTGACATCCCTCCCGGAGCGGTGGCTCTGCTGCAGAGACCGCGCCATCTCGAAGGGGGGAGGCTGTGATAGAAGCCCAGTTTCACCTTCAACTGGGAAGAATTGGACACTTCCCGGGACCCCACAACCACAACACCCAGGGACCAGCTGCGAACCCACAAACACCAGGTCGGACGAGCCCTGCACCTGCTCATGGAGAGGTGAGATTTCGCCCAGAGGAAGGTGAGGTCTGCGATCCAGGCTGGAGGAGAAACACGCACAGCGGGATCTAGAGGCTCAGAGGAAGTCTGCGCCCCACAAAGTCCACAGACATTGGGGCCAGTGTAATCCGCAAACGTGGAAGAGGGTCCACAGGGCTGCTGACAGGAGGTGATTCTAGAAACCGACCCGCAGCTGGGCTGAGCACAGAAAGGCAGCCTGAAGTTCTACAGTAAACCGGCTGCGCTGTGCCAGGGAAAGACATGCAGAGATGTGAGCAGGCCCACGCAACGCCGGGGTGAAAAAGGCGAGAGTTTGTGCACTTATTCTGGCTCTTTTTTCTCTTTAAATCCTTGGTTTTAATTACTGAGCCCAGCACGTAGGATCAATCAGCCATTAAAAACACTCTCAAAGACTTCAGGGGAAAGTTGTTTTTGTGGAACCTGGGGATCAGAGAGGGGAGAGATGATCAGAGAACCAGCTCTGGGGCAGCCCATACCCCAAACCAGCATTAAGTGCAGCAGGGAAAACAAATTCTAAATACTGGGTAGAGAGGAATTACAGCCCCGGATGTCAATACAGAAACACTACCACCTAGAGATGGAATCGCAAACTGGCTCTTGTGTAAATACAACCACAGGCAGGCTGAGAAACAAAGAAATACTGCCTGCTTCAAACAGGATTGTGGCTTATGACACAGAGGAGCTCTGGAACTCAGGAAACTTCAATACTGTCCTCACTACCTGACAGGAAACAGGCGTGTCAAACAAAACAGTAGAGTGAATGGCCTTCAATACTGCACATTTTATTTTTTATCTTTTACTTAAGAAACTAATTTTTTCTTTTGTTCTCACTTTATTTTACCTTTTTAATTATTATATTTTTATTTTTAATCAGCATTCTTACTACTATTTTACCTTTTTTAAAGTTTTGGGTTTTTTTCTCTTTATTTTATATTATTTTGGGATTAGTGTTCTACATTCTATTTTCATCTTTCCTTTAGCATCATTTTACTCTATCTCAACTTTACCTTTATGCCAACACTCTCTTCCTCACTTTTCCCCTTTTGTTGCCCTGTTACTCTTATCCTATTCTTGCTTTATATTTTCCTTATTCCTTCTGTTTACCCCAGTTAAAAATGCATTCTACTTATATATTTAATTTACAATCCCCTATTACAAGCCCATACACACTTCTCTCTTCTCTTTCTTCACTATCCAATTTTTTTCTCTCTTCCCCCTTTTTTTTAAAAAAAAAATATATTTTATTGATTTTACACAGAGAGGAATTGAGAGGGACAGAGAGTTAGAAACGTCGATGAGAGAGAAACATCGACCAGCTGTTTCTTGCACACCCCCTACTGGTGATGTGCCCACAACCAAGGTACATGCCCTTGACCAGAATCTAACCCGGGACCTTTCAGTCCGCAGGCCGACGCTTTATCCACTGAGCCAAACCGGTCCCGGCTCTCTTCCCTTTTTGTTGTTGTTGTTGTTGTTTTTTTAACTATTTGTTTTGTTTTGTTTTGCCCTCCTTACTCTCTGTCCTATTGTTGTTGTTAGTTTGATTGCTCATTAGATTGTTTTTTTGGTTTGTTTGTTTGTGTGTGTGATTGTTCCTCTTTTTTTTTTTTTTTTCTTCTGTTTTTCCTCTCCTCACGTGTTATTAGTTCTTGTTTGTAATTTTCATTCATATCTGGGTGTTAGTTGTTTGCATTTTTTTATGGATTAGTTGTTGTTCTATTGAAGCTTTTCCCCCATATAAAAAGTTTTTCCCCTTCTTTTTTATTCTCTTTCTTTTTTTTCTTACTTTTTTTTTCTATTCTCAATATCATTTTTTCCCTCTTTTTTTTTATCCCCTAATTCTCTTTTTTCTGGTGGTCATCTTTATTTGGGATTATTAGTATCATGAATACATTTGTGTTCAGTGCCTTGTTGTTTTGTATTTTGTGTCTTTAAGTCAATGCAGGAGAGAGAGCTATATAACCAAACACCCAGAGAGGAGAGATCATGGGGAGACAAAGAAACAGCCCTCATACAAAAGAAAAGGAGGCATCACCATAAAAGGAAGTAAACAAAATGGAGGCAAGCAATATGTCAGAGAAATAATTCAGATAAATGGTAATAAGGTCCCTGAAAAGATTGGAAGATAAATTCAACAATATGTGTAAGAACCAAGAGGAAATGAAAAATGACATCACTGCAATAAAGAACTCAACAGAAAGCATCAACAGTAGATTAGAAGAAGTGGAGGACTGCATCAGTGAGCTAGGGGACAAGGTAGGAAAAAATACCCAAGCAGAGCAATATCTAGAGAAAAAAAAAAAAAGAAAAAGAAAAAAAAAACTTAAAAAACAAGAGTAGAGCCTAAGGAAACTTTGAGACAACATGAAACGAAACAACATGCACATTAAAGGGGTGCCAGAAAGAGAGGAAACTGATCAAGGAATAGAAAACCTGTTTGAAGAAATAGTGACAGAAAACTTCCCTGATATAGGGAAGAAAAAACACACAAGTCCAAGAAGCTCACAGAATCCCAAACAAAATAAACCCCAAAAGAACTATGCCAAGGCACATTATAATTAAATTGGCAAACACCAGCGACAAAGTTTTAAAAGTGGCCAGAAAGAGACAGAAATTTACCTACAAAGGATACCCATCAGACTAGCAACTCATTTCTCAACAGAAACACATCAGGCCAGAAGGGAATGGAATGAAATATACAAAGTCATGCAAAGGAAGGGTCTGAATCCAAGGCTATCAATCAAAATTGAAGGTGAAACCAGGAGCTTCACAGACAAAAAAGAACTAAGGGAGCTTATTACAACCAAACCAGCAATGCAAGAAATGCTAAAGGGTCTGCTGTAAAAAGAAAAAATAGGAAGCAAAGAAGGAACACAGGCATAAAGAATAAAAATGGTGACAAACAAGTACCTATCAACAGTAACTTTAAATGTAAATGGATTAAGTGCCCCAATCAAAAGACATAGGGCAGATAAGTGGATAAGAAAACACGACCCATATATCTGCTGTCTACAAGAAACCCACCTCAGAATAAAGGACTCACACAAACTGATGGTGAAGAGATGGAAAAGGATATTTCAAGCAAATGGAAATGGAAAAGAAAAAAAAAAAGATTGTGGAGCAATACTTATCTCTGACAAATTAGATTTCAAAGTGAAGGACATAACAAGAGATAAGGAAGGCTACTTCATAATATTAAAGGGAGCACTCCAACAAGAAGATATAACTCTGGTAAATGCAGGAGCACCCAAATACATTAAAAAAAAAAACTTTTGGAGGATATCAAAGGAGAAATTGACAGCAATACAATCATAGTAGGGGACTTTAATACTCCACTATCACTATTGGACAAATCCTCTAAATAAAAAATCAGCAAAGAAACATCAATCCTAAATGATTCACTAGACCAGATGGAATTAATCAACATCTTCAGAACATTTCACCCAAAATACAGAGAATATACATTCTTATCAAGTGCACATGGGTCATTTTCAAAGACAGATCATATGTTGGGACACAGGCAAATTCTCTTCGAATTCAAGAAAATAGAAATCAGATCAAGCATCTTATATCAAAATGGCATAAAACTAGAATTCAACTACAATAAAAACAATAAAAAATAAAACACCTGGAGGCTAAATAGTGTTATTAAACAATGACTGGGTTACCAGAGAGATCAAAGAAGAAATTTTTTAAAATTATGGCAACAAACGACAATGAAAACACAACAATCCAAAATTTATGGGACACAGTGAAAGCAGTCTGGAAAGGGACGTTCATAGCTCTACCGGCCTACCTCAAAAAAAATAAGAAACAATGGTAATAAATTATCTAACCCTACAACTGCAAGAGTTAGAAAGAGTGCAACAAGAAAAGCCCAGCATACATAGAAGGAAAGAAGTAATAAAGATCAGAGCAGAGATAAATTACATAGAGAAAAAAAATACAAAAGATCAACAAAACCAAGAGCTGGTTCTTTGAAAGGATAAACAAGATTGATGAACCTCTAGCCAGACTCACCAAGAAGCCAAGAAAGAGAACCCAAATAAACAAAACCAGAAATGAAAGAGATAAAGTAACAACTGATCCCACAGAAATACAAACGATTATGAAAATAATACTATGAACACCTCTGTTCCAACAAAACGGATAACCTAGATGAAATGGACATATTCTTAGAAAAATACAAGCTCCCAAAACTCAACCAAGAAAAATCAAAAAACTGAATAGACTGATAACTACCAAAGAAACTGAAACATTGGTCATAAATATTCCAGCAAACAAAAGCCCTGTACAGACAGCTTTACAGGGGAGTTCTACCAACCATTCAAGACTATTCCAAAAAATTCAAGAGGAAGGCACACTTCCAAGCTCTTTCTATGAAGCCAGCATTACCCCAATCCCAAAACCAGATAAAGACAACACACAAAAAAAAAAGTACAGGCCAATATCCTTGATAAACATAGATGCTAAAATCCTCAACAAAATTCTAGCAAATCAGATCCAGCATTACATTAGAAAGAGCATACATCATGACCAAAGTGGGATTTATTCCAGGGATGCAAGGATGGTACAATATCCACAAATCAATAAATGTGATACATCACATAAACAAACTGAGAGACAAAAATCACATAATCATATCAATTGATGCAGAAAAAGCATTTGACAAAATCCAACACCATTTATTGATAAAAACTCTCAGCAAAGTGGGAATACAGAACTCAACATAATAAAAGCCCTATATGGCAAACCTACAGCCAACATCATACTCAGTGGGCAAAAACTAAACTCATTTCCCCTAAGAACAGGAACAAGACAAGGATGCCCATTTTCACCACTCCTGTTCAACATAGTACTAGAACTACTAGCAATAGGGATCAGACAAGAAGAAATAAAAGGCATCCAAATTGGAAAAGAAAATATAAAACTGTCCTTATTGCAGATGGCATGATACTATACATAGAAAACCCCAAAGATTCCATAAAAAAAACTACTAGACCTAATAAATGAATTTGGCAATGTAGCAGGATATAAAATTAACACCCAGGAATCCATGGCCTTTTCATACACCAATAATGAACTCACAGAAAGATAAGTGAAAAAAATTCCATTTACCATTGCACCAAAAAAAAAAAAATTAAGAAACCTAGGAATAAACTTAACTAAGGATGTAAAAAGCCTGTACTCAGAAATCTACAGGACATTGAAAAAAGAGATAGAGGAAGACATAAACAAATAGAAGAAAATACCATGTTCATGGATTGGTAGAATCAACATCATTAAAATGTCCATACTACCTAAAGCAATCTATAGATTCAATGCAATACCTATTAAAATACCAATGGCATATTTCAAAGATCTAGAACAAACTTTACAAAAATTCATCTGCAATAAAAAAATTTTTTTAATTAAAAACAAAACAAAACAGATAGCCACAGCTTTCCTGAGAAAGAAGAAAAAAGTTGGAGGGATCACAATACCAGACATTAAGCTATATTACTAAGCCATGGTTCTCAGAACTGCCTGGTACTGGCACAAGAACAGACATATAGACAAATGGTACAGATTAGAGAACCCAAAAATCAACCCAAGCCATTATGCTCAATTAATATTTGACAAAGGAGGCAAGAGCATATAATGGAGTAAAGACAGTCTCTTTTATACATGGTATTGGGAAAATTAGACAGATACATGGTGGGGGGGGAGAAAGAAACTAGATCACCAACTTACACCATATACAAAAACAAACTCAAAATAGCTAAAGGACTTGAATATAAGATGGGAAACCATAAAAATCTTATAAGACTCCATAAGCAGCAAAATTGCTTTATGGTTTGTCATAGCAATATCTTTACAGACACAGATCCTAGGGCAAGAAAGACTAAGGAGAAAATAAACAAATGGGACTACATCAAAATAAAAAGCTTCTGCACAGGTCCCATCTTGCAAGATGGCAGGTGGAAAGAAAACCGAGAAGCCGGATGCTAAAGAGAAGAAGCCTGGTACTAAGGAGAAGAAGCCAGACACTAAGGAGAAGAAACCTGAAGCCAAGAAGAAGGCTGATGCCAGCAATAAGGTTAAGGCCCCTAAGAAAGGGAAGCCGCACTGCAGCCGAAACCCCGTCCTCATCAGAGGAATCGGCAGATATTCCCGGTCGGCTATGTATTCTCGAAAGGCCATGTACAAGAGAAGTATTCCGCCCCTAAATCCAGGATTGAAAAGAAAAAGGAGAAAGTCCTTGCTACTGTCACAAAACCAGTTGGTGGCGACAAGAATGGTGGTACCCGAGTGGTTAAACTCCGCAAAATGCCTAGATATTATCCTACTGAAGATGTGCCTCGAAAGCTGCTGAGCCATGGCAAGAAGCCCTTCAGCCAGCATGTGAGGAGATTGCAGGCCAGCATCACTCCTGGGACCATCCTGATCATCCTCACTGGGCGCCACAGAGGCAAGAGGGTGGTTTTCCTGAAGCAGCTGAGCAGTGGCTTGCTACTTGTGACTGGACCTCTGGCCCTCAATCGAGTTCCTCTTCATAGAACACACTAGAAATTTGTCATCACCACCTCCACCAAAGTTGATATCAGTGGTGTGAAAATCCCCAAACATCTCACCGATGCTTACTTCAAGAAGAAGAAGCTGCGCAAGCCCAAACACCAGGAGGGTGAGATCTTCGACACAGAGAAGGAGAAATACGAGATTACAGAACAGCACAAGGTTGACCAGAAAGCTGTGGACTCTCAAATTCTGCCAAAAATCAAAGCTGTCCCTCAGCTCCAGGGCTACCTCCGCTCTACGTTTGCTCTCTCCAATGGGCTTTATTCTCACAAACCGGTGTTCTGAATTTCTCATAAGAACCCGATTAAATAACTGATATGTTTAAAAAAACAAAAACAAAACAAAACAAAACAAAAACTTCTGCACAACTAGAAAAACCAGCAACAAAACAACAAGAAAGCCCACTGAATGGGAGAATATATTTGCCAATGTTATCACTGATAACTATTTCATCACCAACACTTACAGGGGACTCATACAACTTAACAAAATGAAGATAAGCAATCCAATCAAAAAATGGGCAAAGGATATAAATAAACACTTTTTGAAACAGGACATTCAGAAAGCCAAGAGATATATGAAAACATGCTCAAAGTCACTAATTATCTGAGAGATGCAAATCAAAACAACAATGAAGTACCACCTCACACCTGTCAGAATGGCTATCACTAACAAATGACAAATGCTGGTGAGGATGCGGAGAAAAAGGAGCCCTCCTTTACTGCTGGTGTGAATGCAGACTGGTGCTGCCACTGTGAAGAATAGTATGGAGTTTCCACAAAAAGTTAAAAATGGAACTGCTATTTGACCCAGTAATCCCACTTCTAGGAATATACCCCAAGAAAACAGAAACACCAATCAGAAAGGATATATGTTCATAGCAGCACAATTTATAGTAGCTAAGATTTGGAAACAGCCTAAATGCCCATAGGCAGGTGAGTGGATTATAAAACTGTGGTACATCTACACAATACTATGCTGCTATAAAATAGAAGGAATTCTTACCATTTGCAATAGATGGATAGAACTGGAACACATTATGTTAAGTGAAATACGCCAGTCAGAAAAAGATAAATACCACATGTTTTCACTCATTTATTGATAATAAAGAACATTATAACCTGATGAACAAAAAGATAGATACAGAGGCAGAGAAGCATGGAACAGACTGTCAAATTACAGTGGGAAGCCTGGAGGGGAGATAAGAGATCAACCAAAGGACTTGTATGCATGCATAAAGCATAACCAATGGACACAAGAGACTGGGGGTTGGGGGCGCGTGGGTTTGAGGGCATGTGCCAGGGGCAGGGGAGGCCAGGGGAAGGTCAATGGGGAGGAAAAAGAAGAGATATGCACTACTATTTGTAGTACATTAAATAATAAATAAATAAATAAATAAATAAATAAATAAATAAATAAATAAAATAGGCAGTTGGTCTGTGAATCAAAGTTTGTCCATCCCCAACTATGAGAAATGAAAACTTATATTCACTCAAAATCCTCTGCACAACCCTTTATAGCACTGCTATTCATAATAGTAAAAAAACTGGGGACAACCCAAATGTCTTTCAACAGGTTAACGGATGAATAAACTGTGGCATATCCATACAACAGAACACTCAGCAATGAAGAGGAAAACGGATTGGTACATGCAACAACATGTATGAATCCCAAAGCCATTATCTTGAGTGAAATAAGGCAGTCCCAAGAATTTACCTATTGTATGATTCCATCAGGACTCACACAGTGCAGAAGCCCCTCAACATGGGAAAAGGCTCCCACCTGCGGGCCCTGAAACACCGCAGTCTTCACAGCGGCATTTGGATAAGAGCCTGACAGGTGTGGAGCGCACATGAGGAGAATTTAGCACAGTCTTGGAGATCCAGCCAGAACTACCGTGGCGGCTGGGGACCCGGGAGGAGTCACATGAGGAACAGCTTATGGGCAATAAGGTGATAATGAGTGGGAGGGAGTGTGTCCTCCCCACCTCCCGGAGCTCAGGAGTTCAAATTCATGGCTGAATTATTCTAACTCTGTACCTCGGTTTCCTTGTCGGAAAAATGGGAATAATAGCGAGTCCAGAAGGCTTTTGTAGGAATTAAATGAGATAAATGCTAGTAACTTAAATATAATCTAGAACAAAGGAGGTGCTCAACAAATGATAGCTAATTATTATAAAAATAACAATAGTAATAAAGTATAGTGCCGGTGCAAGTTGGAGGTAAGCCACACTGTTGCAGAAGACCAAAGAAAAACCAAGCAACAGCCGGCACCGATTTGGCTCAGTGGATAGAGCGTCAGCCTGTGGACTGAAAGGTCCCGGGTTGATTCCGGTCAAGGGCATGTACCTTGGTTGCAGGCACATCCCCAGTAGGGGGTGTGCAAGAGGCAGCTGATCGATGATTCTCTCTCATCGACGTTTCTAACTCTCTATCCCTCTCTCTTTCTCTCTGTGAAAAATCAATAAAATATATTTAAAGAAAAAGAAAAACCAAGCAACACTTTAGAGAAAAGGAGTGACAGTGTTTATTTACGCCAGCAGACTCAGGCAACGACCTTCCAAATCTGAGTAAAGTAACATGCAGGGAGCTTCTCTTTTATATCCTTCTGGGGTCTTTGCCCCTCAAATATGGATTATGTTTCCACTCCTTTTCGAGGGCCTTGCAAGAAGGCCCCCAGGTGTTGGTGGTCTCCAGGCCACATCCGGTGGTCTGGCCTGGCGATAACCCTCCTTTCAGGGCAGTGCATTGTTCACAATTGCAAGACCAGTTCCTGGGAAAGAGGTAGTGACTTAATTATAGGTTATCAAGAATTTACACTGAAAAATAAGGAGCTTACCCAGATTTTGATGAATAGGATCTGGGCACACCTGAAACTCCTTTTGACCTTAAACTCCCCTTTGGAAGCCAATTTAAAAAAAAAAAAAAAAACAAAAAAAACAAGGGAATTAAAAAACCTGATGAACAATATTAACTGTTGAATATAATAGAATCAGAGGTATGGAAGGGGAGTGGACTGATGATTCTCAGGGAAAAGAGGAGTGGGGGATGCGGGAAGAGAATGAACATAAACTGTGCACCTATGGATGAGGACAAGGGGGGGGGTGAGGAAAGGGCAGAGGGTGGGGTAGGAACCTGATGGAGGAGGGGGAAATGAGGAACTTTTGTAATAATATAAACAATAAAGGTTTATAAAATAAAATAAAAAGAAAGAAAAAAAAAAGAATGTACACTGAGCACCTGTGAAATCTGCAGGCATGCCAGAGCCTGACTGGCCACAGTAAGTGTGTGTGTGTGTGTGTGTGTGTGTGTGTGAGCACTCTGGAGGGGCGTGGAAACCCTTTGTGTCGGTAGTGCCCAAAGAGGTCTAGATGGAGGCATTGCTGGAAGACCACGGGCCAGAGGATTCGGAAGACATTCCAACCTCCCAGGAGGGCCCCTCACAGGCAGGAGAGATGTGGAAACTTCTCCCAGGACAGCGATCAGGCGTGAGGTCGTGAAAGGGCAGGGCGGAGTTATCCCTAGCCCTCACCCAACCAATCAGGGTTAGCCGAGGCAGTGACATCACCACCGACCGGAGTAAAACCCCTGGACTGGGCGGAATTCGCTCTCTCTTCTGCCATGCTGCCGGCGTGAGTGGGTCAGAACCCATGCTAGCATGGAAAAGGGTCTTTTGTTTATTGCATCGGACTCGGCTCCCTGGTGGTCCTTGGGGATCACGAAGTCTGGGCGTAACATCCGACATCTGGTTTCCAGGCAGAAGAGATGTGGAAACCTCTCCCAGGTCTGGTTTTAAGTTGAAAATTGATGTTTAGCACCCTCTTTTTGATGGTTGTTGTGATTCTCTGTGTTGTGGAGGTCTGGAAGGGCCGATGGTAGACTTGTTGTTCTAGTGAGTGGCCAGCTTTCAATGTCGGAGGGCCACCGGCCAGCGTGAGGCCCTCATTCGGTTTGGCTTCCACAGACTTGGAAGACTGTTCTCAGGGCCTCTGTCTGTTTCTGTGTTCCCTGTTTGTATGTTTGTATAAGTAAGGGTTTCAATTTGCTCTTGTTTGTAAATTTGCTGACTCTTTCCCCCCAGAGCAGGCAGGAGGTGGGGGAGGGAAGAAGTGGCCTCATACTCACTATCTTTTAGGCATCGGGGATTTCTGTACTCATGTGAGGCGGAAAGTCCGATTCAAAACGAGTGCACATAGTTTTGGGCTGGGCTTAACTCTTTTCTGTGTACAGAATGAAACCCTAAACTGTTTTTTTGTTTTGTTTTGTTTTGTTTTGTTTTGTTTTGTTTTGTTTAGCTTTAAGGATGGTGGAGATGAACTGGGAGATAATTAAAGCTAGTTTCCCAAGAAGTTCTTTTGAAATTTCCCGCCCTGAGGCAAGTAACCAGGAGGTAGTAGGTAGCAAGTACACATATGAATGGCTGGGAGTCTTCAGCTATCTTTAAAGAATGTGTTCATTTGCATTTGAATGGCTACACCTCTGCTAGGCAAGGGACAAGTTTACATGTGAATAGCTCCCAGTTTTCCCAGGCAGAGAAAAAACATGGTTTAATTGTTGGATTTTGGAATTTGTTCTTAAAAATACAAAGGTTTATTAATGGGGAGTTGCTGGATGTTTGACTTGTGAGCTATGAAGGTTTTGGGATTTGGATATGCTTAAAGAATGTGGTCTCTTGTTCAAATTAAAATCTTAGTTTGTATTTGGAATTCAAAATCTGTAATAATAAGTGAAAGTCCACTGCTGAAACCACCTCTGGTTTGCAAAATTCAAAGGTGGCAGGAGAGGACGAATCTATCTGCTCTCCTGCAATGAGATTATTCAATGCTTTGTTTAAAAATTATAAAAGAACTTGCAAATTGGGTGTTATCTTGGCCAAATTGGGTGCTAGTTATTACTTCAGAAAGTAAAAAAGAAAGGAAAAAATTTGAGATCTGTCTTTATTTATTAAGCATGAAAAAAAAATGTGTGGCCAAATCTGTTGCTGAAACTTCTTCCAAAGTAAGCAGAATGTGGGGGAAGGAAGAGATGGAAGACCACTCTCTCAATAATCTAAGGAATATGGTAATTTGCATTTGAATGGCCACAAACTTCCTCCAGACTCCTGTGGCAAAAAAATTTTTTTGGAAGTTTGCTTATATAAATAAAAAAGCAAAGTTTAAATTTGCCTCATAAAAAATCTAGAGGACAGAACTGAAGCTCTAAATTGATTATGTCTTGTATTTTTTTTTTTTTTTTTAGAAATGTAAAGTGTTATTAATCTAGGACATGCAAAATATATTTGATTTGCCAGCTTTAAAAGTTCAATGTATAAATTAAATTGGGAGAAGTTATATAAATGTGGTAACTAAATGCCTAGAGTAAATAATTAAGAATTCAAGATGTATTACTTGTTTGGTATGTCTATGTTTATTAATTTGAAAGTATGAAGTTGTAACAATTGTGGTCCAAATGGTTAAAAGCAGGGACCAAATTCTAAAGTTAACTGTTGTTTGTCTCAATTGGCCATTTAAGTTTGATGTGATTAATGACTACAGTACATTGTAAAATCTTTAGAAGAAATACCCTCGAGCGTAGGGGCTTTTCAGAAAATTCAGGGAGTCTGATTGCAATGTAGGGATCACCGGTTCCCCTACTAGCAGGAGGCAAGCGCCTTTCCCAGTGGGAACAGAGTGGACTGCCAGATGAAAACGCCTCGGTGGGGGCACCTCCTTCGCCATCTGGGACCTGCGCCACACTCCCTGGCTCTGCCCACCCGGCGTCCATCTCCTCCAGGGGTTGTTTTGAGTAGCGGTGGCAGGGTCAAGGAGAGAAATTCCCTTGTGACCCCCTGCCCCCCAATGAAACTGTTATAGTTATATTAGTGTGATGTTTGATTTATATTTTAAGAATTTAAAACAGTGTGAGAATAATTATTTGAGTGGTTTAACCCCTGGCGACTGCTTGGACACTTTTCACCGGTGTTCTGTTAGTGGGCTTAGAGGTGCAGCTAGATCTGTATCTGTAGGGAAAACGTGGCATTTTAAATTTCAAGTGGCTGGAGGCCTGGGAACAGGGTACTGGAACTGCTCCCTCATCCCCTTGCCTTTTCTATAAGATTTGAGACATGGTTATGTATTTTTTGAAGGATATAGAAAGAAGATTTGAAAGTTAATTTGAAATTATAAAGGTTTTTGTAAAGGTTTTCAGCCTCTAGGGTAACCTTACAAGTGAGAGGCAAACCTGTTAGTTTCCTGGTGGACACTGGGGCAGGCTATTAGTCTTGACAGAGCCTATGGGACCTGTACATCAGTCCAGGGAGCCACCGGACAAACTGCCTTTTTTCCTTGGACATCAAAGAAGGACTGTGGACCTCAGAGGGAACACATACTGGGGGAATGCAGCTGCTGAACTGGACCAAAGTGGAACAATGGGCCTTTGAGAAGCTAAAGAAGGCTCTCTTCTCAGCTCCTGTTCTAACCTTGCCAGATGTCACAAAGCCCTTCCACCTGTACATGAGTGAGGTAAGGGGCATTGCCAAAGGGATTTTCACTCAGATTCTAGGTCCCTGGAAGAGACCTGTTGCCTAAGAGACTGGACCCTGTGGCAGCAGGGTGGCCAGCGTGCCTCCAGGCAGTAAACACTCTAGGCCAGGAGCTACACTGGCCGTCAGCCCTGCCGGCCTGCTCCCGGATGATGGTCCAGAGGAGCCCATTTGTGGCTGCATGGAGGTGACACAGTGCTGCCATCAAAGGCAGCAGTAGTCACCCTGGACCACACAGTTCCTGAACTTTTGGCCTTAATCCAGACCCTTTGATGGGGACACTGTGCCATCCATGGGGAAAGAAGGTTACCAACTGCAACTGGAAGTAATTGGCTGAACAGAAGCAAGCCACTGAAGGACCAGATGGTTGGTGGACCCTCTAGATGACAGACTGCTGGTCCTAGAGGCTCTAGGTCAGACGTTAGTTGCCCAGTGACACCAGGTTACCCATTTATGTGTTACCAAGACTTCTGAACTTCTGTGAGGCAGATACTACCAAGCTTGCTAGAAGTACTGTCTGTACACAGGTAAATGCTAAGCAAGGTAAGGGGTTTCCCCTGGGAATTCAGGTCCCAGGGAACTTCTCCTGGAAAGCATTGGTAGGTGGATTTCACAGAGATTAAGCCACAGCATTAAGGTCTAGTTTTTGTAGACACTTCAGATTAGACAGAAACTGCCTCTATAGTAGTCAAGAGATAACTCCAGGAGATTATACCTAGATTCGATATCAGATAACAGCCCCACCTTTATAGCCAAGGTATCTCAAAGTATAGCTCAAGCCTTAGGACAGGCATGAACAGGACTCTGAAAAGGAGTTTAACTAAATGTGTCCTAGAACTGGTGAAAATTGAACCAATCCCCTGCCCTTCACCCTTTTATGGGCCAGGTGTCCCCCCTACTGGGATAGGTTCCCCAACCCCTTTTTTGGGGATCATGTATGGTAAACCTCCCTCCATCCTTCCCAGGGTCAGGGAGAAACTGAAAGCTGGAATTCATAACCATTCCCTTGCTCAAGCCCTTACAGGCTCTGCAGTTTTCTTGTTCCAGATGCATGGCCAGTGCCCACCTCAGACCCTGTACACCCCTTCTAGCCCAGGAACTCAGTGTGGGTAAAGAAATTCACTGCCCAAGGACTCAAAAGGACGCTACACTGCTATCCTGAGCAAGCCCATGGCTATTGAAGTAGACAGCACCCAGATATGACTCCCAGCTCTTGCATGGCCTGGATCCTGGCAATTAGTGGCCTCACCTGTGAGATCCTCAGCCTGGGCTCCACGCAGGCCAGAAGACTTTATGCCTGCAGGAGGGGAACTGGACTTCAGTGAGGACAATACTGATGGGAACTGTGGTACTAAGGGTCTTGGTAACTGTATTTGTTGTTTATGCTGATTCTTACTCATGTTGTCAAGAACGTTTTTACTAGCCAGTGAGAAAGTTCAGGGCTAAGTAAGGCTAGATAACAGAACAGTGAATGCCCTTAAAGGAAGTGGGCTAGTCAATGATTTGACTCATGCACATAATACAAGAGGGGAATGAGAGGGCAGGGTGGGGTGGGGCTAACTCCTGACTCTATTTTGTACTGCAGGGCAGGGCGGAGCTATCCTCCATTTTGTAACTGGACCCTAGCTCTCACCCAACCAATCAGGGTAAGCCAAAGCAGTGACATCACCACCCCTATAAAACCCCTTGACCTTTGAAGCCCGTGCTCTTCTGCCATGCTGTCACCATAAGTGGGACAGAGTCCATGCTAGCATGGAAGAGGCTCTTTTGTTTATTGCATTGGACTCAGCTCCCTGGTGGTCCTTGGGGATCACGAAATCTGGGCGTAACATAATGAAGGGGGCAAACAGCCACATGATCATCAGTTGATGCAGAAAAACATTTGACCAAGTCTAAAACCCTTTTATGATAAAACACTCAACAAACTAAAAATGGAAGGAAACTGTCTCAACATGATAAAGGCCATATATGGAAAACCCACAGTAAACACCATACTCAGTGGTGGGACACTGAAAGCTTCACTCTTAAGATGAGAAATAAGACAAGCATCCCAATTTTTGCCTTTTTTGTTCAACATGGTCTTAGCAGTCCTAGTCAGAACAGTTAGGCAAGAAAAATAAAAGCATCCAAACTGAAAAGGAAAAAGTAAAATTATCTTTGTCCATAGATGACACAACCTTACATATAGAAAACTCCAAAGATTTCACACCAACTTCCCACACACAAGACAACCTATGAGAGCTAATAAACAAACTAAGCAAATTTGTAAGATATAAAATTAACATACAAAAGTCAGTTACATTTCTCTAACTAACAATGAACATTTTACAAAGAAAATTAAGAAAACAATTCCACTCAAATAGCATAAAAATACTTAGGAACTGATTTAACCAAGGAGGAAAAAGATCTGTAAGCTGAAAATTGTAATACAATGCTAAAATAAATTAAAGGAGACATAAATATGGAAGGACATTCTGTGTTCATGGACTGGGAGACAATATGGTTAAGAAGACGCTATTTCAAGCATTCTAAAGATTCACTGCAATCCCTCCAAAAATCTAAACGTTTTTTACAGAATAGAAAAAACTTTGCTAAAACTCATTTGGAATCTTAAGGGAGTCAAAGCAATCTTGAAAAAGAACAGATTTGGAGAAATCACACTTCCCTATTTCAAAACGTACACAGCGTTACTGTAAAGAAAACAGTGTGGTGCTGGCATGCACACAGACCGGAAACGAATGGAACAGGAGCGAGCCCAGAAATAAACCTTCGCGGATAAGGCTTCTGGTTTCTGACAGGGCGCCAAGACTATTTCTGGGGAAAGCACAGCCTTTTCAACAAATGGCACTGGGAAAATGGGATAAACAACATATGCAAAAGAAGTTGGATTCTTACCTCATTCTACTTACAAAAATTAGCTCAAAATGGTTCAAAGGCCTAAATGTAAGAGCTAAAACTGCGAAACTCTGAGGAGAAAACCTAGGGGGAAATCTTCATGACATCAGATTTGACAATGATTTCTTTGATATGACACCAAAACACAGGCAACAAACAAAAAAATAGACAAATTGAACTTTCTCAAAGTTGAAAATTTGCGTATGAAAAGACTTTCAAAAACTCCACAGAATGGGAGAAGATATTTGTAAAGCATACATCTAATAAGCAATAAATATCTGGAATACAGAAATAACTCCTACAACTCAACAACATAACAACTCAATTCAAAAACTGGCAAAGGACTTAAATAGGAATTTCTCTAAAGATTATATACAAACCTCTAGTAAGGACATTAATGTCAGTAGTCATTAGGGAAATATAATTAAAACCATAATAATATACCATGTCACACCCATTTGTATGGCTATATTTTTAATCATGGAACATAACAAGTGTTGGTGAGGATGGAGATATGGAAACCCTCACACATTACTCGTGCAAGTATAAAATGGTGCAGCCACTTTGCAAAACAGTTTGGCAGTTCCCCAAAAGGTTAAACCTAGAGTTACCATATGATCCACCTATTCCCTCCTAGTTTACACTTAAAGGAATTGAAAGCAGGGACTCAGATATTTGTACACCAAGGTATATAACAGCATTATTCATAATAACCAAAAGGTGCAAACAACCTGTGTCCATCAGCAGATGAATGGATAAACAAAATGTGGTCTAGCCATACAAAGGGGTAGTGTCCTCTACTATAGGCCCGATGCATGACATTCATGCAAGGGGCTTGGCCCTTGCAGCCCTGGTTTCATCCACAAGTTCGTCCGGATGGTGTTCTGCCATCCAGTCTAATTAGAATATTACCCCTTTAATATATAGGATAATAAAAGCCTAATATGCAAATTGTCCCCTCAACCAGGAGTTTGACCAGGAATTCAACTGCTAAACTATGATGTGCACTGACCACCAGGGGTGGCGTGGGACATGGCGGGTTTCAGGCGACACAGCACTGGCAGAGGGTGGCAGTGGAGGTGCTGCTGGCCCTGTTGGGCCCTGACGAGAGTGGAACCATGGCGGGATGGTGGAACAGGTAAGTGGGCGGCACCAGGCCAAGGTGGGTATGAACAGGGCCTGATTGCCCCGCCGATCGTCCCACAGATGGTGACCAGCCACAGTGGCAGGGGGCAGGGCCACTGCCCGGATCCCAAGCACTGAGAGAGTTGGGTAGGGGCCCGATGACTCAGGCAGATGGGGGCATGTGGGAGCCTGGGGTCTAGGTGTTGCCCAGGGCCTAGAGTCAGCTGAGACCTGCCCTTCCATACTGCACAGGTTCTTCATTGGCTGTTTGATCGCTGGCTAGGCCTATGGATTGCAGCCATGCATGAATATCGTACACCGAAACTCTAGTCTATATACATAAAAGCCTAAGTGACCATTACGACCAGTCAACCAAACGACTGGTCGCTATGACGTGCACTGACCACTAGGGGGGCAGATACTCAATGCAGGAACTGCCCTTTGATGGTCAGTGTGGTCCTACAATTAACTTACTGCAGCTGGCCAACCTCCTGCAGTCCCTCCCCCTCGCTGGCCAGCCTCAATGGCCCTGATTGGGACGGGGCTAAATGGCCCCAATCACTGGCCAGGGGCTAACTGACCTCAATCACTGACCAGGCCAAGGGATCCTACCCATGCACAAATTTGTACACCTGGCCTCTAGTCTATATACATAAAAGCCGAAATGACTATTATGACCAGTCAACCAAACGACCAGTTACTATGATGCTCACTGACCACCTGGGGGCAGATGCTCAACATAGATACTGCCCCCAGGTAGTCAGTGAACTCCCAAAGGAGGAGTGCAGCTCAGCCAGCAGCTGGGCTAACAGCTGGCGAGTGCAGCAGTGGTGGTGAGAGCCTCTCCCGCCTCTGCAGCAGCGCTAAGGAGCAGCAAACCAAGCGGTAAGGACCAGTTAGCAAGTGGGCGGTAAGGAGCAAGGGGTCCCAGATTGTGAGAGGAATGTCCATCTGCTGGCTTAGGCCTGCTCCCTTTGTGGGCCTAAGCTGGCAAGCGGATATCTCCTGAGGGGTCCTGGACTGCAAGAAGGCACAGGCCAGGCTGAAGGGACCTCCCCCACAAGTGCACGAATTTTGTGCACTGGGCCTCTAGTTTAACCATAAAATAGAACAGAATTCTGATACATGCTATACCATGGCTATACCTTGAAGTCATTGTGCTAAGAGGTAACTATCATTCTCCAGAACTTGTCCCAGCCAAGCTGACTGCAGCCCCACATGGCAGATGTGAACTCTGAATAGGTTTGGCGAGACTTGGTCACAGTTACAGTAAAATTCAGCTTCTTTGGACATTCCATCATCTTGCTGCCTTCTCTTTCCATCGATAGATGTTGATCCCTAATGAACATCTTTCACCTTAAATTGTATCTCAGCAGTTGCTTCCTACATCCAGAGAACTTAAATGCTCAAGTGGACCTGGTCAACACCAGCTTGAATCGATGATGCAGCTATTTGGCTAAGATAGTTTTACAATTTGATACCTGCAAGTTTCCCCTCATCACCTCCTGTATACACACAGACATATGAATACTCCATCATGCTCTTAATTCAACTCCTGTCCTCACCCACCTGTGGATCATGCTCCTTCATTATTCTTTCTGCCTCACTGGGATGCTCTTCTCTATCTTCTGTGCCTGAAAAGCACCTGACCATCCTTCAAAACCCCACCACTACCACTCACTTCATGACGTGCTCTGGGTCCTCCAAACTGGACACTGCCCCGTTAGCTGGTTAAGTGTGCTTCCCCTGCAACGTGAACACCTGAGGCCTGTGTCCTCTCCCCCTGGGAAGGCTGTGAGCTAGGCCTGGGTTCAGATTCTGGGTTTCTCCATATGAGGTATATGACCTCTTTGTGCCTCAGTTTCCTCTTCTGTATAAAGAGAATAGTGATACCTACCTTGTAATTAGCGAGGCTTATGAGATGGGGAGTTCTTACCATCAGACTTGGAGCAGGGTAAATGCTCAGTAAGTATGTTGGGTTCTTCACCTCCATAATTACTGTGTCTGAACGCCCTAGCTCTGGCACAGAGTTTATTGAATAAAGAACATTTGGGCCAAAGACTCGGCCTATGGCATAGAAAATGAATATTTGGAAGATGGCTGCACAGGTAAATACCTAACCGCAGCTGCACACAACAATTCCAGTAAAATGCAGCTAAAATACAAAATGGACATTACCCAGAACTACAGGAAAGTCAAATGACTGGAAATTCTACAATGAGAAGGAAAGAGAAAACCAGAAGGAAAATCAGAGGAGCTGTAAAAGCCTAAGGTACGGAGACACGCTGTGCGCGTGGAGAGGACAGAGCCAGAAAGGAGGGGGAGGCTGGCATTCCCTAGCAGGAAGGAGATAAAGGCTCCAGATTGTGCTGAACCTCAGACCTGACAGCGCTGAACCCCAGTTCTAGGCCAGACCCCGGGGACCCAGGCTCATACAGAGGGAGCTTGGGCTGTAAGGCAGAACCCCAGGGGAGTGGTGAAAGGAAGTCCCGGAGGCACACACATTGCACGCAGAGAAAGGACATCCCAAAGGCATGCACATTGCGCGCAGAGAAAGGACGGTTGGCTGTGCCACGGGATTGCCATGGCAGGAAGGAGACAAAAGCTCCGGACTGCTCTTAACCCCACTTCCAATCCCACTTTCAACTTAACTAAACCCCAGTTCCGGGCTCATTTGGGGAGAGACTAGACTGTTTGGTAGCAGGAGAAACTTGAGGGTGCCTCACTCTCAGAGGTGCTTGCAGCGAGGACCAAGGGACCCTGAGGAACACTGAGACTCAGGAACCTCATAGGGCGTGGCTGATGGAAGCCAAGGCTGTAGGCTCCACCCTAAAACTCCACCCCATCCAAGCAGAACACAGAGACTTTTAAGGCTACCAACACAGGGAAGCTGCGAAAATGGTGAGACAAGGAAGTAGATCACAAGCGAGAGTACCGATTGGAGGAGAAACCAAGATGGCGGCGTGGGTGAGCAACTGGTCTGCCGCTCCCACAACAATTTAAAAATTGAAACTAATATGAAGGACATCTATCATCCAAAACCACAGGAGGGAGGTGCTGGGTAGTTAATAGTCAAAAATTGGGAGCAATGAGGGACCGATGGGGATCTTAAAATGTGACCAGCTGGAGAAATGGAAGAATAGCAGGCCCAAAGCAGCCAGGCCCGGAGCACAGCAGCCAGGCCCAGAGCAGTCAGGCTCAGAGCAGCCAGGCCCAGAGCAGTCAGGCTCAGAGCAGCCAGGCCCGGAGCAGCATGTTCCTGCTTATGCATCTGTTAGCTTCCAGTCTTGTGCAGCAATTCCAAGGACTCTGAGTAAATCTACACCAGCAACAAAAGAGACTTATTTAGTAGCTAAAAATATTAATATGTTGATAATTCTGATTTCTCATTTTGTTGTTTTGCATTGTCATTGTTGTTATTATTTAATAGCCAGAGTTTTGCTCTTGACATTCAAGTTTTGAAAATAGCATGTATGTGGTTTAGTTTTTGCATTGGCATTGTTGCAATTGTTTTTAATTTTAGAGCCCTATTATTGATGTTTAAATGTTATTTTAATTAGTAATAAAAAGGTGAGATGTAGAGAGCTGCCTGAGAAGGCACATGGACATTCTTTTAATTCTTATCAGCTGAGCCTGAGGTCACTGGCAGAATCCTTTTTTATCAGTGCTGATTTCTTAATCCATATGCTTGGAATGAGGAACAAATAGGACCTTGACTCACCCAGGTCTCGATAAGCTCAATTTTGTACCAAAAAATAGGGAGCTTACCCAGATTTTGATGAATGGGATCTGGACACACCGAAAGCTCCTTTTGACCTTAAACTCCCCTTTGGAAGCCAATAAATAAATAAATAAATAAATAAATAAATAAATACAAGGGAGTTAAAAAACCTGATGAACAATAGTAACTGTTGAATATAATAGAATCAGAGGTATGGAAGGGGAGTGGACTGATGATTCTCAGGGAAAAGAGGAGTGGGAGGTGCAGGAAGAGACTGAACATAAATTGTGCTCCTATGGGAATCCAAGATGGCTGCGCCCAGGTAAACACCTAGCCGCAGCCGCACACAACAATTTCAATAAAATACAACTAAAATATAAAATGGGCATTACCCAGAACTACAGGAAAGTCTACTGACTGGAAGTTCTACAACAAGAAGCAAGGAGAAAACCAGAAGGAAGCGCGGAGGAGCTGGAAAAGCCTAAGGTACCAAGACACGCGGCGCGCGGAGAGGACAGAGCTGGAGAGGAGGGAGGCTGAGTGCCTGGCGGGCGTTCCCTAGCGGGAAGGAGATAAAACCCCGACTGTGTTTGGCCCCAGTTCTGACTGCTCTGAACCCGTTCTAGCCCAGACCCCGGGGACCCAGGCTCACACAGAGGGAGCTGGGCTATAAGGCGGAACCCCGGGGGAGCGGCGAAAGGAGGTCCCGGCAGCGTGCACAGTGCGTGCAGAGAAGGGATGGGCGGCTGTGCTGCGGGATTGCACTGGCGGGAAGGAGACAGGGGCTCCAGTCTGCTCTGAACGCCACCTCCAACTCCACTTCCAACTGAACTGAACCCCAATACCCGGCTCATTGGGGGAGAGCATAGACTGTTTGGCAGCAGGCGAAAATCGAGGGCACCTTTCTCTCAGAGGTGCTGGCAGCGAGTACTGAAGGACCCACATAGGGCGGGGCTGACGGAAGCCAAGGCTGTAGGCTCCACCCTGAAACCCCGTCCCATCTGTAGCTGCAAAATGTGACAACAAAATAGATCACAAGCAAAAGAAATGGAGGACAAAATGCGGCTGGATATAGAGTTCAAATCTATGCTTATAAGGTTTTTTAAGAATTTCCTAGAAAAGATGGATAAGTCCTATGAGGATATGAAAAGAAATCATCTAGAATTAATAAGGAATCAACAAGAAATGATAAGGAATCAACAAGAAATAAAGAATACATTGTCTGAAATAATAAATATTATACAGAGTCCTAAAAACAGAATGGAAGATCGCAAGAATCAAGTCAAAGATTTGGAACATAAAAAGCCAGAAGACACTCCTCCACAGAAGCTAGAAGGCAAGAGAATCCAGAAAATTGAAGATAATGTAAGAAACCTCTGGGACAACTTCAAGCGAACCAACATCAGAATTATGGGGGTCTTAGAAGATGAGAGAGAGCAAGATATCGAAAACATACTGAAAGAAATCGTGACAGAAAACTTCCCCCACCTGGTGAAAGATTTAGACTTACAAGTCCAGGAAGCGCGCAGAACTCCAAACAAAAGGAATCCAAAGAGGACCACACCAAGACACATCATAATAAAAATTTCAAGAGCAAAAGACAAAGAGAGAATATTAAAAGCAGCAAGAGCAAAGAAGGTAGTTACCTATAAAGGAGCACCTATACGATTGTCAGCTGACTTCTCAACAGAAACCATGCAGGCCAGACTGGAATGGCAAGAAATATTTAAGGTGATGAATAGTAAGAACCTACAGCCAAAGATAATCTATCCAGCAAAGCTATCACTCAGAATCAAAGGTCAGACAAAGAGCTTCACTAATAAAAACAAGCTAAAGGAGTTCATCACCACCAAACTAGAGTTATATGAATTGCTGAAGGGGGTTCTTTCAGAAGAGAAAGTAAATAAAGATGGAAATTATGAACAACAAATACGTAACTATCAACAAGTGAATCTAAAAACCAAGGGAATTGAAAAGAATCTGATGAACAATAGTAACTGTTGAATATAATAGAATGAGAGGTATGGAAGGGAAGTGAACTGACTATTCTTGGGGAGAAGGGGAGAGGGAGATGTGGGAAGAGACTGAACATAAACTGTGCACCTATAGATGAGGACAATGGGGAGTGGGGAAAGGGCAGAGGGTGGGTTGGGAACCTGGTGGAGGAGAGCAATGGTGGGGGTGGGGGGAAGGAACATTTGTAATAATATGAACAATAAAAACTTATTTAAAAAAAATTGTGCACCTATGGATGAGGACAATGGGGGATGGGGAAAGCGCAGAGGGTGAGGTGGGAACCTGGTGGAGGGGGAAAAAATTAGGAACTTTTGTAATAATATGAACAATAAAGGTTTATTTAAAAAATAAAAAATAAATAAAACTAAAGAATATGAATATGTGAGGGATGCCATGACATGCACTGTGCTAGCAACCGAGCCAAGTACACCTGTAACCTAAGAGAAGACATTTTGGAACTCAGTCCACAGCTAGACAGTATTAGGCAGAGAAGAGACAGGATTCCAGGAGGAGTCACATGGGCACACAGGTAAGAAAAACTCACCTGTCGGAATTAAAACAAATGACTCGGAGACAGAAGTATGGTGAAAATGAGACTTTTAATACGCTCTCAAGAGCGAGTGTCGGTCTGGTTGTACAGAAACACCTGTAGTACTGAGCACAGCCTATTTATCCAGTCCCTCATGTGGTTCCTCATTTTCTGAGTACTATGGGTCACCTGTTTCCTCATAGGTTGCCCAGGTCTTATTGTCTCACATGGGGCTATTTTAAAAAAAATTGGCCTGAAGCCTTTTCTCATGGCCTCCACCTGCCCCTGTCTAGCTGAGGCAGGTGCACTGGGATTCCCACATGGTGCTGGCCCAGGTGCACAGTTCTTTGTTCCTACACCCTCTTCCCTCCTCCCTCCATTATGTGTTCCCTGGGGACATTCAGCAACCACTTCCGTTAGACGTGGCAATGCTGCAGACGGATCCTACAAATTCCCTCCTCTTTTTTTTTTTTTTTTTACACTAATTGATCCTATCTTCATCGCTGTTCTAAAACCTGTTGGATTTCTGAGAGGGAGAGGGAAAGAGAGAGCATCTACACAGGTTCCTCCATTGCCAGTTTCAGAGCAGTGGGAGTGTGAAAGCACATCTCGGGATCCTGTCCATTTCTCTTCCAGTTGGCCCATCATCCTTGTTCGGCTCATGTCTGTTTAACTATCTACCACTTCCCCTCAAGGAACTCTGAATTCTTTCAGGGAAAAGGGCCATAGAGTCTCTTCTGAAACCACTTCATGCTGAAGAGGGATGGAGTTTTCTTTCAGAGCCGAGAGTTCCTTGCTCTCTATCAGAGGGACCATGAGGCCTGGGCATGGAAGGAGGTGGCAAATGGAGACTGGAGGTGGTAATCTCTAAGTGTGAGGAGGCAAACTGTGTTTAAAATTTTCAAAAGTTAGAACAGCAAGAATTATGAGAAATGGTCTGGCGGAAGAAAACAAAACAAAAAACATTTCAGTTCTAATCATTCCCTATAGAAATATAATTTTTCTCCCTAAAATCACCCTTATTTTTATTAAAGAGCCAAATTTAGATTAATTTATCTATTGCATTTTGTCTAGTTTCAATTTGGCCTGATTGTTTGCATAAACACAATAAGAATAGCAATTGACCGCACAGGCTCTTCAAAATCTGCTTTGCTGGAATTTCATGATGACTCTCAATGAGATGCTCAAAGCAGAGAAGCCAAGCCATCCAGCTGCCATTAGTCTTGCATATTAAAATACCTGAAGACTTGGAGGAAGTCCTCAACTAGATCTACACCTGCAATGTCTCCAACCCATGCCTGCATCCTAGGCCTCAAGGCTCTCTGCAGGAGCCTTCCTACTCGTTGTATAACTTGTGCAATGGGGTGGGCGGGGACACCTCGCTGCTCCCATCTCCCTTCACCTCACAACTAGTGATAGCCAGATATGGCCCAATGCTCCAGTGCCATCCATTTTCAGGGCTACCAGGTGACCAAGCAAGGTACCAGGCTTTCTCCAAAGTACTCTTATTGGCTTCAAATCTTCTGGTGACATCCAGAGTCCAGACATGACTAACATAAGCATGACACTCCAGTGAAAGTCTTGATTAATAAAACCATCATTGGAAACTGATCTTATTGAATTCATACTAAGAAACATATTGCCATGATTCACTCATTAAGAACTGCCAAATTCTGCCAGAACTGATTTGGCTCAATGGATAGAGCATCAGCCTAAGGACTGAAAGGTCCCAGATTTGATTCCGATCAAGGGCATGTACCTTGGTTGCAGGCACGTCACCAGTAAGGGGTGTACAAGAGGCAGCAGATCGATGAGAGAATCATTATATATTATGAGAGAATCATTATATTATATATGAGATAGAATCATATAATCATTATAGATAGATATTTCTAACTCTCTATTCCTCTCTTTTCCTCTCTATATAAAATCAATAAAATATATATTTTTTAAAACCTGCCAAATTCTGAAGGTAAACAGTAGGGAGAAAAAAATACACAATTTACCAAATTGCTTTAAGAAAACAAAGCTTTGACTCACCTCATGCTATAGGCACCAGCACCCAGCTCCTGGCTAATCCCAGAAAGACTAGCATCAAAGTCCTACACCAACCCGGATTCGATCACTTCATCGACCGGAGGCAGCTTCAGAGCCCAAGCCATCCTGGCTCCTTCCTTGCCCCAGGAGACACTGTTGCTTGCACAAAGACCTATGGGTTTGGATGGAGAAATCTTGCCATCTTTAAAGGAAAAGTGAATCTTGTCAAAGGCCTGAATATCCACAGCCACAGCGACCGCCGAGCAGCTGTGAGCCCCAGAACACCGGTCCTAGGTGGTGCGAACACTTGGACTCAAAGGAGCTCTCCACTGCAATACCAAAAGGAGGGAGAGAACTACATAACCAGATATCCTGAAAAAGAGAGACCATAGGGAGACAAAGAAACAGCCCGCATGTGAAAGAAAAGCAGGCATCCCCAGAAAAGGAAGTAAACAAGTTAAAGGCAAGCAACCTATCAGAGCAAGAATTCAGAGAAATGATCATAAGATGGCTAAAAAGATGGAAGACAAATTTGACAATATGAGTAAGAACCAAGAGGAAATGAAGAAAAACCAAGAAGAAATGAAAAATGACATCGCTACTGTAAAGAACTCAATAGAATGCATCAAGAGTAGACTAGAAGAAGCAGAGGACCGAATCAGTGAGTTAGAAGACAAGATGGGAAAAAAAATACCCAATTATAGCAGCTTATGGAAAAAAATTAAAAAGCAGCAGGAGAGCCTAAGGGAACTTTGGAACAATACAAAACAAAACAATATTTGCATAATAGGGGTTCCAGAAGGAAAGGAAACTGAGGAAGGCATAGAAAACCTGTTTTAAGAAATAATGACAGAAAACTTTCCTGAGATAGAGAAGAAAAAACCCACACAAATCCAAGAAGCTCAGAGAGTCCCAAGCAAAATGAACCCTAAAAGATTGACGCCAAGGAATATTACAATTAAATTGGCAAACACCAACAACAAAGTAAGAATCTTAAAAGCAGCCAGGGAGAGACAGAAAGTTACATATAAAGGAACCTCCATCAGACTAGCAACTGATTTCTCAACAGAAACTCATCAGGCCAGAAGGGAATGGAATGAAATATACAAAGTCATGCAAAGGAAGGGTCTGAATCCAAGAATACTGTAACCAGCAAGGCTATCAATCAAAATTGAAGGTGAAATCAGGAGCTTCACAGACAAAAAACAAAAAAACAAACAAACAAAAAAAAACAACTAAGGGAATTTATCACCACCAAACTAGCAATACAAGAAATGCTAAAGGGTCTGCTGTAAAAATAAAAAATAGGAAGCAAAGAAGGAACACAGGGTATAGAATAAAAATAAGTACCTATCAATAATAACTTTAAATGTAAATGGATTAAATGCCCCAATCAAAAGACATAGGCTAATGGATTGGATAAGAATACAAGACCCATATATCTGCTATCTATAAGAAACCCATTTCAGAAAAAAAAAAAAAAGAAAAGAAAAAAAAAGACAAACACAGATTGAGGATGAAGGGATGAAAAAAGGTTTTCCAGGCAAATGGAAATGAAAAAAGAAAAGAAAAAAAATCGGGGGTAGCAATACTTATCTCTGACAAATTAGATCTCAAAGTGAAGGACAAAACAAGAGATGATGGCCGAAACTGGACTGGCTCAGTGGATACAGCGTTGGTCTGCGGACTGAAAGGTCCCAGGTTCAATTCCGGTCAAGGGCATGTACCTTGGTTGTGGGCACATCTCCAGTAGGGGGTGTGCAAGAGGCAACTGGTCAATGTTTCTCTCTCATTGACATTTCTAGCTCTCTATCCTTCTCCCTTCCTCTCTGTAAAAAAATAAATAAAATATATTTTAAAAAGAAAAAGAGATAATGAAGGCCACTTCATAATACTAAAGAGAGCAATCCAACAAGAAGAAATAGCACTGGTAAACATATATACAACCAATACAGGAGCACCCAAATACATAAAAACAAAAAACAAACAAACAAACAAAAAACTGCTGGAGGCCATTAATGGAGAGATTAATAGCAATACAATACCAGTAGGAGATTTTAATACCCTACTATCACCTTTGGACAAATTACCTAAACAAAAAATCAGCAAAGAAACATCAATCCTAAATGACTCACTAGACCAGATGGAATTAATTGACATCTTCAGAACATTTCACCCCAAAGCCACAAAATATACATTCTTCTCAAGTGCACATGGGTCATTTTCAAAGATAGACCATATGTTGTATATAGGCAAAATCTCTTCAAATTCAAGAAGATTGAAATTATATCAATCTTCTCAGATCATAGTGGCATAAAACTGGAAATCAACTACAATAAAAATAATACAAACAAATCAAACACATGGAGACTAAACAGCATGCTATTAAACAAGGACTGGGTTACCAGAGAAATCAAGGAAGAAATTAAAAACATCCTGGCAGCAAATGACAATGAAAACACAACAATCCAAAATCTATCGGACACAACAAAGGCAATCTTGAGAGGGAAGTTCATAGCTCTACAAGCCTACTGCAAAAGAAAAGGGAAAAAAAAGAGAAAAAGAAAAGAAAAAATGGTAACAAATTAGAAAACTATACAACTCAAAGAGTTAGAAAAAGAGCAACAAGAAAAGCCCAGTGTAAGCAGAAGGAAGGAAATAATAAAAATCAGAGTGGAGATAAATGACAGAGACCAAAGAAACAATACATAAGATCAACACAACCAAAAGCTGGTTCTTTGAAAAGATAAGCAAGATTGATGAACATTTAGCCAGGCTAACGAAGAAACAAATAGAGAGGACTCAAATAAACAAAATCAGAAACGAAAGAGGTGAAATAGCAGCAGACCCCATCAAATTCAAAGGATTGTTACAAAATACTATGAACAACTCTATTCCAACAAACTGGACAACCTGGAGGAAATTATATATTCCTAGAAAAATATAAACTTCCAAAACTCAAATGGGAAGAATCTAAAAATCTCTATCGACCAGTGACTTGGGAAGAAATTGAAGCAGTCATCAAAAAGCTTCCAGCAAACAAAAGCCCAGGGCCAGATAGCTTCACAGGAGAGTTTTACCAAACATTTAAGGAAGAACTAAAACCTATCCTCCTCAGAGTATTCAAAAAAATTCAAGAGGAAGGAACACTTCCAAACTCCTTCTATGAAGCCAGCATCACCCCAATACCAAAACCAGATAAAGACAACACAATGAAAGAGAATTACAGGCCAATATCCCTCATGAACATAGATGCCAAAATCATCAACAAAATTCTAGCAAATCCGGACATTTTGAGCACATCAGAAAGATCATACACCATGACCAAGTAGGATTTATTCTGGGAATACAAGGATGGTACAATATCCACAAAATAAACATGATACATTAAATTGAGAGATAAAAATCACATAGTCATATCGATTGATGCAGAAAAAATACTTGATAAAATCCAACACTCTTTCCAGATAAAAACTCTCAACAAGGTGGGAATAGAAGGATCATATGTCAATATAATAAAAGCTATATATGATAAACCCACAACAAACATCATACTCCATGGGCAAAAACTAAAACCAGTCCCTCTCAGAACAGGAACAAGACAGGGATGCCCACTCTCATCACTCCTGTTTGACATAGTACTGGAAGTACTAGCCATTGCAATTAGACAACAAGAAGAAATAAAAGGCAACCAAATTGGAAAAGAAGAAGTAAAATTGTCCTTATTTGCAGATGATATGATATTGTACATAAAAAAAAACCAAAAGACTCCATCAAAAAACTAATAGACTTAATAAATGAATTCAGCAATGTAGTAGGATACAAAATTAACGCCAAGAAATCTTTAGCCTTTTTATACACCAATGGTGAACTTACAAAAACAGAGACTGAAAAAGCAATCCCATTTACCATCGCACTAAAATAATTAAGATACCTGGGAATAAACTTAACTAAGGAGGTAAAAAAACTATACGTAGAAAACTACAGGACACTGAAAAAAGAGATAGAGGAAAATGTAAACAGATGGAAGAACATACCATGTTCATGGATTGATAGAATCAACATCATCAAAATGTCCATACTTCCCAAAGCAATCTATAGATTCAATGTACTCCCCATTAAAATACCAACGGCATAATTCATAGACCTAGAAAGAACTCTCCAAAAGTTCATTTGGAACAATAAAAGACCCCGAATAGCCACAGCAATCCTGAGAAAGAAGAATAAAGTAGGAGGGATCTCAATACCAGATTTCAAGCTGTATTACAAAGCCACTGTTCTCAAAACAGCCTGGTACTGGCACAAGAACAGACATATAGATCAGTGGAATAGAATAGTGAATCCAAATATCAACCCAAATCAATATGCTTAATTAATATTTGACAAAGGAGGCACAAACATACAATGGAGTCAAGACAGTCTCTTCAATAAACGGTGTTGGGAAAATTGGACAGATACATGCAAAAGAATGAAACTAAATCACCAACTTACACCATACACAAAAATAAACTCAAAATGGATACAGGACTTAAACATAAGATGGGAAACCATAAAAATACTAATGGCATCCACAGGCAGCAAAATCTCAGACATATGCCAAAAGAACTTCTTCACTGATACTGCCCCTAGGGCAATGGAAGCTAAAGAGAAAATAAACAAATGGGACTACATCAAAATAAAAGCTTTTTTTTTTTTTCAACAAAAGAAACCATCAACAAAACAATAAGAAAGCCCACTGTATGGGTAGAACAAATTTGCAAATGTTATCACTGATAAAGATTTAATCTCCAACATCTACAGACAGCTTATACAACTTAATAAAAGGAAGATAAGTGATCCAATTAAAAAATGGGCAATGGCCTAAATAGAATCTTTTCAAAAGAACACAGAAGGAAGGCCAAGAGGCACATGAAAACATGCTCAAAGTCACTAATTATCCAAGAGATGCAAATCAAAACGACAATGCAGTACCATCTCACACCTGTCAAAATGGCTATCATCAACAAACAACAAGTGTTGGCGAGTTTGCAGAGAAAAAGGAACCCTCATGCAGACTGGTGCAACCACTGTGGAGAACAATATGGAGTTTCCTCAAAAAACTGAAAACGGAGGCAGCTGATTGATGATTCTCTCTCATTGATGTTTCTAACTCGTTGCCCCTCTCTCTTCCTCTCTGTAGAAAATCAATAAAATATATAGATATATATATATTTTTAAAAAGATTGTTGCTAGAATGTTGAGTTTGACAGTTGAATAGTAGCCAATTTCTCTGAGGAAATTAATGTGGCTAATGGAAATAAATGAATATTCTATAAAAACTTATTGTACTATACAAAAAGCTGTTCCTAAAGTGTTAACAAAAATTCTTATTGGCAGAGCATCTCATGGTAAAATTGCATAACATGATATGAACCTGAAGCAGTCATAGTTTAGCACAAATAATTAAAATGTAAAAGCTATCAAGACTACATTATAGCCAAAACCGGTTTGGCTCAGTGGTAGAGCGTGATCTGCGGACTGAAAGATTCCGGGTTTGATTCCGGTCAAGGGCATGTACATTGGTTGCGGGCACATCCCCGGTAGGGGAGATGCAGGAGGCAGCTGGTCGATGTTTCTCTCACATCAACATTTCTAGCTCTCTATCTCTCTCCCTTCCTCTCTGTAAAATATCAATTAAATATATTAAAAAAGACTACATTATAAAATTTACAAAAGTCTCCTGTTATTTAAATTTAAAAAGGGGATGACAGTGAAAGAATATCATGTAAGGAAAAATATCCTGTGAATAATTTACATCTAAAAAATTTGTACTTTAGAAAATTAACCTTTATTTGAAATGCTAACAGAAAGATACCCATGAAAATACACACATGGTGTCAAAACAATCCATAGGAAATCATTTGGGGTGGGGGGAGGGAGAAAGTGAAAAAGGATCCCAAGTCAAATTTATAGAAAATATCCCTTTATTAACTCTTGGTTGAGAATATGTTTGTATATTTTCAGAAAACAACTCTGAGACCATCTGGAATCCTGTAACAGATAGGAATAGACAGAACTGCTCCAGCCATGAAGACAAACAATTCAGAGATGGAAGATGCTGATGACACCTTGCCATAACAGCAGACAGCAGCTGCAAGTTGCTGAAGAATGCCCAGGACCAAACCACAGACGGTCGGACCTGCATCACCACCATTTGTTCACCAACCAGATCTGAAATAGCATGGCTGTCATGTACACATAAGGAACTATTTGACATTGAAATTGGGACTCAAAAGAACTGTTGGCCCAGAAAGGAACTCACTACAGACTGATTCATTTGCCTCTCAGCATAACCATTATGGCTTGTCTCAGTTTAGGTTCTTACAAGGGTATTTCTTAGATCACATGATCTCACACATCTAGAGGAAATGATGAATAACATAGACTGATGAACAAAAACATACCCAAAGAAAGAGAAGCAGCGAACAGACTTTCAAACCTCAGAGGCAAAGTAGGGGAGGGTGGGGGTAAAGGGAAAGAGATCAACCAATGGACTTGTGTGCATGCATATGGGCCTGGCCAGTGCCCATGGACAACGGGGGAGTGAGGGCATATGTAGGGAAGGATTTGGGATGGGATTGCGGGGATGAGGACAATTATGTGATACCATAATCAATAATTTAAAAAAAAGTATACCTAAATCTGATCAAATAAAAATTGCAAGCATTCTACTTAAAAAAAAAAAAAAAAAAAAAACTGAAAAGGGAACTCCCATTTGACCCAGTAATCCCACTCCTAGGTATATATCCTAAGAAACTAGAAACACCAATCAAAAAGGATATATGCACCCCTATGTTCATAGCAGCACAATTTACAATAGCTAGGATTTGGAAACAGCCTAGGTGCCCGTCAGCAGATGATTGAATCACAAAACTATGGTACATCTACACAATGGAATACTATGCTTCCACACAAAAAAGGGGGGGGATTCTTTTTTTAAAAAAATATATCTTATTAATTTTTTTACAGAAAGGAAGAGAGAGGGAGAGTTAGAAACATCGATGAGAGAGAATCATCGATCAGCTGCCTCTTGCACACCCCCTACTGGGGATGTGCCCGCAACCAAGTTACATACCCTTGACCGGAATCGAACCTGGGACCCTTCAGTCTACAGGCCGATGCTCTATCCACTGAGCCAAACTGGTTTCAGCAAGAAGGAATTCTTATAATTTGCAGCGACCTGGATGGAATTGGAGAACATTTATGCTGAGTGAAATAAGCCAGGTAATGAAAGAAAAATACCACATGATCTCATTTATGGATAATAAGGAATATTATAAACTATTGAACAGAGACAGTAAAGCAACAAACAGACTGTCAAATTACAGTGGGGAAGGTAGGGAGATATGGGGAAGATAAGAGATCAACTGAAGGACTTGTATGCATGCATATAAGTATAACCAATGGACACAAAACTCTGGGGAGGGAGGGCATGTATGGGAGTGTGTGTGTGTCGGGGGGGGGGGGGGAATTGGTAAGATATGTACACATATAATACCTTAATAAAAAAATGGGGAAAAAGAAAGCAAAGTTTCCTTATGTCTGAAAAACAAAACAACAAGCAAATGAGAATCATCAATTTGTTTCTCTTGATTTTCCCTGCTAGTACTTCTATAAATCTAGATACCATAAAAGTTCTAATAATTTTCATCCAGTTCAAAGGGGATGATCTGAAAATGTCAGAGTCTTTTCCATGGATCCTTCAGAAGATGTAACTTTTCTTTTCTCAAATGCATCATAACAAAACAGTGACTGTCTCTAGAATGACACAGTTATGGATTTGATTATAATGCAAATGACATGTAATTTTGTTCTTCCTGAAAAACACAATACTCCAGCTTCCTGGGCAAAAAAACAGGAAAGACCTTTTCCTTTTTAACAGACTAGAAAAGGACTAACCAAAATGAGGTTTATTCTTTAACTTCATCTGTGGCCAGCAATGACATTAATTGGATTTTTGCAATCCATCTTCTGAGTAGGCTGACACAAGCCACTTACCCTCTGGCAAAATGAAAATCATCCGTCCTTAAGTGTCCTTGATTTAAGGAAGATAGGATTTACTAGATGGCTCCAAATGCTGTTTATCCATCTTAGTTTCCCTATTCCTGGATTACTGCCTTGTGTCTTTTAACAGCATACTAAGTCATCAGTAACCAAGTTACATCAGACAGGTAGACGAGAACTCTCACTAGCTAAGAGTTTCTGGTGGCTAATGCCTTGAGAGGTAGAGCAGGAAGGGTCCCCAAGAATAAGAATTCTTGGTATCTGCTAGGAAGTCCTGCAAACTTTGCCACGTGTTCAGGCCCTCCACAAACAGCTGGGCCCCAAAGCGGGACATGCCCTATCTTTAAATAAATTAAACAAAAAAACAAAGAGACACAAACATCGACAGAAACACTCATATACAATATTCACAGGTGTGCACAACCCACAGACAAAAGCTTCACATCATGTTCCTTGTCCGTCCAGTCACAGACATCACAGAATGCCCTGCATAAAAAAACACCGAGGCAGAGCAATGTCTCCTGTCCCTGATTTTGGGGACAGCCCCCCAGAATCTCAACATTCTCCCAATGGACTATTCGGGGGAATGTCTTCCTAGACCTAGAATTTTTGTTTCAGCAAATCCCTTATGACTATTCTATGTGCTCAACCCCCATGGAGGTTTCTTGCACTGTGCTCAACCCCCCTGTGGGAGATTTCTCACACTCCCGGGGATCTGCTTCATCTGTATATGGTCGTTTTCCTTGCTGGAGAATGGCACTGCAGATCAGAACTCTGCACTTGCTTTGTGTCCAACACACTTCTTAGTCACATATATCCAAGGATATCCAACTCCCGAGGCAGTACATTATAATCCATTTTCTTACCTCGGCTCACGCACGAGGTTTGCTTGGTTGTCATATGTGTGCTTGCTTTTTATTTTATTTTTTATTTATTTTTAATAAATCTTTATTTTGAATATTATTACAAATGTTCCTCATTCTCCCCCCCTCCATTGTTCCCCTCCACCAGGTTCTCACCCCATCCTCTGCCCTTTCCCCAACCCCATTGTTCTCATCCATAGGTGCAAAGTGTTCAATCTCTTCCCGCACCCCCCACTTCCCTTTTACCCTGAGAATCATCAGTTCACTCCCCTTCCATACCTCTGATTCTGTTATATTCAACAGTTAATATTGTTCATCAGATTTTTTAAAATTCCCTTGGTTTTTAGATTCACTTGTTGATAGTTACATATTTATTGTTCATAATTTTTATCTTTATTTTCTTCCTCTTCCTAAAGAACCCCCGTCAGCAATTCATATAATTCTGGTTTGGTGGTGATGAACTCCTTTAGCTTGTTTTTTATTTGTGAAGCACTTTATCTGGCCCTCAATTCTGAGTGATAGCTTTGCTGGGTAGAGTACTTTTGGCTGTAGGTTCTTGCTATTCATCACCTTGAATATTTCTTGCCATTCCCATCTGGCCTGCGTGGTTTCTGTAAAGAAATCAGCTGACAATCATATGGGTGCTCCTTTATAGGTAACTACCTGCTTTGCTCGTGCTGCTTTTAATATTCTCTTTTTGTCTTTTGCTCTTGGAATTTTAATTATGATGTGTCTTGGTGTGGTCCACTTTGGATTCCTTTTGTTTGGGGTTTTGTGTGCTTCCTAGACTTGTAAGTCTAATTCTTTCACCAGGTGGGGGAAGTTTTCTGTCACTATTTCTTCCAATATGATTTCGATATCTTGCTCCCTCTCTTCTTCTGGGACTCCCATAATTCTGGTGTTGGTTTGCTTGAAATTGTCCCAGAGGCTTTTTACATTATGTTCAACTTTCTGAGTTTTCTTGTCTTCTTGCTTCTGCGGAGGAGTGTCTTCTGGCTCTTTATGTTCCAAATCTTTGACTTGATTCCTGCAATCTTCCATCCTGTTTTTAGGACTCTGTATAATATTTTTTATTTCAGACAATATATTCTTTATTTCTAGTTGATCCCTTTTTATTTCTAGTTGATCCCTTTTCATATCATCATAGGTTTCATTTATTTTATTGGCCTTTTCTAGGAAATTCTTTAAAAAAAAAACACCTTATAAGTGTGATTTTGAACTCTATATCCAGTCGCTTATTGTTCTCCTTTTCTTTTGTTTGTGATCTGTTTCCTTGTCTTGGCATTTTCACAGCTTCCCTAAGTTGGTAGGGTGGCTTTGTGTGCTCAGGTGTCCTATATGGTTCAGTGGGTCAGCCTCCCAGTTACCTGAGGTGGACACTCTTGGTGCTCCCCTTTGTGGACTGTGTGTGCAGCCTTGTTGTAGTTAAGTCTTGATTGTTGGTATCACTGGGAGGAACTGACCTCCAGGCCAATTGGCTGTGAGGATCAGCTGTGTCTATGCCGGAAGACAGCCTTATTCGACTAGACTTGGAAAATTGCAAAAACCTCTGTGCTCAGCTTGGATGGGGCGGAGTTTCAGGGTGGAGCCTTCAGCCTTGGCTTCCCGTCAGCCCTGCCTATGTGGTTCCTGAATCTCAGTGTTCCTCAGTGCCCTTCGGTACTCGCTGCAAGCACCTCTGAGAGAAAGTTGCCCTCGACTTTCGCCCACTACCAGACAATCTAGTCTCTCCCTCAATGAGCCCGGAACTGAGGTTCAGTGCAGTTTGAAGTGGGGTTCAGTGCAGTCCAGAGCTTTTGTCTCCTTCCCACTAGGGCAATCCGGCTGCACAGTGAACAGTCTTTCCTCTGTGCGCAATGTGCGCGCCTCCGGGACTCTGCCTTTCGCTGCTCCCGAGTTTCTGTCTTACAGCCCAGATTCCCTCTGGGGTCCCCAGGGTCTTGTCCAGAACTGGGGTTCAGTACAGTTGGAACTGGGGTTCAGCACAGTCCGGAGCTTTTATCTCCTTCCCACTAGGGAATGCCAGCCAGTCACTCAGCCGCGCCTCCTCTCCGGCTCAGTCCTCCCCCCACGCGTGCACTGTGTCTCCATACCTTAGGCTTTTACAGCTCCTCTGATTTTCCTTCTGGTTTTCTCTTTCCTTGTGGAATTTCCAATCAGTCAACTTTCCTATAGTTTTGGATAATGTCCATTTTGTATTTTAGTTGTATTTTTTGAAATTGTTGTGTGAGGCTGCAGTTAGGGGTTTACCTATGCCGCCATTTTGGTTTCTCTCCAATGTTAGTTTCTAAGTTACAGGGAATTGTGCCCGTTTTTTATGTTTGTTGTCCCCTATGTTGGTTTTGCCATCTTTGGGGGAGGGGGTTGACCAGCCTCAGGCCTATTCTATGTCTTCTGTGAAGAGATGGGGCTCAGGCAAAGGGCCATTCAAAATTGGGTGGGATGTGTCTCCCTTTCATCCATGGCGCCCCTCTATGTGAGCATAAAAATCCTGATTAACCCCCAAATTGTGAGAAATTCTCACCTGTCCAAATTTAAGTAATAGATTCAGAGACAGAAGTATAGTGAACATGAGACTTTTAATACGTTCTCAAGAGTAGTTATCTGTCCCATTATACAGGCACACCTGGGGCAGTGAGCACAGCCTATTTACTTGGTCCCTTCTCCAGTTCCTCATTGGCTGAGTACTATGGGGTCATCTGTTTCCTCATAAGTCACCCAGGTCTTGCTGTCTCCCATTGGGCCGTTAAAAAAAAGTTGTGCCAAACTATGTTTGGCTCAGTGAATAGAGCATCAGTCTGCAGACTGAAATGTCCCAGGTTCGATTCTGGTCAAGGGCATGTACATTGGTTGCGGGCACATCCCCAGTAGGAGGTGTGCCAGAGGCAGCTGGTCGATGTTTCTCTCTCATTGATGTTTCTATCTCTCTATTCCTCTCTGTAAAAAAATCAAAAAAAGAAAGAAAGAAAGAAAAAAAAGGTTGTGCTGAGGCTACATATATATATATTTTTTTTTAATTTTAATTTTTTATTTTTTTTTTACAGAGATGAAGGGAGGGTAGAAAGTTAGAAACATCAATCAGCTGCCTCCTGTACAACCCCCACTGGGGATGTGCCCCCATCCAAGGTGCATGCCCTTGATCAGAACTGAACCTGGGACCCTTCAATCTGCAGGCCAATGCTCTATCCACTGAGCCAAACTGGTTTTGGCTTGCTGAGGTCTTTTCTCGTCGCCTCCACCTGCCCCTGTCTAGCTGAGGTAGGTGCCCTGGGGATTCCCATATGGTGCTGGCCCAGGTGCACAGTTCTTTGTTCCTACACCCTCTTCCCTCCTCCCTCCATTCTGTGTGCCCGGGAAAAATTCAGTAGCCGCTTCCATTAAATGTTGGCGGTGCTGGAGACGGATCCAGAGGCCACTTCCTGCAGGGAAGTGGAGGGAATAGGAAGAAAGGAGCAGCAAGGCCAGCCTAGTCACCGCACATGAGCTCTTGTCCCTTCACCCAGGCTGGGAGGAGTGGGCGATGGGAGCTTCCCTCTCAAAGGAAGGGAGGATTCCTGGGAGGATGTCCTATCCCTGTGATCCCAGGCTAGAGGTCACCCAGTGATTCTTGAGGGGACAAGGCAGTGTACCCTGGCATCCTACTATGCCAAGGCTGCCTCTGTTCTCCTGGGGCCCCCTCTTAGGCAATGGGGCTCAAGCCACAAAGGGCAGTCAGGATGGCAGAAGGCTGAGGTTGGCTCTGTCCTTAGCTGTCAGACTGAGAAATCGGATGAGAGGTTTTCGAAGTTGGAGATCATACTGAGCATTTTGCTGAGCCTGTTTCCTCATTTCTCAAAGAAAATAGTGTACTTCCCACCTCTTGGGGTGTTGTGAGGACTCAATGAGATGATGCAGGTCAGGTACCTATCCACCTTGGGGAGTTGGAACTCAACAAGGGATGGCCCTGCTTCTCATTCTTGCCAATCCCCTATTGTGGTAGTCTGGCAGCCACCTCCTGAGCACACTTTGGGCCTCCACACAGGTCTCACCTCCTCAAGACATACTTCCCTGATGCCCCTACCCCCACACTCACACATGATGGCTTCTCCCTCACGGCTCTAGCCTGATGTCCCTCCTACAGGAAGCCCACAGTAGCCATGAGAGGTCCTCTATCCAGCATCTGGAAGTCCCTACCTGTCGCCCTTCTACCAGCAGCCTATCCAACTTCAAAGCTCAGTGGTCAATGCCTCTCCCTCCCCTCCTCAGGCTAGCTCTACTTGAAGGTGATAAGTGGGTGGGGATTCTGAGTTTGGCCATCCTGAGGTGTGTGATCTATGCTACAGTCCCTCAAACAAGGTTTATTCCATCTCCCTTCTTCTCCCTGGGATCTTTCCCTTAGGCTGAAAGGTGTGCCCTGGCCTGAGGGTTTCCCAGACTTGGGATTCTCAGAGCTAAAACCTAGGGAAATGAGGCCCCTTGGGCATCCTGCTTTTACTGTGGTTGAAGGCCTTAATTTTTAAAAAATTTCACAATTATGACATTCTTCTCAAACAAATGAGACATTAAACCATTAAAAGGAATCAGAACTCCTTGGAGAAATAGCAGATTCCAGTTTGGGACAGAATCTGGAACAATTTGTGCTAGAAAGTAAGAAAATGCTCAAATATTATAATGTATTGAAAGAACATGAAAGGCAGCTAGGAGGAGCCCCACCTGTCAGTTGAGCATCTAAGGAAGTGAGAGTAACAGAAAAAAACTCGCTGAGTAAAATCCTCCTCTATAATAAAAGCCTAATATGCTAAGTGTCTAGTTGCCAGTTCAATCAAAGCATAATATGCTAATGGTATGCTAAGGTTGCTAGCCACAGAGTGCACTGACCACCAGGGGGTAGACGCTTGACAGGTAGGTTAGCTTGCTGCCCATCGGGACTGAGTGAGATGGGCTGGACTTGCCCTGGAGCCCTCCTCAGTCCTCCCTGCCCAGATCATGCACTGGTGGGGTCCCTCGGCCTGGCCTGTGCCCTCTTGCAATCCAGGCTGAGAGACTCCTCCCAGTGCACCAGGCCGCTAGTAAGAATGTGATGCTAACGAATGAAACCTTTTCTCTAGAACACAAAGCCATAGGTGGAGAAGGAATGGTGGCAATAGTGAAGAAGCAGCGTGGACTCCTTAGTCTGAACCGGACACAGCAATGAAAACTGAGGTTAGTCCTCCGAGGAGGGTGACTGCATGTCTCCCCGCAGGTGGTGATCACGAAGGGACACCAGCCGCGACTCAGGGGCAGGCTGCGCGGCCAGGACGTGCGCACCTCCCGGCGTCCCAGGCTCAGGGGCGCGCACGTCCCACCGCCTCGACGACTAGGTCCGCAGATGGAGGGGTCTGAGGCGCGGGCCTAGGGCGCGGGCAGGAAAACAGCATACTTCCGGCTCTACGACGGCGGCCTCGCGGGCCAATCACGGCCGGGGCGGGCAGGCGCGGGCATGACGGTCCTTGTAGTCGGTGCGCGGGCGGGACTACGGCACCCAGAATACCCCGGGCGGCGGCGGCGCGGCCAATCCAGGGCCGAGGCGGCGGGCTCGCGTCCGCACGGGCTCCGCGGTCGCGGGCGGGACTACGGCACCCACAGCGCCCCGCGCGGGGGAGCGCACTGCGGCTGTGCGGCGGCCGGGGCGCCGTCGGGCTGGGCGGTGGCCAAGCGGACGGGAGCCGGGTGTGAGCCGGTGGGAGCAACGTGAGCCGGTCCGCGGCCACCATGTCGGCGCCGTCTGAGGAGGAGGAGTACGCGCGGCTGGTGATGGAGGCGCAGCCCGAGTGGCTGCGCGCCGAGGTGAAGCGGCTGTCGCACGAGCTGGCCGAGACCACGCGCGAGAAGATCCAGGCGGCCGAGTACGGGCTGGCGGTGCTCGAGGAGAAACACCAGCTCAAGCTGCAGTTCGAGGAGCTCGAGGTGGATTACGAGGCCATCCGCGGCGAGATGGAGCAGCTCAAGGAGGTGAGGCGAGGGCGGCCGCCGCCACGCCCTCGGCGTCCCGGCCCGGCTCCCGCCCGCCCCGAGCCGACCCCTCGCCGGCGACGGCAGCCCCGGGCGCTCGGGCGCGCGCGCGCGACCGGCCTGCGGCTGCGGGCCGCGCTGGGTGGGCCGCGTCGCCAGCCTGCCTGCTCCGGGGGCAGGCCTCGCGGACGACGGCTATGTTCCTGCCGCACTGGCTCCCGGGCTGGGAGAGGGCGTGGGCGTGGGATGAGCGCCGAGGAAAGCCCGCCTGGTCCTGCATCACCTCCGGCGGACACTTCCCCGGGCGGTGCAGCGCCTTCAGCCGGTCTAGTGGCCAGGACAGGGCTGGGGCAGGTCGCCGGGCCTGCGTCTGGGGGCCTGTCTCCGGAGGCAGCTCCGACCATTCCCCCATTACTGCTCTGGGAAGCGAGCTGCTTCCGCCCACTTCCTGTCTTGGCGCCCTCCCGGCTCTCCCCTGCAGATGGGACGGCCGCTCTGGGTGTGTGTCGGGTTTTCACTCCGGGATGAGGAGGTCAGGTCCTCGGCAGCCTTCCGGGACGTATTCTCAGTGACTTGAACGCCAGCTTCTCCCAGCCCTGAGCGGAGTGAGGAAGCGGCCTTGTCTTCTGGCTGGAACCCAGGTGTGGACAGGGGCCTTGACTTCCTCCTCTGCAACATGGCCCACCCACAAGGCTTGTTAGGAGGGCTTATATTTGAAAAGGCGAGGCATGGTGTCAGTTTCCCTGACAGGGTGCCCCTTCCCCACCTGACTTTCCCCTTGTCCTGGTGGGCTCTTGGCCCTTGATCTTGGGATCCACCATGCTATCTGCTTCCCCCACCCCTCACCTCCTGGCACCAACACACCTAGTGGCCTGGGAAGGGTGCCTGGCCTGGTCAGAGCCTCCCTGCCTCACTGGGGAGTCCAGTAGAGTCCTCTTTTGAAGGTGGGAGGAGAGAATAAAGGAATCCGTGCCTGGCAGAGAGGTGCTCGGCGTTAGCATCAGTAAACAGCTGACATGGGCGGTGGGAAGGCAGGTGGCAGTCACTAACCCCAGGTCCTGACATCTGTCGGCGAGCATTGGGCCTCCTTTGAGCCAGGCTTCGCTGGCACTGGATCTGCAAGAGGAGTAATACTATGTGGCCCCTCCAACAAGGGTTCCATTTGGTGTGTGATGGGGGGATGGGAGGCACCCAGGGCCTCCCTGGATGGGGCTCACCCCCACAGCACTCACAGCCCCCCTCTTGTGCTCACAAGCTTGCCTTTGTAACCCGTAAGAGAGGACTGGATTCATGATTGCAGAGGGGACTGCCTTCCACTCGGGCCTTTCATTCGTTAGCCCTTTTCCATGTGGACAGACGTGGCCAACGCAAGCATCTTGGCTCCGTTTAGTGGGTGTGTCTGGGAGGTGGGTCCATCTCCACAGTGTCCTTCAGGTGCCTGCTTGCTTAGCTTGCTGTCACCTGCCTTTTGCATACACTGACCACATGGCCCTGGACATGTTGCCCTCTGTCCTGAATTCAGTTTTCCCCGTTGTAGGTGGGAAGTTCTGGCAGAAGCTAGAGGAAAATGAATCCGTTCAATAGGTGTTGCCAGAAAGCTTGCACCAGTTCACTCATACCTGTACCAGTACAGGCTCTTGTCAACCTGTTTATTTTGTATCCATTTCATATTTGGAAACACTGGCTCTTATTTTAAAAATCAAGATTTAAGTAGATAATACAGAGTGGGGCAAAAGTAGGTTTACAGTTGTGAGTACGTGAAACCATTAATCTTGTATTATTATTAGTTATTGTATTATTTTTCTTTTTTAAAAAATATATTTTATTGATTTTGTACAGAGAGGAAGGGAGAGAGATAGCTAGAAACGTCGATGAGAGAGAAACATCGACCAGCTGCCTCTTGCACATCCCCTCCGGGGATGTGCCCGCAACCAATGTACATGCCCTTGGTCGGAATCGAACCTGGGACCTTTCAGTCCGCAGACCGACGCTCTACCACTGAGCCAAACCGGCTTCGGCAGTTATTGTATTATTTTTCATGTGAACAGCTGTAAACCTATATTGGCCCCACCCTGAATTTGTTGGCTCCATTTTTTTTCTCTCCTGTAGAGAAGTGAACTATCTGAATTCTTTTAAAACTATTGGACTAAAGTGGATTTAGTTACTAACAAATGCTGCAAGCAGAATTGCCTGTATTCCTGCGCAGCATTTGTAAGTAATACCATGTTTGAGGGAGGGAAGCTGTCTGGCAGGGTGCAAGCACTGTGTCCTCAACTGCAGCTTTACTGGTGCAGGCGTGTTGGGTGGGAGGTCCTGTCTGGTAGGGTTAGGTAAGTGCCAGAAGTAGGTGGTCCTCACAGGTGGGGGGGAGGGAGAGTGGTGGCATCCCTCAGGCCAGGAGCAGGTTCCTGATGCAGTGTCAGCCCTGCCATCTCTCAGGATCTTGACTGTGTGGTGTACAAACATCTTGGGGAAGCAGTGGGTGCAGTTTGGTGAGCTCTGGTGTTTCATGGGCTGGGCAGAGTGCCTGCCTGGCACACATGAAGTGCTTACACTTGCTGGTTAGTGGCCTTAGCTCCTTCCCTCCACCTCTCCGGCCTGGATCCCCTTCCTGCTGTTCCCACAGCCACCAGCTCTGCTCCTTGGCTTGGTGTGATCTGTAGCGTCCCCACTGCATCTCCCAGGGGCAGCCCAAGCCTGCTGCCCGGGGCCTCCAGGTAGCCCAGCCTGTACTGCCCTCACTGCCGATGCTTGTAACCCCTCTGCCACCCCCTCTGGACTTGCCTGAGCCCAGCTCCCAACACTCATCTGTCATCCCTCCTGTCCTGCAGGCTCAGCAGCCGGGAGGGTTGGGGCAGAGCTGATGAGAGCAGCTCCCTTCCCTCCCTCTTATCATCTCCTCGCAGAGGACGGGGAGACTGAGGTAGAATGGGTGGGAGCGACTCAGGAAGGCTCAGCAGCTCAAACAATGTGGGAAGGGGTCCTTGGCACCGATTCCCCAGCCGTGTGTTTGCAGAAGTCACAGATGAGGTGGGGGAGCGCTGCCACTTGGTCTCACCCTGCAGCTGAGCTGCTCCTGTCGTAGTAGGCCTCCCCAAGCCCCACTGACTCCTGCAGTCCCATACCAGCCCTTGGATTACCACCTTCTTATAGCCATTGTACAGATGGGGAAACTGAGGCAGGTGCAGAGAAGGCATGTCTGCTCAAGGCTATGCCCCGGCATCCTGTCTGGAAAGGGCAAGCTCCTGCGGAGGAGGCAGGGCGATTGGAGGCTTCTGCGTGGGCCGGCCTCCTCAGGGTCTGCTTCAGGCAGGAAGAGCGCTGCGTGGGCTGAGCCTGGAGGGTGCTCCGCCCTCCGAGAGGCCTAGAGCTCAGCAGAGTCTTTGGGCTGGGGAGCGGGGAGAGGCCAGGCCCTGCTGGAGCTGGAGCTGGAGCTGGAGCTGGAGCTGGGTGTGCGTTCTGCTGTTGCGTGAGAGGCATGACTTGGGGGGCTAAGGAACCCTGAGGTGCTGATGTGGCCTGCTGGTCCACAGCCAGGAGAGGCAGCTACAGATGTCCAAAGGCTGTGACTCCAGGGTTCACTGTGGCTACGGCTGGACACTCCCTGCTGGCCCACAAGCAGAGGGTATGAATCTCTCTTATGGGCTCCCTCCCTTGTAAAAGTACCGGGGCTGCTGCCATCTGCTGTCCTGGCGGGAGCAGCTGTGCCTCTCAACATCCCCAGGAGTGGCCTTGGACTCAAGACTGTCACACTGACAGCTAGGCAGCAGGGTCGCCAGGCGGGGACCAGGAGCCCAGGCCCAAAGGAGGCTTTTGCCTGGGAGGGGAGGAGGTACTGCTGTGCTGCATGAGCTGTTTTCACACTGGCTCCAGGAGGGTTCGATCCTGCTGGGCCCTCAGCTGTGTGGCCCTCGATAAGCACTGGAGCCAGGATAGGTCGCAAGAGTGCAGGTCACTGCATGGGTTGGTGCACCTGAGCCTGTGGGGGAGTGGTAGGGGGTGAGTGGCTGAGGCTCCCTGGGCCTGACCAGCTGACTGGGAAGAGCCATGTCCAGACCAGGTAGGGCTCCTGCTGCACCACCCTCTGAACCTGGTCATTTCCAGTGGAGGTCAGCTTCCCTCATCAGTTTAGGGCAGTCACCCTTAGACCTTCGCCATATCAGGACACTGGGTGAAGGGTCACTACACATATTGGGGGTAAAGAAAGATTGGGTTTCTTCTTAGACTGTGAGGGGAAGAGGGCCCGTGGCAGGGGCTGGCCCGGACCCTGCAGGCTCTGACACATGAGGTCCTCCCAGGCCCTGTGTGGCTGTCCAGCTGCTGTCCTGGGCATTAAACCCTGCCAGTCCGCTGGGCTCTGCCATGGAGGTAGACTGGGCATTTGTAACAGTTGTTTTTAAAAAGACACAGAGTTGGGTATTACTCTCTGACTTGCAGAAAAACAGGTTTCATTCAAGTGGATAAAGACAGGAGTTTCCATAGTTCGGAAGGCATGCACTTTGAGTCTGTTGGATCATGTGAAATAATTGCGTGGTTTGTATTTCACAGATTTGCTTTTTTAAAGACAGTTTTCTGCACTGCTTCCCTCATAATGGTTCCACCTTCTTTAGGGGAAGTTGTAAGTGTAACCAGAGCAGAGGGAATGTGCCTCTCCGCCTGCTCCGGCAGCCTTCTCTTTGCCTCACTTTCTCTGTAAGTACATTGGTGTGTTGTGCTAAGAAAGTAACTCTTTTTTATAAAACACTAGAGGCCCAGTGCATGAAAATTTGTGCACTCTCAGGGGGAGGGTGTCCCCTTCAGTTCAGCCTGCACCCGCAGTCTATGACCCCCTGGGGGAAGTCCACCTGCCAGCTTAGGCCCACTTCCCAAAGGGATCAGGCCTAAGCTGGCAGCCCAACATCCCTCTAGCAACCTGGGAACCCTTCGGGGATGTCTGACTGGCTTGGGCCCGCCTAAGCCACAGTTGGGACATTGTTAGCGCTGCTGAGGAGGCACTGTGCCTGCAGCCATCAGCCCCGCTTGTAGCTGAGTGGAGCCTCCCCACCCCATGGGAGTGCACTAGCCACCAGGGGGCAGCTCCTGCATTGAAGATCTGTCCCCTGGTGGTCATTGTGCATCATAACGACCAGTCGTTCCACTGTTAGGATCAATTTGCATATTACCCTTTTACTATATAGGATAGGATAACCGTAGGTGAATTTTCACACCTAACAGAATTAACAGTGATTCCTTAGTGCTGCCTCCAATCCGGTCATTGTTTGCATTCCCCATTTTTGGTTCATGAAGGCAGCTTTGCAGTTGCAGCAGGGTCTACTCCACGCAGAAGGCCTTGGTGCTTTATGGACAGAACCTCAGCCCTTCTGGAAGTCACCCTCCTGCCTCCTGTTAGAAGCCTAGAGCTGCTCTCCCAGCTCCATCAGGACTGACACACACTCTATCTTTTCTTAATTTTCTCTTCTTTGAAAAATGGGCCAGAATGATGCCTTCAGTTGATATGTGGCCTGGCTCTTGGGTTGCTGGGTTGTTGTCCCCCATCTAGTCATGACAGCAGCCTTCATGGCACCTGCTTGTGCCTCCCCGGGCTCTGGGTCACCCATTGTGTTTGTTCTGACTGTGATGCTGAGCGCTGCCAGCTCTCTCTGAACCAGGAGGGGATGCTGGGGCCCAAAGAGTGAGGGTGACAGCCCATGCTGTGTGCTAGCAATGCTTGATGTGACCCTGAGTGGTCCCCTCCCTGGGCCTCGGTTTCGGCCAGTGCATCCCTGAAGCCCTGAGAGTGGACCAGCTTCCCTCTCAAATGATGGTGTAGGGGAGCCGGGACCTCATTCTGCAGACTCCTGTGGTTTGCTGCCTGGGATTGACTCGGCTCTCTCCTCCCCTTCTTGCCCCTCACACCCTATCCTGCACTTGCTGCAGAGTCCAAATTGTCCCACCAGCTGGAGTGATTCCCTGAGAGCTGTAAAATGTGACCTGAGTGACACTGGAAGGGGGTGTGCCAGGAAAACTGTCTACAGTCCTGAATCCAAGCCTCACCTGTCATCAGTCACCATGTCACCTGTGCAGATGCTGGGGTTGCGAGTGTTCCCCCCTTTCTGGGAGGGCAAGCTCCTGAGCGGCCTCGGAGCCAGTCTGCATCTCACCAGCACCTGTTGTGGCCATTATCCTGCCCAGAGTTCTGAGGGAGAAATGGTATTGTGGGGGGTTGATTTCTATCTTCTGTGAAGCACTCACTTATGCTGTAACACTTGTTTACAAAGTACCAGTTATGTCCTAGCCAGTTGCCCAGTGGATAGGCATCAGCCTGTGGACTGAAGGGTCCTGGGTTCGATTCCGGTCAAGGGCATGGATCTCAGTTATAGGCTCATCTCTAGCTTGGGCCCTGGTCTGGCAGGGCTTGTGCAGGAGGCAACAAATCAATGTGTTTCTCTCACGTCGATGTTTCTCTGTCTTTCCCTCTCCAACTCTCTAAAAGTCAACGGGAAAATGTCCTCAGGTGAGGATTTAAAAAAGAGAAGTGCCAATTTATTTCAGAGTGGATGATATTTGAGGGAACAATGTGAACACAATGAGATTTTAGCGTTTGCTTATGTGTGATTTTGTCCCCAGAACACCAGATGAGCATAGAACCTGACCCAGTGGCCCTCCCCCCAGATCTGTGCCACTTCCCATCCCATCTCAGAGGCCCCTTCCCCCCAGAGATTCCTGGCATCGGCCTCACTGTGCTGTCAGGATAAAGAGCCGTGTGTGTGGCAGCATTTGTGTCTGTTTGAATTCTCTAACAATGTTATACTGTGCTTTTTTTTATATATATATATGTTTTATTGATTTTTTTACAGAGAGGAAGAGAGAGGGAGAGTTAGAAACACCAATGAGAGAGAATCATTGATCAGCTGTCTCTTGCACACCCCCACTGGGGATGTGCCCGCAACCAAGGTACATGCCTTTGACTGGAATCGAACTTCGGACCCTTCAGTCCGCAGGCCGATGGTCTATCCACTGAGCCAAACCGGTTTTGGCTGTGCTGCCTTTTTCAGGTAATGTTTAAAATTAAGCTACTTTAGAAAACTTTCAGGCTTACAGAGCCATTGTGAAGCTATTAGAGGTCCTCCTGCCACCAGCATCCTACATGAGCGTGGTTAGCCAGCGTCCATGCGTCTTTCTTAACCAGAGTTCAGATTTGTTTAGATATTCTTAGTTTTTCCTGCTGTTCTTTTCCTACTCCAGGATCCCACACGACAGTTGTCATATCTCCTCTGGTTCTTGGTTGTGAAAATTTCTCAGACTTTTGTTGCTTTTGGTGACTTAGACAGTTTTGAGGAGTGCTGGTCAGGTATTGTGTTGAATGCCCTCATTTAGGATTTGTCTGATGTTTTCCTTGTAATTGGAACAGGGTTATGGGTTAGGGGAGGAAGACCACAGAGGGGCAGTGCCAGCTCCCCCATCTGATTAGGGTCCGTTCTTCCGGCGAGGGTGGCTGGGCGCCTGGCTGACGCGGTGGCAGCGTCTGCACTGCGCCCTCGGGCACTCTGTGGAACTTTGCTGCGTGGGAGCCCCGCCTCCTCCTTCATTCACCCTCCAGTATACCACGTGGACTCGTTTGTTAAATTCCAGCGCCACTTTATGTGGCTGCTCAGCTTGTTCCTGACCTGGTCCCCGGAAGCGCTTCCATTTGGCACCTGTGCCCTTTGCGATGCCTGTGGTGAGTGTCCCCCCCACTCCCTGCCTTCCTCAGCACCTCCTTCTTCCCAGCACTCCAGGGTGCTCAGCGCCTTCTTTACACCCCTGCCCGTCCGGGTCAGCTCCAAGTAGCCCGAGTGTCCTTGCTTCCCGGCCCCTCGCCTGGGGTAGACAGCCTGGGGTAGACGTGTGCTCTGCACACATGCCTATAAACACCTCTAGGTGCAGCCGCCTGCATCTGTGTGTATGCAGCCAGCCTGAGTCTCCCCTGCCGTAGTGATGCAGCCATTCTCTTCCCGCACACCTCACAGTGCTTCTCAGCTGCTGGCTGCACCCCTTGGGGCACAGTTTACCAACTAGACTCTAGTCGTATGTGCAGTCCCTTTGCTTTGGTCTGATACACTGCTTTTTCCCCAGTAAGTTCCTTAGGCAGCACTCGGTGCCCGTGCCCTCCAATGAAGGGGCTCTATCCATCTGTAGCACAGTGAGGCTGTTGACCACATTCAGCATTTCATCCGGGGACCACTGACCTCTCAGGTGACTTAAGAATGTTGCATCTGCTCTCTGGGCTGTAACATCAAATGGGTTTTGACAGATGCAGTGTCATTTGTCTACCATTAAATATCACACAGAATTGTTTTGTTACTTAAAAAAAAATCTTCTGCATTGGCTGGTTTGGCTCAGTGCCATGGTCGGCAAACTGCGGCTGTGAGCCACATGCGCTCTTTGGGCCCTTGAGTGTGGCTCTTCCACAAAATACCACGGCCTGAGCGAGTCTATTTGGAAGAAGTGGCGTTAGAAGAAGTTTAAGTTTAAAAAATTTGGCTTTCAAAAGAAATTTCAATCGTTGTACTGTTGATATTTGGCTCTGTTGACTAATGAGTTTGCCGACCACTGGCTCAGTGGATAGTGTTGGCCTGTGGACTGAAGAGTCCCAAGTTCATTTCTGGTCAAGGGCACATGCCTGGGTTGTGGGCTTGAACCCTTGACCCCCCAGTAGAAGGTGTGCAGGAGGCAGCCGATTGAGGAATCTCTCTTACCATTGATGTTTCTATCTTTCTCTCCTTCTCCCTTCCTCTCTGAAATCAATCAATCATAGAAGAAAGTCTATGCTTCACCTATGCAATACCCTCCCTCCGCAAACCTCTGATGGCTGCTGATCGTTTACTGTCTCCATAGATTTGCTTTTTCCAGAATATCACATCATGGATCATCCAGTACTTAACCTTTTCAGATTGGCTTCTTTCACTTAATATGTGTTTAAGATTCATCTGTGTTGTTATGTGATTTGATAGCCTTTTTTTTTTAAATCACAGAATAATATTTCATTGTCTTGATCAGGACTGGGGGCCCTTTTTTTGTCAATGGCCATTTGGATATTTATAATATATTCTGGCCATATAAAATTATCAACTTAAAATTTAGCCTGCTGTATTTGGTCAAACATTTCATTAACTCACCCCTCCCTAATGCCTTGGCGGGCCAGACCAAATGACTTCGCTGCTGGAGGTCCCCTAGCCCTGGCCTAGATGTACCATAGTTTGTTTATCCATTCAGACCGGGCATCTTGGTGGCCTCCAGTTTGGGGCATTATTAAGAAAATTGCTGCAAGCATCCAGTGCACATGTTTGTTAGGGCATAAGTTTTACTTGGCAAGTAATTCTTGGCTTGTCTTCTCATTCTTTTAACAGTGTTGTTCACAGAGTAGTTTTTAATTTAATACCATTTTGCAAATCATGCTTCGATTTTCATCATCAAACCCAAGGTCACATAGGTTTTTTCCTGTGTTTTTATTTAGACATAGTTTTGTATTTCACATTTAGGTCTGTGTTTCATTCCAAGTAGTTTTGTAAAAGGTTTAAGATCTGTGTCCAGATTGGGTTGTGTTTTTTTTTTTTTGCATGTGTATGTTTAGTACCTTTTATTGCAGAGACTATACTTTCTCAATGAAATTGCTTTTGCTCCTTTGCAAGCAACTATGTGGGTCTGCTCCTGGTCCCTGCCTCCGTTTTCTGCCCCCTTGATCCAGGTGATTGTCCTTTTGCCATAGCCCTGCTCTTGATTGTGTGTTGCTAGTTTTTAAAAAAATATATATATTTTACTGATTTTTTACAGAGGAAGAGAGAAGGATAGATAGTTAGAAACATCAATGAGAGAATCATCAATTAGCTGCCTCTTGCACACCCCCTACTGGGGATGTGCCTGCAACCAAGGTACATGCCCTTGACCATAATCAAACCCGGGATCCGTAGGCCAACGCTCTATCCATTGAGCCAAACCGGTTTTGGCATGTGTTGCTAGTTTTATTGGGTTTCTGTCTTTTTTCTGTCACTGGTGGGTCTTTCTCTTCAGCCCTGTGGTTTTTATTGTGTGACTGCACACAATGGTGACACCCGACGGTCTTGGTCACCATTGGATTGGTCCTGGTCACCATCAGTTGATGATGGTTCCTTTTTAAAATTTTTTTCCTTGACTTGAGAAAAAGTAATAGAATGCAAATGGTTAAAGAGAAAAATCATGCCCTGGCTGTGTGGCTAAGTTGGTTGGAGCAACATCCCATACACCAAGAGGTTGCGGGTTCGATTCCCGGTCACTGCACATACCTAAATTGTGGGTTTGACTCCTGGTCAGGGCGTGCACACCAGGGGCAACTATTAATGTTTCTCTTTCTCTCCCCCTTCCTCTCTAAAAAAGTCAATAAAAACATATCCTCAGGTGAGTATTTAAAAAAAAGAAGGAAAGAAAAATCACTAGAATAGTTGGTCAGATTCTCAACAGGACACGCGTGAGGCTTCTCTCCTCCGTGTCTGGAAGGCAGTCCACAGGACTTCCATTGGGCTCGGCTCAGTCAGGGTTGAAGTTCCTCCTGGGACACCACTAGCAAGCTGCTTAACTCACTGTCTTTGCAATTGACCCTGGAGACAGGCAGCTACTGGTCAGACCTGGGATTAAGCCCTGCTCGGCGTTCACAGGGTGCTTGTCCCACGGGTCGGGGCTGGCTGCCGAGTCCCTCCAAAAGTGTGATCAGCGTCCCCGTATGCGTTTCAGATGCCTCTGCTGTCATTTCAGGTACCCCTGCCATCCAGGAGCACATCTTTCTGGGTCTGGTCCTACTTTGGTACTAGAGCTGGACTCCACCAGAGATGCCAGCCCCACCTCTACCCCATCCTGGTCCTCTTCACTGGCTTCTGGATGGCTCTGCAGGAACCGCTGTCAGATTTATGGCTGTTCCAGCCGGCACGCGCCTTCCCCCATGCTCTCTGGGCACGTGTCTCACCCCACTGTAGCAGGCCTCACCATGCCGGCTGAGGTCTGCAGTGCCTTCCTGTTTTCAGGATCCAGATGGCAGTGAGGCTCACAGAGGAAACAGGCCTGGACTGGTCAGGGCCTGACATCACTCTCCGGGCTGTGATCTGCTTACACAGATCAGTGGCTGCTGCAAGGGAAGCAGTGTTGTGCTGTTGGGGTTGAGCTGCGAGTTTGCCACAGGCAGTCTGTGGATGGCATCCAGGATGAGTCGGGAGTGGGGGCCCTGGACCCTCATGCCAGCGCTGTGGTGGAGCGGGCTGTGTGCGCAGTGTGGCACTGGGAGGATCTGCAGGCCTTGCCCCTCCGGACAACTTCCAGGTGTTTGCGTGGAGGGGTGAGGCTGGGACACTACATACCCGGCTTTAGTTCAGGGTCCTGGCTGCCCCTCCCTGAGCCTCCGTCTCTCATCTCTTTTCATAGTCAGTGTCCTCATTTCCTTGGGGTCTGGGAGCCCCTAATGTCAGGTGATACTTAGTCCCTGGGGCACCTGGGACTGATCCTGCCAGGGTGACCAGGACAGAATGCCAGGCGTGGGGCACACGTGTCCCTGAGGCCTTTTCTCACCCTGGCTGTGACAGGTCCATCCACCTGCTGGAGCCCCTAGAGGGACATGTGAGCATCACAGCCACCCCCTCTCCCCCCCCTCCGCCGCCGCGGAACTCATTACTGGGCCATGGCCTGAAGTACAGTCTCTAGCCTGCTGAGTGTCCCTTCCTGGAACGCGCTGAGATCAGAGAGGAAGTGAAAAAGCTTGGCCGCTCCAGCCAGGCTGCTGTCCTGGGGCTTCCAGCCCACACAGCCCCAGCTGCCTGGTCCTAGCCGTCCTCGGGCCTGGGACACATGGGGCTGGACAGCTGTCCTCCTGCCTGACTGCAGGCCGTTGAATGGAGGTTTTGTCAGGCAGCCAGCTGCTGAGGAAGATGGTGGCTTGTCCCGAGGCCCCAGGATTGGCCTCTGTGTCCCTGGGTGGAAGTGCCAGGGTCTGTGGAGGCTGCCACCAGCCACGGGGCTCAGCTGGCCAGAAGCCTGTCTGCTGCCACTGAGGCAATTAGGGTGTAATCTTCTCTGAATAGCACGAATTCTGCCTACATCTCTCCTACCCAAGAGTGGATGCCAGTTTTGTAAAAGCAGCTTAGCGTTTGGATGCTGCCCAGGGCAGCTGGGGTGAGCAGTAGGCGATGGGATGGACGTGGGCAGCTGGGACAAACTTGGCGGGTGGTGTGTGATGACTGTCACAGCCAGTCTTGTAAGGGCTCTGCAGGGAAACAGGCTGGAAGCCACACAGTGGGCAGGGCAGACCAATGGGGAGATGGACAGCATACACGTGACCCTGTGAGCACTGGAATGGGTGTTTTCGGCACACTGGTCTGATGGGTGAGGGCTGTCCGCCAGGTAGGTGTGCAGGTGTGCCAGCCTCTGTCCTGCCCCCCATTTCCACGAGGAACTTGCCCTCTCCTGCAAGGGCCGGAGCAGCCTTCCCAGGTTCCTCCCTGCCCACCTGCTAGGTGAGCCTTTTGGGCCTTCTTGGGGACCAGCTTCATCCTTGACCCACTCCTCCCGCACATTCTACCCCTTCTGGGACACGCCAGCTCTGGGAAGAGGAAAACGTTTTGGAGTGAGAAGCCCTGTGGTGCCAGCCAGGCAAATCATCCGACCTCATTGAGCCTCAGTTTGTTCCCCTGTGAAATGGGAGTGGTGACATTTCTACTTTGCCTGCTGTTGTGACGATGAAGTGAGATTGTACTCTGTCTCACTTAATCAGTGTCCCCTTGGGGAGGTAGCCCAGCCTCCGAGCTGCCTCCAAACATGCCAGGGTTTGGTGCCATCCCCACCACCATCTGCCTGCTCAGGACATGCCCTCAGAGCAAGGGAGGAGGGAGTTGGTCTGAGGTCCTTCTTGGAGCTTCTCAGCCAGGTGGGAGGGGAGGGTGAGCAGGCTGAGGGTGGTGAGTGAAGTCTCTCATTGGGTGGCCATGGGGGTCCCTTTCGGTGGGGTGCCAGGTCTGTGAGCACCTGGCTCTGTAGTTCTCGGCTGACTTGGGTTCCAGTGGAAGCACCTGCAAAGCCAGGGTGGTGCTCCCAGAAGAGTTTGGGAGCCCCATCCTGTCCTTGCAGCTTACTTCGGGATCTGAGGCTTCCTGCCCACGTGGTGGAATGTCGCTCTGCACTCGTCTGCATTGGGGCTCAGGAAGCATAGGTGCATGCGTGCCGTTGGGAGGGCCCACCGCTGAATCCGCATCTCCCTGCGAGGCCACGACCACCAGCTGCCCGGGGCTGGACCTGGAGAGACCTCCTCTCTGGAGGTGTGCGTGAGCCGAGGATACACCCAGATAGAGGGGTGAGGCCGGGGGCTGTTCTGCCCTGAGTCACTGGGGCTTCGTCCCTGCTGGCTAGGGGGGCGCAGTAAAGAAGAGACGCCTGCAGCACCTCCCCCAGACCTTGCAGCCCCTCAGCCTTCCCAGCAGACCTGGGAGGCACTGTCCATTCACTGGGCCTGGTGTTCCTGTCCACCCCCTGCAGTGTCCCATGTCCTCCCTGACCCCCAGTTCATCGACAGGTATTTGCTGAGTACCTGTTCCTTGCCAGGTGTGGCTCTCAGTGCCTGGCGTGGGGTGCCCAGGTGTGCACCGGTGCTTGCGTTCCTTCCATGTACTGTGTATCTGGGTGTCGGGCCTTGCCTCCCCAGGCCCCTGTCTGTCTGTGAATTGAAATGGTAGAGTGCCAGCCCTCAAGAGGCCTGGCACTGAGGGAGTTCTGCAGGGAAGGTCCCTTGGGTAGCCCTCGGCACTTTTCCTGCCTGCCCCTGGCCCCCTGGTGACATCCTGGCTCTGCGGTGTGGCCTGATGGGGGCCCAAGGGGGACTCACACAGTCAGTCTATCAGCCCTCCATATGGCTGTGTCTTACGTGGGAGCTTGGACACCCCTCCTGCCCCAGTGGTTTCCCTCCCGGAGGCTCAGGAAGCTGTTCCTACAGCCCTTGCCGGCCCGGCCCTATTTGTCCAGGAGACCCAGCCACTGCCTGTCGGGATGGGGGCTCCCTGTGAGGTGGGGCGAGCACCTCTTCCAGCGCGGGCTGCACTGTTGGCCTCTCCCCTCCAGCGGCAGATGCTTCTGGAGCGACTCTGGCTGCTGCTCAGATGATGCTGTCTCGTCAGCAGCTCTCATTTTATTTTTATTTATTTTATTTTTTAATTGAATTATTATTTTTGTACATATACCAATGCCCCCCCCCCTCCTGTATATACCTTCCTCCCCAGAGTTTTGTGTCCATTGGTTGTACTTACATGCATGTATACAAGTCCTTCGGTTGATCCTTTATCTCCCCCAGATCTCCCCAACCTCCCTGCTGTAATTTGACAGTCTGCTTGTTGCTTTACTGTCTCTATATCTATCTTTTGGTTCATCAGTTTATAATGTTCTTTATCATCCATAAATAAGTGAGGTCATGTGGTGTCTCTCTTTCATTGACTGGCTTGTTTCACTCAGCATGATGTTTTCCAGTTCCATCCAGGTTGCTGCAAACGATGAGAATGTTTTCTTTTTTATGGAGCAGCTCTCATTTTAAAATTGGGGAATAATTTGCCCAGAAGAAGACAGAGTTGTTGCGTTCCTGTGGGTGCCCCTTGGCGAGGGTCATCCTCCTGTGCCTTCCAGCCCCCTCCCCGCCCAGGGGCCCAGCAGCCTCATCGGTGATCAGGCTCTGTTCTAGGCGTCCCTGCTGACAGCTGTCCCAGGTGCTTTTGTATCCGCTCCTCTGAGAGGCATCGAGCTGCCCGTGTTGGTTGGTTTTCTGTGAGCCCGGGCCTGAGCCACTAGCTCCTCCCTCTGGGGGACCTCAGGGTTGCCCATGTCTGGCTCTCAGGATCACAGTTATGTGAACACCCAGGCATGTGTGGACCTGAGCTCTCACCTTTTTTGGCAATTCCTGTGAGGTAAGCCCATCTCCCCATGTCCAGAATGGACACACAGACAGCCGCCCTTCCTCCACCCCCATTCCCTGGCAAAAAAAAGACCTGCCTCTTCTCAGTTACCCAGCACCTGGGGGAGGGGCTGCATGCCAGGAGGGAGATCATTGTCATAAATCCATGGGAAGCAGGCCTGGCCTAGCCAGCTCTGGGGATAACAGGCACTGTCCCAGGCACACCAGACTCCAGGCCCAGACCCAAGGCTGGAAAGGGCCGACTGGCGGGTGTGCCTGCAGCTGGGACGGGTGTTTCTGCCTGCCTGGGTGGTTCTGAGGCTCAGGCAGCTGAGCGGTGGGGCTGTGGGTCCTGATCCTGGGTTTGCCTTTCAGCCTCTTCTGCCTCTTTCCTGTCTTTGTGGTGGTTCCACTGGGAAATGATATGGAGTTGTTTGTTCTCAGAGTTCAGTTTCTTACTTGTGAAAGGAGATCCCTCCCGAGAGAGAAGCTAATAGGCTCCCGTTAGCACAGACTGTGAAGTGCATAGGCCTGGGCTGTTGCCCGCCTCCCCTCCACAGCCTCTCCCAGCTGTTCCATCTCCTCCCTTGACCCCTCAGAGCTGGGAGGGTGCAGAGGGCACCTGGGGGCAGAGAGCTGAGCTGGCCCTGCTGAGCCCTTTGTTTCTGGGTGCCTCGGAACTTCCCATGGGGCCTTAGGTGGCCTTCCTGGGTGCCAGCCCCTCATGCCCTCTCCCCTGACCTGGTTGTCTGCTCAGGTGTCTGTATGGCAAACATGCCACACTCAGAGGCTACCACAGGCCAAGTAGACAAGGTGTGAGTGTATGTGGCCGCAAAAAAAAGCTTCTGTTTTCATAGAAACGTAGGTTTATTCCGATAGAGACGTGCTGATTACAAAGGGCTGAAATAAAGGAGTCATCCTTAACATAAAATAACTGAACATTTTAATAACTAAAATTTTTCTTGAATAGTAACTTACCAGACACTGAATAACTGCACAAATTAATAAGCGTAACACAAATAAACCTATTTTTCTCGCTCTCCAAAGTGATATATTTCCTGTTGCGCACACCAAACAAGTCAGTCCCAGACTAATGACGTGGCCATCGGCTGCTAAAATATCCGCTGCCGGTGTTAGTGGAGGAAATGGTGCGCCTGTGCTTAAGGGAAATGAATGCAATAGGATTCTAGTAATCAGCCATTAGTGAACGTTGTAGTTCGTTATTAATAATTATGTAAAATAGGATATTGTAAAAATTAAGTTACAGAATTTTTAAAAATATATTTTATTGATTTTTTTTACAGAGAGGAAGGGAGAGGGATAGAGAGCTAGAAACATCGATGAGAGAGAAACATCCATCAGCTGCCTCCTGCACACCCCCCCACCAGGGACATGCCCGCAACCAAGGTACATGCCCTTGACCGGAATCGAACCTGGGACCCTTGAGTCCGCAGGCGCCGACACTCTATCTACTGAGCCACACCGGTTCCGGCAAGTTTACAGAAATTTTTAAAAAACGTTTCTTACATATCGTTGTGTTGGCTGAACCACAAAACTATTCGTTGTGGGCCACATGCAGCCTGGGGGCCGCGAGTTCGACACGCTTGGTGTAGGGGCTTCCCTTGTTCCTCTCCAGCTGCCAGCAAGGCAGTGCGCCGAGTGCCGGAGCCGTGGCCCGGGGACCTGCAGCTTGTTTCTTCCCCCTTCCTGATGGCACCTTGCATTCTCGCAGCACGTTTTTTGCTGAAGTGCATGATGGGAAGTTGACCTTTCATCTAGTCTCTTACGCCTCTTGTCTCCTCAGGAAGGAGGGATTGGTCTTCGCTCACATCCCTAGGCACGCTTGCCCTGCTGCTGCTGCCTGTTCTGTCTCTCTGCCAGCCCTGGTCCTCTCAGACATCTGTCTCCTAGCTTTGTGCATTTGGGTAACATTTCAGAGGCTGCTTGCTTTTTAATGGTTTGCTTCTATTTCAATAGCATAAGATACAGAAAGTACACAAATCATAATTGTACCACTTCATGGCCCCACATACCTCTACAGATGGAACAGTGGCATGTTGTCAGCATCCCAGGGACTGGTCCCTGGCTTTGTCCAGGGGTAATGATTCTGGCTCTGAATTTCCCTATTTTTGAGTTACGGTAGGCCAGGGGTGAGGTACGTCTGGCCCGTGAAATCACTTGGTCTGGCCCTGCCAAGGCATTAGGGGAGAGTTAATTAAATGTTTGACCAAATATAGCAGGCTAATGTTTAAGTTGCTAATTTTGTGTGGCGGGAAACGATGTTACAAATATCCAGTGGCCCCTGGCAGAAAGATGATTCCCCACCCCTGTGCAGCAGCCCCATCCACAGGCTTTGTGTGCTCACTCAGCGTTTTGTGTCATAAGGTGCTATTGCCTGAACTTGTAGATTATTGGCATTTGTTGCTGGTAGGGCTCTTGTGCACTCACCATGCTTCCCTCGCCAGGTTTGAGCTGTTGGCTCTGTACCACTCTACGCATGTGTGTGCATGACACGGGCTGGGCCATCTGAGTGGAGGCTAGGTAATTTCCAGGGTAGTTGCACTAGCAGTGTGGGTATTCCTGGCTCTCACCATCCTCCCTACCCAAAGGGGCACTTTCTGTGTTAAATTCCAGCCTTTCTGATCTTGTCTTTCTTGCTGGCCTGGTCCTGATTTGCATTTCCCCATTTGGAAACTCGTGAAGAGCCTGTTCAGGACCTTGGCCACTTTTTCCATGAGTGTCTGCCTTTTCCTTATTGACATGTCAGAGTTATTTATTTATTCTGGTATAGATCCTCCTGCTCTCTGGCAGTATTTCTGATGCTAGTACCGTGGTAGGAGCTGGCGTGAGGGATCTGTATGGCCCAGAGTTCCAGATGTCCCTCTGCCCAAAATAGCTGAGGCCTTGGCCTCTTGGAGTCTTTCTTTGTTCATAAAATGAGAATGTCATTTCTCCTGAAAACTTTGATATATTGTAGGCATTAAGTGAAATAATATACTTACAGAGAATTATGAGAGTAGTAACTATTATTGTTACTAATATTAATTTACTAGAGGCCTGGTGCACAAATTTGTGCATGGGTGGGAGATCCCTTGGCCTGGCCGGCGATCTAGGCCTATTGAAAGGGCCGGCCGGCCACTTGGGTGGTGGGGATCCCCTTTGGGAGGTTGGCTGGCCATGGGAAGTTGGTTGTGGAAGTGCACAGACCACCAGGGGCCAGCTCCTGCGTTGAGCATCTTCCCCCTGGTGGTCAGTTCACTTCATGGCAACTGGTCAACCAGTTGTTTGGTCGTTTAGGCTTTTATATATGTAGGGTGTTTTTTCCCCCATTTTTTTTACTGTTTGAAGGATTACAAATAGTAGTACATATGTCTCCTTTTTTCCCCTCTGACCTCCCCCCAGCCTCCCCTACCCCTATATATGTAGATTTTTAATGGGAGGAGATCTCATACCCATTAGGATGGCTAAAATCAAAAGACAGACAATATCAAGTGTTGATAAGGAAATAAAAATGCACACTTTGCTGGTGGAATGAAAAATGGTGCAGCTGCTTGGCAAATAGTCTGGCAGTTCCTCAAAGTGTTAAACATAGAGTTAACAAGTCCCATCTATTTACTTATATGTATATGCCCAAAAGAATTGAAAGCATGTGTCTACACAAAAACATGTACATATGTGAAGTTACAACAGAATTATTCATAACTTCCCCAAAGTGGAAACCACATGAATGAATAAATGCAGTGTGGTCTGTTCTTACAGCAGGATAGTGTTTGGCAATAAGAGACGTGCTGGTGACACTAGTGAAGGGGTTCTTGCCCCCCTCAAGATAGAAATCAATAGGAGATGAAACAGATTCAAAAGAAGAGGTTTACTGAAAACGAGGTAGAGGGAAGGAGAAAGGGAACTTGATGCATCAAGGGAGCAGTCACTAGTGAAGATTACGGCGCCCCGGCCCAGTATCTTGGTTAGAGCATCATTTCCAATATGCTAAGGTTGCAGGTTCAATCTCTAGTCAAGGTACATCCTAGAATCAACCAATGAATGCATAAATAAGCGGAACATCCTCTCTCCCTCCCTCCCTCTCTCTCTTTTTCCTCCCCCACCATTCCCCTTCTACTCTCTCTAAAACAAACAAACAAATCAGTAAATAAAAATTTAAAAGAAATTGGCTCCCTTGTGCTCGCTTCGGCAGCACATATACTAAAAGAAATTGGCTCCCTGAACTGCTGCTGGATCGAACTTATTGTGGCCTGGGTTCTTCACACAAGTGCAGAACAGATTTCTTTGCTTTCCAGTCCCGCCATGGGCTGGTCTCAGCAGGTGCAGGTGGGCGTGCAGCTCTTTGGGGAGTGAGTGCTTGAAGAGAACTTTAAGCATATTAAGGAAAGGCTCAAAAAATCACTGAAGGCATTTGCATCTTTAAGGAAAGCTCAGCCTGTCTCAGTGGTACACATGGTGAACCTTGAAATCATGTTCAGTGGGAGAAGCCATAGAAACAGAAAATACATTGGAGGTTCTTAGGATCTGTGGCAGGGGAGCTGGGAGTGAATAAAATGTGCAATTGGATAGTGGTGATGGTTACACAAACGTGTGAATTTACCAAAACCCACTGAATTATACATATTAAAAGGGTGAATGTTAGCCCAGCCGCGTGGCTCAGTGGTTGAGTGTTGACCTATGAACCAGGAGGTCATGGTTCAATTCCCAGTCAGGGCACATGGCTGGGTTGTGGGCTCAATCTCCAGTAGGGGAAGTGCAGGAGGCAGCCGATCAATGATTCTCTCTCATCATTGATGTACTCTCCTTTCCTCTCTGAAATCAATAAAAGTATTTTTTAAAAGGATGGATGTTAGAGCATGTGAATTATATCTTTAAATTTTTTTAGTGGCGATGAGGGGGAGAGGAGAGTCTTTTTGCTTGCTAAATGGACTAGTTAAACTTGACTGTTACTCTGAAGTAGTCCCAGAGGATTTGGGCAGTTTTCTTCAGCCTTACAGCCTGCTGCCCATGTCACGTGAGTTTATGTAATGACTGGGTTCAGCCTTTCTTAGAGTATTTATCCTTTTCTTTGACTGAGTCATGTTTCTAGTTAAAGTGATATTCAAGTGGTAATGATTTTGATGTTGATATTATAAATGTAATTGCTGCTTTTTTTTATTATGTGTTCCTTACCAAGTTTCATTTGGGGGGGTTGGAGGTCTCGAAATGATCTTTTTGAAGATGGAATCATCACCTGTAAACAATGTGGAATTAATCTATCCTCTCTTCTGCTCTCTGTACAGTGTGGTGGGACGTTTTCTTGCCTCAGCCTTTGAGGGGAGTGACACCAATGCTTGTCCATTGTTTATTAATGCATTCTGTCCATTGTTGCTGTTTGCTGTCATTTTAAATCTGTGTAGGCAGATTTACAGTAGCCATAACGCTCTTTTTATGGCGTTTGCTTTCTGAAGCTTCAGTGGAGGGGTGCGGCCAGGTCCCAGGGAATCCGTCGCAGTGCAGAGGGCATCTCCCCGGGTCTGCACACTGCTGTCGGGGCTCCCCCGCCCCTCGCGCATGGGGCACTTACTGTGCTCGGCGTAGCCTGACCCCTGGCCAGTGCCTGATCGTTACTTCTTAAGTTGAATTGAACGGTGCCCTGGTTTTGTGCTCCTGGATCATGACGCTCAAGATGGATGCTTCTGTGTGCTGCGGTTTCGCCTGCTCAGTCAGCATGGCGTTGAGGAGCCTTCCTTTGAAGGGAGGGTGTGTGGAGCTCTGGTGCCAGGCCCAGCTGGGTTGAGCCTGTGCTGTCCGGGACGTCCTCCCGGCCTCCTCCTGTCTCCTGCTGGGAGGGGATGTGACAGGAGGCCCTGAGTCCCAGCCCTGGTCCTGCCACAGCCAGCGCCTGCCAGCCAGCCGGGGGTTGGAGGAAGCCGGGCCTGCCGGCTTCTGGATAAAATCATTGCCGGTTGAGAAAATAGACTAGCTTGGTTGCTTTTTCTTTTTCCTTTTGTGCTGTGCCACTGTCCCTGTGGGAGGCGTGCGCCTCATTTCCTTGCTCAGCGTCTGCCTTTCTTTACCTTTAACGTGTGTTTTTAGTGCAGCGCCTCTCTGGAGTGATTCCCCGGGTCTGATAATGGATGTTTCTATTTTTTAATGTAGTTTCCTTTGTGCTGTTCTGTCTGCCCTCTCTGATATAGACAGTATTGGCGAGATCAATTTTCATGGGTTTAGGTGCATGCTAATATATCTTTGGCTTTCTTATAGGGCAGTTTTAGGTGAAGAGAAAACTTAAATACAGACGTTCATCTTGTTCTCTGGTGGGTGCACAGCGGTGTGTCCTGTCTTCCCTTTTTACATTGCTGGAATGTGTTCCCGCCCATTGGGACGCTGTTTCCTTAGGGAGCTGCCTTGGAAGAAGCTGTGTCCTTCAGCCTTCTGTTGTCTTTTGTGCTGTGTTGGGAAAGATTGCGATTGCTAAATGCCAGGTCCCTAGTCAAACATTTTTGTGTGTCTGCCATTACTACGTAACTACGCTGTTTGGGCCAGCAAATGCAGTGTTGATAGGTTCAATCGACTTTTGACAAAGACTTTAATCTCCTAATGCTATAAAATCTTTCTTAGTAATGTCCATAACCTTCACCAGACTGAGCCCCCTTTTGAGTTTGGTGAGTGGAAATGGGGTTTTGCAAGGCCGACGGGCCCTTGCCGAGGGAGTTGGCCACACAGAAACATCCAAGTGTGGCCCCCGCATACCATGTCCTCAGCGTGGGCCAGGCCCCCCTCTGACTGGTGAGTGATGAGCCCTGTGGCTTTGTGGGAATCGCTAGTCCACCAGCATCTGTTGAGCAGAGTGTGGCCGGCCAGCATGGAACTTAAGTTTTCCTCCATCAGGGCAGAGGCAGTGAATTCTACCTTCAGCCGGCTTGGTGGGGCTGGCAGCAGAGCTAGGGGCACAACGTGCCAGCAGATGGTGACTGCTCTCTTTCCCTGAGCACCACACCCGATGGCCCAGCTCTGCCCACAGGCCCAGATCCCTCAAACAGGCATAAATCCTCTCCTTGTTACTGAGTTTATTGCTATCTGTTAACTATCCTGCACCCACCTAAGTAGGAGAAGTACGTGTCTATCATTTTGCTTTTTATACAATCCCACAGGTTTCCCTACTCTGTTTTCTTCTGCCTCCCTAACCTATCACCAATGGATTTCATTCACCCATTTACCATTTACGTCAGTCTTCTCTGTTGATTGCAATGTGTAACACAAGGTGCAAAAATGCCATTCTCCGGAGCATTATCGCAGTCCGCTGAGTACGTGGCATTTGTTGACAGTTTGACTCAAGTAAACTCACAAAACTACTCACAGGTGTGACTGTGCTTATGTTAACACAGTGATTCTGGTCATTTGATTCCCCAGGATCCCTGGCTTTGGGGTCTCAGCTGGGACAGAGTTGGGTCCTGGGTCCTGACAATATCTGGTGTCTGCACCAGCAGCACTCATCTGGGGCCAGGCATGCAGTCGATGCTACTGGTAAGGGGCGACAGGTGCTGCAGGCCACTGGTAAGGTCTGGTGAGGCCCCACCAGGCCTGCATGGGAGGGTGTGAGTGCACAGAAAGATGCCGTGAGCCTCCTGGCCCTGGTCCAGGAGCCAGTGAAGATCACGCAAGGAGCTCAGCAGCAGGGTAAGATGGGCAGTTGGCAGAGCTCAGGAATTTCTGGGCTGCCCTTACCAGGTGTAGGCTGGTGGCCCTTTAAGGGAGAGTTGGGATCTGCTGGTGGTGAGTGGGGCTGGGTCAGCCCAGGAAGGAGCTGAGAATGCCCAAAGCCAACTTCCTTCTGGGTTCTGCTTTCTGTAAGGATCCCTGTCTTCCTTGTGGGAATGCTGAAGTCAGCGCTCCTGGCTTGGCCTGTGGCGTGCCTGCTGCTTCAGATGCCAGACTGCAGGCCTGGCTCCCTATGGGGCCAGGAGGCCACCCTCCCCTCCTGCAGCACTGCTTCCAGCTGCAGCTGTCCGATCAGCAGCCTCTGTGAGCAGAGACCAGTGCGCGTTGCAGAGATGTCCACACTGTTCTCTTGCTGGGCAGACAGTGAGCCACTGCCCACCGGACTCAGAGGCAGAACTCGCAGGCTGCTTTCCAGTCCTGGGACACCTCATAATTGGGCTTGACGTGGCTCACCTGTGGACTGGGCCCTTTCAGCTGCCTCAGCACTGGGCTGGGCATGCCACACAGATGGCCCAGTTTACACCAGGCCCAGTCAGCGGGAGGGACCTGCCTGACTCAGCCAGGACGGGCCCAGGCCGCAGGCATCATGGTGCTCACACTGCTCTCCGGCTGCCGGGTGCTAGGGCCTGTTAGGTGGGTGCCAGGTGATGATGAGGCCCTGGCCCCTGCGCGTCACATCCGGCCCTCAGCCTGGTCTTGTGATGAACATTCTACTCAGATTGCACATGCTAATGGATGCTTTCGACCACAGCAATGGAGTGGAGCGCTGCTGCAGCAGAGCCTGCGCCTGCGTGTTGGTTACGTCTGTGGACTGAGGGGGCCCAGCTGGTGAAACATCATTTCTGGGCGTGTCTGAGGCTGATTCTGGAAGAGACCAGCATTCGATTCAGTGGACGCGTCCCGATGTGGGTGGTGTGATCCAGTCTGTTGGGTCCCAAATGGAACAAAAGAGAGTTCTGTTCCTTCTTGATCTGGGACATCCATCTCCTGCCCTTGGGCATTGGAGCTCATATATGTGTATTTGTGTGTATATATGTGTGTATGTATGTATCTTCATGTCCTCTTGACTCTGTTTCCCTGGGGAACCATGACTGTTACAGATTTTGGTCACAAGGGTGTGGAGCTTCTCAGTGGCCCACTCTGTGGACTGTAGCTCAGCACACCTCAGCAGGAGCCCAGGGCCCTGTGCTCACTCCACTCCTCTGTGGGCCCCTCGGGCACTGGCCTCATGCTCTTGGCACTGTGTCACCCCTGGGCTCAAAGGCAGCTGCTTCTGCGCCTCACTGCATCAGCTGTGCCTTCCCCCAGACTTGGGGCTCACTCAGCCCGGACGTTGGGCAGTGTCCCTTTGTGTGGATGAACTTGAAGGGAGGCCAGTTGGGACATCACATCAGGGCTCACTGGGCTGTGTCGGGGCTTGCCCAGACTGGGCAGCTTCAGAGCAGTGAGTCAGGAGCAGCAGTGAGCTGCCCACAGCCAGCGCATCCCCTGGGGACATCCCAGAGACAATGCCACCACTCCTTGAAGCCCAAACAAGTGTCCTGCAATCAAGAAGACATTGCCCTTCTTCCCAAGTGTGCGGTCAGGGCTGGGGTGGGGGCCAGGCAGATGGTGAATGTCATTGCTCTGAGCACTTCCCAGGATGGGGAGGCAGGTTTGAGATGGATTCAAGGTCACAGAGGACGGTGCAAGGTGGGAGTGAGGGTGCTTTGGTCAGGAGTTGTTCAGACAGGTGACCAGGGTCTCCACCTCTAACCCTCAGCCTCCTGGCCTGTGACTGGAGCAGAGAGCACATCCTGGGTTCACATCCTGCAGGTTGTGGGTAGAATGCTTCAGAAACACCCAAGATGTCTTAAACAGCTTTATTGAGGCATAACTGAAAAAACAGTAAATTGCATATATTAAAAGTATTCAGTTTGGTCACTTTTCATGTGTGTGTGTACTCAGGAGATCAACAACATAGTGCAGAGATGATGCAAGTATTCATCGCCACGTGTTTTCTGGAGCCATTTGCAATCTCTCCCTCCTCTCCAGGCGAGCTCGGAATACTTACTCACATTTTCTAGTTTTTATATAAACGAAATCATGTACTGTTTTCTTGGTCTGGCTTTCCACTAAGCATGATTTGAGATGAATCTGTGTTGTGCTTATTAATAGCTGCTCCCTTTGGATTGCTGAGCACCTCAGAGGCATTAGGGTTCCAGACTTCTCACACAGAGTGAGCATAAAGTCAGTTGCCATCCTTCAGCTGGTGGAGGGGCTTGCCTGCAGTTTGTAAACACACACACATCTGTGAAGCACAGCAAAGCCAAGTGCAATGGAATGAGGTGTGCCTGTGGTGGTCTGTTGTGTGGCTGCACCATAGTTTTAAAAAGTCCATTTTCCTAGTGATGGAGGTTGGGTGGTTTTGGTTGGTTTGTTTTGTTTTGGCTATTAGAAATCTTTCTCTCTGAGTCTTTGTATGGATATGTGCTTTTATTTCTCTTGGGTTGCTATGCCATATGTCAGATACATTCTTAAATTTCAAGAATTTGCCAGCCCTGTCTGGGTGGCTCAGTCAGGTGGGCATTGTTCCATACACCAAAAGGTTGTGAGTTTCAATTCCTGGTCAGGGCATATCCTTATTCCCGGTGCATGAAATTCATTGTGCACAGTTGTGGGAGGAGTCCGTCAGCCCGGCCTGCACCCTCTACAATCTGGGACCCCTCAGGGGATGTCGAACTGCCTCTCACAATCTGGGACTGCTGGCTCCTAACTGCTCATCTGTCTGCCTGACTGATGACCCCTAACCCCTCTGGCCTACTTGCCTGATCACCCCTAACCACCTCTGCTTGCCTACCTGCCTGATAGTCCCCTAACTGCTCCCCTGCTGGCCTGATCGCTCCTAACCACCTCTGCCTCGCCCCACACCCAGGACCCAGGATTCCCTCCTCTGGCTGATTGCAGGCACCCATGACCCAGGCTGGCTTCACCCAGGCTGGCCTCAGCTGCAGGGGACCATGGGCAGGCAGCTTGTCCCTCTCCTCCTAGGCCACAGCCCCAGCTGCTGGCTCCCGGGGCCGCAGAGTGGGTGACTTGTTCTCTTCTGGACCACAGGCACAGGCACAACTGCTGGCACCCAGGACTGCGGGGCAGGCGGCTTGTCCCTCTCCTGGACCGCAGCCTGGCTGGTCCCCATTCCTCTCTTGTGAGCCCATTTGTGCCTAGCTGGTCCCCAACTCTCTCTCCCCAGTAGTGATATCTGAGCAGTCTCAGCTTGAGGGCGTGATGACCATTTGCATATTAGCTGTTTATTATATAGGATAGGTTGTGCAGGTTCATTACCAACTTGGGGAGGCAACTGATTGAAGTTTTTCTTTCATGTGGATGTTTTTCTCTCCCTCCCCCCCCCCATTTCCTCTCTCTCTCAAAAACCAATGGGAACATATCTTTGGGTGAGGATTAAAAAAAGAAAAAAATTGTCTGCCAAATTCTTTTCCCAGGGGCTGCACCATTGTACATTCCCCAGCAGCAGCAGCAGTTTAGGCGAGTTCCCATTGCTCCCCCTTGTGTCTGCACATGGTAGGGCAAAGCATTGTAGTTGTCGATGTGCGGTAGGAGCTTCTTGTGGTTGTCATTTTCTGTTGTTGGGCATCTTTTCGTGTCATCCTTTCCCATAGACATATCTTTGTAGGTGAAGCATCTGTTCAGTCTTCTTGCCAATTTTTTTTTTTTACTGTTTTTTGTTTTTTTTCACTTTCCTTTTTTTTTGGTGGTGGTAGTAGGGATGTTTTTCTTACTGAGTTTTGAGAGTCCTTATATTCTGGATACAAGTCTTTTAATCAGATGTGTGATTTGCAGGGATTTTATCCTAGTCTATAACTTGTCTTTCAAACAGCATAAATTCTTAGTTTTAAAGTCCAAATTACCAACTTTTTCTTTTATGGGTCAGGTCAAAGGTCACATTTTCTCTTGTTTTCTCCTGGATATCTTATGCTTTTAATGTTTAAGCCTATGATTCATTTTTAACTAATTTTCATATGTGCTCTGAGGCATGGGTGGGTATCCTTTTCCATCAATTTGCCCTGTGCCTCTGTCAAATCAGTTGGCTATATGAGTAAATAAACACTTATTAAATCCAGACCTATTTCTGGATTCTCTATTCTGATCAGATCTATTTGTCTATCTTTATTCCAGTGTCGTATTGTCTTAATTACTAAAGCTTTATAAATATAGAAATCAGGTAGTGTTTATTTCCATATGAATTTTAAAAGCGGGTTGTCTAATTCTACAAAAAAAAATGGTGGGGATTGACTGGCATTGTGATGAATTGAAAAATCAATTTGTGAAAAATCTACATCTTAACACCATTGAGTCTTCTGGCCCATGAACAAGGTATGATAAAGTATATTTTACCACTTACTTAATTTCTTCCAGCAATGTTTTTAGTGTGTTATTTCAGTATACTAGGAATGAACAATGAGAAAGTGAAAACAATTTTAATGCTATTTACCAGAGCATCAAAAATATTAAATACTTATGTTTAGATCTGACAGTGTTTTGTGGCTATTGATTTATGGGTCTTGTATATCTTCTGTCAGGTCTATAAGCATTTAATATTTCTGATGTTCTCATAAATAGCATTAAAATTACTTTCTCATTGTTCATTCCTAGTATATTGAAATAAGTTTGGTTTTTGCATTTTATCCTTTATCTTGCAAACTAGCTAATGTCACTTATTCGGTCTAGTGGCTCCTTTGTAGATTCTTTTGTATTTTCTACGTATAGACTCTCATGTGACACGTGATCAAAACACATCACACAAGTTTTACCTCTTCCTTTCCAATCTGGAAGTCGTTTCTCTCGCTTCATTGCACTGCAGGTGGGGAACCCCAGCACAGTGCTGAGCAGAAGTGGAAGGCTCCGTGTTTCACATTAAATACTGTCAGCTGTGAAGTTTTGGAAATGCCTTTACCGAATCAGGTGGAGCAACCCCTTTCTGTTTGCTGAAGGAATTTATCAGCGATGGATGTTGAATTTTGTCAAATTGTTTTCCTCCATCTCTCGAGATCATGTAGCTTTTCCTTTTTGTCTGTAAATATATTGAATTACATTGCTTTCCCCCCTAATGTTAATCAGTCCTACATTCTTTGGATAAGTCCCACTGTGTTGTGATTCCTTATCCTTCTTATATGTTGGTGGGTTTTATTTGACAAACTTTTTTGAAGAATTGTTTGCATCTGTATTCTTTTTTCGTACTGTCTTTGGTTTTGGTTTACAGGGTAATGATGACATCATAAAATTAGTTGGGAAGTATTTTTTCCTTTTCAGTTTTCTGGAAGAGTTTATGTACAATTGGATTTCTTTCTTAAATGTTTGGTAGACTTGAGGAGTGAAGTCATCTGGGCCCAGCATGTTTTTTGTGGGTTTTTAACAATTACACATTTAATTGTTTAACAGATACAGGACTATCCAGGTTTTCTGTTTCTTCTTGAGTGGACTTTGGTAGTTGTCTTTCAAGGAATTTGTTCATTTTATCTAAGTTACCAGATTTATTGGCATAAAGCTTCCTTATTATTCTTTTTAATATCTGTACTGCTATTACTTTTCATTCCTGATATTGGTAATTTGTGCTCCTCCTCCCATTAGTGTGGCTGGAGGTTTATTTTGTATACATTATATATATATATATATTTTGACAGGGAGCAAGGTGGAGGGAGTGAGAGATAGAAACATCAATGATGAGAGAGAATCATTGATCAGCTGCCTCCTGCACGCCTCACACTGGGGATGTGCCTGCAACCAAGGTACATGCCCTTGACCGGAATCGAACCTGGGACCCTTCAGTCTACAAGCCGACTAAGCCAAACCAGTTAGGGCAAGATCATGAAGATTTTATTTCTGTTTTCTGAGTATTGTAGTTTTAGATCTCACATTTAGATCTTTGATCCATTTTGAGTTCATAATTTTGCACATGGATGTCCATTCGTCCTGCACCATTTGTTGAAAAAATCACCACTTAATTATTTTTGTGTCCTTGCCAAAATCAATTGACCACATATGTGAGGGTTATTTCTGTTCTCTTCTGTTCCATTGGTCTCTTGTCTATTCTCATGCCAGCACCATACTGTTTTGATCACTGGAGACTCATGTAAGTTTTGAAATTGAGAATTCGAGGCCTCCGACTTGGATCTTTTTCAAAATTGTCTTAGGTGTTCTGCCCTTGCAGTTGCATATGAACTTCATTTGTGCAGAGAAGGCCATTGGAGTTTTGATAGGGGTTGCATTGCATTTTCAACTAAGGGATCTTAGTTGAAGATCTTTTAAAGGGATTTAAAGATTAAGAAAAGTAAGTCATATATTTACCCACACAGACTCCTTGTAAATCTAGATTTCCATCTTGGATTGTTTTCTTGTTTGTTTTGCTTGAAGGATTTTATTTAACATCTTGTATGCAGGTCTGCTTTTGTGTATTTGAAATGTGTATCTCACCTGTTTGTGAGCAGTTGTCACTGTGTGTAAACCGGCTTTTGGTTTTGTTTTCCAAGATGCTGCTCCACTGTCAGGAGGCTGGCCGAGACCCCGCCGCCCTTCTGTGCTGGCTTCTCTGCCGTAGTGTTCTTTTTTCTCAGGCTGCTCTTAGTGTTTTCTCTTCATTGCTTGTTTTGTTTTTTATTTTTTTCTATTTTATTTTTTAAAAATAAATCTTTATTGTTCATATTATTACAAATGTTCCTCATTTCACCCCCCTCCAAATTGCTCCCCTCCACTAGGTTCCCACCCCACCCTCTGCCCTTTCCCCACCCCCCGTTGTCCTCATCCATAGGTGCACAGTTTATGTTCAGTCTCTTCCCGCATCCCCCACTCCCCTTTTTCGTCAGTCCACTCCCCTTCCATACCTCTGATTCTATTATATTCACCAGTTAATATTGTTATCAGATTTTTTAATTCCCTTGGTTTTTAGATTCACTTGTTGATAGTTACATATTTGTTGTTCATAAGCATTGCTTGTTTTAAACAGTTTGCGGTAGCCTTGGTATAGTTTTCTGCATGTTTTTTTGTGCGGGGGGATTGGTGCGATGCTAGTGTTTGTGGATTTGTAGTTTTCATCAAATTTGCAAGTTTTTCAGCCATTATTTCTTCAAGTATATTTCCATCTTCCCCCCTCCCCTCGGAACTCTGGTTACCTGCGCACCAGCTCCTTGAAGGCCACAGCTCATTCCATTGTTTGGCCTTTAGTCTTCTTCCTGCGTTTCATTTGGATGGTCTGATTACTGTTTCTTCAGGTTTCCTCCCCTTTCCCTGTTAGGCAGTTCACTGTTAATCCCACCCAGGGCCCCTTTCATCCGCATGTTGTCTTTCGTCTTCAGTACCTGGGCCTCCTGAGCCTGTGGCGTCTGTCCTGCCACAGATGGGCTCCACAGCTGTCACCACATCAGGTCTCAGGTGCTGCCAGCCGCCCTGCCCTTGTGAGCCCTGGGCCTGCGGTGGGCTGGGCTCTGGCTGTGGATGTTCCTGTGCTTTGTTCTGGGATGTAGCTGGATCCTTCCAGGCTTTGCCTAAGTGTTGTTGGTCAGGACTGAGGATTTGCTGGCTCCACTCTGGCCAGGCCTGTGGGTGATGGGATGGTTCCTCCTGTCCTGCTGGTGGTACCTTTCTGGCTCTGGGGGTTCACTCACAGGTTTGCCATCCCCTGCTGAGGCCCTCTGTCCACAGGCCTGCTGCCATCCTTGCCTGGCCACAGACTTCCCACGATGCCTCCTGCTCTCGTTCTGTTCTGTGGCTGGAGTTCCTTCTGGGAGGGGCTGGGACTGTCATGGAGCTCACCTGTGCCTGCTTCTCACTTCCTGGGTTCCAGTGACTTGAAAACCATTGCTCAGTCACATCAACTTCCCAGTTTTAGTTTCTCCACACACGAAGTAGATCAGTCCCTGCCACAGCCTCGTCCTGGCAGGTGGGATAAGTCTCCATCTCCATGCATCTCCATGACCTTGGAAAGGCTGCCTGGGTGCTCCGAGGCCCCCCAGCAGGAGCGGGAATGGGAGCGGGAGTGGGAGCTGGGCTGAGGCTGAGGGTCAGACTGCAGCTGGCAGACCTGGGCGCTGTAAGTGTGTGTGCCTCTCCCCCTCTGGAGCGCCTCTGGGGTGACTCCATGCCTTGTGAGATGTTGGCATTTTGGCTTAAGGTCCGTGAGTGTGTTCTGGTCTGTTCGCCCAGGTAGGCATGTCTGGAGGTTTGGAGAGACACCATGGCTGGCTGATGCTTCCTGCACTTCTTGGAGCCCAAGACTCTGGCAGGCCCGGGCTGGTGTGCAGCCCAGGAAGGGGCAGATCCGCATAGACATGATTTGTGCTCTGACCAGGATGGGGGGAGAGGGGGAAGTAAAGGGAGGAGCGGGGAGAGGAAGGAAGGAGGAGGAGGAGGATGACAGAAATCACAGGGCTGACTAACTTGGTTTGAAAATAAACCAGTATCTTCACCGAATGGCTGTGCCAGGGCTGGAGACAATAAGCAAGACCTGCCCTTGGAGGGCGAGCCGGAACCCTAGCCAGACCCTCCTTCATTTGGCCCGTCACTTCTTTTCTTTAACTTTTATTCTTTAAATATATATATATTTTTTATTGATCAGAGAAGAAGTGAAATGGAGAGAGAGATAGAAACATCAATGATGAGAGAGAATCATGGATCGGCTGCCTCCTGCATTCCCCCTACTGGGGATGAAGCCCACAATCTGGGCATGTGCCCTTGACCAGAATTGAACCTGGTACCCTTCAGTCCACAGGTCGATGCTCTAGCCACTGAGACAAACCAGATAGGGCTGGCCAGTCACTATGTTTTAATTTGTTCTATCAGAAACACTCCTGCTAGTAGCATCTTATACATAGCTTTGCTTCCCCAACTGTCTTCTTGGACTAAATTCCTGGACTTAGTATTATAATTTGTCTGGTCATATTGGCATGTTAGCCTAGACCTGGATTATAGTAAACGAGTGGAAATGTTCTTGTTTCTCTCAAGAAATAAAGGCATTAATTTCCTTGCTACTCAACTCTGTAAAGAGACTGGTCTCCCTCTCTCCTGAGGTGTGCACAGGGCAGCCTGTGGAAAGCGGGCACAGGGAGGGCGCACAGCATTGGCCTGTGGGGGTTCCATTTTGCCTGCTGGGATGTACAGGATGGGAGGGCGGGAGGGAGAAGTAGAGGCACTTCCGGGGCCTGCCACTTGCCTGGAGGACAAGCATGATGGGAGGCGCCTGCCGGCACAGCACTCGGGCCTAGTTCCTCTCACCCACGGGGGCTCTTCCCTGGGTCTGGGGTGGTGGCATCCTCTCCCATCAGACAATTTCAGCTCTGTGCCCAGGTCCTGGGCAGGCAGGTGGATTCTCACATTAGGCACATGTGGTGGCCTGTTGGCTGCTTTTGAGTGTCCTGGTTCATGCTTTGGACCCTTCATGCAGGCCTGGCCCCCTTGGGCATAGGTGTCTACCCAGGATGAGTGGACAGATCCACAGTCAGTACCCCCGCTCCCCACCCTCCACCCCATGTCTGGCTCTACTTGCACTTGCAGGAGTGCTGGCCTGACCTACTCGGTGTCTCTTCCCCCGCAGGCATTTGGACAGGTGCACACGAACCACAGGAAGGTGGCCGCGGATGGTGAGAGCCGGGAGGAGAGTCTGATCCAGGAATCTGCCTCCAAGGAGCAATACTACGAGCGCAAAGTGCTGGAGCTGCAGACGGAGCTGAAGCAACTGCGCAACGTGCTCGCCAACGCTCAGTCAGAGGGCGAGCGCCTGGCCTCGGTGGCACAGGAGCTGAAGGAGGTATCTCGGGCTGGGCATGGGCAGGCTACTCCCTGCGTGAGGAGGCAACCCTGGTGTGCACGGGGGCAGGGCGGGGGTGTCCACACCACCAGTTGTCCCACCTGCTCAGCTCCAGCCTCATTTGGTCCAGCCAGTAAGTGTCCTGGCTCCGCTTGAGCTGTGCATCCTGGTCTCAGCGCAGCTCGTTCCTCAGATGAAAGTGGGATGGAGCGTCCCTGCCATCTTGTGGTGAAGAAGTCAGAAGGGGCACTGCAGATGACACCCGGACCAAGCTCCACCACCACCCTGATAGGGCAAGGCGGGCCACTGACCTCTAAACGGAGCTGGACAGGGACACAGGTCAGCTGGGACTCTGTGAGCTGCAGCCATACCCATGGCCGTGGCCTCTCAGAGCCAGGTGCTCAGGGCGAGCAAAGGGCTTGTCTGGCTGGCGAGAGGCCCACCTCTGTTTCCTGGGAGGGTAGTGACAGGCAGGCATACGGCTCTGAGTGCTAGCTAGATAAGGGTTCACACCTTAGACGTGATGGTCCCACAGGATTGGGAGGGGACAGTGGCAAAGTTTGGGACAGAGCCCAGGGCCAGTCTCAGTGACCTCTGACCCAAATGAACCGGCCCTTCCCCCTGTGGTTCATTTGGGTTCAAGGGCTTTGCGGCCTATGAGCCTTGGAGGAGCTTGGCTTAGACCTGGAGGCAGACAACCCTGTGGGCCTGGAGCTGGAATGTGTGATCCCATTTCCTCCCACAGGATTGCCCTGGTCCGGGTTGCCGGCGGGGCTGTTAGGGTGAGAAATGGCCCAGCCGGTTCATTCTGCCTCTTCCCTCTTCCAGAGGCACCTGTCCTGGGCTGTGCGGAGAGTGCTAGGACCTGCTGACTCCTGGCTTTGGGTGCCAGGAGGTGAGTGCAGCTGGTCCCACAGGCTGTTAGAAGAACAGGTCTGGTGGGGCCGGGACCCCTGCTATCCCTGTCAGTGCCTCAGGAGAAAGCCTGCTGCTTCCCACCCCCTCAGCCGCCTTTCTCCTGAGGCGTGTCCTGTATCCCCGAAGTCTCTGTGGTGCAGGCCATGGGGAGCTGCTGGTTCCTGGTGGGGGAGGAAGCTCCCTCCTACCACCAGCTTGGACCGAGTCCTGGTCAGTCCCTTCCATTGCTGGTTCCATTCGTATCCTGCTCCCAGCCCGAGGAGACTGTGGCTCTCCTACCAGTCCTGGCCCTGCCGCCGCTCCCCGAGCTGCTGTGCCAGCTCCTCTGTGCCTCTGGCATGGCCAACCCCCTCTTGCACAAGGGCTCAGGCCTGGCTAAGGAGCCTGGATCATGAGGACACAACACCAAGCACTGTCCCCAATGAACACCAACCTGCAGCTGTTTCAGGATAACCCAGTTGCACAGACCTTGTGGGTCACCCCACGTAATGCTCCTTTCATGAGGAGTGTATCTGTGTTCCCTGGTGCCCAGTCCTGACCTATGTCCAGTGATGATGAGCCAGTCTGTCTATCCTCCTTGTGACAACTGGCTTAGGTGTTTGTGTCCCGCGTGTCCCGCTAACCCAGGGGACCCTGTAGCCTAGGATCCTGACCTCTGAACTATATGTAGACAGGCCAGCTAGCTTCTGTCCTGGGACGTGGCCTTGATCTCCATTTTGTAGGAAGAGAAGTAGAGTCCCAGGAGGCCAGCCCCGGGCACCAGGTGAACACTACAGTGTGGGTAGATGCCTAGGTCAGGTCTGCAGCCGCTGGAGGCAGAGCCAGGCCTGTGTATATGCTGGGGATGGCCCTTGAGAAGCAGGACTGTTGTTGGGAGAGGGGTCAGCCTCATCTACCAAATGGGGGCCCTTACCCCCTGGCCTTCCTGTCCTGGTGGGTTCTTACCCCCTGGCCTTCCTGTCCTGGTGGGTCCTTACCCCCTGGCCTTCCTTCCTTATGTGTCTTTACCCCCTGGTCTTCCTGTCCTGGAGGCCGTTAGCCCCTGGTATTGCTGTTCTGATGGGCCCTTTGTGTCCTGGGCCCAGTTCAGCTCCAGGAGTGAGTGGCAGGGATGTCCCCTCCACTCCAGGCCAGGAACCACCAGGAAAGGGCTTGTTTCCTTCTGTGGTGGCCTCTGGGCCCCAGGAGCACCTGGATGGAAGCAGGGCGTCTGGTCACAAGCTGAGGTGTGTGGCGGGTCAGGAGCAGCAGTGCCCAGCACCAGGTGAACACTGCATTGTGGGGTAGATGCCTAGGTCCAGAACCAGAGGACAGAAGTTGGGGGCTGTCATGTCAGCAGACAGCCAGGGTATAAGGGTATGAAGGAGCTAGCAGGGGTAGGGCCCTGCAGGGGTGGAGGAGCTGTGGGCTCCGATGTGGTTCCTGAGGGAACGAACCCCATGAGGAAGCACACATTCCTCCAGGAAGTAGGACCTGAAGTGCTCTGGTGTGCCATCCCAGGAGATCGGGGAGTTGGTGAGAGAGGGTCCGCAGGGGATGGCCTGCCTAGGCAGCCTGCATGGGATAGGCTCGCTCCACTCCCAGGCTCTAAAATGGCCCGTGAAAACATGTGCCTTCCTAGATGTCCAGGGAATGCTGCCCCCAGCGCCAGGCAGATGCGCCTGCTCCCCCATCCTGCTCCCTCAGAGCCTGGCTCTCAGCTCTGGGCACTGGAACTTCCTGGGAGATGAATTCTAATTTACTAGAGGCCCGGGCACCAATGGGGTTCCTCGGCCTAGGCTGTGACCTCTTGCAATCCAGGACTCCTCGGGGGATGTCGGACTACCCGTTTCGGCCTGATCCCCACAGGCCATCCTGAGGGACCCCACTGGTGGGTCTCTAATATGCATATAAGATCTTTAGTTACCCTCTTCCCACCCTCCCCTCTCCCCCTTCCCTCTGCGATTCATCAATCTGTTCCATGTTTCCATGCCCGGGTGTTGAATATCTGTCCTCTGGTGGTCAGTGTGCATCATAGCTAACGGTTGAATGGTCAGATGGTTGCTTAGGCTTTTATATATATATAGGTTACACTTACTTTTTATGAAGTGCCCCTGGTCGTGCATGCCTTGTGGCTGCAGTGTGTAGAACAGAGCTCTGGAATCTTCCATATTCTTGTGGAACCACATTCCTTGGCCTATCCTGGGACCATCAGGGAGGTGGCTTCAGGGTGAGAGGCACCAGCAGGTGCCAAGCCCCAGAACAGATAAGGTGGGGGTTGGGAGAAGCAAGGAGACAAGGACAGGAGGGAGCATCAGAGAAGGGAGCATAGAGAGGGAGCTGGGCCGAGCTGCATGCAGGGCCTGTGATGGCTAGGCATCCAGAGTGGAGGTGCCCACACCTATGGTGGAGGGAGGAAGCCTGGTTGCCATGGGAACCACGTGCGGGCCTGTGAGTCCTGCAAGTACAGCAAATGGTGCCATCCCCTGCCATGTGGTGCCTCGCCTCACTGCTCACAGGCACCTGCAGGTCTGCCTTGGAGCAATGCAGGACACGGCACCTGGGTCCTGGGGAGCACACAGGCCCTGCCCCAGGACCGCATACTCCAGTTCCCAGTTGGGAAAGTCAAGTCTGCCCCCCCACATGGGCCGTTCCTCCGAGTTTCTCTCCACACCTTCGGGTCTGTATGTGTTGTCAGTCCTGGTGCAGAGATCTTTGGGGAGCTCGTGGGGTTCCGACATGTCCCTCTTTTCCCTTCTGCAGTGGCCCTGGCTGGGTGCTGCCCGTGTCTGGGCACTCCTGCATGCCAGGTGTGTGACTGAGCAAGGAAAGGAGGGAGGGTTTGATCAGACCTTTCGGCAGAGGATAAACAAGCCCTGCTTGTGTGCTCAGGAGCGTGCGCCGCAGGCTGTGTGCAGGAGGCGGGGCGCACAGCCACGGCCTGCAGAGAGCCGGGGGACCAGGGAGGAGAGACAGGAGAGCAGAGCCATGGCCCATGGCGTGGCGTCCCTCGGCGGATGAGGTGGGAAGACTGGTTTTGCAGCTGGTGCAGCCTGTGGTGTGGCTGCAGCGGGTGGGAGGTACTTTGGATGGATGTGTACAAAGCCAGTGCTTCCCTGCCACAGCTTTCAGAATGGAGACGAGGCTCTGAGAGGCGGGCGCCCCAAGGCGTGGCAGCCATGCGGGGGCAGTGACCTCTTCCTGTCATGCTCAGAACGCCCGGCCTCGGGTGCCGACTCCATGGTCACTTCCGCGCCCAGGTGTTTGTTACAGCAGCGCTGCTCCTAGTAGCAAGCCTGTATTCGCTTTCTCTGACAGGTTGGCACAGAACACAGCTTAAAAGACAGAAGCTGTGCTCTTCGATTTCCTGTCTGAAATGAAGGTGCCAGCAGGGCTCTGCCCCTGCGGAACCTCCCGCCTGGTGGTGGCCGCCTCGGCATGTCAGTCCTGTGGCCACCCTGTGCCCGTCTCTTCCTCAGCGGTCCCCTCTCCTGTGCTCACCCCACGGCTCAGGGCTGGGACTCGGGCTGTGGGACACCTGCACAGTGGCGCCCTGGCGGCACCCAGGCCGTGCTGCGGGGACAGATTCTGCGGCAGCACAACACGCTCCCTGTCCCTCCCCCACCCGCGGCCTTCTTTGGGGGTCGCCTGGGGTGCTTCAGCTGCAGTGAGTTCCTCGCTGGCCAAGCCCCAGCACAGTGCCCGTGGAGACGGGGCCAGGGAAGGTCCTGAGCCAGGCAGGTCCACACCTCGTTCGGCCCATGGTCGCTAATGGCCGTGTGATTCCTTTTAGGGCAATACAGTGCCCTGGTGCTGGGTGGTGGTGTGCAGCTCTGCGTCAGCGGGCTGCTGGTTCCTGCGCTTTCTGTGATTGGCCCTTTGGGTGTGTGACGCCCCTGCCAAGAAGAGCAGGGGGCTGTAAAGGAGGCTGTGCGGATCCAGCTCAGCACCGGGTCTACTTGAGGGGAGTTGCTCAGTTGTTTTTTTTGTTTGGCTTTTTTTTTTTTTAATTGTTGTTTTTTTTAATTTGTTTAATTGTTTTTTTAATTTTTTTTAATTTGTTTAATTGTTAATATGAATAATATTGTTCATATTATTACAAATGTTCCTCATTTTTTTTTTCTCTCCATTGCTCCCCTCCACCAGGTTCCCACCCCACCCTCTGCCCTTTCCCACCACCCATTGTCCTCATTCATAGGTGCACAGTTTATGTTCAGTCTCTTCCTGCACCACCCACTCCCCTTTTTGGTCAGTCCACTCCCCTTCTATATCTCTGATTCTATTATATTCACCAGTTAATATTGTTCATCAGATTTTTTAATTCCCTTGGTTTTTAGATTCACTTGTTGATAGTTACATATTTGTTGTTCATAATTTTTATCTTTATCTTCTTCCTCTTCCTAAAGAACCCCCTTCAGCTGAAACCGGTTTGGCTCAGTGGATAGAGTGTCCGCCTGTGAACTGAAGGGTCCCGGGTTCGATTCCAGTCAAGACAATGTACCTTGGTTGCAGGCACATCCCCAGTGGGGGGTGTGCAGGAGGTAGCTGATCAATGTTTCTCTCCCATCGATGTTTCTAACTTTATATCCCTTTAACTTCCTCTCTGTAAGAAATCAATAAAATATATTTTAAAAATAAATAAATAAATAAAGAACCCCCTTCAGCAATTCATATAATTCTGATTTGGCGGTGATGAACTCCTTTAGCTTTTTTTTATTTGTGAAGCTCTTTAACTAGCCTTTGATTCTGAGTGATAGCTTTGCTGGGTAGAGTAATTTTGGCTGTAGGTTCTTGTTATTCATCACCTTGAATATTTCTTGCCATTCCCGTCTGGCCTGCATGGTTTCTGTAAAGGAATCAGCTGACAATCATATGGGTGCTCCTTTATAGGTAACTACCTGCTTTTCTCTTGCTGCTTTTAATATTCTCTCTTTGTCTTTTGCTCTTGGAATTTTAATTATGATGTGTCTTGGTGTGGTCCTCTTTGGCTTCCTGAACTTGTAAGTCTAATTCTTTCACTAGGTGGGGGAAGTTTTCTGTCACTATTTCTTCCAGTATGTTTTTGGTGTCTTGCTCTCTCTCTTCTTCTGGGGACCCCCCCATAATTCTGATGTTGGTTCATTTGAAGTTGTCCCAGAGGTTTCTTTTCTTTTTTTTCTTTTTTTTAATATATATTTTATTGATTTTGTACAGAGAGGAAGGGAGAGAGATAGAGAGTTAGAAACATCGATGAGAGAGAGTCATCAATCAGCTGCCTCTTGCACACCCCCTACTGGGGATATGCCCGCAACCCAGGTACATGCCCTTGACTGGAATCGAACCTGGGACCCTTCAGTCCCCAAGCCGACTCTCTATCCATTGAGCCAAACCGGTCTTGGTGTCCCAGAGGTTTCTTATACTATCTTCAACTTTCTGGATTCTGTTCTCTTATTGCTTCTGCGGAGAAGTGTCCTCTGGCTCTTTGTGTTCCAAATCTTTGACTTGATTCTTGCAATCTTCCATTCTGTTTTTAGGAATATATATATATATATATATATATATATATATATATATATATATATTTTAATATATTTTATTGATTTTTTTTTTTACAGAGAGGAAGGGAGAGAGATAGAGAGCTAGAAACGTCGATGAGAGAGAAACATCGACCAGCTGCCTCTTGCACACCCCCTTCCAGGGATGTGCCCGCAGCCAACGTACATGCCCCTGACCGGAATCGAACCTGGGACCTTTCAGTCCGCAGACCGACACTCTACCATTGAGCTAAACCGGTTTCGGCTGTATAATATTTTTTATTTCAGACAATGTATTCTTTATTTCTAGTTGATCCCTTTTCATATCCTCATAGAACTCATTTATCGGCCTTTTCTAGGAAATTCTTAAAAAACATTATAACAGTGGTTTTGAACTCTATATCCAGTCACTTGTCCTCCTTTTCTTTCGTTTGTGATCCATTTTCTTGTCTCGGCATTTTCACAGCTTCCCTGAGTTGGTAGGGTGGCTTTGTGTGCTAAGGTATCCTATATGGTTCAGTGAGTCAGTCTCCCAGTTACCTGAGGTGGACACTCTTGGTGCACCCTTTTGTGGACTGTGTGTACAGACTTGTTGTAGTTAAGTCTTGATTTTTGTTGGTATCACTGGGAGGAACTGACCTCCAGGCCAATTGGCTGTGAGGATCAGCTGTGTCTATGCCGGGAGACACAGCCTTATTAGACTAGACTTGGAAGATTGCAAAAGCCTCTGTGCTCAGCTTGGATGGGGCGGAGTTTCAGGGTGGAGCCTTCAGCCTTGGCTTCCCGTCAGCCCCGCCCTTTGAGGTTCCTGAGTCTCAGTGTTCCTCAGTATCTTTGGTACTCGCTACAAGCACCTCTGAGAGAAAGGTGCCCTTGAGTTTCGCCTGCTACCAGACAGTCTAGTCTCCCCCAACGAGCCTGGAACTGGGGTTCAGTGCAGTTGGAAGTGGGGTTGGAAGTGGGACTCAGCACAGTCCGGAGCTTTTGTCTCCTTCCTGCTAGGGCAATCTAGCAGCACAGTCAACAATCTGTCCTCTGCGCGCATACGGTGCTCTGCCTTTCACCGCTCACCTGAGTTTCTGTCTTACAGCCTAGATTCCCTCTGTATGAACCTGGGTCTCCAGGGTCTCACCCAGAACTGGGGTTCAGTACAGTCGGAACTGGGGTTCAGCACAGTCCGGAGCTTTTATCTCCTTCCCGCGAGGGAACGCCAGCCAGGCACTCAGCCGCCCCTCCTCTCCGGCTCAGTCCTCTCTCCACGTGCACCCCGTGTCTCCGTACCTTAGGCTTTTACAGCTCCTCTGATTTTCCTTCTGGTTTTCTCTTTCCTTCTAGTTGTAGAATTTTCAGTCAGTCAACTTTCCTGTAGTTCTGGATAATGTCCGTTTTGTATTTTAGTTGTATTTTTGAAATTGTGTGAGGCTGCAGTTAGGGGTTTACCTATGCCGCCATCTTGGTTTCTCCCAGAGTTGCTCAGTTTTAAACAAAGCCCACTGACAGGGACAGAGTTTGCTCCTGGCCAACCCTTCCCTTGCCCCAGTCTCCTCACACTGAACGGGCAGCTGTCCACACGTGTTGTCTGCCCAGGGAAGGCTGACCTGCAGGGAGGAGCACCCCGCCCTCCTCACAAGGCCATGCCCGTATTCTGATGGTGGTGAGGCTCGTAGAGAATCAGACCGACGAGGTGTATGTGGGAGTGATGGAGAGGGTGTGCACGTGTGTGTTATGGAGGGTGTGCGTATGAGATGGAGAGTGTGTATATGTGTTATGTAGGGTGGCGTGTGAGATGGAGGGTGTATATGTGTGTAATGGAGGGTGGCGTGTGAGAGGGAGGGTATGCATGTGTGTGTTATGGAGGGTGTGTGTGTTAGATGGAGAGTGTACATGTGTGTCATGGAGGGTGCCGTGTGAGCTGGAGGGTGTAATTCATGGAAGGTATGCGTGTGACACAGGGTGTGCACGTGATGGGGTGGGTGTGCTCATGAGACAGAGGGTGTATGTCACGGAAAGTATGAGTGTGAGACAAAGGGTGAGTGCGTGAGATGGCCGGTGTACATGTATGTGTCATGGAGGTTGTGTGCAGGAGATGGTGTGTGTGTGTGTGTGTGTGTGTGTGTGCGCGCGCGCGCGCATGCGCTGCCCAGGCCGAGGTTGCGTGCGCAAGGAGATCCAGTGCCTCTCCAGGTAAATGGAGCGGCCCTCATGCTGCCATCATGCTTCGTTTTGCCTGTTTGCCAGGAGTTGTGCTCTGGGCCGGGCCTGTTCTCCAGCAGCCCCTGGTGCTGACTCTCGGCACCCACCTTGGGGCCCTTCTGCAGAACCTGCGCCCTTCCACTTGCTAGAGGTCGTGGTGGAAAGCCTTTGTCAGTGGGAGTGTACATGATGACCCCTGTGGCTTTTCTTTGCTCTGCTATAATCCCCTTCATTCAATAGTGCATGTTGCTGTGTGTGTGCCTGCCCTGGAATCGGGTCTGCCCTGGGTGCATGGAGGCCATCACCAGGGCCCCACCCCCACCCCCGTTCCCACGGCGGGGCCTGTACATTGAGAAGGCCGAGCAAGCTGGGGGCTCCGGCAGTGCCAGGGCCCAGGGGCGGCGGCATTGCCTGGGGCACCAGATCTTTGCCAATATATAGGGATGTCACTTGGAGCGACAGGGGAGGGAGGGGAGACAGTGTGTCTAGGGGTCAGTTACGTCCCAGGGGACATTGGCTCTGTCTGGAGACCGTTTCTGTTGCTTCCACAAGGGAGGGGCTGCATTTGGTGGGCAGGGGGCAGGGAACTACTAAACATCCTTCAGCGAAAATTTGACCCCAGGATGTCGCAGAGTCAAGGGCCAAGGGACAGGTTCTGTTATATGGTGCACACGCAGCCTCTCCCTGCAGGACATCTGAATCCTCAAGGCAATCTGGAGGCGGGAACTATTTTCCAACAGGTTTATCGTGATAATTTACATCCTTACAACTCACCCAGTTAAAGTGTTAAAGTCAGTGGGCTTTAGTATATTCACAGATTATGCACCATCAGCAATCGGTTTTAGAACATTTCATCATTCCAGAAAGAAGCCCCATTAACAGACACTATCCACCCACCCAAACCGATCTCCCCCTACCCTCTATAAGCCTCATATACCTTTTGGCCTCATCTACTATCCATCTCGGCATTTGCCTCTTCTGGACATTTCACTTATGCGGAATCAATTATGCAATACATGACCTCTTATGTCTGGATTATTTTCCTCATGATAATGTTTTCATTTGGGTTGTGGCATTGTGTCAATTGTATGAATGTTTTAAAATGTTTTTGGAGAGAGAGAAAGATTGATCAGTTGGCTCCTGCACGCATCCCGACTGGGGATTGAACCCAAGTCTTTGCCTGTGCCCTGACCTGGAATCAAACTGCACAGGATGACGCTTAACCACCTGAGCCACGCTGGCCCACATGTGCTTCTCTGTTCTTCAGTCTGTGCTTTCGTTTCTCGGGGTGCAGCTGAGGAGCAGCATTGCCAGGGCAGGTGGTAATTGCTGAGCTATTCCCACAGGATACACCACTGTAATTCATTTTACAGATGAAGAAATCAAGGGTCAGAGCCCTTCCCTGTTCACCCCTCACCCTGCCTGGGGCCCCTGCTCCCCTGCGGGCAGCCACGCTTGGCCTGACTGCGCTGAGCCCCCCAAGTCCCAGGGGTGGCAGGGCCAGCTGGGCACACCTGCCTTCCTCCCGGCAGATCAATCAGAACGTGGAGCTTCAGCGGGGCCGCCTGCGGGATGACATCAAGGAATACAAGTTCCGGGAGGCCCGCCTGCTGCAGGACTACTCGGAGCTGGAGGAGGAGAACATCAGCCTGCAGAAGCAGGTGTCTGTGCTCAGGCAGAACCAGGTAAGTGGCGGCCGGGTTGGCTCTGGGCCGCGACCCTCACACTCCCTCACTCTGCCTTTTTGCGTTGTCAGAATGCCACACACTAATGCTGACAGGAAGTTGGGGCAGGGTCTGGGCCCCCCACGGCCATAAGAACAGGGCCTCTGGCTTCAGTGCTGGCTGAGCAAGGCTGGCCTCGGCCTCCTGGCCAGCAGAAATGGGGGGTGCGGGCGCTGATGAAGAGGTGACACCAAAAATTCTCAGATGCTGGGCATCCAGCTTAGCCAGTCCCCTCCGAGGTGCTGACAGGAAGCCCGATGTTCCATGCCCTGGGTGCTTGGGAGGTGTTGGCCTGCACATCCCTCCTGCTGTCTCAGATGCCGGCCCTGTGGTCCTTTGTGGTCCCGGCCTCGAGTGACTCAGCAGTGGGTGAGATGAGGAGGCTCATCTTCCCCTGTGACCGGCCAACCAGGTAGTTCTGGCCTGAGGGTCTCAGTGCTATCCCTGGCACCTGTCAGTAGACACAGCTCCACAGTGGGCACTGAGGGGCCTCCCCCCCCGGTGGGAATTCTGCAGAGGGGGTGGGGCCATGTGCTTATCCCAACAACAGAACCTCCATGTTTGCAAAAACCAGCAGACAGCATCCTTCTCCCCAAGAACGCGGCACAGAGCTCTGCCTCGAGTTGCACAGGGGCCCCAAGAGAGGGAGACCTCGCCTCCGGCCTGGGCGGCATATGGTGGAATCCAGCTCCATCTTAGGAACTGTCCTCTGGCCTCAGCCATCCAAGATGCGCCCACTACTGCCTCTCAGTGGGTTCCTTCTATTTCTCACAAATCTTGCATAATAACTAGCAGTGTTTTGTTAAGTTACGCATAGATCTGATCTCCCACCCCCCATGTCCAGCACAGGTTTCTGCCTGCTCCTTTCTCGTCCATCTGCACATGCAGTTTCAGTAGGATCCGCCTCCTCTCCCCGGGCTGCCTGCGGGTGTGCTGAGCACATCCTGCCTCCGTGGGAACTGCGGCTGTTTTTGAAGTATCATTGGGATCAGTGGTCGCAGCACACATCCAGACACGTATTTTATGTTCCTTAAACTGTTAATGTGCAGTAGCTGCTTAGCACTCAATGTCAGTAGACACTTGGTAACCATCACGTCATCTAAACCATTACGTTTAGATTCCCATGGGGTCTCGGCTCCGAGCCCTGGCTGGTGCTCTGCACACACCTGTGCACTCTGTCCTGGGTGCTTCCTCTCATCACTGGCTAAGACAGATTGGCTTCTTTCCCAGGTGGAGTTTGAGGGCCTCAAGCATGAGATCAAGCGTCTGGAGGAGGAGACCGAGTACCTCAACAGCCAGCTGGAGGACGCCATCCGGCTCAAGGAGATCTCGGAGCGGCAGCTGGAGGAGGCGCTGGAGACGCTGAAGACGGAGCGGGAGCAGAAGAACAGCCTGCGCAAGGAGCTGTCGCACTACATGAGCATCAACGACTCCCTCTACACCAGCCACCTGCACGTTTCTCTGGATGGCCTCAAGCTCAGTGAGGACGCCGAGGCCCTGGCCAACGGCTTTGAGCACGGCTGCCTGGCCAAGCTGCCGCTGGACAACAAGACCTCCACGCCCACCAAGGACGGCCTGGCCCCGCCCTGCCCCGGCCTCGTGTCCGATCTCCTCAGTGAGCTCAACCTCTCGGAGGTCCAGAAGCTGACGCAGCAGCTGGTGCAGGTGAGCAGGTGGGCAGAGAGGGGGACGGTGGTGCAGGTGAGGGCCACCTCCCTCTGCCCCCACCTTACTTCACCGTGGTGTAAGTGCAACTGCAGCACTACGAGTGAAAGGTACCCAGAGGGATGGGTTCCTGGTTATGGGGTTGAATTCTGCGTGCTGGCCAAGGTATTCTCGTGGCCCCTTGCAGTGCACATGCAGCCTTCCTCTCTGTCCTGTGGACATGTCTCAGAGGGTTTCCTCCTAGACTGAACAGAACCCCAGTGTCTTACCTGCAGTTTGCCCATGTCTCTGAGGGACCTTCATGGCCCCCCAAGCCGAGGCAGGGGAGGACCAACAGTGGCCCCACTCATAGCACCCCATGTAGGCATGTTACTGAACTCAAGGGGTCTGCACTCGGGGTGCTCTAAAACGAGACGTGGTTGTTACAGGCAGTTTTATTTATTTGCAGCAAGTAAAGGGGATTCATAGCCACGGTGCTGCCTGCAGGAAGGAGGCTGAGCCATTGCTTAGCACACTATTTGCCAAGTACACCTTGGTGTTCTCTTCGCAGATGTTTGTCAGGCTGAGTGCCTATCAAGCTCATCCTATTCACCACTGCTTCTGCAAAACACTGCTGCACTTAACACTTAGCACACCAGCATGTAGTAAGACTGCCCAGGCCTGGAGATCCTGTCCCGTCTCAGTGCCAGGCCAGCAGCATGGCAGGTGGGGCTGTTGATGGGCCCTCTCTGTGTCTTTGCAGATGGAGCGGGAGAAGGCGGGCCTGCTAGCAACCCTGCAGGATGCACAGAAGCAGCTGGAGCAGGCTCGAGGGGCCCTGTCGGAGCAGCGGGAGGAGGTGAGCCGCCTCACCGAGAGCCTGAGTGCTCTGCAGCGCCTGCAGGCGGGCAAGGAGCGACGCACAGCCCTGGACAGTGAGAAGGAGCGCGACAGCCACGATGATGGTGACTACTACGAGGTGGACATCAACGGGCCTGAGATCCTGGCCTGCAAGTACCGGGTGGCCCTGGCAGAGGCCGGCGAGCTCCGGGAGCAGCTGAAGGCCCTGCGCAGCGCGCACGAGGCCAGTGAGGCGCGGCATGCTGAGGAGAAGGGCCGCCACGAGGCCGAGAGCCAGGTGCTCGCCGAGAAGGTGTCTCTGCTGGAGAAGGCCAGCGGCCAGGACCGCGAGCTGCTGGCCCGGCTGCAGACGGAGCTGAAGAAGGTCAGTGATGTCGCGGGTGAGACTCAGGGCAGCCTGAGCGTGGCCCAGGATGAGCTGGTGACCTTCAGTGAGGAGCTGGCCAGCCTCTACCACCACGTGTGCATGTGCAACAACGAGACGCCCACCCGTGTCGTGCTGGACTACTACCGCGAGGGCCCAGCCGGCGCAGGCCACTGCAGTCCCGAAGCCCACGGACACCGCTCACCGGTCCTGTCCAAGGGGCCACTGCCTGCTGAGGGCGGGGCTGCAGACAGCAGCCTCTCACTGCCCTCACCCTTGAGTGACCCTCGTCGGGAGCCCATGAACATCTACAACCTGATCGCCATCATCCGTGACCAGATCAGGCACCTGCAGGCGGCGGTGGACCGCACCACGGAGCTGTCGCGGCAGCGCCTGGCCTCCCAGGAGTTGGGCCCTGGCACAGACAAGGACCGGGAGGCGCTCATGGAGGAGATCCTCAAGCTCAAGTCTCTGCTCAGCACCAAGCGGGAGCAGATCACCACCCTGCGCACCGTGCTCAAGGCCAACAAGCAGGTGCGTGCGCTCGGCCCTCCGGTTGGCAGGTTGCTCGCCCTCCCTGCCCCCGAGGCCTGCATCTCAGGTCCGCTCGGGCCTCAGGCTATGGATCGTGTTGGTTGTGCTACTGAAGGTGGGAGAGCCTCGACTCAGTGCCATGGGGAGGAGCTGGGTGCTGAGGGGCCAGACAGGTTAGGGTCTTGCCTATGGCACTCCATGAAATAGCAGACGCCTCACCCACCACCTGTGTCTCTCTGACCCCCAGACAGCCGAGGTGGCCCTTGCCAATCTGAAGAGCAAGTATGAGAACGAGAAGGCCATGGTGACGGAGACTATGATGAAGCTGCGCAACGAACTCAAGGCCCTGAAGGAGGATGCAGCCACCTTCTCCTCATTGCGCGCCATGTTCGCCACCAGGTACCTGCTCCCCGGGACGTGCCATTCCTAGGTTTGCGAACACCCCAGAGGGCATAGTGTGTGTCACGTTGGATGAGGAAGCTGAAGGCAAAAGCTAAGGAGGACAGGTCCCTAGTGGGGAGATTGGGGCCAGTAACTGACAAATGAGGATTTCCCCCCCCCCAAATTTGGCTGGAAGTTTGTGGATTAAGAAGCAAGGCCTTTCTCAGCCCATCCCCCCTCCTTCTGATTGGCAGAGATTTGCCGGGGGGGCTGGGGAGGAGGCAATTTCGGGAAGGTCACAGCTTCCTGGTGCTGCTGCCATCCGGAGCAGCCTGGTGCCATCTGCTGCCGGCTTCAGGAGACCCTGGTCAGAGGCCGGAGCCCCAAGATGGTCCAGGCATGCCCTCAGGGTCAGGAGCCGGAGGCTCCCTGTGTTACGGGTTGTCAATGAGCTCAGGGCCTGCTTTTCCTCCCCCTGGGTTGCTGGGTGACCGTTCTGTTCAGAGGGAGGGGTGAAGACAAGGAAAGAAAGTACCAGGCTCCTTGGGAAGCGTGCTCTCCTGGGCAGAGTGGGCAGGAGGGGGTCACTCAGCACTGGCACGTGGACACTCGCTTCCTCACCCGTTCACAAGCCGCCTTCTCGGAGCGGAGATGCACATGCTCCCTCCAGGCAAGAGCGACAGCTCCCTGGTGGCCGGGGCTCCGGCAAAGGAGAGCGTGGAGGCAGCCCTCTGCCCAGGCCCCTCCCTCCTCGGGGACAGACCGCATGCGCCTCCCCCGCTCCACGGGCAGGTGGGCGGACCGGAGGGCTGCTCGCTCACCCACGTGCGCCTCCCAGGCTCAGGTTGGCCACTGGGTGCAGGTTTCCCGAGCTCCTCCTGGGTGCACGTGCTCACGTGGGAGCGAGCCACGTCCCTTCCTGGGCTTTACCCCACACGGAGAGCCAGGTGACATCCGCCTCCAGCCATCTTCCCCGGGTTACCTGAAGGCCGTCAGCGAAGACCAGCTCTGTGGAGTCCCTCCCAAAGGAAGCCACTCCTGAGGGCAGGTCCTCCCTCCCAGCCTGAGGAGCAGCGCCCACGTCCCTCCCGGGCCTCGGTCACACTCGCGTCTCCGTGTCCCCACAGGTGTGACGAATACATCACACAGCTGGACGAGATGCAGCGGCAGCTGGCGGCCGCCGAGGATGAGAAGAAGACGCTCAACTCCCTGTTGCGCATGGCCATCCAGCAGAAGCTGGCGCTGACCCAGCGGTTGGAGCTGCTGGAGCTGGACCATGAGCAGACCCGGCGGGGCCGTACCAAGGCCACCCCCAAAGTCAAGTCCAGCACCCCAAGCGTAAGTCACACCTGTGCCAGTGCCAGCGACAGGACCGAGGGCGCCGGGCTCACTGCCCAGGTGCTCTGCGGCGAGAAGTATAACGTTTGCTGCGATTAGGCCTCCGGGCCACCCACCGCAGCTCACCTGTCGCCACCACCTATCTGCTTCGTCTCCACTAACCCAGCAGCGGGACCGCGCGCTAGGCTGGTCTTCCCGGGACTAACGCGGAGGGAAGGGTTTGGCTGTGATGGTGCTTCCTTCCACCGGATAGTGCGGCTGAGCGTCCGCAGCTCACCCTACGTATGACCCCCTTCATGGCAGCGGCTGTCCTGTGGGAAGGGGCAGGGGTCGAGGTGGGGTCAGAGCCAGGAGTCCTTGAAAAACTGTGGCTTTCCAGGGCCTGGGTGCCATCGGCTGCGATGAAATGTGCATGTGTGTAGGGCAGCTGTGTTGCCGGCACCTGGGAGCATGTCAGAGGTTCTGAGAGTTCCGGCTGCTGCCTCAGAACAGAGTTACTTCATAGCTTGTACACCATCTCACTGCAAATCCTATTCAGGACTAAAGGACCAACTTTCTCCCCCAGAGAAAGCGCAGCCCTGAGCCCCGAGTCCTCCAGCCCAGGCATGTGTGTGCGCCGAGCACCAGCCACGCGCAGCAGAGGCACGTCCGGCCACACCGAGATCAGCTCAGAGCCTCAGCTCCTCTCTCTGAGATGGGCACACTGGTCTGGTGGCCTGCGAGGTAACAGCAGCAGGCCGGAAGCGTGGGGTTTTCCCTGAGAAAATCTTCCCAAGTGCCTGACCAGAGTCCCTTCCTTGGGGGAAGCCCATCCTTTTGTGTCAGGGTATCCCCAGCTTTCCATAATCAGGCCTTCCTCCCCAGGGGCTTTAGACCCCAAGAAACAGTATTCTGGAACCCCAACCGGCCCAGCCCAGTGTGGGAAAGGAGACGGGGTGGGCCCAGGCCAGCCGGGCCGAGGACTCGCTGAGGAGGGCTGTGGTCCTCCCGAGTCACTGTCATTGCTGCTGGCGGCGGGCAGGAGAGGAAGCTGCTGCCACACCAGAGCCTGGCCACGTTCAGAAGCAGAACCTTTTTCAGTGTTTTTCTCCCCTTCACCCACGGGGCCTCTCTCTGAGGGCGCTCTGTGGCTTAGGGGCAGTTGGCATTGCCCGCTCACACAGCTGCCTGCCCCAGCGCCACTCTTCCCCTTGGTCCCCTCGTGTATCAGTTCCCGCCCGACTCCACATGCTGCACAGACCACCCTGGGCTTTGCCAACCATAGGAGTGGGGAGATGCGGGCTGGGCACCTGCCCCCTCTATGTGCCTGTCCCGGTCCTGGGTGGCTTTGCTGAGGGGATGGCGGTTTTGGATTCTTCCCCTCCCACTAGAGAAGGGTCAGGCCCTCCACCTTGTGCAAGCAGGACCACTGGGGCCAGGGCTCCACAGCTGCTGCCGCCCCTCGCTGAGCCGGCACACAGCTTCCCTCCGTACTGATAAGGAATCTTCACAAAGCACTGGGAGCTGGCGGCTTCCCTAACACGCAGGCCTTCTCTGCTGCTGACTAACGCGCCTGCGCACTCAGCTCAGCAAGCGCTTCCCCGTCCGGCGAGTGACTGAGTGTTCTAACGCTGTCTTGTTTTCTCCCGTTTTCAGCTGTAGATTAGCTGCCGGGAGAACTCGGCGCCGGCCCTGTCACTCCGCGACCCCTTCCCTCCCCTCCCGTGGGCCCACGCAGAGGAAGGAAGGGCAGCCTAAAGTCCACTTAGAAACGTTTTTGGATATGCCACTGCAGATAGCATTGCTGAGTGTTTATGGCAGAGGAAAGAGCTTTCGAGTTCAGAAAGCTGCAGCCGCTGCTGGGAAAGGCTCTTGCACAAGCGCTTGAAGAACCTGCTGGGACGGCGGCTCCAGGCTCACTTAGGAACCCGCTAGAAAGCTCACACTGGGCTCCCGCTACAGAAGCTCCTCCTCACTGACCAACCTGTGCACTTTGATACTTTGTATAACATTTGCTTCCTTAGTCCCTTGCGTCGAGATGGTCTCATGCTGTGGTCGCCTTGTCCTGGGGTCAGCGTGTGGCACAGAGTGTCCTAGTGTGCGGCTCCGACTGCAGGGAGCTCGCTCACACCCACGCTGCAGGCCAGCAGCCTTTCAGCTCATGCGGCATTGTGGCTCATGTTTGAAATTAACTGTTTCAAACGCCATGCTCGTTAAGAAATCCAGGGTGTTCTGATTCTGGGGTTTTCATATTGTATTATTATTATTCTTAGGAATAGTTCAATGTAACAAGAAGAAAACTTGACCTTTGCTCTGGTTAAACAGTTATAGGCACTTGAGGAAAAAAAAAGATAAATTATTGAATGAGTAGTATTACCTACAAATTCCAGAATTTTCTGGGTTTTAGGATGTCGTGAAGCATGACTGATTAACAGAATTTTATACAACTGTACCAGTAAAATTCCAAATTGGAATTGTTTTGTTACTCTGGTTTTGTGCCAAATTGTGGTACGCTTAGAAAATTCTACAGCCGTCAAATTTTAGGGTGTTTTATTTCAACACCTTTTTCTTAGTAATCATTGCCAGTAGTGCCTTCATCAGTTAAGGGAGGTGTCCCAGCCTAGTTTATTCTCTAAAATGGACCGTGAAGAGCTAGTTGGGAATGTTGAAGGCCAGTGTGGACTAATAGGTGTGAAAGGGGGTACACTTCACACCTGAACCTGGGCATCTTCATTGAGGGGAAGAAAACAGCAATTGTACAGAATTCTGTTAGTCAGTGATTCTTTACTGTGCAGGTCCTTGCAGATTTAGGGGCTGAGCAATGAAAGTGGACACAAGCCTTGAGGAACCAAACGGACGTTATGGGACAAACTAAGCAGGCGGTGTGAGGAACGTGCCGTGTTTGCGAAGAGCCACGGGCAGCAGGAAGCAGTGGGGAGAGGGGCTAGCCATAGTATTCTTCGCAAACGTGAGAAAAAGATGTCATATATTCTCTTGCTTGGTGTACCTAATCACTGTTAGTTTCAGGAAACAGAACTTGCTAAATAAATTTCTTGGCAAGCTAGTCTGCCCAGTTTGCCAAGTGAGGTTGTATGGTCATATTGGTACTCAAAGAGGAAGAACAAATGTCCTTTCTCCTCCAAAATACAGGACAAATTCTAATAAGTAGGAAGAATAGAAAGAGTTCTGTTTCCTGGAATGAGCATTTCTTACTCCTAGTTGTAGGGACCCTCTTTGTACCTTCTGTTACTGTGCTGATTCATAAGAAATGTTACATTTATGATAACTTCATCTATATGGGGTATTTATTTGCAATGTCTGAGTACTGTATTTTTTTCTATGCATTGCCTAGTGTCAGAGTGGTGTTGTCTTTATTAAGATCGTATGCATGTCCTCCTGCCAAGGAACCTTTACGCAGACCCACACAGAGACAGCGGTGGCTTCAGATGCTGAGAGAATGGAGAAGGAATGGGAAGATAAGTTGGTCACGATGTGGGACAGGCGTGGCGGGAAAGCGCTCCACGCCGGTGCGCATAGGAACAGTGGGCCTGGGTGAAGGGTCACGTTGGTGGGACCAATAAATAAAGAGTAAGACAAGCAAAGCCCAGGCGTCCTCTGTGCTGCATTGACCACTGCCCGGATGACTGGCCCGGCGATGCACTGTCATTCCCGCACCTGAACCAACGAGCCAGCCCCTCGGGAGCCCTGGTGGTGGGGCGGGGAGCAGCCTCGGCAAATGGGGCGTGGGTGGCTGTGAGCAGCCGGACTGAGGTGGGAGAGAGCTTGCCCTCACACCATCTGGCCAGAAAGCAGAGATCTGCGTAACACAGGGGCCTCTGCTGGCCAGACTCGTGCTCACTGAGCCCGAGAGTGACTGGATGCTAACAAGACTCACCTGTTCGTCATCACAAATCCTATTCCGCTACACCGGTGTTTCCCAAACTTCTCCTGATGAGAATCACCGGGTGGAGTTGTTAAAATACAGATTCCTGAATTCCAACTAAGAAGTGCTAAGCTAGAATTTTTGGGAACATATAGGTAAAATTGTATACTTAACTAGTGCTCTAAGACAGAGAAGTTTGGGAAACACGGCTCTACACTCTACAGAGATGTGCGTAAGGCATCTTGGCTCCATCCGGGACTGCTGGGTGAGGGCTGGAGACAGTTCTTGGCAGAGGGAACAGGAAGCTTCAGGATACTCTGCTACCCGCTTCCGACGGCCTCAGTTTGGCCTGAACAACTCTGTCCACGCCTTGGGAAGTGCATCCGAGGCAGCGTCTTTCTGCCCTGGCTCTCCCAGGACCCTTCCCGCCCGCTGGGATCGCCCCGGGCCTCCTGATCACTAGGGCCCCTGCCTCTGATGAGTCCCATCCATCTTTAGTATCTGTAGCTTGGAACTATCTTCAGTTTGAAACTTTCTTTCAAAACAGACCTGTTTTTCTAACTCTGGGATCGCCCTCCTCTGCTGGCTGCTATTCCCCGCCAGGCCCCCGCAGCGGCAGAACTGAAGGAGCCCCCTGAGGAGGAGCCCTTGGCCCTGGGCCAGGCAGAGCAGTCCTTTGCGGGTGTTGAGTGATTTGCACAAGCACAGATGCCAAGACCTTCCCTGCCCTGGTGTGCTCTGGGTCCTTGCGCATTGCAGGGCTGGAGAGGCAGCCTCCCAAGTGGGCAGCATCTGGGAGCCTGTGGGAGGGGCATTCCGTGCTGAAAGGCCTGCTCAGCCTTCCCTTCCATCGGGACCATCTCCATTCCCACCACCTCCTCCCTCTTCGGGGCAGTGCTCCGCCCACCTCCCACAGCAGGTTCCTGAGCTGGAGACAACAGAGCTGGTTTGGAGCCAGACCTTCGGTTGCAACAAACAATGGAGCCCAAAAATACAATAAGTAAAACTGCCAAAATTGAAGACATAGTTCAACAATAGTCTTTAATACCCCATTTTTAATTACAGAACAAGACAAAATATCAATAGAATACTTCAACAGAACTGTAAGCCAAGATGATTTGAACAGACCTATAATCCAAGCATAATATATTTATAGAACACTCCAATTGACAATAGAATACATATTCTTTTTTTTCCTTTTTTTCTCTTTTTTTAAAAAATATATATTATTGATTTTGTACAGAGAGGAAGGGAGAGAGATAGAGAGTTATAAACATCAATGAGAGAGAATCATCGACAAGCTACCTCCTGCACACGCTCTACTGGGGATGTGCCCGCAACCAACGTACATGCCCTTGACCAGAATCGAGCCTTTCAGTCTGAAGACCGACACTTTATCCACTGAGCCAACTTGGTTTCGGTTTATTAGTTTTATTTAATCAAAAATAAAGGAACATAAGAAACTGAGAAACCGCCTACTTTAAAAAAAGGACTAGCTTACAACGCTGAGGTGCTGCGGGACGCAGGAAACTGCAATACTGTCTGGACTGAGAAACAGGCGTGCCAAACAGAATAACAGAGGAGGTGAACGACCTTCATGACTGCACATTTTTTATGCTATTTATTTTATTTTCAATTTTTGCATCTTTTACTTAAGAAACAACTTTTTTCCTTTTTCCTCACTTGATTTTACCTTTTTAATTATTACATTTTTAGTTTCAATCAGCATTATTACTACTGCTATTTTAACTTTTATTTCCTTTTTCTTTTCTTTTTATTAAGTGCCATTTTATTTTCTCTTTATTTTACATTGGGATTAGTGTTCTTCATTTTATTTTCATCTTTCCTTTAGCTTCATTTAACCCTTTCTCAACACGACCTTTACACCATCACTCTCTTCCTAACCTTTCCCCTTTTGCTGTCATGTTTATCTTAACCCTTTCCTGCTTTAGATTTTCCCTATTTCTGTCTATCCCTTGCTAAAATTTTTACCCTACTTATATATCTAATTTCCAATCCCCTGCTCCAAGTACTTACACATCACTCTCTTCACCATCTTAATTATAAAAAAAAAAAAATTGCTTTCCTCTCTGTCCTTTTGTTGTTGTTTGATTATATTGAATTTTTATGCTTTTTAGTGAGATTATTTTGCTTATTTTATTGTTGTTGCTTGGTATATTTTATTTGCTTTCTTTTTGTTTGTTTGTTTGTTTTTTATTCTGTTTTTCCTTGCCTTGTTTGACATTAGTGGGTGTTGTAGTTTGTATTAATCTCCAAATACTGTTGCTGGCATTTGCTGGGATTAGTGGTTGTTCTATTGGAATTTTCTCCCCATATATATAGTTTGTTCCCCTTTTCTCTCTTAGTCTATTTCTTGTCTCTCTTATTTTTTTTTTCTCATGTTTCCCAATTTCATTTTGACACTCCTTTCTCCCCACCCCCTTCTCTTTTTACTCTTCTTTCTCTCCTATCCCCTAATTTGCCTTTCTCTAGTGGTCACCTTTATTACAGGTTATTTATATCACAAATACATTTCTGTTCTGTGCCTTGTGTGTTGTACTTGGTTGTGTTGTATTTTTGTGCCTTTAAATCAACACAGGAGAGAGAGAACTACATAACCAGATATCTTGAAAAGAGAAGCCATGATGAGACAAAGAAACAGCCCGCATATGAAAGGCCAGCAGGCCTTTCCCCCGTGTCCCTGCCCACCAGCCTTTCTTCTCCTTACAATTCCCGGCTCTTCACCTGGCCCCGCTACCTCATTGAATTGACCGCCTTCAGCTCTCGGCCTGCCCCACCCTCTTGTTCCAGAAACCCTGCCCTTTCATTCATTGGACCAATGAGCGAACAGCACAGGCCAGGCTGCCTGCTCCTCACACATGGGGGCCTACTACCCCAACTGCAGATGGCCTTCTGCGCACAGGTTGCCTCCCAACCATGGGCCAGGTCCACAAGCATGGGGAGACCAGCACCCCTTTTGGACAGCCATGGGCCTCTATGAGCCCCGGGGGCCCCTATGGGGCATCTCACAAAAGAGTGTCTTGCGACCCCTACAGCCCTGTCTATAGGCTTTGAAATCGGGGAGGGAGCTGTGTCAAGTCCCCGAAAATCACTTTTCACTCTGGGGGCACTGATCCGCCCCTCCTAAGGTGCTTACTGGTAGCTGGAACCTGAGGGCCGGCTTTCTGCCCCATTCACAGTGAACGCCCTTCCTTGAGGACAAGGGACCTTCTTGCTGGCATCCAGTCTGGACCACAGGAAGGTGGGGTTTTTGCGGCCACTTGGGACCCCCGTCCTCATTCACAGGGCCCCATGGCCTTATCCACTGGAACACTTCCAGGTGTTGCCTCTGGCCTCAACCCATTCTTGGCTTGGCAGCTTCTGGCTGATGATGGAGCCAGCCCCCCCAAACCCCAGCCTCCTTGTTTAGGTCGCTGCTGCTGGGCGGTCGGCCTGACAGTCAGCAGGCATTTCACACGTGTCCGTGGCAACCAGCCGTTATCCTGCTTAGGTCACAATAGGGGCTCTTCACCTGGACCTGCCCCCTTGTTGCCATGACTGCCTTCAGCTGTTCACCTGGTCCTGCCCCAACATTGACTTGAGCGCCTTCAGCTCTGGGCTTGGCTCCGCCCCCTTGTTCCAGAAACCCCGCCCCCTCGTTCATTGGACCAATGAGCAAGCAGCACTGGCCAGGCTGCCCTGCTCCTCACACATGGGGACCTACCCCCCACCTCTGGAAGTGGTGTTTGGTGCCTAAAAACCCCAATTGCGAATGACCTTCTGCTCACATGTTGCCTCTTACCCAGGGGCAAGGTCCACAAGCATAGGGAGACCTGCCCCCCCGCTTTCGGACAGCCATGGGCCTCCATGAGCCCCAGGGCCTTATCGCCCCCACCATGGGGCATCTAACAACCGAGTGTTCTGCGACCCCCACAGCCCTGTCTATGGGCTTTGACATCGGGGAGAGATCTGTGTCAAGTCCCCGAAAATCACTTTCCACTCTGGGGGCACTGACCCACCCCTCCTGAGGTACTTAATGGTCGCCGGGTCCTGAGGGCCAGCTTTCTGCCCCATTCACGGGGAATGCCCTTCCTTGAGGACAAGAGACCTTGCTGGCATCCAGTCTGGACCATGGGAAGGTGGGGCTTTTGCGGCCAATAGGGACCCCCGTCCTCATTCACAGGGCCCCATGGTCTTATCCACTGGACCACTTCCAGGTGTTGCCCCTGGCCCCAACCCATTCTTGGTTGGCTACTACTGGCTGATCACCTAGCCAGCCCTCCAAGCCCCCAGCTCCGTTGTTTAGGTCAATGCTGAAGGGCAGCCATCCTGATGGCTAGCTAGCCTTTCCCCTGTGTCTCTGGTGACCAGCTTCTGTCCTGCTCAGATCACAATTGCAGGATCTTCACCTGGCCACGCCCCCTTGTTGACATTACTGCCTTCAGCTTTTCCCCTGTTTCCGCCCTCTGGTTACTTGACCTCCTTCATCCCTTCGCCTGGCCTCGCCCACTGCTCCCAGAAACCCCGTCCCCTCATTCATTGGACCAATGAGCGAGCAGCACTGGCCAGGCTGCCTGCTCCTCACACATGGGGGCCTACCACCCCACCTCTGGAAGTGTTGTTCGGTGCCTAAAAGCCCCAACTGTGGATTGCCTTCTGTTCACAGGTTGCCTCCCACCCAGGGGCCAGGTCCATAAGCATGGGTAGACCAGCCCGCCCTTAGGATAGCCAGGGGCCTCCATGAACCCCTGGGCCCCCATCGCCCCCACCACGGGGCATCTCACAATGGAGTGTCCTGTGACAGCCACAGCCCTGTCTATGGTCTTTGACGTCGGGGAGAGAGCTGTGTTAAGTCTCCGAAAATCACTTTCCACTCTGGGGGCACTGACCATCCCCTCCTGAGGTACTTACTGGCCGCCGGGCCCTGAAGGCCAGCTTTCTGCCCATTCCTGGGGAATGTTCTTCCTTGAGGACAAGGAACCTTTTTGCTGGCATCCAGTCTGGACCACGAGAAGGTGGAGATTTTGCGGACACTCGGGCCCCCATCTTCGTTCACAGGGCCCCATGGCCTTATCCATTGGACCACTTCCAGATGTTGACCCTGGCCCCAAACATTCTTGGCTGGGTGCTACTGGCTGATCACCTAGTTAGCCCCACAAAAACCCAGCCCCCGCAGGCCTTTCCCCACTGTCTCTGGTGACCAGCCTTTCTCCTGCTTAGTTCACAATTGCTGGCTGTTGACCTGGCCCCGCCACTTCATTGACATGACTGCCTTCAGCCCTTGACCTGGCCCCACCACCTCATTCATTGGACCAAAGAGCAAGCAGCACTGACCAGGCTGACCTGCTCCTCACAAGCGGGGACCTACAACCCTACCTCTGGAAGTGTTGTTCGGTGCCTAAAAGCCTCAACTACAGATGGCTTTCTGCTCACAGGTTGACTCCCACCCAGGGGTCAGGCCCACAAGCATGGGGAAACCAGCCCCCTTACTGGACAGCCTTGGGACTCCATGAGCTCCAGGGGACCCCAATGCCCCACCATGGGGCATCTCACAACAGAGTGTCCTGTGACCCACAAAGCCCTGTATATGGGATTTGACATCGGGGAGAGAGTTGTGTCAATTCCCCGAAAATCCCTTTCCACTCTGGGGGAACTGAAATGCCCCTCCTGAGGTACTAATTGGTCACCAGTGCCTGAGGGCTGGCTTTCTGCCCCATTCATGGGGAACGCCTTTTATTGAGGACAAGGGACCTTCTTGCTGGCATCGAGTACCTGGGGACCAGCCTTTCTCCTGCTTAGGTGACAAATGCAGGCCCTTCACCTGGCCACACCCCCTTGTTGACATGACTGTTTTCAGCTCTTCCCCTGGCCCTGCCCCCTCGTTGACTTGACCTCCTTCAGCTCTAAGACTGGCCCCGCCACCTTGTTCCAGCAACCCAGCCCACTCGTTCATGGGACCAATGAGCGAGCAGAACAGGCCAGGCTGCCCTGCTCCTCACACAGGGGCCTACCCAATATCTCTGGAGGTTTTGTTCGGTGCCTAAAAGTCCCAACTGCAGAGGGCCTGCTCAGAGGTTGCCTCCCACTCAGGGGCCAGGTCTACAAGCATGGGGAGATAGCCCCCACTTTCGGACAGCCATGGGCCTCCATGACTCTCAGAGGCCCCCTTCGCCACCACCTCGGGGCATCTCACAAAGGAGAGTCCTACGACCCACAGGGCCCGGTCTATGGGCCTTGACATCTGGGAGAGAGCTGTGTCAAGTCCCCGAAAATCACTTTCCACTCTGGGGGCACTGACCTGGCCCTCCTGACGTATCTTCTTTCCCCGAAAATGAGACATTGCTTATATTAAAGTTAGCTCCAGAAGATGCACTAAGTCTTATTTTCAGGGATTGTCTTATTTTTCCATGAGGAAGAATACGGTACACATTTATTGATAAATGAAAATAAAGGAAATTTATTACCTGTATATGGTACAGGAGTAAGGTAGTTCTCAACAAAAAACAGACAAACTGTGAATCGTACAGTGTCAAGAATTTATTTATTTAATGACAATCTGTTAACATCTTCTGGAACATCATCATAATAATAAAATTCCTGAATTTAATGGTGAATTTCTTGTGACTCCATTCATTTCAAAATCAGTTGACCAAAACTCTCATGCTTAGCATGGCGTGGAAGGGGGAGGCTTATTTTTGGAAGATGCCTTATATTTCATTCAGTAGTAAAACAGTAAGTAGGTCTTATTTTCGGATGTTATGTTATTTTCGGGGAAACAGGTTACCTGCTAGTCAATGGGCCTTGAGAGCCAGCTTTAAACCCATTCACGGGGAAAGCCCTTCCTTGTGGATGAGGGAATTTGTTGCTGGCATCCATCCTGGACCAAGGTAAGATGGGGCATTTGCGGACACTGGGGACCCTCATCCTCATTCACAGGTCCCCATGGCCTTATCCTCTGGACCATTTCCGGTGTTGCCTCTGGCCCCAATCCATTCTTGGCTTGGCAGGTTCGGGCTGATGATCGAGACAGCGCCCCTAAACCCCAGCGTCCTTCTTTAGGGCGCTACTGCCTGGCAATGGGCCTCACTGCCAGCAGGCTGACCCCCCAACGATACCCCCGTTTTGCAGGTGACCAGCCTTTCTCCTGCTTACGTCACAATATCCTGACCTTCAACTGGCCCCGCCCCCTTGTTGACAAGACTGCCTTCAGCTGTTCACCTGGCCCCGCCCCCTAATTGACTTGAGCACCTTCAGCTCTGTGCCTGGCCCCGCCCCCTTGTTCCAGCAACCCCTCACCCTGCTTCATTGGACTAATGAGCTAGCAGCTCTGGCCAGGCTGCCCTGCTCCTCACCTGTGGAAGTGTTGTCCTTTGCCTAAAAGCCCCAAGGGCACATGGCTTTCTGCTCACTGGTTGCCTCCCACCCAGGGCCCAGGTCCACAAGCAGGGGGAGACCAGCCCCACCCAATTGCGGACAGCCTTGGGCCTCCATGAGCCTCGGAAGGGAGGCCCCCATCGCCACCACCTGGGGGCATCTCCCAAGGGAGAGGCCTGAGACCCCCAGGGCCCTGTCTATGGCTTTTAACTTTGGGGAGAGAGATCCATCACGTGCCCGAAAATCACGTTCCACTGTGGGGGCCCTAACCCGCGCCTCTCGACATAGCCTGGTTCCCCGAAAATAAGACATTGCTTATATTAATGTTTGCTCCCAAAGATGCGCTAGGTCTTATTTTCAGGAGGGTTGTCTTAGTTTTCCAGGAAGAAGAATACGGTACACATTTATTATTAAATGAAAATAAAGGAAATTTATTACCTGTATATAGTACGAGAGTGAGGTAGTTGTCAACAAAAAAACAGAGAAACTGTGAATCGTACAGTATCAAGAACTTACATTTATTTAATGACAATCTGTCAACATCTTCTGGAACATCAGGACCAGAATCCAATTCCTGAATTTCTGGTGAATTCCTTCCGACTCCATTTCTTTCAGAATCAGTGGAACAAAACTCTCATGTTTAGCCTAGGGGGTGGGTGGGTGGGCGGGGAGGGGGCGATGCTCCTTATCCGGGGGATCCCTTCTATTTCATCCAGGAGTAAACCTGTAAGTAGGTCTTATTTTCGGAGGATACGTTATTTTCGGGGAAACAGCGTACATACTGGTCGCTGGGCCTTGAGGGCCGGCCTTCTGCCCCATTCACGGGGAAAGCCCTTCCTTGTGGACGAGGGAATTTGTTGCCGGCATCCATCCTAGACGACGGGAGGACGGGGCTTTTGCGCACACTGGGGACTCTCATCCTCATTCACAGGGCCCCATGGCCTTATCCGCTGGGCCATTTCCGGTGTTGCCTCTGGCCCCAATCCATTCTTGGCTTGGCAGGTTCTGGCTGAAGATCCAGCCTGCCCCCCAAAACCCCAGCGTCCTTGTTTACGTCGCCGATGCCTGGCACTGGGCCTCACTGGTGACCACCCGCACCCGCCCCCACCCCCTTTTCCCTGGTGACCAGCCTTTCTCCTGCTTAGATCACAATACCCTGCCCTTCACCTGGCCTTGGCCCCGCCCCTTTGTTGACAAGACTGCCTTCAGGTGTTAACCTGGCCCTGCCCCCCTAATTGACTTGAGTGTCTTCAGCTCTGTGCCTGGCCCTGCTCCCTTGTTCCAGCAACCCCTCACCCTGCTTCATTGGACTAATGAGCTAGCAGCTCTGGCCAGGCTGCCCTGCTCCTCACCTGTGGAAGTGTTGTCCTTTGCCTAAAAGCCCCAAGGGCACATGGCTTTCTGCTCACTGGTTGCCTCCCACCCAGGGCCCAGGTCCACAAGCAGGGGGAGACCAGCCCCACCCAATTGCGGACAACCTTGGGCCTCCGTGAGCCTCGGAGGGGAGGCCCCCATCGCCACCACCTGCGGGCATCTCCCAAGGGAGAGGCCTGAGACCCCCAGGGCCCTGTCTATGGCTGTTAACTTTGGGGAGAGAGATCCGTCACGTGCCCGAAAATCACGTTCCACTCTGGGGGCCTTGACCCGCGCCTCTCTACATAGCCTGGTTCCCCGAAAATAAGACATTGCTTATATTAATATTTGCTCCCAAAGATGCGCTAGGTCTTATTTTCACGGGGGTTGTCTTAGTTTTCCAGGAAGAAGAATACGGTTCACATTTATTATTAAATGAAAATAAAGGAAATTTATTACCTGTATATGGTATGAGAGAGAGGTAGTTTTCAACAAAAAAAACAGACAAACTGTGAATCATACAGTGTCAAGAACTTACTCATTTATTTAATGACAATCTGTCAACATCTTCTGGAACATCAGGACCAGAATCCAATTCCTGAATTTCTGGTGAATTCCTTCCGACTCCATTTCTTTCAGAATCAGTGGAACAAAACTCTCATGTTTAGCCTAGGGGGTGGGTGGGTGGGCGGGGAGGGGGCGATGCTCCTTTTCCTGGGGATCCCTTCTATTTCATCCAGGAGTAAACCTGTAAGTAGGTCTTATTTTCGGAGGATACGTTATTTTCGGGGAAACAGCGTACATACTGGTCGCTGGGCCTTGAGGGCCGGCTTTCTGCCCCATTCGCGGGGAAAGCCCTTCCTTGTGGATGAGGGAATTTGTTGCCGGCATCCATCCTGGACGACGGGAGGACGGGGCTTTTGCGCACACTGGGGACTCTCATCCTCATTCACAGAGCCCCATGGCCTTATCCGCGGGCCCATTTCCGGTGTTGCCTCTGGCCCCAATCCATTCTTGGTTTGGCAGGTTCTGGCTGAAGATCCAGCCTGCCCCCCAAAACCCCAGCGTCCTTGTTTACGTCGCCGCTGCCTGACATTGGGCATCACTGGTGACCATCCCCACCCGCCCCACCCCCTTTTCCCTTGTGACCAGCCTTTCTCCTGCTTAGATCACGATACCCTGCCCTTCACCTGGCCTTGGCCCCGCCCCCTTGTTGACAAGACTGCCTTCAGGTGTTAACCTGGCCCCGCCCCCTAATTGACTTGAGTGTCTTCAGCTCTGTGCCTGGCCCTGCTCCCTTGTTCCAGCAACCCCTCACCCTGCTTCATTGGACTAATGAGCTAGCAGCTCTGGCCAGGCTGCCCTGCTCCTCACCTGTGGAAGTGCTGTCCTTTGCCTAAAAGCCCCAAGGGCACATGGCTTTCTGCTCACTGGTTGCCTGCCACCCGGGGCCCAGGTCCACAAGCAGGGGGAGACCAGCCCCACCCAATTGCGGACAGCCTTGGGCCTCCGTGAGCCTCGGAGGGGAGGCCCTCATCGCCACCACCTGGGGGCATCTCCCAAGGGAGAGGCCTGAGACCCCCAGGGCCCTGTCTATGGCTTTTAACTTTGGGGAGAGAGATCCGTCACGTGCCCGAAAATCACGTTCCACTCTGGGGGCCCGGACCCGCGCCTCTCAAAATAGCCTGGTTCCCCGAAAATAAGACATTGCTTATATTAATGTTTGCTCCCAAAGATGCGCTAGGTCTTATTTTCAGGGGGGTTGTCTTAGTTTTCCAGGAAGAAGAATACGGTACACATTTATTATTAAATGAAAATAAAGGAAATTTATTACCTGTATATGGTACGAGAGTGAGGTAGTTGTCAACAAAAAAACAGACAAACTGTGAATCGTACAGTATCAAGAACTTACATTTATTTAATGACAATCTGTCAACATCTTCTGGAACATCAGGACCAGAATCCAATTCCTGAATTTCTGGTGAATTCCTTCCGACTCCATTTCTTTCAGAATCAGTGGAACAAAACTCTCATGTTTAGCCTAGGGGGTGGGTGGGTGGGCGGGGAGGGGGCGATGCTCCTTTTCCGGGGGATCCCTTCTATTTCATCCAGGAGTAAACCTGTAAGTAGGTCTTATTTTCGGAGGATACGTTATTTTCGGGGAAACAGCGTACATACTGGTCGCTGGGCCTTGAGGGCCGGCCTTCTGCCCCATTCACGGGGAAAGCCCTTCCTTGTGGACGAGGGAATTTGTTGCCGGCATCCATCCTGGACGACGGGAGGACGGGGCTTTTGCGCACACTGGGGACTCTCATCCTCATTCACAGGGCCCCATGGCCTTATCTGCTGGCCCATTTCCGGTGTTGTCTCTGGCCCCAATCCATTCTTGGCTTGGCAGGTTCTGGCTGAAGATCCAGCCTGCCCCCCAAAACCCCAGCGTCCTTGTTTACGTCGCCGCTGCCGGGCACGGGGCCTCACTGGTGACCACCCGCACCCGCCCCCACCCCCTTTTCCCTTGTGACCAGCCTTTCTCCTGCTTAGATCACGATACCCTGCCCTTCACCTGGCCTTGGCCCCGCCCCCTTGTTCCAGCAACCCCTCACCCTGCTTCATTGGACTAATGAGCTAACAGCTCTGGCCAGGCTGCCCTGCTCCTCACCTGTGGAAGTGCTGTCCTTTGCCTAAAAGCCCCAAGGGCACATGGCTTTCTGCTCACTGGTTGCCTGCCACCCGGGGCCCAGGTCCACAAGCAGGGGGAGACCAGCCCCACCCAATTGCGGACAGCCTTGGGCCTCCGTGAGCCTCGGAGGGGAGGCCCTCATCGCCACCACCTGGGGGCATCTCCCAAGGGAGAGGCCTGAGAACCCCAGGGCCCTGTCTATGGCTTTTAACTTTGGGGAGAGAGATCCGTCACGTGCCCGAAAATCACGTTCCACTCTGGGGGCCCGGACCCGCGCCTCTCAAAATAGCCTGGTTCCCCGAAAATAAGACATTGCTTATATTAATGTTTGCTCCCAAAGATGCGCTAGGTCTTATTTTCAGGGGGGTTGTCTTAGTTTTCCAGGAAGAAGAATACGGTACACATTTATTATTAAATGAAAATAAAGGAAATTTATTACCTGTATATGGTACGAGAGTGAGGTAGTTGTCAACAAAAAAACAGACAAACTGTGAATCGTACAGTGTCAAGAACTTACTCATTTATTTAATGACAATCTGTCAACATCTTCTGGAACATCAGGACCAGAATCCAATTCCTGAATTTCTGGTGAATTCCTTCCGACTCCATTTCTTTCAGAATCAGTGGAACAAAACTCTCATGTTCAGCCTAGGGCGTCGGTTGGTGGGCGGGGAGGGGGCGATGCTCCTTTTCCGGGGGATCCCTTCTATTTCATCCAGGAGTAAACCTGTAAGTAGGTCTTATTTTCGGAGGATACGTTATTTTTGGGGAAACAGCGTACATAGTGGTCATTGGGCCTTTAGGGCCGGCCTTCTGCCCCATTCTAGGGGAAAGCCCTTCCTTGTGGACGAGGGAATTTGTTGCCGGCATCCATCCTGGACGACGGGAGGACGGGGCTTTTGCGCACACTGGGGACTCTCATCCTCATTCACAGGGCCCCATGTCCTTATCCGCTGGCCCATTTCCGGTGTTGCCTCTGGCCTCAATCCATTCTTGGCTTGGCAGGTTCTGGCTGAAGATCCAGCCTGCCCCCCAAAACCCCAGCGTCCTTGTTTACGTCGCCGCTGCCTGGCACTGAGCCTCACTGGTGACCACCCCCACCCGCCCCCACACCCGTTTCCATGGTGAGCAGCCTTTCTCCTGCTTAGATCACAATACCCTGCCCTTCAACTGGCCCTGGCCCGGCCCCCTTGTTCCAGCAACCCCTCACCCTGCTTCATTGGACTAATGAGCTAGCAGCTCTGGCCAGGCTGCCCTGCTCCTCACCTGTGGAAGTGTTGTCCTTTGCCTAAAAGCCCCAAGGGCACATGGCTTTCTGCTCACTGGATGCCTCCCACCCGGGGCCCAGGTCCACAAGCAGGGGGAGACCAGCCCCACCCAATTGCGGACAGCCTTGGGCCTCCGTGAGCCTCGGAGGGGAGGCACCCATCGCCACCACCTGGGGGCATCTCCCAAGGGAGAGGCCTGAGTCCCCAAGGGCTGTGTCTATGGCTGTTAACTTTGGGGAGAGAGATCCGTCACGTGCCCTAAAATCACGTTCCACTCTGGGGGCCCTGTCCCGAGCCTCTCGACATAGCCTGGTTCCCCGAAAATAAGACATTGCTTATATTAATATTTGCTCCCAAAGATGCGCTGGGTCTTATTTTCAGGGGGGTTGTCTTAGTTTTCCAGAAAGAAGAATACGGTACACATTTATTATTAAATGAAAATAAAGGAAATTTATTACCTGTATATGGTACGAGAGTGAGGTAGTTCTCAACAAAAAAACAGACAAACTGTGAATCGTGCAGTGTCAACAACTTACTCATTTATTTAATGACAATCTGTCAACATCTTCTGGAACATCAGGACCAGAATCCAATTCCTGAATTTCTGGTGAATTCCTTCCGACTCCATTTCTTTCAGAATCAGTGGAAGAAAACTCTCATGTTTAGCCTAGGCGGTGGGTGAGTGGGCGGGGAGGGGGAAATGCTCCTTTTCCGGGGGATCCCTTCTATTTCATCCAGGAGTAAACCTGTAAGTAGGTCTTATTTTCGGAGGATACGTTATTTTCGGGGAAACAGCGTACATACTGGTCGCTGGGCCTTGAGGGCCGGCCTTCTGCCCCATTCCCGGGGAAAGCCCTTCCTTGTGGACGAGGGAATTTGTTGCCGGCATCCATCCTGGACGACGGGAGGACGGGGCTTTTGCGCACAATGGGGACTCTAATCCTCATTCACAGGGCCCCATGTCCTTGTCCGCTGGCCCATTTCCGGTGTTGCCTCTGGCCCCAATCCATTCTTGGCTTGGCAGGTTCTGGCTGAAGATCCAGCCTGCCCCCCAAAACCCCAGCGTCCTTGTTTAGGTCGCCGCTGCCTGGCACTGGGCATCACTGGTGACCACCCCCACCCGCCCCCACCCTCGTTTCCCTGGTGACCAGCCTTTCTCCTGCTTAGATCACAATACCCTGCCCTTCACCTGGCCCTGACCCCGCCCCCTTGTTCCAGCAACCCCTCACCCTGCTTCATTGGACTAATGAGCTAGCAGCTCTGGCCAGGCTGCTCTGCTCCTCACCTGTGGCAGAGTTGTCCTTTGCCTAAAAGCCCCAAGGGCACATGGCTTTCTGCTCACTGGTTGCCTCCCACCCGGGGCCCAGGTCCAAAAGCAGGGGGAGACCAGCCCCACCCAATTGCGGACAGCCTTGGGCCTCCGTGAGCCTCGGAGGGGAGGCCCCCATCGCCACCACCTGGGGGCATCTCCCAAGGGAGAGGCCTGGGACCCCCAGGGCCCTGTCTATGGCTGTTAACTTTGGGGAGAGAGATCCGTCACGTGCCCTAAAATCACGTTCCACTCTGGGGGCCCTGTCCCGAGCCTCTCGACATAGCCTGGTTCCCCGAAAATAAGACATTGCTTATATTAATATTTGCTCCCAAAGATGCGCTGGGTCTTATTTTCAGGGGGGTTGTCTTAGTTTTCCAGAAAGAAGAATACAGTACACATTTATTATTAAATGAAAATAAAGGAAATTTATTACCTGTATATGGTACGAGAGTGAGGTAGTTGTCAACAAAAAAACAGACAAACTGTGAATCGTACAGTGTCAAGAACTTACTCATTTATTTAATGACAATGAGCCAACATCTTCTGGAACATCAGGACCAGAATCCAATTCCTGAATTACTGGTGAATTCCTTCCGACTCCATTTCTTTCAGAATCAGTGGAACAAAACTCTCATGTTTAGCCTAGGGGGTGGGTGAGTGGGCGGAGAGGGGGCGCGGCTCCTTTTCGGGGGATCCCTTCTATTTCATCCAGGAGTAAACCTGTAAGGAGGTCTTATTTTCGGAGGATACGTTATTTTCGGGGAAACAGCATACATACTGGTCGCTGGGCCTTGAGGGTCGGCCTTCTGCCCCATTCAGGGGGAAAGCCCTTCCTTGTGCACGAGGGTATTTGTTGCCGGCATCCATCCTGGACGACGGGAGGACGGGACTTTTGCGCACACTGGGGACTCTCATCCTCATTCACAGGGCCCCATGGCCTTGTCCGCTGGCCCATTTCCGGTGCTGCCTCTGGCCCCAATCCATTCTTGGCTTGGCAGGTTCTGGCTGAAGATCCAGCCTGCCCCCCAAAACCCTAGCGTCCTTGTTTACGTCGTCGCTGCCTGGCACTGGGCCTCACTGGTGACCACCCCCACCCGCCCCCACACCCGTTTCCCTGGTGACCAGCCTTTCTCCTGCTTAGATCACAATACCCTGCCCTTCAACTGGTCCTGGCCCCGCCCCCTTGTTCCAGCAACCCCTCACCCTGCTTCATTGGACTAATGAGTTAGAGGCTCTGGCCAGGCTGCCCTGCTCCTCACCTGTGGAAGTGTTGTCCTTTGCCTAAAAGCCCCAAGGGCACATGGCTTTCTGCTCACTGGTTGCCTGCCACCCGGGGCCCAGGTCCACAAGCAGGGTGAGACCAGCCCCACCCAATTGCGGACAGCCTTGGGCCTCCGTGAGCCTCGGAGGGGAGGCCCTCATCGCCACCACCTGGGGGCATCTCCCAAGGGAGAGGCCTGAGAACCCCAGGGCCCTGTCTATGGCTTTTAACTTTGGGGAGAGAGATCCGTCACGTGCCCGAAAATCACGTTCCACTCTGGGGGCCCGGACCCGCGCCTCTCAAAATAGCCTGGTTCCCCGAAAATAAGACATTGCTTATATTAATGTTTGCTCCCAAAGATGCGCTAGGTCTTATTTTCAGGGGGGTTGTCTTAGTTTTCCAGGAAGAAGAATACGGTACACATTTATTATTAAATGAAAATAAAGGAAATTTATTACCTGTATATGGTACGAGAGTGAGGTAGTTGTCAACAAAAAAACAGACAAACTGTGAATCGTACAGTGTCAAGAACTTACTCATTTATTTAATGACAATCTGTCAACATCTTCTGGAACATCAGGACCAGAATCCAATTCCTGAATTTCTGGTGAATTCCTTCCGACTCCATTTCTTTCAGAATCAGTGGAACAAAACTCTCATGTTCAGCCTAGGGCGTCGGTTGGTGGGCGGGGAGGGGGCGATGCTCCTTTTCCGGGGGATCCCTTCTATTTCATCCAGGAGTAAACCTGTAAGTAGGTCTTATTTTCGGAGGATACGTTATTTTTGGGGAAACAGCGTACATAGTGGTCATTGGGCCTTTAGGGCCGGCCTTCTGCCCCATTCTAGGGGAAAGCCCTTCCTTGTGGACGAGGGAATTTGTTGCCGGCATCCATCCTGGACGACGGGAGGACGGGGCTTTTGCGCACACTGGGGACTCTCATCCTCATTCACAGGGCCCCATGTCCTTATCCGCTGGCCCATTTCCGGTGTTGCCTCTGGCCTCAATCCATTCTTGGCTTGGCAGGTTCTGGCTGAAGATCCAGCCTGCCCCCCAAAACCCCAGCGTCCTTGTTTACGTCGCCGCTGCCTGGCACTGAGCCTCACTGGTGACCACCCCACCCGCCCCCACACCCGTTTCCATGGTGAGCAGCCTTTCTCCTGCTTAGATCACAATACCCTGCCCTTCAACTGGCCCTGGCCCGGCCCCCTTGTTCCAGCAACCCCTCACCCTGCTTCATTGGACTAATGAGCTAGCAGCTCTGGCCAGGCTGCCCTGCTCCTCACCTGTGGAAGTGTTGTCCTTTGCCTAAAAGCCCCAAGGGCACATGGCTTTCTGCTCACTGGATGCCTCCCACCCGGGGCCCAGGTCCACAAGCAGGGGGAGACCAGCCCCACCCAATTGCGGACAGCCTTGGGCCTCCGTGAGCCTCGGAGGGGAGGCACCCATCGCCACCACCTGGGGGCATCTCCCAAGGGAGAGGCCTGAGTCCCCAAGGGCTGTGTCTATGGCTGTTAACTTTGGGGAGAGAGATCCGTCACGTGCCCTAAAATCACGTTCCACTCTGGGGGCCCTGTCCCGAGCCTCTCGACATAGCCTGGTTCCCCGAAAATAAGACATTGCTTATATTAATATTTGCTCCCAAAGATGCGCTGGGTCTTATTTTCAGGGGGGTTGTCTTAGTTTTCCAGAAAGAAGAATACGGTACACATTTATTATTAAATGAAAATAAAGGAAATTTATTACCTGTATATGGTACGAGAGTGAGGTAGTTCTCAACAAAAAAACAGACAAACTGTGAATCGTGCAGTGTCAACAACTTACTCATTTATTTAATGACAATCTGTCAACATCTTCTGGAACATCAGGACCAGAATCCAATTCCTGAATTTCTGGTGAATTCCTTCCGACTCCATTTCTTTCAGAATCAGTGGAAGAAAACTCTCATGTTTAGCCTAGGCGGTGGGTGAGTGGGCGGGGAGGGGGAAATGCTCCTTTTCCGGGGGATCCCTTCTATTTCATCCAGGAGTAAACCTGTAAGTAGGTCTTATTTTCGGAGGATACGTTATTTTCGGGGAAACAGCGTACATACTGGTCGCTGGGCCTTGAGGGCCGGCCTTCTGCCCCATTCCCGGGGAAAGCCCTTCCTTGTGGACGAGGGAATTTGTTGCCGGCATCCATCCTGGACGACGGGAGGACGGGGCTTTTGCGCACAATGGGGACTCTAATCCTCATTCACAGGGCCCCATGTCCTTGTCCGCTGGCCCATTTCCGGTGTTGCCTCTGGCCCCAATCCATTCTTGGCTTGGCAGGTTCTGGCTGAAGATCCAGCCTGCCCCCCAAAACCCCAGCGTCCTTGTTTAGGTCGCCGCTGCCTGGCACTGGGCATCACTGGTGACCACCCCCACCCGCCCCCACCCTCGTTTCCCTGGTGACCAGCCTTTCTCCTGCTTAGATCACAATACCCTGCCCTTCACCTGGCCCTGACCCCGCCCCCTTGTTCCAGCAACCCCTCACCCTGCTTCATTGGACTAATGAGCTAGCAGCTCTGGCCAGGCTGCTCTGCTCCTCACCTGTGGCAGAGTTGTCCTTTGCCTAAAAGCCCCAAGGGCACATGGCTTTCTGCTCACTGGTTGCCTCCCACCCGGGGCCCAGGTCCAAAAGCAGGGGGAGACCAGCCCCACCCAATTGCGGACAGCCTTGGGCCTCCGTGAGCCTCGGAGGGGAGGCCCCCATCGCCACCACCTGGGGGCATCTCCCAAGGGAGAGGCCTGGGACCCCCAGGGCCCTGTCTATGGCTGTTAACTTTGGGGAGAGAGATCCGTCACGTGCCCTAAAATCACGTTCCACTCTGGGGGCCCTGTCCCGAGCCTCTCGACATAGCCTGGTTCCCCGAAAATAAGACATTGCTTATATTAATATTTGCTCCCAAAGATGCGCTGGGTCTTATTTTCAGGGGGGTTGTCTTAGTTTTCCAGAAAGAAGAATACAGTACACATTTATTATTAAATGAAAATAAAGGAAATTTATTACCTGTATATGGTACGAGAGTGAGGTAGTTGTCAACAAAAAAACAGACAAACTGTGAATCGTACAGTGTCAAGAACTTACTCATTTATTTAATGACAATGAGCCAACATCTTCTGGAACATCAGGACCAGAATCCAATTCCTGAATTACTGGTGAATTCCTTCCGACTCCATTTCTTTCAGAATCAGTGGAACAAAACTCTCATGTTTAGCCTAGGGGGTGGGTGAGTGGGCGGAGAGGGGGCGCGGCTCCTTTTCGGGGATCCCTTCTATTTCATCCAGGAGTAAACCTGTAAGGAGGTCTTATTTTCGGAGGATACGTTATTTTCGGGGAAACAGCATACATACTGGTCGCTGGGCCTTGAGGGTCGGCCTTCTGCCCCATTCAGGGGGAAAGCCCTTCCTTGTGCACGAGGGTATTTGTTGCCGGCATCCATCCTGGACGACGGGAGGACGGGACTTTTGCGCACACTGGGGACTCTCATCCTCATTCACAGGGCCCCATGGCCTTGTCCGCTGGCCCATTTCCGGTGCTGCCTCTGGCCCCAATCCATTCTTGGCTTGGCAGGTTCTGGCTGAAGATCCAGCCTGCCCCCCAAAACCCTAGCGTCCTTGTTTACGTCCCCTGGCACTGGGCCTCACTGGTGACCACCCCCACCTGCCCCCACACCCGTTTCCCTGGTGACCAGCCTTTCTCCTGCTTAGATCACAATACCCTGCCCTTCACCTGGCCCTGGCTCCTGGCCCCGCCCCCTTGTTCCAGCAACCCCTCACCCTGCTTCATTGGACTAATGAGTTAGAGGCTCTGGCCAGGCTGCCCTGCTCCTCACCTGTGGAAGTGTTGTCCTTTGCCTAAAAGCCCCAAGGGCACATGGCTTTCTGCTCACTGGTTGCCTCCCACCCGGGGCCCAGGTCCACAAGCAGGGGGAGACCAGCCCCACCCAATTGCGGACAGGCTTGGGCCTCCGTGAGCCTCGGAGGGGAGGCCCCCATCGCCACCACCTGGGGGCATCTCCCCAGGGAGAGGCCTGAGACCCCCAGGGCCCTGTCTATGGCTTTTAACTTTGGGGAGAGAGATCCGTCACGTGCCCGGAAATCACGTTCCACTCTGGGGGCCCTGACCCGTGCCTCTCGACATAGCCTGTTTCCCCGAAAATAAAACATTGCTTATATTAATGTTTGCTCCCAAAGATGCTCCAGGTCTTATTTTGAGGGGGGTTGTCTTAGTTTTCCAGGAAGAAGAATACGGTACACATTTATTATTAAATGAAAATAAAGGAAATTTATTACCTGTATATGGTACGAGAGTGAGGTAGTTGTCAACAAAAAAACAAACTGTGAATCGTACAGTCTCAAGAACTTACTCATTTATTTAATGACAATCTGTCAACATCTTCTGGAACATCAGGACGAGAATCCAATTCCTGAATTTCTGGTGAATTCCTTCCGACTCCATTTCGTTCAGAATCCGTGGAACAAAACTCTCATGTTTAGCCTAGAGGGTGGGTGAGTGGGCGGGGAGGGGGCACGGCTCCTTTTCGGGGGGGATCCCTTCTATTTCATCCAGGAGTAAACCTGTAAGTAGGTCTTATTTTCGGAGGATACGTTATTTTCGGGGAAACAGCGTACATACTGGTCGCTGGGCCTTGAGGGCCGGCCTTCTGCCCCATTCCCGGGGAAAGCCCTTACTTGTGGTTGAGGGAATTTGTTGCCGGCATCCATCCTGGACAACGGGAGCACGAGGCTTTTGCGCACACTGGGGACTCTCATCCTCATTCACAGAGCACCATGGCCTTATCCGCTGGCCCATTTCCGGTGTTGCCTCTGGCCCCAATCCATTATTGGCTTGGCAGGTTCTGGCTGAAGATCCAGCCTGCCCCCCAAAACCCCAGCGTCCTTGTTTAGGTCGCTGCTGCCTGGCACTGGGCCTCACTGGTGACCACCCCCACCCGCCCCCACCCCCGTTTCCCTGGTGACCAGCCTTTCTCCTGCTTAGATCACAATACCCTGCCCTTCACCTGGCCCTGGCCCCGCCCCCTTGTTCCAGCAACCCCTCACCCTGCTTCATTGGACTAATGAGCTAGCAGCTCTGGCCAGGTTGCCCTGCTCCTCACCTATGGAAGCGTTGTCCTTTGCATAAAAGCCCCAAGGGAACATGGCTTTCTTCTCACTGGTTGCCTCCCACCCGGGGCCCAGGTCCACAAGCAGGGGGAGACCAGCCCCACCCAATTGCGGACAGCCTTGGGCCTCCGTGAGCCTCGGAGGGGAGGCCCCCATCGCCACCACCTGGGGGCATCTCCCAAGGGAGAGGCCTGAGACCCCCAGGGCCCTGTCTATGGCTGTTAACTTTGGGGAGAGAGATCCTTCATGTGCCCGAAAATCACGTTCCACTCTGGGGGCCCTGACCCGTGCCTCTCGACATAGCCTGGTTCCCCGAAAATAAGACATTGCTTATATTAATGTTTGCTCCCAAAGATGCGCTAGGTCTTATTTTCACGGAGGTTGTCTTAGTTATCCTGAAAGAAGAATACGGTACACATTTATTATTAAATGAAAATAAAGGAAATTTATTACCTGTATATGGTACGAGAGTGAGGTAGTTGTCAACAAAAAAACAGACAAACTGTGAATCGTACGGTGTCAAGAACTTACTCATTTATTTAATGACAATCTGTCAACATCTTCTGGAACATCAGGACCAGAATCCAATTCCCGAATTTCTGGTGAATTCCTTCCGACTCCATTTCTTTCAGAATCAGTGGAAGAAAACTCTCATGTTTAGCCTAGGGGGTGGGTGAGTGGGCGGGGAGGGGGCGTGGCTCCTTTTCCTGGGGATCCCTTCTATTTCATCCAGGAGTAAACCTGTAAGTAGGTCTTATTTTCGGAGGATACGTTATTTTCGGGGAAACAGCGTACATACTGGTCGCTGGGCCTTGAGGGCCGGCCTTCTGCCCCATTCACGGGGAAAGCCCTTCCTTGTGGACGAGGGAATTTGTTGCCGGCATCCATCCTGGACGACTGGAGGACAGGGCTTTTGCGCACACTGGGGACTCTCATCCTCATTCACAGGGCCCCATGGCCCTGTCTGCTGGCCCATTTCCGGTGTTGCCTCTGGCCCCATTCCATTCTTGGCTTGGCAGGTTCTGGCTGAAGATCCAGCCTGCCCCCCAAAACCCCAGCGTCCTTGTTTATGTCGCCGCTGCCTGCCACTGGGCCTGACTGGTGACCACCCCCACCAGCCCCCACCCCCGTTTCCCTGGTGACCAGCCTTTCTCCTGCTTAGATCACAATACCCTGCCCTTCACCTGGCCCTGGCCCCGCCCCCTTGTTGACAAGACTGCCTTCAGGTGTTACCCTGGCCCCGCCCCCTAATTGACTTGAGCACCTTCAGCTCTGTGCCTGGCCCCGCCCCCTTGTTCCAGCAACCCTTCACCCTGCTTCATTGGACTAATGAGCTAGCAGCTCTGGCCAGGCTGCCCTGCTCCTCACCTGTGGAAGTGTTGTCCTTTGCCTAAAAGCCCCAAGGGCACATGGCTTTCTGCTCACTGGTTGCCTCCCACCCAGGGCCCAGGTCCACAAGCAGGGGGAGACCAGCCCCACCCAATTGCGGACAGGCTTGGGCCTCCGTGAGCCTCGGAAGGGAGGCCCCCATCGCCACCACCTGGGGGCATCTCCCAAGGGAGAGGCCTGAGACCCCCAGGGCCCTGTCTATGGCTTTTAACTTTGGGGAGAGAGATCCGTCACGTGCCCGAAAATCACGTTCCACTCTGGGGGCACTGACTCGCGTCTCTCGACATAGCCTGGTTCCCCGAAAATAAGACATTGCTTATATTAATGTTTGCTCCCAAAGATGCGCTAGGTCTTATTTTCACGGGGGTTGTCTTAGTTATCCTGAAAGAAGAATACGGTACACATTTATTATTAAATGAAAATAAAGGAAATTTATTACCTGTATATGGTACGAGAGTGAGGTAGTTGTCAACAAAAAAAACAGACAAACTGTGAATCGTGCAGTGTCAACAACTTACTCATTTATTTAATGACAATCTGTCAACATCTTCTGGAACATCAGGACCAGAATCCAATTCCTGAATTTCTGGTGAATTCCTTCCGACTCCATTTCTTTCAGAATCAGTGGAAGAAAACTCTCATGTTTAGCCTAGGCGGTGGGTGAGTGGGCGGGGAGGGGGAAATGCTCCTTTTCCGGGGGATCCCTTCTATTTCATCCAGGAGTAAACCTGTAAGTAGGTCTTATTTTCGGAGGATACGTTATTTTCGGGGAAACAGCGTACATACTGGTCGCTGGGCCTTGAGGGCCGGCCTTCTGCCCCATTGTCGGGGAAAGCCCTTCCTTGTGGACGAGGGAATTTGTTGCCGGCATCCATCCTGGACGACGGGAGGACGGGGCTTTTGCGCACAATGGGGACTCTCATCCTCATTCACAGGGCCCCATGGCCTTGTCCGCTGGCCCATTTCCGGTGTTGCCTCTGGCCCCAATCCATTCTTGGCTTGGCACGTTCTGGCTGAAGATCCAGCCTGCCCCCCAAACCCCAGCGTCCTTGTTTAGGTCGCCGCTGCCTGGCACTGGGCCTCACTGGTGACCACCCCCACCCGCCCCCACCCTCGTTTCCCTGGTGACCAGCCTTTCTCCTGCTTAGATCACAATACCCTGCCCTTCACCTGGCCCTGACCCCGCCCCCTTGTTCCAGCAACCCCTCACCCTGCTTCATTGGACTAATGAGCTAGCAGCTCTGGCCAGGCTGCTCTGCTCCTCACCTGTGGCAGAGTTGTCCTTTGCCTAAAAGCCCCAAGGGCACATGGCTTTCTGCTCACTGGTTGCCTCCCACCCGGGCCCAGGTCCAAAAGCAGGGGGAGACCAGCCCCACCCAATTGCGGACAGCCTTGGGCCTCCGTGAGCCTCGGAGGGGAGGCCCCCATCGCCACCACCTGGGGGCATCTCCCAAGGGAGAGGCCTGGGACCCCCAGGGCCCTGTCTATGGCTTTTAACTTTGGGGAGAGAGATCCGTCACGTGCCCGAAAATCACGTTCCACTCTGGGGGCCCTGTCCCGAGCCTCTCGACATAGCCTGGTTCCCCGAAAATAAGACATTGCTTATATTAATATTTGCTCCCAAAGATGCGCTGGGTCTTATTTTCAGGGGGGTTGTCTTAGTTTTCCAGAAAGAAGAATACAGTACACAGTTATTATTAAATGAAAATAAAGGAAATTTATTACCTGTATATGGTACGAGAGTGAGGTAGTTGTCAACAAAAAAACAGACAAACTGTGAATCGTACAGTGTCAAGAACTTACTCATTTATTTAATGACAATGAGCCAACATCTTCTGGAACATCAGGACCAGAATCCAATTCCTGAATTACTGGTGAATTCCTTCCGACTCCATTTCTTTCAGAATCAGTGGAACAAAACTCTCATGTTTAGCCTAGGGGGTGGGTGAGTGGGCGGGGAGGGGGCCCGGCTCATTTTCGGGGGGATCCCTTCCATTTCATCCAGGAGTAAACCTGTAAGTAGGTCTTATTTTCGGAGGATACGTTATTTTCGGGGAAACAGCGTACATACTGGTCGCTGGGCCTTAAGGGTCGGCCATCTGCCCCATTGTCGGGGAAAGCCCTTCCTTGTGGACGAGGGAATTAGTTGCCGGCATCCATCCTGGACGACGGGAGGACGGGGCTTTTGCGCACACTGGGGACTCTCATCCTCATTCATAGGGCCCCATGGCCTTGTCCGCTGGCCCATTTCCGGTGCTGCCTCTGGCCCCAATCCATTCTTGGCTTGGCAGGTTCTGGCTGAAGATCCAGCCTGCCCCCCAAAACCCTAGCGTCCTTGTTTACGTCGTCGCTGCCTGGCACTGGGCCTCACTGGTGACCACCCCGACCAGCCCCCACCCCCGTTTCCCTGGTGACCAGCCTTTCTCCTGCTTAGATCACAATACCCTGCCCTTCACCTGGCCTTGGCCCCGCCCCCTTGTTCCAGCAACCCCTCACCCTGCTTCATTGGACTAATGAGTTAGAGGCTCTGGCCAGGCTGCCATGCTCCTCACCTGTGGAAGTGTTGTCCTTTGCCTAAAAGCCCCAAGGGCACAAGGCTTTCTGCTCACTGGTTGCCTCCCACCCAGGGCCCAGGTCCACAAGCAGGGGGAGAAAAGCCCCACCCAATTGCGGACAGCTTTGGGCCTCCGTGAGCCTCCGAGGGGAGGCCCCCATCGCCACCACCTAGGGGCATCTCCCAAGGGAGAGGCCTGAGACCCCCAGGGCCCTGTCTATGGCTTTTAACTTTGGGGAGAGAGATCCGTCACGTGCCCGAAAATCACGTTCCACTCTGGGGGCCCTGACCCACGCCTCTCGACATAGCCTGGTTCCCCGAAAATAAGACATTGCTTATATTAATGTTTGCTCCCAAAGATGCGCTAGGTCTTATTTTCAGGGGGGTTGTCTTAGTTTTCCAGGAAGAAGAGTACGGTATACATTTATTATTAAATGAAAATAAAGGAAATTTATTACCTGTATATGGTACGAGAGTGAGGTAGTTGTCAACAAAAAAACAGACAAACTGTGAATCGTACAGTGTCAAGAACTTACTCATTTATTTAATGACAATCTGTCAACATCTTCTGGAACATCAGGACGAGAATCCAATTCCTGAATTTCTGGTGAATTCCTTCCGACTCCATTTCTTTCAGAATCAGTGGAACAAAACTCTCATGTTTAGGCAGGGGGGTGGGTGGGTGGGCGGGGAGGGGGCGATGCTCCTTTTCCGGGGGATCCCTTCTATTTCATCCATGAGTAAACCTGTAAGTAGGTCTTTTTTTCGGAGGATACGTATTTTTCGGGGAAACAGCGTACATACTGGTCGCTGGGCCTTGAGGGCCGGCTTTCTGCCCCATTCACGGGGAAAGCCCTTCCTTGTGGACGAGGGAATTTGTTGCCGGCATCCATCCTGGACGACGGGAGGACGGGGCTTTTGTGCACACGGGGGACTCTCATCCTCATTCACAGGGCCCCATGGCCTTATCCGCTGGCCCATTTCTGGTGTTGCCTCTGGCCCCAATCCATTCTTGGCTTGGCAGGTTCTGGCTGAAGATCCAGCCTGCCCCCCAAAACCCCAGCGTCCTTGTTTACGTCCCCGCTGCCTGGCACTCGGCCTCACTGGTGACCACCCCCACCTGCCCCCACACCCGTTTCCCTGGTGACCAGCCTTTCTCCTGCTTAGATCACAATACCCTGCCCTTCACCTGGCCCTGGCCCCGCCCCGTTGTTGACAAGACTGCCTTCAGGTGTTAACCTGGCCCCGCCCCCTAATTGACTTGAGCACCTTCAGCTCTGTGCCTGGCCCCGCCCCCTTGTTCCAGCAACCCCTCACCCTGCTTCATTGGACTAATGAGTTAGAGGCTCTGGCCAGGCTGCCCTGCTCCTCACCTGTGGAAGTGTTGTCCTTTGCCTAAAAGCCCCAAGGGCACATGGCTTTCTGCTCACTGGTTGCCTCCCACCCGGGGCCCAGGTCCACAAGCAGGGGGAGACCAGCCCCTCCCAATTGCGGACAGCCTTGGGCCTCCGTGAGCCTCGGAGGGGAGGCCCCCATCGCCACCACCTGGGGGCATCTCCCAAGGGAGAGGCCTGAGACCCCCAGGGCCCTGTCTATGGCTTTTAACTTTGGGGAGAGAGATCAGTCACGTGCCCGGAAATCACGTTCCACTCTGGGGGCCCTGACCCGTGCCTCTCGACATAGCCTGTTTCCCCGAAAATAAGACATTGCTTATATTAATGTTTGCTCCCAAAGATGCTCCAGGTCTTATTTTGAGGGGGGTTGTCTTAGTTTTCCAGGAAGAAGAATACGGTACACATTTATTATTAAATGAAAATAAAGGAAATTTATTACCTGTATATGGTACGAGAGTGAGGTAGTTGTCAACAAAAAAACAAACTGTGAATCGTACAGTCTCAAGAACTTACTCATTTATTTAATGACAATCTGTCAACATCTTCTGGAACATCAGGACGAGAATCCAATTCCTGAATTTCTGGTGAATTCCTTCCGACTCCATTTCGTTCAGAATCCGTGGAACAAAACTCTCATGTTTAGCCTAGAGGGTGGGTGAGTGGGCGGGGAGGGGGCGCGGCTCCTTTTCGGGGGGGATCCCTTCTATTTCATCCAGGAGTAAACCTGTAAGTAGGTCTTATTTTAGGAGGATACGTTATTTTCGGGGAAACAGCGTACATACTGGTCGCTGGGCCTTGAGGGCCGGCCTTCTGCCCCATTCACGGGGAAAGCCCTTACTTGTGGATGAGGGAATTTGTTGCCGGCATCCATCCTGGACAACGGGAGCACGAGGCTTTTGCGCACACTGGGGACTCTCATCCTCATTCACAGGGCACCATGGCCTTATCCGCTGGCCCATTTCCGGTGTTGCCTCTGGCCCCAATCCATTATTGGCTTGGCAGGTTCTGGCTGAAGATCCAGCCTGCCCCCCAAAACCCCAGCGTCCTTGTTTACGTCGCCGCTGCCTGGCACTGGGCCTCACTGGTGACCACCCCCACCCGCCCCCACCCCCGTTTCCCTGGTGACCAGCCTTTCTCCTGCTTAGATCACAATACCCTGCCCTTCACCTGGCCCTGGCCCCGCCCCCTTGTTCCAGCAACCCCTCACCCTGCTTCATTGGACTAATGAGCTAGCAGCTCTGGCCAGGTTGCCCTGCTCCTCACCTATGGAAGCGTTGTCCTTTGCATAAAAGCCCCAAGGGAACATGGCTTTCTTCTCACTGGTTGCCTCCCACCCGGGCCCAGGTCCACAAGCAGGGGGAGACCAGCCCCACCCAATTGCGGACAGCCTTGGGCCTCCGTGAGCCTCGGAGGGGAGGCCCCCATCGCCACCACCTGGGGGCATCTCCAAGGGAGAGGCCTGAGACCCCCAGGGCCCTGTCTATGGCTGTTAACTTTGGGGAGAGAGATCCTTCATGTGCCCGAAAATCACGTTCCACTCTGGGGGCCCTGACCCGTGCCTCTCGACATAGCCTGGTTCCCCGAAAATAAGACATTGCTTATATTAATATTTGCTCCCAAAGATGTGCTGGGTCTTATTTTCAGGGGGGTTGTCTTAGTTTTCCAGGAAGAAGAATACGGTACACATTATTATTAAATGAAAATAAAGGAAATTTATTACCTGTATATGGTACGAGAGTGAGGTAGTTGTCAACAAAAAAACAGACAAACTGTTAATCGTACAGTGTCAAGAACTTACTCATTTATTTAATGACAATCTGTCAACATCTTCTGGAACATCAGGACCAGAATCCAATTCCCGAATTTCTGGTGAATTCCTTCCGACTCCATTTCTTTCAGAATCAGTGGAAAACTCTCATGTTTAGCCTAGGGGGTGGGTGAGTGGGCGGCGAGGGGCCGTGGCTCCTTTTACTGGGGATCCCTTCTATTTGATCCAGGAGTAAACCTGTAAGTAGGTCTTATTTTCGGAGGATACGTTATTTTCGGGGAAACAGCGTACATACTGGTCGCTGGGCCTTGAGGGCCGGCCTTCTGCCCCATTCACGGGGAAAGCCCTTCCTTGTGGACGAGGGAATTTGTTGCCGGCATCCATCCTGGACGATTGGAGGACAGGGCTTTTGCGCACACTGGGGACTCTCATCCTCATTCACAGGGCCCCATGGCCCTGTCTGCTGGCCCATTTCCGGTGTTGCCTCTGGCCTCATTCCAGTCTTGGCTTGGCAGGTTCTGGCTTAAGATCCAGCCTGCCCCCCAAAACCCCAGCGTCCTTGTTTATGTCGCCGCTGCCTGGCACTGGGCCTGACTGGTGACCACCCCCACCAGCCCCCACCCCCGTTTCCCTGGTGACCAGCCTTTATCCTGCTTAGATCACAATACCCTGCCCTTCACCTGGCCCTGGCCCCGCCCCCTTGTTGACAAGACTGCCTTCAGGTGTTACCCTGGCCCCGCCCCCTAATTGACTTGAGCACCTTCAGCTCTGTGCCTGGCCCGCCCCCTTGTTCCAGCAACCCTTCACCCTGCTTCATTGGACTAATGAGCTAGCAGCTCTGGCCAGGCTGCCCTGCTCCTCACCTGTGGAAGTGTTGTCCTTTGCCTAAAAGCCCCAAGGGCACATGGCTTTCTGCTCACTGGTTGCCTCCCACCCAGGGCCCAGGTCCACAAGCAGGGGGAGACCAGCCCCACCCAATTGCGGACAGCCTTGGGCCTCCGTGAGCCTCGGAAGGGAGGCCCCCATCGCCACCACCTGGGGGCATCTCCCAAGGGAGAGGCCTGAGACCCCCAGGGCCCTGTCTATGGCTTTTAACTTTGGGGCGAGAGATCCGTCACGTGCCCGAAAATCACGTTCCACTCTGGGGGCACTGACTCGCGCCTCTCGACATAGCCTGGTTCCCCGAAAATAAGACATTGCTTATATTAATGTTTGCTCCCAAAGATGCGCTAGGTCTTATTTTCACGGGGGTTGTCTTAGTTATCCTGAAAGAAGAATACGGTACACATTTATTATTAAATGAAAATAAAGGAAATTTATTACCTGTATATGGTACGAGAGTGAGGTAGTTGTCAACAAAAAAACAGACAAACTGTGAATCGTGCAGTGTCAACAACTTACTCATTTATTTAATGACAATCTGTCAACATCTTCTGGAACATCAGGACGAGAATCCAATTCCTGAATTTCTGGTGAATTCCTTCCGACTCCATTTCTTTCAGAATCCGTGGAACAAAACTCTCATGTTTAGCCTAGGGGGTGGGTGAGTGGGCGGGGAGGGGGCGCGGCTCCTTTTCGGGGGGATCCCTTCTATTTAATCCAGGAGTAAACCTGTAAGTAGGTCTTATTTTCGGAGGATACGTTATTTTCGGGGAAACAGCGTACATACTGGTCGCTGGGCCTTGAGGGCCGGCTTTCTGCCCCATTCACGGGGAAAGCCCTTCCTTGTGGACGAGGGAATTTGTTGCCGGCATCCATCCTGGACGACGGGAGGACGGGGCTTTTGCGCACACTGGGGACTCTCATCCTCATTCACAGGGCCCCATGGCCTTATCCGCTGGCCCATTTCCAGTGTTGCCTCTGGCCCCAATCCATTCTTGGCTTGGCAGGTTCTGGCTGAAGATCCAGCCTGCCCCCCGAAACCCCAGCGTCCTTGTTTACAGCGCTGCTGCCTGGCACTGGGCCTCATTGGTGACCACCCGCACCCGCCCCCACCCCGGTTTCCCTGGTGACCAGCTTTTCTCCTGCTTAGATCACAATACCCTGCCCTTCACCTGGTCCTGGCCCCGCCCCCTTGTTGACAAGACTGTCTTCAGGTGTTACCCTGGCCCCGCCCCCTAATTTACTTGAGCACCTTCAGCACTGTGCAGGACCTTGCCCCCTTGTTCCAGCAACCCCTCACCCTGCTTCATTGGACTAATGAGCTAGCAGCTCTGGCCAGTCTGCCCTGCTCCTCACCTGTGTAAGTGTTGTCCTTTGCCTAAAAGCCCCAAGGGCACTTGGCTTTCTGCTCACTGGTTGCCTCCCACCCAGGGCTCAGGTCCACAAGCAGGGGGTGACCAGCCCCACCCAATTGCGGACAGCCTTGCGCCTCGGTGAGCCTCGGAGTCCCCCATCACCACCACCTGGGGGCTTCACCCAAGGGAGAGGCCTGAGACCCCCAGGGCCCTCTTTATGGCTTTTAACTTTGGGGAGAGAGATCTGTCACATGCCCGAAAATCACTTTCCACTCTGCAGCCCTGACCCGCTCCTCTGGACATATCCTGTTTCCCCGAAAATAAGACATTGCTTATATTAATGTTTGCTCCCAAAGATGGGCTAGGTCTTATTTTCAGGGTGGTTGTCTTAGTTTTCCAGGAAGAAGAATACGGTACACATTTATTATTAAATGAAAATAAACGAAATTCGTTAACTGTATTGGGTACGAGAGTGAGGTGGTTGTCTACAAAAAAACGGACAAACTGTGAATCCTACAGTGTCAAGAGTTTACTCTTTATTTAATGACAATCTGTCAACATCTTCTGGAACATCAGGACAATAATCCAATTCCTGAATTTCTGGTGAATTCCTTCCGCCTCCATTTCTTTCAGAATCAGTGGATCAAGACTCTCATGTTTAGCCCAGGGGGTGGGTGGGCGGGGAGGGGGCGCGCCTCCTTTTCGGGGGATCCCTTCTATTTCATCCAGGAGTAAACTTGTAAGTAGGTCTTATTTTGGGAGGATATGTTATTTTCTGGGAAACAGGGTACTTACTGGTCGCTGGGCCTTGAGGGCCGGCTTTCTGCCCCATTCACTGGGAGAACCCTTCCTTGTGGATGAGGGAATTTGTTGCCAGCATCCATCCTGGACGATGGGAGGATGGGGCTTTTGCACACAATGGGGACTCTCATCCTCTTTCACAGGGCCCCATGGCCGTATCTGCTCGCCCATTTCTGGTGAATTTCTTGTGACTCCATTTCTTTTAGAATCAGTGGACCAAAATTCTCATGTTTTGCCTGAGGGGGAGGGGCATTATTTTCAGGGGATGCCTTATATTTCACTCAGAAGGAAAGCTGTAAGTAGGTTTTATTTTCGGAGGATATCTTTTTTTTTCGGGGAAACAGAGTACTTACGGGTACCTGGGCGTTGACGGCTGGCTTACTACCCCATTAACTGGGACAGCCCTTCCTTGAGGACAAGGGACGTTCTTGCTGGCATCCAGTCTGGACCACAGGAAAATGGTGCTTTTGTGGCCACTTGGGACCCTCGTCCTCATTCACAGGGCCCCATGTCCTTATCCCCTGGACCACTGCTGGGTGTTGCCGCTGGCCCCAATCCATTCTTGGCTTGTCCGCTTCTGGCTGATGATGGAGCCAGCCCCCCAAATCCCAGCCTCCTCTTTTAGGTCGCTGCTACCTGTCAGTAGGCCTCACTGCCAGCAGGCCTTCCCCCCACTTTCCCCCGTCCCCTGAGTCCTTGGAACCACTCAGGAGTTCAAAACCTTCCCGATATTAACGCTTTATCGACCTTCTCTAGGGCCCCTGGTCTGAAATGAAAGGTCATCATAGCTTTGACTGTGCACTGGGCCTCTAGTACATGAATAAAACTAGATGATTTTAATCTCTCAGGCCTAGTTCACAATTGCCACTTGATGATTTCAACTGCAAGTGGAGTTACATCTTTTCCTATTTTTCCTGTTCTTGTCCTAGTTTAGGCCTCCCTCCCCACCTGTTGGGCCACTGCTCTCTCTGCTTCTCGTCTTGTCCTGTCTTCAAATGTTGTCCTACCTGCAACCATGGTGATCCATTCAACTTAAAACCATCCATTGCCTCCCACCCCATACATGCTTAAAACACTTTTATGACCTCTCATTGTCTTTAAACATAAAGCAGCACGACTCACAGGCTTGTTGTACCCGGTAGACCACCCAACCTAAACTGGTGCCCCCCACAACTTCGCTCACAAACACCTACTTTCATTCCTTGACTCACACTTTTGTGCTTTTGAAAACATTTTTCCTTCTCTTTGCAAATCTCTTTTCCCAACTCGCTGAGTGTCAGGTGCTCTCAACTCAGCTTAAATATCTCTCTGAGCAAACCGCCCTGACCATTGAGTCTAAGACGTTGCCCCTTCATCCCAACCCCCCATGACTCTCTATTTCAGATTACTGATTCCTTACAGCATGTTTAAGTTTGTGGTTATTTTGTCCTGTCTGCTTGCTTTGAGGAGCTCCCTCCGGTCCTGGTCTACAAACTCCATGAGGGGAAGGTAAGCAAGCATGTCCATCCTGTCCATAGTGGGATCCTCAGCACCTAGCCCCATGCCTGCCATCTAGATAATTATATTCTTAAGATAAATTTCTAGAACCAGAATCTGTGCAATCAAAAACATGTCCATTTGTTTGTTTGTTTGTTTATTAAAGTCACAAGTGACAATGTTGAATGTACACTATACTCCTTTTTGGTGGGTTTGGGAAAATAGTAATAGGGAGACTGTATTTTTCAAGAATAACAAAGAGAGAACTTGAGGATCAGCGAAACCAAGATGGTGGCATAGATAAACGCCTAACTGCACCTTGGCACAACAATTTCAAAAAATACAACTAAAATACAAAATGGACATTATCCAGAGCTATGGGAAAGTTGACTGACTGGAAATTCTACAAAAAGAAGGAAAGAGAAAACCAGAAGGAAAATCAGAGGAGCTCTAAAAGCCTAAGGTATGGAGACATGGTGCGTGCGCATGCCCGGAGAGGACAGGGCCGGAGAGGAGGCCGAGGCTGAGTATCTGGCTGGCGTTCTCTAGCATGAATGAAATAAAATCCCCAGACTGGGCTGAACCTCAGAACCGAGACTGCTGAACCCCATTTCTAGACCAGATCCTGGGGATCCAGGCTCAAACAGAGGGAGAAGGGCTGTGAGGCGGAATCCCAGGGGAGCGGCGACAAGCAGAGCCCCCGGAGTCGGGCACATTGCGTGCAGAGTATGGAATGTTGACTCTGATGCTAGATTGCCCTAGTGGGAAGGAAACAAAAGCTCCGGCTGTGCTGAGTCCCAGTTCCAACTGCTCTGAACCCCAGTTCTAGGCCAGTCCCTGGAGACCCAGGCTCAAACAGAGGGAGGGGCTGTGAGGCGGAATCCCAGGGGAGCAGCGAAAGGCAGAGCCCCAGGAGTCAGGCACATTGCACGCAAAGGATGGAACGTTGACTCCTCTGCTAGATTGCGGTTCAGTACAGTTGGAAAGGGTTCAGTGCAATCAGGAATTCCTTTCTCCTCCTGCCATCCTGGCATTCGGCTTCACGTCCATCCAAGCAGAGCACAGAGGCTTCTGCAATTTTGCAAGTCTGATCCTATAAGACTGTCTCCAACACAGAAGGTATCCCATAGTAGACACAGCCGATACCCACATCCAATTGGGCTGAAGGTCAATTCCTCTCAGGGATACCAACAACAATGAAGACTTAGATACAACAAGACTGTACACAAAGTCCACAAAGGGGAGCACCAAGAGTGTCTACCTCAGGTAACTGAGGAGGCTGACCCACTGGGCCATATAGGACACAAAACACACAAAGCCATCCTACCAACTCTGGGAAGCAGCGAAAATGCCAAGACAAGGAAATAGATCTCAAAAGAAAGAGGTGGAGGAGAACAAAAGACTGGATATAGAGTTCAAAACCATGATTATAAGGTTTTCCAAGAATTTCTTAGAAAAGGCCCATAAATTTATTGAGACCCAACTTGAGATTAAACATAAACTGACTGAAATAAAAAATATTATACAGAGACCCAACAGCAAACTGGAGGTCACATGAATAAAGTCAAAGATTTTGAATACAAAGAGCCAAAGGACACTCCTCTGGAGAAACAAGAAGAAAAGAGAACCCAGAAAGTGGAAGATAGTGTAAGGAGCCTCTGGGACAACTTCAAGCGTGCCAACATCAGAATTTTGGGGGTGCCAGAAGAAGAGAGAGTGCAAGATACTGAAAACATTTTGGAAGAAATAATATCAGAAAACTTCTCCCACCTGGTGAAATATTTAGTTTTACATGTACAGGAAGCGTATAGAATCACAAACAAGAGGAATCCAAAGAGGAACACACCATCACACATCATATTTAAAATACAAGGGCAAAATACAAAAAGAGGATCTTACAAACAGCAAGAGAAAGGCAGCTGGTTACCGAGGAGGGAGCACCCATACAACTAACAGCTGATTTCTCAACAGAAACTATACAGGCCAGAAGGGAATAGCAAGAAATATTCAAAGTGATGAATAGCGAGATTGAATCAAGATTACTGTGTCCAGCAAAGTTATCATTCAGAATTGAAGGGCAGAAAAAGAGCTTCACAGATAACAAAACGTTAAAGGAGTTCATCACCACAAAACCAGTATTATATGAAATGCTAAAAGGTATTGTTTAAGAAGAGGAAGAAGTTCAATTGAATTAAAAATCTGAAGAACAGAGTAAACTGGTGAATATAATAGAATCAGGGGTAAGAAAGGGAGTGGATTGATAATTAACAGGGGGAAATGGGTATGTGGGTGCAGAAAGAGACTGGATTAAAATTGTACACCTATAGATGAGGACAATGGCAGGGGGAGAGTAGGAGGAGGTAAGGGCAGAGGGTGGGGCAGGAACCTGGTGGAAGGGAGCTATGAGGGGAAAAAGGAGAAGCAATTGTAATAATCTGAGCAATAAAGATTAAAGAAAAAAAATACTGGGATGATTTTTACTACCTTTACAGTTTATATTTCATGATGTTAAAGAAAATTCAACAATATCTAAATAGTAGAAAATAAACTTATGTGAAAGTAAGTTTAATATGAAAGTTAATGCAACAGATATCATAATTAAAAGTAAGTTTGGCACATACAAAAAAAACCAGCTGTGGCCGAAGCCGGTTTGGCTCAGTGGTAGAGCGTCGGTCTGCAGACTGGAAGGTCCCAGGTTTGATTCCGGTAGAGGGCATGTACATTGGTTACGGGCACATCCCCGGTAGGGGGTGTGTAAGAGGCAGCTGGTCGATGTTTCTCTCTCATCGATGTTTCTAGCTCTCTCTCTCTCTCTCTCTCTCTCTCTCTCTCTCTCTGATGGCAAAGAGATCCAACACAACATCCATGATTTGGTTCTAAATAATGCCTAGCCCAGCCAGAGTGGTTGAGCATCATTCTGGGCACTGACAGATTGCTGTTCGGTTCCTGGTCATGGCATATACCTAGGCCATGGGTATGATCCCTATTCAGGGTGCATACAGGAGGCAACCAATTGATGCTTCTCTCTCACATTGATGTTTCTCTCTCTCTCTCTCTCTCTCTCTCTCTCTCTCTCTCCCCCTCCCTCTGAATTTTTTGGGAAATATTAATTTAACATTTTGAAGCAAGTTCATTTCATTTATTTTTAAATCTTTATTGTTAAAAGTGTTACATATGTCCTCTTTTTATCCCATTGACCACTTCGAGCCAATCTCTGCCCTTTCCCCAGGCCTTCACCACCCTATTGACTATGTCTCTGGGTTATGCATATGTGCATACAAGTTCATTGGTTGATCTCTTCTCACTTCAAATATTTTTGTGTTTTTTTTTTAAGGTTGATGCCTACCCACTTGCTCACTCCGATCTGTTCTCTCTCTTGCTCAGGTCACATGGAGGAATAAGCCTCTGTGCTGTGAGCTGCTATCTGGAGAGACCCACATGGCCTAGAACTGAATGAGACCAACAGAGGGCAAGTCAGGCCTTCCATGCAAACTGAATCCCAAAGTCCCTGGACTCAGCTCAGATCCTGCCTCAGCTGAGCCATGCTGATTCCTTGTCACAGATGTGTGAGCTAATAACTGTGTACTTGTTCAGTCTGTAGTGTGGGGGGACTCTGAGCAATATATCACTAGCACAGTCATCCCACACCTGGCGCTGGCCCTGCCCCTCTTTCTCCCTCATTTTTCTCCTCCTAGCTGCCTCCAACCCCCATCCCCTCAATTCAAACACACTCTGCCTCCCGTTTCAAGGATGGCTGTGAAACTTAGGAAAGGACCTGGAAAGTAGAACCAAACCGAAAAGTGTAATTTGTAATAGGAACCAGCATGTGTTGAGACCACAGTTCTGAGCTTCCAAAGTAAGGAGATGCACCACCCAAGGTGGGTGGCTGCCCCTCCAGGCCCATTGCTAGTGCGCACAAGTGCACTAACCATCATCATGGACCTCTAAGGTAGACGGCCCCCTTGATTTTCAGACCTCCATTTATTTCACATAGCTGTCATAGGCTTCCATTTTGAAATCAGGATTAAGAGGGTAGACAAGTTCTTATTCATCTTTCTTATTTAGGAATCACATCCTAAAGAAAGTATGTAAATGTTCCCATGCTGGGCTCACATTCTCAGTGCTAAGGTCCTCGGGATCAATGGTAGGACTCATCACACTCCATTAGAATTTCCTTTCTATCCACGTCAACCAATGGGGCTGATCTCCTTGAGAGCAGGGAGCCTGGGTGAGGTCCAAAGTTAATACCCATTTGCCCTGAGACAGTGTAGCTTGAGCCATGGCAGGGTGCCAGACAAGGCTGTTAGTCTATCCTCACCAGGATGGATCAGAGCAAATAAGAGAATAGATGTAAAGGGAGAAGCCAGGCTGCCTTCACAACCTCATTCAGCCTCGGGGCATGAGAAAGAACTGCTGACCTCAGAGGAGATGAGGAAGCGGTGCCTGGGGAGGAGGTGGATGTGGACCCCGGGCCCTGGGACATTCCCTGTCCCTTTCAGCAGACGGCCTTCTGCTCACAGGATGCCTCCCATCCAGGGGCCAGGTCCACAAGAATGGGGAGACCAGCCCCTCCTTTCGGAGAACCGTGGGCCTACATGAGCCCCAGGGGCCCCCATCGCCCCCACCACGGGGCAACTCACAATGGAGTGTCCTGCAACCCCTACAGCCCTGTCTATGGGCTTTGAAATCCGGGAGAGAGCTATGACAACTCCCCGAAAATCACTTTCCACTCTGGGGGCACTGACCCACCCCTCCTGAGGTACTTAGTCGTGCCCAGGCCCTGAGGGCCGGCTTTCTGCCCCATTCACAGGAACACCTTCTTGCTGGCATCCAGTCTGGCTCACGGGAAAGTGGGCTTTTGAGGCCACTTGGGATCCCCATCCTCATTCACAGGGCCTCATGGCCTTATCCACTGAACCATTTCCAGGTGTTGCCCCTGGCCCCAACCAATTCTTAGCTTGGCCACTTCTGGCTGATCACCTAGCCTGCCCCGCAAAATCCCTAGCCCCCTTGTTTACATCACTTCTGCTGGGCAGCCAGCTCTAGGGCCAGCAGGCCTTTCCCCCGTGTCCCTGCCCACCAGCCTTTCTCATGCTTAGGTCACAATTCCTGGCTCTTCACCTGGCCCCACCCCCCCTTGTTGACATGACTGCCTTCAGCTGTTCACCTGGCCCCCCCCCCCCCCCCTCGTTGAATTACCAGCTTCAGCTCTAGGCATTGCCCAGGCCCCTTACTCGAGTAGCCCCACCCCCTCATTCATTGGACAAATGAGCGAGCAGCACTGGCCAGGCTGCCTGCTCCTCACACACGGGGGCCTACCGCCCCCCTTCTGGAAGTGGTGTTCGGTGACTAAAAGCCCTAACTGCAGATGGCCTTCTGTTCACAGGTTGCCTCCCACCCAGGGGCCAGATCCACAAGAATAGGGAGACCAGCCCCCCCCCCCTTCGGACAGCCATGAGGCTCCATGAGCCCCGGGGGCCCCCATCTCCACCACCATGGGGCATCTCACAATGGAGTGACCGCGATCCCCACAGCCCTGTCTATGGGCTTTGACATTGGAGAGAGAGCTGTGTGAAGTCCCCGAAAATCACTTTCCACTCTGGGGGCACTGACCCACCCCTCCTGAGGTACTTACTGGTTGCCCGGCCCTGAGGGCCAGCTTTCTACCCCGTTCATGGGGAATGCCCTTCCCTGAGGACAAGGGACCTTCTTGCTGGCATCCAGTCTGGACCACAGGAAGGTGGGGCTTTTGTGACCACTCAGGACCCCTGTCCTCATTCACAGGGCCCCATGGCCTTTTCCACTGGACCACATCCTGGTGGTGCCCCTGGACCCTATCCATTCTTGGCTTGGCCGCTTCTGGCTGATCATCTAGCCTGCCCCCCAAAACTCCCAGCCCCCTTGTTTAGGTCCCTATTGTCGGGCAGCTGTCCTCACAGCCAGTAGGCCTTTTCCCCATGTCCCTGGCGACCAGCTTTTCTCCTGCTTAGGTCACAATTGCTGGCTCTTCACCTGGCCCCGTCCCCTGGTTGTCTGACTGCCTTCAGCTCTTGGCCTGGCCCCGCCCCCTTGTTCCAGAAACCCCCATCAGCCCCGCCACGGGGCAGCTCACAACGGAGTGTCCTGCGATCCCCACAGCCCTGTCTATGGGTTTTGACATCCGGGAGAGAGTTGTGTCAAGTCCCCGAAAATCACTTTCCACTATGGGAGCACTGCCCTGCCTCTTCCAAGGATACTTACTGGTTATTGGCTGTGACGAAGTATGGACATTGGAAGTGTAGCTCAGTTAGCTGTGTTTCTTCGTGTTTGCCACACGGATTTCAACATGTTTGAGGAATTATTGGAACTAGTACTGATGCATAGCACTAGCACAGGACAAGATGTATTTAATTATGTTTTTCAACTTCTGCAAAAATACAATCTAACTCTCTCAAAATTAATTTCTATAGCTACAGATAGAGCTCCTTTGATGGCCAGAAAAAACAATGGTTTCATGGCATTAAGCAAAAAAAAAAAAAAAAAAAAAGTGAAATTTATGATGGATCCAAGATTCAGTATACACATGCATTATACATCAAGATTTATTATGCGTGAAGATAATAAACATGGAAAATGTGATGACATATACCAAAAAATGTATCAATTTCATAAGATTTCAAAGTTTAAATCAGCGACAGTTCTCTACTTTCTTAAGCGAATTAGCGAATATTCTGGCTCGTCCTATAATATTCCTTCAAAAATTATTTAATATAACTTATTTTGAAAATAGTCAAAAATTTGCATATGAAATTATTTCCATGTTTGGAAGTACTTATCGGTGTGAGCAGTTATTACAATTATGAAAGGGAATAAGCCTCCTGTCAGGTCCAGAATTACCGACGCTCGCATGAGGTCAGTTTGGAAAGTAATCACTGTGAACAAGATTTCCCCCCAAGTAGGAAAGATAGTCGCAGAGAAGACATGCCAAGATTTTAGGAAGAAAACATTAATTTTATCATTGCTCTTGTCCTTTTTGTTTTTACAGTATACTTATGTTTCTATGAAAATTGGAGCTTTTTTTTTTCTTTTGCAGTCCTCATAAACTTAAACCTTGCTTATTTGGCCCGTTAGCCTTTGAGTTTACCGTGCTTGATTTAGACTGTCTCAGGATTTTTATCTTGTCACATTACTACAGGAACGCAGTGTAATAAACCACACCAAAACCTAGCTCCCTAAAAGAAAAAATAAAGGTCTATGTCATATAATTAACAAAATTTAAAGGTACAATTTTAATTACGAACCACAAAGAAGACCGTTTTTGGCCAGGTGAGAATAAGTCCTTCTCCGGCCACCAGGCGGCGCAGCGCTCGGCCGGGCCGCCACGCTGCCTGCAGGTGCAGGATCCCGCGGCGGTCACGCCAAGAGAAGATGCTCCGAGAGGGCATCTTGCATCGTATTAGTCTTTTATTGTATAGATTATTGTATAGGGTTGTTATATAGGTTATTGTGTGGGGTTATTGTATGGGTTATTGTGTAGGTTATTGTATAGGGTTGTTATATAGGTTATTGTGTGGGGTTATTGTATGGGTTATTGTGTAGGCTTATTGTTAAGTTATTGTATAGGGTTGTTATATGGGTTATGCTGTGCTTCACATCTCTGTGGCTATTTCACAGCTGCACTCTAAGGCGCCTGAGGGGGCAGGCGGGTTCACTGTGACAACGAAACAGCTGCTGTCAGAGCAAAGGTAGTTACACCAGCCCCGCCCCCAGGGCGTGGTTTTAATCCGATGAACAAAACGTCTACCTCTCCGAGGACACGCCTAGATTTCAAAGGGCAGACTCGGCCGCCAGCCAGGATCCGCCCGGCTATCGCGAGAGCAACCTCAGCCTTTCCCACACAAAACGCAGTGGAACTCTCGCGAGAGCAGCCTCTAAAGTGGATCACGGTAACGGAGAGAACTCTCGCGAGAGCGAGGGCGACAGGGAGAGCGAACCCCCACCCCACCCCCACCCCCTGAGAGTACTTGGCGCCCGGGAGCGGAGAAACATGGCGGAGCCGTCCTGGCGCCGGCTGAACCCGCACCTGGAGCGCGACGTGCGGGAGCTCGTCCGCCACGTGGCGGGCCTCCGGGACGATGCAGACCCTAACTTCCAGCTCTGCCTGCACTTTGCCTGGTCCAACTTCAGGTGGGGGGCGCGGCGGCACGGGGCGCGGGCTGTGCGGTTCTCCTCGTCCCTCCCCGGCGTCTCCCCATAGGACAGTCCGGCCCTAGGGACCTCCCGCCTAACGCACTGGTAGTGCAGCTTCCCGACCTACCTAGTTTAAACACTTAAATGAAGTGAGAGCTCCCATTGTCCTTTACGGGAGATGTAAATTAGACAATACTGTTAGGATTATTATCTGTGATGGAATTTTATTACTAAAAGAATGTTAGTGTTAATATCCCAGATTAATTTCAATAGAAATCTTGAATACCGGACAGTTTTTCAAAATCAGTGATCTTGAGTTTCAACCTTAATGAGCATACATGAAGTTCCTACTTGATTTACAATGAGAATAGACAACGAGGTAGAAGTCCGCCGAGTTTCTGAAATAATAAACTCAGTTCTTAAATATAACTTAACAGAATGTTTTTTCTACAAATTGAATGAGGTTTTTTTTTTTTTTTTTGCTTTTATTTTTTATTGATCGTATTGGGGTGACATTAGTTAATAAACTAATGTAGGTTTCAGGTGTACAATAATATACTACACCGCCCCAAGTCAAGTCTCCTTCCATCACCATTTATTTCCCCTATACCCTTTTCTTCCTCCCCCAACTTATTTTTCTTTTTCAATTACAGGTGACATTCAATATTATTTTATTAGTTTCAAGTGTACAGCATACTAGTAGGTATTTATGAAGTTTCCTAAGTGATCTCCCTGTAAGTTTAGTTCCCACCTAGCACCGTAGTAGTTATTGCAGTGTTATTGACTATACTGGAGGCCCAGACCCGGAGGGGTCCCCCAGCCGGACCTGCACCCTCTCAGTCTGGGAGCCCTCAGGGGATGTCCTGACCGAGTCTGGGAGAGAGGCTCCTGCCACTGCCAGTAAGCCTGGCGGCCATGAGCCCTGCTCCTGCATTGACCATCTGCCCCCTGATGCACAGTCACATGATAGCAACCGGTTGTTGTGCCATTTGGTTGATTTGCATATTAACCTTTTATTATATAGGATTCCTATGCAGTACTTGACGTCCCCGAAACTATTTCATAACTGCCAATTTGTGCTTCTTAATCTCTCACCTTTTTCACCCAGTCTTCCTCTGGCAAACATCAGTTTGTTCTCTGAGTTTGTTTCTATTTTGTTTGTTCATTTTGCTCTTTAGATTCCAAATATAAGTGAAATCATATGGTATTTGTCTTTGTCTGTCTGACTTTTTCACTTTGCATAATACATTCTAGGGCCATTGCTATTGTCACAAATGGTAAGATTTCATTCTTTTATTTTACTGGTATTTTTTTTAAGAAAGAAACATTGCTTTGTTGTCCTACTTATTTATGCATTTACTATTGCTTCTTTTTATTTCTTTTATTATTTTTTTAATAAATCTTTATTGTTCATATTATTACAAATGTTCCTCATTTTTTTCCCTTCATTGCTCCCCTCCACCAGGTTCCCACCCCACCCTCTGCCCTTTCCCCACCCCCCATTGTCCTCATCCATAGGTGCACAGTTTTTGTTCAGGCTCTTCCCGCACCCCCCCACTCCCCTTTTTCCCCGAGAATCGTCAGTCCACTCCCCTTCCATACCTCTGATTCTATTACATTCACCAGTTAATATTGTTCATCAGATTTTTTAATTCCCTTGGTTTTTAGATTCACTTGTTGATAGTTACGTATTTGTTGACCATAATTTTTATCTATATCTTCTTCCTCTTCCTAAAGAACCCCTTTCAGCAATTCATATAATTCTGGTTTGGCGGTGATGAACTCCTTTAGCTTTTTTTATTTTATTTGTGAAGCTCTTTATCTGTCCTTCGATTCTGAGTGGTAGCTTTGCTGGGTAGAGTATTTTTGGCCGTAGGTTCTTGCTATTCATCACCTTGAATATTTCTTGCCATTCCTGTCTGGCCAGCATGGTTTCTGTTGAGAAATCAGCTGACAATCGTACGGGTGCTCCTTCATAGGTAACTCCCTGCTTTGCTCTTGCTGCTTTTAATATTCTCTCTGTCTTTTGCTCTTGGCATTTTAATTATGATGTGTCTTGGTGTGGTCCTCTTTGGGTCCCTTTTGTTTGGGGTTCTGTGCTCTTCCTGGACTTGTAAGTCTATTTCTTTTACCATGTAGGGGAAGTTTTCTGTCACTATTTCTTCCAGTATTCTCTCAGTATCTTGGTCTTTCTCTTCTTCTGGGACCCCCATAATTCTGATGTTGGTTTGTTTGAACTTGTCCCAGAGGTTTCTTACACTATCTTCAACTTTCTGGATTCTCTTATCTTCTTGCTTCTGTGGAGGAGTGTCCTCTGGCCCTTTGTGTTCCAAATCTTTGACTTGATTCTTGCGATCTTACATTCTGTTTTTAGGACTCTGTATGTTTTTTATTTCAGACAATGTATTCTTTATTTCTAGTTGATCCCTTTTCATATCCTCATAGATCTCGTTTATTTTATCGGCCTTTTCTAGGAAATTCTGTTTTTAGGACTCTGTATATTTTTTATTTCAGACAATGTATTCTTTATTTCTAGTTGATCCCTTTTCATATCCTCATAGATCTCGTTTATTTTATCGGCCTTTTCTAGGAAATTCTTGAAAAACCTTATAAGCGTGGTTTTGAACTCTATATCCAGTCGCTTCTTGTCTTCCATTTCTTTTGTTTGTGATCTGTTTCCTTCTCTCGGCATTTTCACAGCTTCCCTGAGTTGGCAGGGTGGCTTTGTGTGCTAAGGTGTCCTATATGGTTGAGTGGGTCAGCCTCCCAGTTACCTGAGGTGGACAGTCTTGCTGTAGCCCTTTGTGGGCTGTGAGTGCAGTCTTGTTGTTAAGCCTTGCTTGTTGGTATCACTGGGAAGCGTTGATCTCCAAGCCAATTGGCTACGAGGATCAGAAGTGTCTCAGCTTTGATGGGGTGGAGTCTCGAGGTGGCACAGCCAAGCTTTGGTGAATCCCACAAGATTGGTTGCAGGCACACGCACCTCTTTGGTATAGGCACAGACAAGCTCCAAAGCTGTCTGTCCCTCCCATGGAGAGTCCTATTCGCTGCGAACAAGAAAACTAGTCACTGGAAGGGCTTCTGTGCTCCGCTTGGATGGGGCAGAGTCTTGGGTGGTGCAGACAAACTATATTCAGCTCCTCCCTACAAGGGGTCTGGTTTCTGAATCCCGCAGTAATGGCTGCTGGCTTCACACACTGCCGAGAGATCTCTGCCCACTGCCTGACAGTCTGGCCTCTCCCTATCTGGGGCTGTCTATCAGAACAATAGGGTGGTTCTGTTTTCCTCCGAACAAGAAAACCAGCTGCACATTAGCTGTCCACCCTCTCCGCGGGCACAGGGAGTAAGCCAGTAGCGAACTTGGCCCGCTCTCTCCGCGCTCCGCAAGCAAGCCAGCAGCGAAGTCTGGCAGCCACCTTTTCGCGCACAGTTCTCCTCACCTTCACAGTTCCTGAGGTTCAGCGTGCCTTCTCGTTCCCAGATGGTAGAGCCTCCTCTCAGCCAGCCAGCCAGCGCTTCAGGGCGCTGTTTCCTATTTTCCAGTTCTAAATTTAAATTTGTGTGGTAGGCTGCATTTGTGTGTCGACCCTAGGCCGCCATCTTGGTTTCTCTCCTATCACCCTGTTTCCCTGAAAATAAGACAGTGTCTTATATTAATTTTTGCTCCCAAAGATGCACTAGGTCTTATTTTCAGGGGATGTCTTATTTTTCCATGAAGAAGAATACGGTACACATTTATTGTTAAATGAAAATAAAGGAAATTTATTACCTGTATACGGTACGGTAGTACGGTAGTTGTTAACACAAACCAGGCAAACTGTGAATCCTACAGTATCAAGAATTTACTCATTTATTCAGTGACAATCATCATCATCTTCTGGAACATCATCATAACAATCCAATTCCTAAATTTCCTGGTGAATTTCTTGTGACTCCATTTCTTTCAGAATCAGTGGACCAAATCTCTCATGTTTAGCAATAGCACTGTCTTTAAATGAGTACTTCTTGTCAAGGTAGCCTGCTCGCAGTGCATTTGCAATGCAACTGTCAGTGATTTTCTCCCATGAATTCTTTTTTTTTTTTTTAATATATTTTATTGATTTTGTACAGAGAGGAAGGGAGAGAGATAGAGAGTTAGAAACATCGATGAGAGAGAGTCATCGATCAGCCGCCTCTTGCACACCCCCTACTGGGTATATGCCTGCAACCAAGGTACATGCCCTTCACCGGAATCGAACCCGGGACCCTTCGGTCCCCAAGCCAACGTTCTATCCATTGAGCCAAACCGGTTTCGGCTTCTCCCATGAATTCTTCACCCAAGTCACAACTTCTTGCAGTTTAGGTTTCACAAAGTTTCCACACTGATTTCTCTCCATTCTATTTTCAATGTAGTCATTCATTTTCATGCTCAAATTGTCTTTGAATGGCTTGTTTATTGCAATATCAAGAGTGTGGAGATAGGTCGTCATTCCTGCAGGAATCATTACCTGATCTATTTTTCTTTCATGAAGAAATGTCTTCATGTCTTTAGCGCAGTGAGTGCTGGCTGCATCCCAGACTAGCAGACTTCTTTGGCTCCCTCGCATAACAAGCAGCAGCATTAAATTGACCCACTTCCTTATAACTGCTTGTGTGGCCCAGGCTTTTTCAGTTTCAAGAATAAAAACACCCAAAACACATTCAATCTTTTCCTTCTTGCCCTTAGAAATGATTAAAGGTGGGATTTTAGTGCGATCCAGACGAATTGCCAAAATACAGAAAACACGTGCTCTTTCGTAAGCAGTGGAGGGAATGTACACTAAGGAGGCCCCCCGCTGTCCAATAGTTGTTTGAGATGATTGGCCCATAAACACTGAAGTTTCATCCATAGCAATCATGTTGGAAAGATTGTATTTAGAGAAGTCAGCATCATCAATAAAGGACTATTAAAAGTGCTCGTTTAATAACTTGAGTATCTTCCAACCTAAACAATGTTGTAGATCTTCTTAAAAACAGTTCACTTCGCTGAAGGAAATTATTCAGCCAGTGTTGTGATGCTTTGAAGTCTTCAGGGGCTATGTCAAACTGTGGTGCCATTGCAAGGGCAAATTCTTGAATCTCAGCCCTATTCACAACCAAAGCCTTTGCTCTCCTGTCAGCAACCCATTCACAGATCAGGTCTTCCAGCTCGGAAAATAATGGTTGCCGACCTGATCCACACTTGCGCTTTTTAGCATTTCCCTTGTCCACTTGTTCAATGAGGTTACCATACTCTGCTCACCATTTTCGGACCAATCGGATACTCAACATCTTCTCTTTGCAGAAAGCAGTAAGATTTTGGCCCCAAGAGTCTTCCACGATTCCTTTCTTGTACTCCACGGAGTAACTTTTTCTTTTTGCGCTCATTTCTAGGGGTAAAAAAAAGGAATTGGGGTATCAAGTTGGGGGGAGGGGGATCACTTAGAATGACACAGGAGGGATCAGAGGAGGGAATCAAAATGGCACAGGAGAATCAGAGGGGGGATTACCATTTTAGTATCCCCTTTTGATCCTCCTGTGTCATTTTGATTGCCCCCTCTGATCCTCCTGTCATTTTAAGTGATCCCCCTCTCACCACCCCTGTGCCACTGAACACCTTCACCAGACATCCCCGCTACCCCTTTATCAGACAATTACCCCCTGGGGCCTGCCTGGGGACTGTCACTGGGCTTGCTGGGGCCTGGATCTGGGCTAGAGCAGGGTCTGCCACTGAGAACCTTCAGTCATCATGAGGGTGGCCACGAGCATCAGGTAGTGTCATCAGAAACAGACCAGCATCCACCTTCGCCGCGTCCTGTCTGCTCTAATCCTCTTGTTCTTCTAAAGCATCTGCAAAAGTCTCCTCCTCTCTCTCTCCCGGCGCTCACCGCTCGCTTCTACCTCCGCTCCAACTCCACACAACAGTGACGTCAGGACTCCGCGTAAAGTCACTGGTTGCTAGACGCCAGTTGGGGCAGCCCTAGCAACCAGTTTATGGTAAATTAATTTTCATTCTGAGACAGAACCTGGGGGGCCTTATTTTCCGGGGGGTGCCTTATATTTTCGGGGGGTGCCTTATATTCACTCAGAAGGAAACCTGTAAGTAGGTCTTATTTTCGGAGAATGTTTTATTTTCAGGGAAACACGGTAGTTGCTTCTTATATGTGATCAGAGATTGAACTCACAACATTACTCTAACTAACTGAGCTACTTGGCCAGGGCAAGATTTCATTCTCTTTATGGCCGAGTAATATACCGTTCTACATATGTATTACGTCTTTCTCTAATCATCTATCATTTGGGTTGCTTCCGTATCCTGGCTACTGCAAGGACAGAAACTAAAATGTGTATTTAAAGTAATTTTTCTATTAATCTTTTTAAATGGCAGTAAGTAGATGGACAACATAATTTTAGAGTTGGAAAAGGACTAAGAAGTTACTGCTTCCTTTTATACTGTGAGCAACTAAATTATAATAGGTGAATTATGTTCCAATCAGCTATTTAGGGGGTAGAATTAATGTTATTTAGAAGTGTAATTTACTTCAAGGTTCAGATTGTAGGCTTTGATACTAAAAAAAAAAAAAGGAAAACAAAAGTCAATGAGCTATGCTATCTGTATCCTCCTATCTAACAAAAGAGTAATATACAAATAGACCATCACCAAAACACAAGATGGCCTCCCCCAGGGGGTCAAAGATGGCTGCCCCCATGTGGATACAAGATAGCCACCTCAAGAGGGCCTGCAGGGGAGGGCAGTTAAGAGTGACCAGCCCTGCAGGGGAGGGCAGTTATGGGCGATCAGGCCATCAGGGCAGGGCAGTTGAGAGAGACCAGGCTTGCAGGGGAGGGCAGTTATGGGCGATCAGGCCATCAGGGCAGGGCAGTTGAGAGAGACCAGGCTTGCAGGGGAGGGCAGTTGGGGGAGACCAGGCATGCAGGGGAGGGCAGTTGGGGGAGACCAGGCATGCAGGGGAGGGCAGTTGGGGGAGACCAGGCATGCAGGGGAGGGCAGTTGGGGGAGACCAGGCATGCAGGGGAGGACAGTTAGGGGTGACCAGGCCGGCAGAGGAGCAGTTAGGCATCAATCAGGCTGGCAGGGGAATGGTTAGGGGTGATCAGGCTGGCAGGCAGAAGCGGTTAGGGGCAATCAGCAGGCAGCCAGGTGAGCAGTTGGGAGCCAGCAGTCCTGGATTGTGAGAGGAATGTCTGACTGCTCATATATGGCTGACCTAGTCAGACATCCCTCAAGTGGTCTGAGTTTGGAGAGATTGCAGGCTGGGCTGAGGGACACACACACCCCCTGTGCATGAATTTTGTGCACCGGGCCTCTAGTGTATATATAAAAGTCTAAGTGACCAGCCGACTAGATGGCAGGTATGATGTGCACTGACCATCAGGGGGCAGCTGCTCAACACAGGAACTGCCAAGTGACAGCAATTTTGCAGACTTCCCTCTTGCACTCCAGGACCTCTCGGGGGATGTTGGACTGCCAGTTTTGGCCCGTTCCCCACAGGCCACGCTGAGGGACCCCACCTGCTGGAAGGATCCTGCTCACTCTGCAGACACCCTTTGAGCCATGGCCCCAGGTGTGGCCAGCCAGGAAGGGACTACGGGAGATTGGCTCCAGGGCATGTCCAACCCTTCTCGCTCCTCCAGCTACCTTCAATGCACACAGATCTGTGCACTGGACCTCTAGTAACTTTAAGATGCTTTAACCTACCAGGAAAATGAACAATTTGAATTTGCTTTTTTAGAATTGTGGCCATGTTGTAGGCCCTAGAACTTCAGAGAGAGTGAAATGTGGTCTCTGTCCTTAAGGAAGAAAGAGATGAAAGTTAATTATATATGATGATGATAGGGATTCTTAACATGAGGGCCTGAAGATAGAATTCGGGTGTTCTAAATTTGGACAAGAAAAAGTTCACTCTAACCTTTAAAAGGTAGCATTTCTTTCGATTATGAATGAAAGCAACAAGCTTACCTATGAGTGTGTCACTATTAGAAATCACATTTCATATCCTATCTAATAAAAGTAACATGCAAATTGACCATACCTCTGCTATACCCCCCAACCCCCACCCACCAGCCAATCAGGAGTAATTATGCAAATTAACCCAACCAAGATGTCTGTGGTCACTGAGCAAGCAGGAGGCTTGGGTTTCCCCAGCAATGGAGGAAGCCAAACTTCCAGCACATCGTGGCCGGCCCTGGCCTCCACTCAAGGCTACAAAGTTTCAATTATAGAAGATAAATAAATCCCAACAAAAATGGCTGTGGCCATGGAGCAAGCAGGAGGCTTGGCTCCGCTCCAGGCTACGAAGTTTCAATTATAGAAGATAAATAAATCCCAGATACCAGAGCCTCCACTTGGGCCGCCAGGGGGCGTGGCAGGCTTGCAAACCACCAAAGGCTCCTCACTCAGGTCGCCCCACTCATCAATGGAACCCCTACCCTGATCCAGGACACCTTTAGGGCAAACCAGCCAGGCCTCTATCCTATCTAATAAAAGAGTAATATGCAGATCGACCATCACTCCAACACACAAGATGGCTGCCCCCACGTGGTCAAAAATGGCTTCTCCCATGTGGACACAAGATGGCCACCACAAGATGGCCAGCAGGGGAGGGCAGTTGGGAGGGACCAGGCCTGCATGGGAGAGCAGTTAGGGGCAAACAGGCTGGCAGGGGAGTAGTTAGGCATCAATCAGGCTGGCAGGGGAGTTGTTAGGGGGTGATCAGACTGGCAGACAGAAGCGGTTAGGGGCAATCGGAAAGGCAGGCAGACAAGCAGTTGGGGGCCAGCAGTCCTGGATTGTGAGAGGGTTGTCCCATATCCGAGAGGGTGCAGGCTAGGCTGAGGGACACACACACTATCATTACCCCCCCACCCCCGTGCACAAATTTCTTGCACTGGGCCTATAGTCATATTATAGTTGCAGATATTTCTAATATTGTTTATGTCTCGCTTTAATGGTAGTATGGATCCACTGCTATATCTTTTTTTTTTTTTTACATTTTTTTATTAAATTATTATCTGTGTACATATTTTAACATTGCCCCTCCCTCCCCAGAGTTTTGTGTCCATTGGTTGTACTTATATGCATGTATACAAGTCCTTCTGTTGATCTCTTATCTCTTCCAGACCTCCCCCCCAGAGACAGTAAAGCAACAACAGTCTGCTTGTTGCTTTACTGTCTCTGTATCTATCTTTTGGCTCATCAGTTTATAATGTTCTTTATTATCCATAGATGAGTGAGGTCATGTGGTGTTTCTCTTTTATTGACTGGCTTATTTCACTCAGCATGATGTTCTCCAATTCCATCCAGGTTGCTGCAAATGATGAAAATTCCTTCTTTTTATGGCAGCATAGTATTCCATTGTGTAGATGTACCATAGTTTTTTGATCCAATCATCTGCTGACGGGCACCTGGGCTGTTTCCAGATTCTAGCTATTGTAGATTGTGCTGCTATAAACATAGGAGTGCATATATCCTTTCTGATTGGTGTTTTTAGCTTCTTGGGATATATTCCTAGGAGTGGGGTTACTGGGTCAAATGGGAGTTCCATTTTCAGTTTTTTGAGGAAACTCCACACTGTTCTCCACAGTGGTTGCACCAGTCTGCATTCCCACCAGCAGTGCACGAGGGTTCCTTTTTCTCCGCAACCTCGCCAGCACTTGTCGTTTGTTGATTTGTTGATGTTGGCCATTCTGACAGGTGTGAGATGGTACTGCATTGTTGTTTTGATTTGCATCTCTCTCCACTGCTATATCTTAATGCTTTAAAAAGGAATGTTTCTTACTTATCACAAACTTAAAAATACTTCACAACTGTATTTCAGTATACTTGGTTTCCTTTGTATTTCATTTTATGATTTAAGAGAGGGGAATCCTGACTCTTCACTGGGCTTTATTATGCCATAAAAAAAAATTAGGAACAGTATAGGATGTGCTATGCTGGGCTTAAATACAGGCCATTATGGGAAGTCAGAGAATCCAGAGGACAGGTGGGGGTGGTTTGGGATGGCCTGCGTCCTGAAAGGCCCCTTGAGCGCTCCCTGAGATGCATGGTGGTTTGCCTGGATGACGGGGGTGAAAGAGTGAGTGGAGCACTGCTGAGCATAGCTGAGTGTAGGGTGTTCGGAGACACGGAGGGCAGTGATACTGGTCTGCTGAGGTAGATGACAAGATTGATGTAAGAATTGCATTTGTCTTCTAGATTTCATCGTTTCTTGGATGTCAACAGTCATAAAGTAGAAAAGACAGTAGAAGGGTAAGTCAGTTTATATGTGTATATGTAAATATTCAAAATATGTGTATTTTTATAGATATTTTTGTTAATTTAACTTTCAGTACATTTTTTTAAATATATTTTAGAATTTATGAAAAATTCATCATTCATTCTGATCTCGGTAAAGCTGCCAGTTGGAAGCGATTAACTGAGGAATTTCTAAATGCTTCGCTCCCGAACATACAGGAAATAAAGGTAGGCGTTATATTGTGAGAGCTCTCTTGTGTATTTTGCCATTTCCAGTCTGATTATTTTCAACTACTTTCTGTTGATTAAATATTAATTTTTAAGTATTGTTCACGGGCTAGAGCAGAATATGCTGGAAACTGACCTAAGTATTGTCATGAAGCCCAGTGTGTGTGCTTCAGGCTTGAAATAAAAGAAGAAGCATGTGTTTGTTGAATCATCTCAGCCCCAGCCTGCTGTGAAAATTGAGATAAGAGCCCTGGCTGGTGTGGTTCAGTAGATAGAGCATCAGCCTGCAGACTAAAGGGTCCCAGGTTCAATTCCAGCCAGGGACACATGCCTGGGTTGTGGGTTCAATACCCCCAGTAGGGGATGTGCAGGAGGCAGCCAATCAATGATTCTCTCTCATAATTGATGTTTCTATCTTTCCATCTCCCTTCCTCTCTGAAATAAAAAAAAATATATGTGTTTTTTTGTTTTTTTTAGAAAATTGAGATAAGAAATTGACATAAATAATAGCACTGTTTAGCTATCTCAGGTCTTTTAAATTGCTTCTCAGCACTTGGCAATAGGAACTTCCTATAGAATGCTCATTAGATGCCAAGTGCTATTGTGAGCACTCTCAGTCGTGGGTCCCCAAGATCACCTTTAGGCTTGATGATGCCCTAGAGAAATTCACAAAACTTTAAAAAAAACTGCAGAGAGGAAGAGAGAGGGATAGAGAGTTAGAAACATCGATGAGAGAGAATCATCGATCAGCTGCCTCCTGCACACCCCCCACTGGGGATATGCCCGCAACCAAGGTACATACCCTTGACCGTAATCAAACCTGGGACCCTTGAGTCGGCAGGCCGACGCTCTGTCCACTGAGCCAAACCGGTTTTGGCGGTATTGGTCTTTTTCTAACTGGCTTATTTCACTTAGCATAATATTCTCCAGGTCCATCCAAGCTGTCATTAAGGGTAAGAGCTCCTTTTGTACATTCCTATAGTATTCCATTGTGTAAATGTACCACAGTTTTCTTACCCATTTATCTATTGACTACAAGCCCAGTGCATGAAATTCATGCATAGGTAAGGTCCCTAGGCCTGGCCAGCGATCAGGACCGGTCAGGGCCTTTCTTGGTAGTTAGGGAACATCATAGTGAGTGATCGAACTCTCAGTCGAACTCCAGAGGGGACTTTGCACATGAGCCTTTTAAAGGGATAGAAGTAGAAACAGAGACAGAGACAGAGACAGACATAGACATAGACATAGACATAGACATAGACATAGACATAGACATAGACAGGCAGTTGGGCTGTTTATAGATCTTAGCTATTGTAATTAATGCTGCTATGAACATAAGGTTGCATATTCTTTCTCATTGTGTTTTGGGATTTTTAGGATATATTCATAGAAGTGAGATTGCAATGTCAACAGGCAGTTCCATTTTTTATTTTGATTTTTTAATAAACTCCATACTTTTTTCCATAGTGGCTGCACCAGTCTGCATTCCCATCAACAGCATATAAGGCTACCTTTTCTCCACATCCTCACCATGAGCACTTGTGGCTTGTTAATTTATTGATGATAGTCATTCTGGCAGGTGTAGGGTGATATATTATGCAGTTTTAATTTACATCCCTCTGATGATTAGTAACTTTGAGCATCTCTTCATAATTCTATTGGCCATCTGTATGTTGTCTTTGGAAGTGTCTATTCAGATCTTTTGCCCAATTTTAATTGCATTGTTTGTCTTCCTGGTGTTGAGTTGTGTGAGTTCTTTGTATATTCTGGAAATTAACCCCTTATCATACGTATCATTGGCAAATATGTTCTCCCATACATTAAGTTCCCTTTTAATTTTGTTAGTGGTTTGTTTTGCTGTGTAGAAGCTTTTTAGTTTGCTGTGGTCTATTTGTTTATTTTTTCTTTTGTTTCTGTAGTCATAGGAGATATATCTGTGAAAATACCACTGCATGAGATGTCTTAGATTTTAAGGTTTTGTGACACATTTAAGTCTTTTATTCATTTTGAGTTTATTCTTATGTATGGTGTAAGTTGGTGATCTAGTTTCTTTTCTTTTCTTTTTTTTTTTTTTGTATGTGTCTGACCAATTTTCCTAACACCATTTATCAAAAAGACTATCTTTACTTCATTGTATTCTCTTGACTCCATTGTCAAATACTAATTGATATTCATCTGGGTTCATTTCTGAGGTCTCTTTTCTGTTCCATTAATCTACATGCCAGTTCTTGTGCCAATACTGTTTTGATTACAATGGCTTTGTAATATAGTTTGATATCCAATATTGTGATATCCAATATTTGTTCTTCTTTCTCAAAATTGCTATGACTGTATGGGGTCTTTTTTGGTTTCATAAAATTTTTAGAATACTTTTTCTAGATCTGTGAAACATGCCATTGGTATTTTAATAGAGATTGCATTGAATCTGTAATATTGCTTTGGTAGTATAGACATTTTAATGATACTAATTCTTCCAATCCATGAACACAGTATTTGCTTCCACTTGTTTGTATCTTCCTCTATTTCCTTTTTTCAATGTCCTATTGTGGATGTGAGGGCGATCTGGCTGCGACATCTGTCACCCCATTGATCGCCAGGGTTGATTCGGCTGATCTGGCTGGCTAGGCGGGTGTCCCCCTCCTCCCTCACCGATCCATGTGCGTCCCTCCCGAAGCTGCGCGCTCGGTCGAAGAGGACGACTTTCCCCCAAGAGGAGAGGACCGGTCTTCGGTCAAGGGTATACGAGTAGCTGCGCTCCCCTGCTAGAACCTCCAAACAAGCTCTCAAGGTCAATGTCCTATTGTTTTCCTAGTACTGGTCCTTTACCACCTTGTTTATTTCCACATATCTTATTTTTTTGTTGAAATGGTATACATATAAGATTATCTTAGTTTCTCTCTCTGAGAGTTCATTATTGATGCATAAAAATGCCATGGATTTTGGGGTGTTAATTTTGTATTCATAAATTCTGAATTCATTTATTAAATCTGGTAGGTTTTATGGAGTCTTTCGGGTATTCTATGTATAATATCATGTGAATAATGAGTTTTTCTTCCTCCTTCCAATTTGAATATCTTCTATTCTTATGTTTGATCGCTATCACTAGGACTTGCAGTACTATCTTCTTACCTAATAATAGACAAATATGTAAATTGACTATACCTTTGCTATGCCTGTAACCCATCAGAGTGACTATGCAAATTAACCTAAAAAAAGATAGTGGTTAATTTGCATACGTAGACGCCCACGGCCTGTGTCCCAGAAACATCCTGGCACCCAGGTCACTGAGAAGTAAGGCCTGGGCAGGAGCGGACCCCCTGCGATCGATTGCCGGGAGCTGGGGGTCCGCTCCGGCCTGAGGCAGGAGCAGACCTCCTGTGATCGATCACCTGACCAGAGAGCTGGGGGTCTGCTTTGGGCCTGGGTAGGAGCGGACTCCCTGCGATTGATCACAGGGAGCTGGTGGTCCGCTCCTGCCCAAGAGGTTTTTGGCCCAGGCAGGTGCTGAGCTGGTGATCAGAGGGAGCTGGAGGGGCCCTGCCCAGCCCTCGATTGGTGTGAACTATAGAGGAAACACCTTTTCTCACCGCTCGTTGGCTAAGCTTCCTGTCTGCCACTGGTACTATTCTTAGTAACTTGGGTAATAAGAATCCAAAAAGGTGATCTAGGGTTTTGCCATCTCACTTCTGGAGAGAAAAATGAAGGTCCACTGCTGGGGGGGCTAAGAAATGTCATATCCTGCCCTAGCTGGCTTGACTCGGTGGATAATGCCTCGGCCTGCTGACCGCAGGGTCTGGGTTTGATGCTGATCAAGGGCATGTACCTAGGTTACAGGCTCCTCCCTAGCTGGGGCTCAGATCAGGACTCATGCAGGAGGCAACCAATCAAAGTGTTCCTCTCACTTTGATGTTTCTCTCTGTCCCTTTTTCCTCTACATTCTTTAAAAGTCAATGGAAACATATCCTCAGGATTAAAAAAAGAAAGAAAGAAATGAATATCCTATGAAAGATACATCTTGAAAATGCCTAAAGAAAGTTGTCATTTTTTTCTTGGTGAAGGGACTGGAGTCCGTGTTGATGAAAACACCTTGGTGGCTGTGGTGACTGGCAGTAACTGCAGCAGTGGGGTGATGGGTTTGGTGCCTTCTGATCAGCCTGGTTGCCTGGGGCACGGGCCTAAGCCATCAGTAAGACACTCCCTGAGGCCTCCCAGTATGTGAGAGGGGGCAGGTTGGGCTGAGGGACCCTCCCACCCCCAGTGCACGAATTTCATTCACCGAGCCCCTAGTCCTATATAATAAAAGGCCAGGGACCATAAGCAGAACATCCGGTTACCACGAGGTGCATTGACCACCTCAGTCCTGCGGCGGCAGGCAGGGTGGTGGGCAGGACTGGGGACTGACAAGTGGGCTGAACGGCTGACCTCTTGGTCCCTCCCCCGGCCCTCAGGCTCCAGTGGATCAGCGATGGTGAACAGGGCAACCAGGGTGGATGGCAAGAGGACCAGGCTGGCTGTCAGGCCATTGGTATCCCTAGCTCATCCCTGGCTGCTCAGGGGCTCAAGCCGGCAGGAAAGCACCAACTTCACCTCCATGCGTGTGCGCCAGGCCTGCCACTGATAGAACACGCTGCCTGCTCAGGGCCGCTCCCGGAGGCGGCGCCACTGCTGCTGGGACTTGTGGTGCTGACTGAAGCTGTGTGGCACGCTCGCGACCCACCCTGGTGGCAGAGGGGGCAGAGGCCACGGAGGCCTGGGGACTGGAGAACAGGCAGAAGATGGCCCTGATCACAGGCTAAGCCTAGAGACCCTACCCGCACAATTTCATGCACTGGGCCTCTAGTGTTGAATAAGAGTACTGAAGGAGAGCATCCCTGTTTTGTTCTTGTTCTTAGGGGAAATGGTTTTAGTTTTTGCCCATTTAATGGGAGGGATGTTGGCTGTAGTATATAGTTTTTATTATGTTGAGGTATGAACCTTCAATTCCCCCTTTTCTGAGAGTTTTTATCAAAAAAGCATGTTGGATTTTGTCGAATGCATTTTCTGCATCTATTGATATGATTATGTGATTTTTGTCTTGCAATATGTTTGCTGTATGTGCTCTATCATGTTTATTAATTCATGAATATTGTACCAGCTTTGCATTCCCAGAATAAATCCCACTTGTAATGCCAGGAGTCTTAATCCAGCATCTAGAAGGGTTCAAGAATCTGAACAAGGCGCTGTATGTAAATTAATAAAGAGTACAGAGACTAAACATAATTTTGGAAGGCATTTTGGGAAATCAGAGAAAACTTAGCTATAGAAACCAAGTTTTCTTGTCTCTCTAGACCTCTTGCTTTTTATTAACACAAATTGTACTAAGGCACGGTAGTTATACACATAAAAGGCAAGGTTTAGTATACAGAATCCATTGTCAGATTGGGGGAACTGCATTCGGCTGTTCAGGTGTTTGACCAGCAGGAGGCAATAACATATAGATTGAAATACCCTCAGCTGTCTGGCAGCAAGCAATCATTTATGCATCCTTTTCAGATTTGGGGAATCTGAAAGCCATTTCCAACAAGCGGTAATATGTATTTTCCATATTGCTGAAAGCTCAAGGTCCACCAACCTTTTGATGAACTTCTTGAATTTATGACCTGCTAGAATTAGCTTCTGGCACACTTGATCGTGGTGTATGATCTTTTTAATACACTATATTTAATGTATTTTTAATATATTTTTTGCTAAAAAAAATAAATGTAGATTTTAGCATCTGTGTTCATCAGGGATATTGGCCTGTTGTTCTCTTTCTTTGTCTGAGTTTTGGAAGGTTGTATTTTTCTAGGAATATGTCCAGTTTGTCCCATTTGTTGAAATAGAAGTTGTTCTTAGTGTTGTTGTTTTTTTTACGATCCTTTATATTTCTGTGGGATCAGTTGTTACTTCACCTTTTTCGCTTCTGATTTTGTTTATTTGGGTCCTCTCTGTTTCCTTTGTAAGTCTGGCTAGAGATTCATCAATCTTGTTTATCCTTTTTGAAGAACCATTTCTTGGTTTAATTGATCTTTTGTGGTTTTTTGGTTTGTTTGTTTTTTATCTCTATGTCATTTATTTCCACTCTGATCTTTATTTTATCCTTCCTTCTACTTATTCTGGGCTTTTCTTTTTCTTTTATTTCTAATTTAAGTTGCTTTGTTTAGATAACTTATTACCAGTTTTTCTTGTTTTTTGTTTTGTTTTTTGAGGTAGGCCTATAGTGCTATGAATTTCCCTCTCAGTACTGCTTTCACTGTGTTACATAGATTTTTGGATTGTTGTGTATTCATTTTTATTTGTTTCCATGATTTTAAAAAAATATATTTTATTGTTTATTTACAGAGAAGAAGGGAAACATTGATGAGCTGCCTCCTGCACAGCCCCTACTGGGGATGTGCCCATAACCAAGGTACATGCCCTTGATGGGAATCCAACCTGGGACCCTTCAGTCTCCAGGCCGACGCTCTATCCACTGAGCCAAACCAGTCAGGTCTCCCTTAGCCTTTTTTTTTCTTTTTTCTTTTTTTGTCTACAAAGCTCCTGGTTTCACTTTCAATTTTGTTTTTTGTTTGTTTGTTTTTTCTCTGAAACAGCCTTTTATTAAACAACAAAGCAAAACTGCAACACAATTTTAAACATTTGTAAATTAGGTAACAAAAGGGATGCAAAATATTTTGCAGTGTGATTATACCAGTATAATCATACAGCTAAAGTCATTCATTGAATTGTACACGAATACAAACATAAGATTATTCCATGATTAAAAGTAACCCAAATCTAGTAACTATAATTTATATTAATGAATCTTCCTATATTTTAATATTATTTTATATTAATTTCCTTAGCAAATGGAATCTACAAACTAAATTTAAAAAAACTGTTAAGGAATGATTAAAACTCTGCATACTAAGTAGCTGGGCTTACAGAAAACTCTGGGAGAAGTAGTGAGATAAAATACTGAGAACATTAATTAGTTTACATGAAAACTCCCATTTTGTTCATGATTCTGATACTAATACACTCAAAATATTTTGCAAAAATTGATCTGCTAGATACTATAAATGTACTTTGAGACCAAACTCTTTGTAACTCTTGTAGATGCGGTTTACATAGGTGAGTCAAACTTAAATCCACTTTCAATCTGTGCCAGAGAGAACACAAATCTGGAGTAAAAACATGTGGAGTTGATTACTACTGTTTACCAAGTACTTTTCTCATCCTATTTCTATTTTCCTCAAAATTTTTGTTTTTCAAACATCTGTACAACCAGAGCTCATCTTTTCAGATTCCAAATTATTTTGTGTAAAAGGAAGTTTTCAATCATAAAATTTTCCAACTTGCCAATTCAGCTTCAAGGAAAAACCCCCACTTCATTTTTATAGCTTCTGTTTTCAAATGATTAAAGAAAACCAACAATCCTACCTAAATCCCAGTATTAAATACAGTCATGCACTGCTTAATCACAGGGATACGTTCTGAGAAAAGCATCACTGGGGAATTTTGTTGTGCAAACGTCACAGGGTGCACTTACACAAACCTAGATGATATAGCCCACCACACACACCGAGGCTACCTGGTATTCTACCTGTTGTATCTTCATTCTGTCATGGACTGAAACATCATCATGTGGGCAGGTGGCTGAATAATAAATAACAACCCCTAACTTTTGGTTAAGTTATAACAATCCTGTTGAGGTTACTCTCATAAATGATTAGCTACTAAGATTGCTCTTACAAATGTGAAACCAGTTTTCCTTCAGGATAAGGGAAATGGGAAAGAAGCAAATGAAGAAGAGGCACAAGATGGTAGACAGGGTACATAAAGCTGTGCATTCAGTATATGATTTTGGTTACTTTTCACAACATGGTTATTTTCTTGTATCTCCTACTATATAATAAAAGACAGTGCTGAACCTAAATTTGATAAGACATCAAGTTTCATAAATATATGCATTTCTAATTATAAAGTCTCTACATTTTCATGTTTTCATAGACTAACATAATACACAAACTCACAGAAGTCTGTTATGCTCCTAATTTTGCCTAGATCTGACATTATCTTCATAAATATTCAATAAAGCCACAAAAGTACTATAACTTCTGGAATCTATCCAAGTTTTTAAAAAAAGATCAGCAATCCATAACAGAGAAAGGATATCGATCTCTTAATTTTGCTTTTCGTGTCAGTTGTTTGAAAAATACTAGAAGTTAACATGAGGTTTTCTATATATTGTCCAAGAACTTGGTTTTCTGATTTTAGCTTCAGATTTTTCTTTCTTCATCTTTCTTGCATCTACCCTTGCAGAGATGTCTTCAAGTGTGTGTTGGAGTTCCAACACTTGATTAATAAGTCGTGTTTTTTCCTCCAGTTCCACCTGATTTTCAGGATCAACTGCATCCATGTCAGCATTCATCATCCTGGGTAACAAACTTTTGGACCTCGGATACAAAATCCTTGGTAACTAACTGGTCTGCCGATCCAGGCGCCGGGAGGGGTAGGTACCTGGCGGATGCTACAGGCCCCGACACTGGGAGCGATGTCAATTTTGATTGATAGCTTTGCTGGATAGAGTATTCTTGGATTCAGTCCCTTGCTTTTCATCACTTTGTAACTTATTGCCACTCTCTTCTGGCCTGATGTGTTTCTGTTGAGAAATCAGTTGATAATCTAATGGGAAGTCCCTTGTAGGTAGTTTTCTGTCTCTCTCTTGTAGCCTTTAATAGTCTTTCTTTGTCTTTTACATTTGCCAGTTTAATTATATGTCTTGGAGTAAGTCTTTTTGGATTCATCTTGATTGGGACTCTGTACTTCCTGGTATTTTGTGACTTTTTTCTTCACAAAGTTAGGGAAGTTTTCTCTCATTATTTCTTCAAACAGATTTCCTATTTCTTGCTCAGTATCCTCTCCTTCTCCTATGGTGAAGATGTTGTTTTGATTTGTGTTGTGCCAAAGCTCCTTTAAACTCTCTGACTTTATTCACTTTTTTTCAGTTGTTGCTCTGCTAGGTGTCTTTTTCTACCTTGTCTTCTAACTTGCTAATTTGGTCCTGAACTTCTTCTAGTCTACTGTTGAAACCTTCCATCGTGGTCTTTATTGCCTGCATTCTTCATTTTCTCTTGATTCTTTTCATGTTGGCGTATTTCTCATTCAGCTCCTTATAATTCTCATTGAGCTGCTTGTATTTCGCATTCAGCTGTTTGTGCATCCTTATAACCATTACTCTAAATTCGTTCTTTGACCAATTAACTTCTAGTGATTCTTCCTTCTTTCATTTACAAGTTGTCTCTTTGTATCTCATTTTTGCTGTTCCTTTGTATTTATTTCTATGTATTAGATCAAGCTGCTATGCCACCCAGATTTTTGGTGTTGGTCAAATGTTTTTTGGGACCAGTGGAACAGTATCTCAATCTCCTGGCCTCCTGAGCTGGGCTTCCCCCACTCAAGATATTTGGGTTGCCCTGTTGTGGTTGTTTCTTGAATGTTGTCCATTTGTGGATGGAGTCTCCTCTCAGGGTGTCTGATTATGTGTCTCATTCCCTACCATGTTGTGCCAGCCATTGAGGAGATGCTGTCTGAACAGCACAAAATACAAGATAACACACAACACGGAAGAGAACAAGAATGTATACAAACCCCTATAGCCCCATGACCACGAGAGAAAAGAGAATTAAGAGAGAGAAAAGAGCAAGAATGATGGAACAAAAAGAAAAAATATATGGAGGAACATAACAAAAGAAAAACAAATAAAGCAAAAAGCACAAACAAAAAACACCCAGGAAAGGTAGGGGCAGAATCTATTGTTATAGAGCTTAAATAAAGAAAATAAGTTTTGGAATCAGGTAATCTAAGTCCTTTAACTTTTTCTTTTTCAAAATTGTTTTGTTTATTATGAACCCTTTGAATTTCCAGACACCTTTTAGGATCAGCTAAATTTCTATAAAAAGCCTTCCTGGTGTTTTGGCAGGCTTTGTGCTAAATCTGTAGATATTGGGGAAATGGGGACAGAATATTGATTTGGTTGGCTTGAACTCTGTCCCCCCATAAAAATTATGTTCAAGTTCTGTCTCCTGCTACCTGTGAATATAATCTTACAGGTCCTATACAATGTGAGCGAGTTAGCATAAAGTCCTGCTGGAGCAGGCAGCTGACTGGTGTCCCTCTCAGAAAATAAACATTGGAGCCTGCCGTGCTGACTCAGACTGGAGCCGTGTGGCTGCGGCAGAACCACCAGCGATTGCCAGCATCAGCAGGAGCTGGGACGGGAGGCATCCTTTCCCTCAGCTTCAGAAAGACCTGAAACTGCCATTCTTACCCGAGGACATGTTCATTCCTTGTGGAGAGAGAGGGGAAGGGAGAGAGAGAAACATCCATCAGTTGCATCCCACATGCGTCCTGACCACTGCCAGGGATTGAACCTGCAACCCAATTATATGCTCTGACCAAGAATTAAATCTGCAACCTTCAGTGTATGGGATGACATGCCGACTAATGGAGCCACACCAGCCAGGGCTGAGATGCCAACATCTTTTTTTTTTTTTTTTAAATATATTTTATTGATTTTTCACAGAGAGGAAGAGAGAGATAGAGAGTTAGAAACATCGATGAGAGAGAGTCATCGATCAGCTGCCTCTTGCACACCCCCTACTGGGGATGTGCCCGCAACCAAGGTACATGCCCTTGACCAGAATCGAACCCGGGACCTTTCAGTCAGCAGGCCAACGCTCTATCCACTGAGCCAAACCGGTCCCGGTGAGATGCCAACATCTTGATCTTGGACTGTAAACTCCCATATGTGAGAGAGTAAATGTATTTCAAGCCGTTAAAATTTATTGTAAGTTTGTGGTATTTTCTTGTGACAACCCAGGGAAACTAATACGCAATCTTGTTAATATTAAGTCTAATCTGTGAATGTGACTCCCTCCTTTTAATGTGATAGATCATCTTTAATTGTTGCTTAGCAATTTTATTTTTCCAGGTATATATTTTGCATTTCTTTTATGTTTATTCCCAAATACTTTATTCTGTTTGGTGCTATTATGAAGGGAATTGTCTTCTTAATTTCGTTTTTCAGATTTCTTATTGCTAGCATATAAAAAGTATTTTTATATACTTAGCCTTGATAATAGCTTTATTCTTGCAATTTTCTTCTGGATTGCTTAGTATATTATATAATAAAAGGCTAATATGCAAATAGACCGAATGGCAGAACAGCCATACAACTGGTCGCTCTGATGTGCTATGACCACCAGGGAGCAAGTGTGGAAAGTAGTAGGCCTTCGCCATGGCGGGATGGTGGAACAGGTGAGCGGGAGCGCCAGACCAAGGCAGGGCGCCGTCACTGTCACTAGGGCAAGCCTCTGGTGTTTACTGAAAACTCTTCGCTCCCACATACTGTGGCCCCACCTGGTACTCATACCTGCTGCCGGCGCCAGGCCCACTCACACACTGTCGGCATTGGAGATACTGCTAGCAACCACTGCCAGCACCGGCCCCGCTCACAGCTGGCGCCAGAGCTGCCTCTTGCACCCACTGCCGGTGCCCGGTGCCAGTCCCGATCACTTGACGCCATCAGCAAGTGCAAGTGGTGGCTGCTGACCCTGAGCACCCCTGAGGGCTTCTCCACTTTCCCCTGCTCCTGAGGGGCAATTAGGGCAGCAGCCACCACTTGCACCCACTGCAGGCACCAGCCCCGATTGCTCTGTGCTGCCAGTGGGTGCAAGCAGCGCAGCGCAGCGCCATCAGCGTGTGGTTGGAACAGGGCTGCCAGCAGACAGAACCAAGGGCCGCAGCGGGAGGGGCTGGGCAGGGGCACAGATGATGAGCTGATACTTGCCCCTGTGCTTACTGCATCCTCACAGCCCACAGTTCCTTTCAAGGTGCACAAATTTGTGCACTGGGCCCCTAGTCTGTGTGTGTGTGTGTGTGTGTTTGTATAATATGCTAAGTGTCTGTCCAGGTAATGACATCACATAGCAACACCCAGCTTCCTCTCCCTAGCAACTACCCTCCTTATAGTTTCTTCATCACAGGAACAAAACTTGCTTTATAGCCAGTTGAAAACATTTGCGCTTTAACCAATATCTGTGAAGTGTTTTCCCATGCCTCATCTCATTTGATCCTCACAAAAGTCCTGGGGTAGGTATAGGAGATTCGATGGAATCCTATTTTCCTTCTTTCTTTTTTTATTTCTTTATTGATTAAGATCTTAAAAATGGGTCATTATTCCCCATTACCCCCCACCTCCCATTCATATCCCCACCCTCCCTGTTGTCTGTGTTCATTGATTAGGCTTATATGCATGCATCTAAGTCCTTTAGTTGACCTTTCCCTCTTACTCCCACCCTCCCCTACCTTCCCTGAGGTTTGACATTCTGATTAATGTTTCTCTGTCTCTGGATCTATTTTTATTCATAAATTTATTTTGTTCATTGTATTCCTCAAATGACTGAGATCCTGTGATATTTATCTTTCTCTGCCTAGCTTATTTCACTTAGCATAATGCTCTACATCTTCATCCATGTTGTTGCAAATGGTAAGCATAGTATTCCATTGTGTAGATGTACTAGAGTTTTTTAATCGACTCATCTGATCTTAGCTATGGTGAATTGTGCTGCTAATAAACATAGGGATGTATATATCCTTTCTGATTTGTATTTCTAGTTTCTTGGGATATATTTCTAGGATGGGATTACTGGGTCAAATGGGAGTTCTATTTTTAATTTTTTGAGGAAACTCAAGTAAAATAAAGAGAAAATAAAATGACACTTTTAAAAAAAACGTAAAATAGTAGTAGTAATAATACTGATTGAAAATGAAAATGTAGTTAAAAAGGTAAAATCAAGTGAGGAAAAAAGAAAAAAATTAGTTTCTGAAGTAAAAGATTTTAAAAAATTAAAATAATAAAAATAAAATGTGCAGTAGTGAAGTTCATTCACTTCCTCTACTGTTCTGTTTAGCACACCTGTTTCCCAGTGAGGACAGTATTGCAGTTCCTGCGTTCCACCACTCCTCAGTGTTGTAAGCCAGCCCTGATTTTTAAGCAGGCAGTGTGTCTTACTTTCTTATATTCCTTTATTTATGATTACACAAGAGACAATTTGTGATTCAGCCCCTGCGTGGCAGTGTTTCTGGATTGACCTCTGGGTCTGTAGATCCTCTCTAGCTGTGCTTAGGTCTGCTTTCCCTGTGACACTCAGTGCTGGTCTGTGGGAGTGGGCCGCCCCGGAGCTGGTTCTCTGACAGTCACTCCCCGCTCTGACCCCCAGGTTCCAGAAAAACAACTTTCCCCTGCATTCTCCGAGGGTGTCCCCAACGGCAGTCTCACGCGTTGGGCCTAGCATTCAGAAGCAAGGATTCGAAGAGGAAAAAGCGGAAGTGTGCAAACTCTGGGCCACGTGCAAGTCTGCACAGTCCCCTTTTCCCCTTGTGTCCAAGCAGCTGGCACACTTCCAAACCTTCAGGCTGTCCTTCTGTGTCAGATCAAAATGGGTTGGTTTTTAGAGATCCCCTCTGTTAGCAGCTCTGAGGATCCCCTTCCACATTCACGGATCACGCCATCCCCAACAGCCATAGATTTTTCTAGGTGCAGACTTCCTCCGGTCCTCCAGCTCCCACAGTGTGTGCTTTTCTCTGTCCTGCCGGGATCAGAGACCTCACCTTATCCCAGGCGAAATCTGACCTTTCTTGTGGTGGAAGGTAGAGCTCCTCTGAATCGGCCTGTTTGCGCCAATTGGGGACCGGTGCTCTGGGGTTCGCAGCTGGTGGGCGCCGCCCTTGTAGATTTTCAGGCTTCCGATAACATCCACTTTCCCCTTCAAGATGGCGCTCTCTCTGCATCTGAGCCATTGGCTCCAGGAGAGAATCCAGCAGCAGTAGAGGCTCCTGGTCAGGGGCGCCCTATCCTGCAGTCCCCCATCCTTTCCTGTAGTTTAGCTGTCCCTTAACGCACCAGTAGACCCTCAGCTTTCCTATCTGCTCCAGGATAAGGCTCGGAACATGTCTGTCTCTTCCATCGCCATTTTTTTCTGTCAGAATCCTATTTTCTTTTCATTAGCTGGAAAACGGAGATTTAGAAAGCCTAGAAACTTGACTCAGCTGAAAAGAAGTAAGAAATGGTGGGCCTAGAAAATGACTTTAGGTTTTTTTGTCTCTGCGCAGAATATAGTCAAACACTGCTGCAGTTAAATATTTCACCCTTTGTTCTCCCTGCATGATCTACAATAATAATCTGCTTTGTGTTGATTTTTTACTGCTGTGTTGTGAACAATTACCTGAAAGAGAAGTTGGCGTGCTTCACTGCGTTGGAAAACGTTTAGCTACATCAGAAAGCAGGTCTAATTAAGCAAGTTCATTCTATATGTATAAAAGACTAAGTTGATTGGCAAATGTGCGATACATATAAAGCTGTCGCTGGCACCATTCGCACGTGTGTTTTGATGTGTCATTGTCAATCATGAATTTGGTTGATACTTCTATTATAAGGGGTGAATAGTGATATTAAAATATTTCTTCTAATTAATTTCCTCTCAGTGTGCATGAATTCCCGCACCAGGCCACTAGTTTTCTATAAGCATGTCATCGCTGATTAAAGTCACTCCTTCCTTTCTGGTATAGAGTAGTTTTTGTTTTTCAGCTTACTGTATTGCTGGAAACTTCGAAAAAATGCTGAACAAAAGCCAGAGCGCACATCTGTGCCTTGTTACCAGCCTTGGCGGGAAAGCTTCAGTTCTGGCCATTAATTATTATGTTAGTTGTAGGTTTCCACTGAATCCCCTTCGGCGTGTTGTGCATGTTCCCTTTTATTCCCAGTGTGTTGAGAGCAAGTGTTGAATTTTTGTCAGATATCTTTCTGCATCTTTGAGATGATAATGTTTTTTTGCTTTGTATTCTATTAATCTGATGTCTTCTTCAGCTGGAGCTGCCATCACAAAATACCAAGGACTTAAAAACAGAAATTTCCTTTCATAAATTGAGGAGGCCAGAAGGTCTAAGGTCAGTGTGCCGACCAGCTTGGTTGCTGGTGAGGACCCCATTTGGAGAGAAAGTGGTAAAAGGCCACTTTCTCTCCAAGTCCTCACATGGCCGAGAGAGCTCTTTGGTATTTCCTTTTGTTGTTGCTGTTAATTCTCATCTGAGGATATTTTTCCCATTGAGTTTTAGAAAGAATGGAAGGGAGGGAAGGAGAGAAGAGGGGGGGGGGGATCGAAGTTTCTTGATTGATTGCCTCCTGCACGTTCCCTGAAAGGGTCTGAGGATCAAACCTGCAACCCAGACAGGTGCCCTTGAACAGGAATCGAACATGTGCATGAGCCACACTGGCCATGGCTCTGCTATCTTTTTTTATCCCATCGGATCAGGGCTCCAACCTCATGACCTAATTACTTCCCAAAGACCCCACCTCCAAATACCATCAAATTGGGGATTCGAGTTTAAACATGTGAATTTGACATTCAGTCCATGACATATGGTATATTACTTCAAATGATTTGGGCTATTCATCTGCTTTATTTGTGTGTGGACTGAGAAGTACATGCATACTTAAGTCCACTTTCAAGTCTGTCCTTGCTTGTACTTTGTTAGTTCTCATCTCCTCTGTGCATGGGCTCCACTCCCTTAGCCAGCAACGCGTGAGAGGCATGGGTCCACTCGGCCTGCTGTGCATATCACAGCCTCTAGTCAGTCCCAGAGCTTAGCAACTCCCCTGTCTGGCCCCAGGAGCTGCTTGGTGAACCCTCAGCTGTCCTACCGGCCCACTACTTGCTCCACACGGCCAGCAGTCACTGGCTCCCCTGCTCACTTGTCACTGCAGTTGCCACTTTAACAGCTCTCAGGATCAAGTAAACCTCCTTGGAGAACAGCAACAAGGCTGCTTGTTTTCACTCTCTGTCCAGTTGAACTGCCACTCTGATGGAGTTGTAGGGAGGCGGGGAAATGGTCCCAGGCAGATGTGCCACAAACTCACGCTATTCGTTAACAGATTCTATGGCCCATCAAACGTGATCAGGAGTTTGCATCCAAGAAAGAGAGGCTTTATTAGTCCAGGAAATGGTGCCAAGCCCAGAGTCATAGGTAAGCAATGCTCAAAGACCTGGCTTCCAGGGAATGTATATGGGGGACAATCATTAATCATGGTATGATGGCTAACAGAGTTGAGATCATGCTCTCTGCTGATTGGTTGAGACCAGAAGAGGAAGTAGTTGGTTTTTGTATCATGTCCTGATACAGCCATGGCATTGTTCTGTCTGGTTTCTTGAGGATGTGGTCCGTGGGGTTATTCAGGGTTTCATGGGTCTAGGACTGAAATACAACTGAAGTTACGGTGTTATCTTTACCTTGACGAAAACTGTTTCCGAGGTCCACAGACCTGAGGCTTGTTCTTAAGACAATTTGTTTTTTAAATATATATTTTATTGATTTTTTACAGAGAGGAAGGGAGAAGGATAGAGAGTTAGAAGGTTGATGAGAGAAAAACATCGATCAGCTGCCTCCTGCACATGCCCTACTGGGAATGTACCTGAAACCAAGGTACATACCCTTGATCAGAATCGAACCTGAGACCCTTCAGTCCGCAGGCTGGCACTGTATCCACTGAGCCAAACTGGTTAGGGCATCTTAAGACAGTTTGATGTTGACCAGACTCTGATGTCCTAAGAGGGAGTGAATGGGACAGAAAAGAGAATGGGTCATGTTTAAGAAATAGAGTTTCTGAGTGGTCACAAGGTCATTTTTATGGACTAACACTTCCTGTGCTTGAAGCAGAGCACTGAAATGATTGTCTTGGCAATTTTGTGCAGTTTTATAATTAGTTTTTGGGGACAGGGTTTTAAGACTACCACCCTCCATTATGCCATACTCCATACATCTTTCCTCACTCACTGGTAAGTTTCAGCTCTTTCAGGTGCACAAACCCTCCACACACACACAAACCCCAAATCCAATCTGACAGTAATTGTTAATAAATAATAGATTCAAATAGTGAGAGTTATTTTCTTCAAGCGCAGTTGACCCCTTGAACAATGTGGGTTTAACCTACATGGATCCAGTTATATGCAGTGACCCACTTCAGTTGAGCCACAGCACTCAAACCCAAGTCATTCAAGGGTCAGCTGGCAGTTGGGAATCTGTGTATGTACATTTTTCATTGTGTGCATGGTCAGCATCTCAAATCCCTGCATTGTTCAAGGGTCAACGGTATTTCCATTTTAGATTATTTTTTTCTGGGGAATAAAAATTCTCTGTGAAGGAATCTCACACATTTTTAAGCAGATGAGAAATTACCAATAAAAAGGAAGCCCTTGGAACCTTCTTAGTGAGCTTTATGTTTCCAGGAAAGTTTACCAAGTTTGTATTCTATCTCTAGCATCATACTAAGTGGTGGGAAATACAGAGTAAAAAAGACATGGTACCACCAAATAGTTATCTTAATTATTATTATTACTAGAGGCCTGGTGCATGAAATCCGTGCACTAGTAGGGAACCTAGGCTTGGCCAGTGATCAGGGCCCATCTGTGAGGCAATCAGAGAGGCCCCCTGCTGGCACCCGCCTTGGCTGGCCTGGGGCCTGTGGGCTGGGGACAGCTCCTGCATTGAGCATCTGCCACCTGTTGATCAGTGCACATTATAGTGACCAGTCGTTCTGCCATTTGGTTGATTTGCATATTAGGTTTTTATTATATAGGGTGAATTAACACAATGGAGATGGACAGAAGGTGCTCTGGACTACAGAATAGGGAGAGTTGGTCCCTAGTCTATAGGTATTAGACCTTCCCATCCCTCCCTTGAATTTAACCCACCTCTCCTTTCCATGCATAGTTTTGATTTTTAGCAAATTTGGAGTACTTTTATTTTGATAACTTTTTCAATATAATTTAAGTTTTAAAGAAATATAAAGAAAAGTTAAAGAATAATAAAAGGAACTCCTATGCTCCCTTGCTCAGTTTCAGCAATTGCGTATAATCTGGAATAGATGCCTTTCTTTTTCTTGACCTGCGCAGGCCAATTATTGGTAACTTGTCTCTCTCAATTTAGATGTGTCTGATGATTCCTCATTATGATTTAGGTAATGCATTTTGGACGGGTTCCTTATGTATGCACACTTGAAGTATAAAATATGGAGTGGTACATACATGATGGACAAGTCCTTGGCCACTAAAAGCATGAACTCCTACCATTCACCACCACATGGATAGACCTAAAGGGTGTTATGCTGAGTGAAATAAGTCAGGCAGAGAAAGACAAATGCCATCTTATTTCACTTGTACGTGGAGTCTAAAGGACAAAATAAACAAACAAAACAGAAACAAGCTCATAGATACAAGAGAAGAGACAGGTGATTGCCAGAGGAGATGGGGTTTAAAGGTCTAAGTGATAAATGTTAAGGGATTAAGAAGTGCAAATTGGCAGTTACAGAATAGTCAGGGATATAAAGTATGGCATAGGGAATGTAGTCAATAATACTGTAATAATTATGTATGGTGCCAGGTAGGTAATTGAAATATTGGAGGGAATCACTTTATACCTGAAACTAATGCAAAATAATATTGAACGTAAAGTGTACTTGAAAAATAAAATTTCTAAGGATAATTTAGAGGTTAGGTTTTATTTAGGTAACTAGTGACCTGGTGCACTGATTTGTGTACACTGAAAGGAAAATAATTAGAAGAAATATTTTAAAGTTACAATTTGACATTTCACCCTCAGCTCCTGGGAGCAGGGTGTTGGCCCCACCGCCTGCTACCCATGTTGATTCCTGCCTGCAGGAGCCCGATCCCCCTGCCAACCATGCCACTGCCTGGTTCCCAGGCACTGAAGGAGCCTGGCGGCAGCTCCTCCCCCACCACTACCGCTGGTCACCGCCTGCAGGACTTGATCACCCCTCCAATTGCCCCAGTGCCACCCGATTCCCAGGTTCTGAGGGAGCAGGGCAGTGGCTCCATCCCCACTGCCCTGGCTGATCACTGCCTGCAGGGGCCTAGTCACCCCACTGATCCAATCCCAGAGTGACTAGTAACGGCGAAGCAATCAGCCACCACCTGGTGACCAGTGGCTTGCACCTGCCTTGGTGACCAGTGGCTTGCAGGTGCCACTCCACTACTCCACCATCCTGCCCTGGTCCTGCTCTTGTCGGGGCCCATCAGGACCTGCAGCACCTCCACTGCTGCCCGCTGCCAGCACCATGTCATCAACACCCACCATGTTCTGCTCCACCCCCTGGTGGTTAGCATACATCATAGCAAGCTATCAAACTCCAGCAGAACTCCCAGTTGAGGGGACAATTTGCATATTAGGCTTTTATTAAATAGGATAATTCATGTTTTCTCAAACTAGAAAAAAAATCAAGTACATAGCAGTCATGGGATTATCTTTTCTTTACTCAAGCTAATTTTAAAAGGCTCTTGCCAACCTCGGTGGCTTATACTCTTTTTTTTGTTTTGTTTTGTGTTTTTTTGTTTGTTTGTTTTAAAGACAGATGTGCATTATTCCATACTGTCACTTCTCCTATGTCTTTCTGACTCACCTTCAAGCAGCAATTACGTGGAAATACCAAGAGAAAAAGAAGTGGGTATGTTATCAGATACTCTTATATAACAAAGAAATTATTTTAATGCTTAATTGTTTTTTATAAACTTGGTAAAAATTTATGAAACTAAAATATTTCTGTTGCCTTGTATACAATTACAATTGCAAATTTTCATTTAAAATATGATTCTGACTTGGTAAGTTGAACTAATCTCAATTATATGAAGAGAAAAATTATTTTTGATAAAGAAATTTAAATGTATTAGAAACATTTCCAAGTGCATTTTATTTTGAGTTTTGGTAGACTTTTTCCCTATAGGTTTGGGGTGGATTTTTCCCCCACACATATTTAATAAAACTGATAAGATCCTTTTACATTTTAGAAAAGAAAGATGATTTTGACTGGGGGAAATACTTGATGGAAGGTGAAGAAATTGACCTTAGTCCGAATATAGACACACCGGTAAGTGTCAATAGTTTTCCTATTGAAAATACAAATCCCTTCCAAGTGATATATATGATTTTTATGGGTCCTTTTGTCTTGCAGCAACTTCACTCTTTAATGAACTAGAGTAGTTTATTATAGGAGATTCATTAAGATTTTATATAAAATCTTTAGTACTAGGAAATTGAATGCAAAGTATCCTTTAAAGAACTGTAACTTGGGATTTTTGCCACTGAAAATAATTCCATACATTCAAGACATTTAGAAAAAGTTTTATTTGATATAGTTTCTGCTTTTCCTCTGAAATTTTCCTAATCTTTTAATATAAGTAGCTTCCATTGTTACACCTTCTAAGGATATGTGTTTTTCCTTTCTTCATCAGAATTGGTCTGAAGATAGTGAGGATGAAGATGATCCTCAGCCCTGGAGCAGAGAGGACTCTGGGATTCAGGTGGACAGGACACCATTAGAAGAGCAAGATAACAACAGAAAGCTGGGGCCATGTGTCAGCTGGAAAGGTATTGTGTTCTTGGATGTCGGCATCTTTCTCTAATGGAAGAATTCTCTAGAAGGAAAGACCAGCTTTGAGACTCACCTATGTCATTTAAAATATTGGCAAGCTCTTCCATCTTTTTATCGTTAGGGCTATAATTCTCTAAGAAGTAGCGCTATAGAATTAATGTTGAAAGGGGATTTAGACTGCAATTTTGTTATTTTCTTATAGTTCTGAGAATTGTGTTGGTCCTGAATATTTTTAGTTTATTTTTATTGGAGAAGGATTTCCTTTGCTAAAGTTGGTAACTAAAAGGAAAAGATCTGTACCATTTAATTTTCAATTTGGGTGTCTGCTTTTTAGTGTTCATTGAAGAACTGTGAACTCATAGAATCTAGAAAGAGCTGGAAACAACCTTATAGATTAGGTTATTGAATCCTACTTCTCATTTTGTAGATAAGGAAACAGCAGCCTGGCTACATGGTTTTGCCATGGCTGCACTGCTGAGACACAAGCCCCAGAGGCTGGGATCTGTACTTGAACAGGCCCTGTGCGCTGTACTTGAACCTTGCCCAGTGAACACAATGGAGTTAAAGCTGATTTTAGCTTCCTAATGATTTTCTCTTTCCTTCCCTTACTTTCTAATTCTTGATGGGGACGTTCAGGGCAGAGCGAAGATTAAAGAGCACGCTGTCACTGGTGTGTTCAGGGCCCTCTGCATATTTCTTCTCTTTGTGTCTTTCATTCTCCCTTGTCCCCTAGATATAGACACCTGTTCTGATGGAGTAGGTTTGTGTGTTCTCACATATGTTAATTTCTTATAAAGTATACTAGAGGCCCGGTACACAAAATTCATGCAGGGGGGGGTTGGGGGAGGGAGGGAGGGGGTGGGGAAAGTGTCCCTCAGCCCAGCCTGCACCCTCTCCAATCTGGGACCCCTCAAGGGATGTCCGACTGCTCGTTTAAATGGGCCGTTGAACATCTCTCTCATAATCCAGGACTGTTGGCTCCTAACTGCTCACCTACCTGCCTTCCTGATTGCCCCTGCTTCTGCCTGCCAGCCTGATCACCCCCTAACCACTGCCATGTCAGCCTGATGGATGTCTGACTGCTCCCCTGCCAGCCTGTTTGCCCCCAACTTCCCTCTGCCGACCTGGCCACCCCTAACTGCCCTCCCCTGCAGGGCTGATCGCCCCCAACTGCTTCCTTGCAGGCCTGGTCCCTCTCAACTGCCCTCCCCTTCAGGCCTGGTCCCCCCAACTGTTCTCCCCTGCTGGCCATCTTGTGTTTACATTGGGGCAGCCATCTTTTGTGTTGGAGTGATGGTCAATCTGCATATTACTCTTTTATTAGATAGGATTATGTTGGTGGGTGGGTTCTGATTTTAAACTATATGCAACTGTGATACTATGTGTAAACTTTGTTTCTCTTTGCATTGAACTCTGGGTGAAATCTGCCCATATAACTCTGTGAACATTTCTTCTGTTGCTCCCAACAACTGTGGGGGATGCTGTGCTTTGTACCCCCACATTTTTGTTAGTGGTGTCCTGAGCTGCCTGGCCTTCTCTGCCTAGTACCCCAATCATTATGGACCTGGTCCTACTTTGTAAAATCCTCTCCTCTGTTTGGAGTCTATTTTCGTTTGCATTTGTGTGAGGATACAAGTGTTTGTGATTCCTAAGGTCCCTCAGTATAGCCCCTTCTATGACATCTTTTGCTTGTTTTTCTTTTTCAATTACAATTTACATTCAGTATTATTTTGTATGAGTGTCAGGTGTACAGCATACTAGTTAGACAATCATATACTTTACAAAGTGGTCCCTTCTTATATTTCTAGTACCACCTGGCACTGTACATAGTTATTACAGTATTATTGACTCATTTGCTTGTTTTTTTGAGTATCATGTCCTATCTGCCCAACCTGACCCTTCAGACCTTTTTGGATGTCTAGATATTAATTCCTAAGTTTTAGACATTACAGTGATCTTTTCTTATTAACATTTTGCATGATATCCTTCAAATAATGTCCTTTTTTATTGACTTTTTACAGAGAGGAAGGGAGAGGGATAGAGAGTTAAAAACATCGATGAGAGAGAAACATCGATCAGCTGTCTCCCCCAACCCCTACGGGAAATGTGCCCGCAATCAAGGTACATGCCCTTGACTAGAACTAAACCTGGGACCGTTCAGTCTGCAGGCCGACGCTCTATCCACTGAGCCAAACCGATCAGGGCACACTATTGGGTTTTGTAAATAGTTCTTAATATCCAACATTGCTGGACTCTCATCTGTCATAATAATAAAAGGCCAGAGGCGTCATGACTGAAATGACCAAAAGACCAGTCACCATGAGATTCATGGAGCACCTCTTGGGCCCTCCCCGCAACCCTACCCTTTGCGTGTCGGCAGCATCCGCGGAGTGTGCAAGGTGTCTTGGGGCAGCAGAAATGGCCCTTATGGCACCTAGGCCTCCTGGACCCCACACATACACAATGCTGGGTCTCTAGTCCTATATAATAAAAGCCCAGTGACCAAAATGACAGAACGACTGCTTGACCAATCACTATGAGGTGTACTGACCACCTCTCAGTCCCTTTCCCGGGCTGGCTGGCTCCCATCTCCTGATGGCAAACAGAGACCTGGGGGTGCATAGCGAGGAGTGTGCGAAGCACCAGGAAAAGGCCCCTGCCTTGCTGGTCACCCCACACACAGAGGGTGACCCATAGCGGGACAGGGCCACAAGCAGGCGGGACCAGGTGACCTCTCGGTCCCTCCTCCCCTGGCCTCAGGCTTCAATCACCTGATATAGCAAACTGGGAACCAGGGTGCATGGCAGCAGGGGAGGGGGGCTGGCAGCTGGGGAAGATGGCCCTGATCACAGACTAGGCTTAGGGACAGTACCCGTGCATAAACTTCATGCACTGGGCCTCTAATCCTATATAATAAAGAGGTAATATGCAAAGTGACCATCACACCCTCGCACAAGATCACAAGATGGCTGGCAGGGGAGGGCAGTTAGGAGCAACCAGGCCAGCAGGAAAGGACAGTTGGGGGAAACCAGTCCTGCAGGGGAGGGCAGTTGGAGGTGACCAGGCCTACCGGGGAGGGCAGTTGGAGGTGACCAGGCCTGCCGGGGAGGGCAGTTGGGGGGACCAGACCTGTAGGGAAGGGCAGGTAGGGGTGATCGGGCTGGCTGGGGAGGGCAGTGGGGGTGATCAGACCAGTAGGGGAGGGCAGTTAGGTGTTGATCATGCTGGAAGGGGAGTGGTCAGGGGGTGATCAGGTTGGCAGGCAGAAGCGGTTAGGAACAATCAGGCATGCAGCAGACAAGCAGTTGGAAGCTAGCAGTCCCAATTGTGAAAGGGATCCCAGATTGAAGAGGTGCTGGACTGAGGAACACCCCCCACACACACACACACACACACCCCAGTGCATGAATTTCATGCACTAGCCTCTAATATATAAATAAAAGCCTAAGCAACTTAAAGACCAATTGCTATGATGCACACTGACCACCAGGGGCCAGACACTGGGCTCACAGCTGGCAAGTACAGCTGCAGCGGCATAAGCCTCTTCCACCTCCGCATTAGCATGCTACCAAGCGGCAGCGGTAGCAGCAGGTGCAGTGGAGCTAGTAGAGTGGGAGCAGCATGGTGCCCACACCCAGTACTACATCTTCCATGGGGTCCTGGGTTGAGAGAGGGAGCAGGCCAGGCTGAGGGACCCCACCAGCGCACACCGCCTACAAATACTGACAATTTTATCTCCTGCTGGTTCTTATACGTTATGTTTTCTTCAAGACATGTTACCCACCCAGCTGGTGTCACTCAGTGGTTGAGCATTGACCCATGAACCAAGAGGTTGCTGGTTTGATTCCTGGGCAGGACACATGCTTGAGTTGTGAGCTCTATTCCCAGGAAGGGTGTGCAGGAGACGACAGATCAGTGATTCTCATTGTTTCTATCTCTCCCTCCTTCTCTCTTCCTCTCTTTCTCAAATCAATAAAAATATAAAAAATAAAAAATAAATTAAAAAAAAAAAGACATGTTAACAGTGTCTTTTTTTTCGGCCAGCCCTCTAGTCTGCAGAGGAAGCAAGGCAGTAGAAGTTGGTGGGTTTCATCCTTAGAGGGCTGCATCTGAAATTCTTTCATGAAGTATAACGGGCTTGGGTTATAGGTTCTGGGACCTTTATCAAATTGAGACAATTTCCTTCTATTTTTCTAGACGTCTTTAATCATGACTAGATATTGAACTCTATCAAATGCTATTCTTTATTTGAGAGATAATCCTGTAATTTTTCTCTTTTACTTTACTATTGCATTGATAGATTTTTTTTATATTGAATCATTCTTGAATTCCTGAACTATAATTCCTTGATCATGCTGTTTGTTTTTACTTCATCATTGGATTGGGTTAGCTGTTCAAAATTTTGTTACTCGGGTATATAGCATAGTGGTTAGACATGTATATAACTTGTACAGAGATCCCCTATATGGTTTTCTTAAATCTTTATTGTTGAGAGTTTACAGGTGTCTCCTTCCCCCCCCCATTGCCCCACTCCACCTGGTTCCCTCGCTGCCACAGGCCTTATCACCCTTTTTTTCTGTCAATAGGTAATGAATATCCTATCTAATAAAAGAGTAATATGCAAATTAATCATCGCTCCGCTACACCCACAAGCCATACCCATAAGCCAATCAGAGTGAGTATGCAAATAAACCCAACTAAGCTACAGCCACAGAGAGCAGGAGGGAGGCTTGTGTTTCCCAGGCAATGGAGGGAATCCAAGCTTTCTGCCTGCCCTTGCTGGCCTAGGCCTCCACTCAAGGCTACAGAGTTTCACTTATAGAAGGAAGGTAAACAAAACCAAACAGAAATGACAGCAGCCACGGAGCTGGAAAGAGCAGGAGCCTAGGGTTGCCCGAGCAAAGCTTTCCACATACCCTGACCTGCCCTGGCCTCCACTTAAGGCTACAAAGTTTCAATTATGGAAGATATGTAATCCCCAGCAGAAAAGGCTGCTGCCATAGAGCAAGCAGAAGGCTTGGCTCTGCTCTAGGCTACAAAGTTTCAATTGTAAAAGATAAATAAACCCCAGATACCTGGGCCTCTGCTTGGATCATCAAGGGGAGTGGCTGGCATGCAAACCAGCACAGGCCCCTCGCCCAGGCTGCCCCACTCCCCAAGGGAACCCCCACCCTGATCCAGGACACCCTTCAGGGCAAACCAGCTGGTCCCCACCCATGCACCAGGGCTCTATCCTATCTAATAAAAGATAATATGCAGATTGACCATCACTCCAACACACAAGATTGTTGTCCCCATGTGGTCAAAGATCCTGCCCCCATCTGGACACAGATGGCCAGCAGCGGAGGGAAGTTGGGAGGGACCAGGCCAACAGAGGAGGAAAGTTGGGGGTGACCGGGCCTTCAGGGAAGGGCAGTTGGGGGCAACCAGGTGTCAAGGGAGGGCAGTTAGGGGTGACCAGGCAAGCAGGAGAGGGCAGTTGGGGCAACCAGACCTGCAAGGGAGTACAGTTAGGGGCGACCAGGCCAGCAGGGGAGGGCAGTTAGGGGTGACCTGGCCTGCAGGAGAGGACAGTTAGGGGCAACCAAGCCAGCAGGGGAGGAGAATTAGAGGTGACCAGGCTGGCAGGGGAAGGCAGTTTGGGGCGGCCAGACTGGCAAAGGGGGTCAGTTAGGGGTGACTAGGGAAGCAGGGAAGGGCTGTTAGGGGCAACCAGGATGGCAAAAGAGGGCAGTTAGGGGTGACCAGGCCAGCAGGTGAGGGCAGTTGGGGGTGACCAAGCCTGCAGGGGAGCAGTTAGGCGTTGATCAGGTTGGCAAGGGAGTGGTTAGGGGGTGATCAGGCAGGCAGGCAGGCGAGCGATTGGGAGCCAGCAATCCTGGATTGTGAGAGGGATGTCGTTTAGGCCCAATTCTAAACAGGCAGTTGGACATCCCTCAAGGGGTCCACATTTGGAGAGAGTACAGGCTGGGCTGAGAGACACCCCGCCCATGCATGAATTTCGTGCACCGGGCCTCTAGTCCTACCTAATAAAAGAGTAATATGTAAATTAACCATCACTCCGCTCCACAAGCCACAACCACCAGCCAATTAGCATGTATGCAAATTAACCCCAACCAAGATGGCTGCGGCCACAGAGGCTTCAGTTCCTATTGACAACAGAAGAAGCCAAGCTTTCCGCCTTCCTTAGCAGCCCTAAGCCTCCACTCCAGGCTACAAAGTTTCAATTATATAAGATACATAAATCCCAAACAGAAATGGCTGCCGCCATGGAGCAAACAGGGGGGCTTGGCTCCACTCCAGGCTACAAAGTTTCAATTATAGAAGATAAATAAATCCCATATACCAGGGCCTCTCCTAGGATTACCAGGGGGCTGTGGCTGGCCTGAAAACCACCACAGGCCCCTCACTAAGGCCGCCCCCACCCTGATCCAGGACACCCTTCAGGGCAAACCAGCTGGCCCCCTCCCATGAATCCACAGCAGGCCTCTATCCTATCTAATAAAAGGGTAAATGCAGATTGACCATTATTCCAACACGGAATAGCTGCCCACATGTGGTTAAAGATCCTGCCCCCATGTGGACACAAGATGGCCAGCAGGGGAGGGCAGTTGGGAGGCACCAGACCTGCAAGGGAGGATAGTTGGGGGTGATCAAACCTGCAGGGGAGGGCAATTAGGGGTGACCAGGCTGGCAGAAGTGGGAAGTTGGGGGCAAACAGGCTGGCAGGGGAGCAGTTAGACATTAATCAGGCTGGCATGGGAGTGGTTAGGGGTGATCCAGGCTGGCAGGCAGAAGTGGTTAGGGGCAATCAGGAAGACAGGCAGGTGAGCAGTTGGGAGCCAGCAGTCCTGGGTTGTGAGAGGTATGTCCCAGATTGGAGAGGCTGAGGGACAATCCCCTTTCCCCGCCCCCGTGCACGAATTTCGTGCACCGGGCCTCTAGTATACATGTAAAATCTTTGATTAATCTCTCCCCAACTCCCCTCACTTCTTCCCTCTGAATTTTGTCATTCTGTTCCCATGCCTCTGCTTCTATTTTATTCATCAATTCATTTTTTTCATTAGATTTCTTGGTTGTATATTTTGATTTTTAGATTCAGTTGTTGATATCTACTTTTTGTCATCTTATTATTCATATTTTTCTGTTTTTTCCTCTCTCCTTTCTTTCTTCAATACCCTTCAACATTTCATATAATACTGGTTTGGTGGTGATGAACTCCTTTAGCTTTTTCTTGTTTGTGAAGCTCTTCATCTGGCCTTCAGTCTAAATGGGAGCTTTGCTGGGTAGAGTAATCTCGGTTGTATGTCTTTGCTGTTCATCACTTTGAATATTTCTTGCCACTCTCTCTAGCCTGCATAGTTTCTGCTGAGAAATCAGCTGACAGTAATATGGGAGTTCCCCTGTAGGTAACTAACTGCTTCTCTTTTTGTCTTTAGCCCTTGGCATTTTAATTATGATGTGTCTTGCTGTGGGCCTCTTTTGGGTTCCTCTTGCTTGGGACTTTCTGCATTTTCTGGACTTGTAAGTCTCTTTCTTTTCCCAGATAGAGGAAGTTTTCTGTTGTTATTTCTTCAAATATATTTTCAGTATCTTTCTCTTCTCTTCTCTCTCTCTCTCTCTCTCTCTCTCTCTCTCTCGCTCTCTTCCCCTCCCTCCCCTCTCCCTCTCTTCCTCTCTTTCTCTCCCTTCCTTTTGGCACCCCTATTAATGCGAATATTGGTGTGCTTGAAGTTGTCCGAGAGGCTCCTTATACTATCCTCATTTTTTTTTCCCCCCAAAAAGGCCTAATTTTAATAATCCTAATAACCAATTAAATAGAATCTTTTTAAATGAAGGAATCCAAATGACTTTGAGGTAGACGATGCTATCAAATAATAAATTAGGTATAAGATAAAATAACAATGAGGGAATGAAAGCAATGACTGGAATTATCTTCCTTTACATTCATGTGAAAATAAAGAACACTTTTTCCAATTCAAAGTTCTAAGCATGAAATCCAGGTATGTCATGTCATGGACTTGCTTCTTTAATTGGAGATGAACTCAGAGCCGATGAAAAGAATCCACAGCAGCAAACTATAAAGCAGTTGTCCCCGTGAGGAAGCCAGAAACTGTGCCTCGACTTTTCCAGCGAAGTTCATCCCTGAATGTTCAGGATTTGGATTCCCAAAGTCTTTCTTTAGCATTTAACTAATTCTTTGTTGGTGGAAGGGGCTGGGACTGTTTCTCCACACATAAACTGCTCTTTGTCATAAATCACTTTTATAATGAGAGAGCAGCTAGGACACGTGGCCATGTCTTCCCCGTTCTCCAAGTCTTCCTTAGTGATCGCTGCAGAAGTTATCGCCGCAAGGACGGGGGTAGAAATACGTCTCCAGGTTGTCGTCATACTGGAAGTCCCTGATTTCCACCTCGTCGTGAAACACCGCCATCGTTCTGGGGCCTGAGAGGGGACCCCCACCGGTCGAAACTGACCTGGGTCGGCCTAACTTCGAGGACGCCGGCCCCAGCCGGGTGTAGCCACCACGCCCCCTTTCCTCATACTTTTATATTCTTGATGTTCTGATTGGATGTTTTTTGGTTCTTCATGTTCCAAATTATTGATTTGATTCTGAGAATCCTCTACTGTTGATTCCTTGCAAATGATTTGTTATTAGTGCTATATCATTCTTTATAGTTATCTTCATAAATATCTTTTCTCATGCTGTTGAGCATCTTTGCCATCATTATTCTGAACCCTATGATACATTTCTTATTTCCATTCCATTTAGCTCTTCTTCTGGAAGATTCTCTTGTTCTTTCATTTGGGGCTTGTTTTATTATATCTCCCCATTTTGGCTGCCTGTTTGGGTTTGTGTCTGTGAATTAGGTAGACCTGCTATGCCTCCCAATCTCTAGTGCAGGACCGGGTCAGACGCTGTGTGTGACTGGCCCTAATTCCCCTGTTTGGAGCTATCAGCAATCCATAGGTTGTGGCTCCTCTGCTGAGGCTGGGTGCCTTTGGGAAGGACCAAGATGTACATGAAGGTCTGGTTTTCTGAGCCCCGAGTCCAAAATCAGATCAGGCAAAATCTCAATTCCTTCAGAGACTGCAGTCTGGTTGTATTCATTCTTTTTTTTTTTTTTTAATAAATCTTTATTGTTCAGATTATTACAAATGTTCCTCTCCCCCCCAATTGCTCCCCTCCACCAGGTTCCCATCCTCTGTCCTTTCCCATCCCCCATTGTCCTCATCCATGGGTGCACAGTTTTTGTTCAGGCTCTTCCTGCACCGCCCATTCCCTTTTTCCCCGAGAATCATCAGTCCACTCCCCTTCCATACCTCTGATTCTATTATATTCACTAGTTAATATTGTTCATCAGGATTTTTAATTCCCTTGGCTTTTAGTTTCACTTGTTGATAGTTACGTATTTGTTGATTATAATTTTTATCTTTATCTTCTTCCTCTTCCTAAAGAACCCCCTTCATAAATGCATATAATTCTGGTTTGGCGGTGATGAACTCCTTTAGCTTTTTTTTATTTGTGAAGCTCTTTATCTACCCTTCGATTCTGAGTGATAGCTTTTCTGGGTAGAGTATTTTTGGCTGTAGGTTCTTGCTATTCATCACCTTGAATATTTCTTGCCATTCCCGTCTGGCCTGCATGGTTTCTGTTGAGAAATCAGCTGACAATCGTACGGTGCTCCTTTATAGGTAACTCCCTGCTTTGCTCTTGCTGCTTTTAATATTCTCTCTTTGTCTTTTGCTCTTGATATTTTAATTATGATGTGTCTTGGTGTGGTCCTCTTTGGGTCCCTTTTGTTTGGGGTTCTGTGCTCTTCCTGGACTTGTAAGTCTATTTCTTTTCCCATGTAGGGGAAGTTTTCTGTCACTATTTCTTCCAGTATTCTTTTGGTATCTTGGTCTTTCTCTTCTTCCCCCATAATTCTGATGTTGGTTTGTTTGAACTTGTCCCAGAGGTTTCTTACACTATCTTCAACTTTCTGGATTCTCTTATCTTCTTGCTTCTGTGGAGGAGTGTCCTCTGGCCCTTTGTTTTCCAAATCTTTGACTTGATTCTTGCGATCTTCTATTCTGTTTTTAGGACTCTGTATAATATTTTTTTATTTCATACAATGTATTCTTTATTTCTAGTTGATCCCTTTTCCTATCCTCATAGGTCTCGTTTATTTTATTGTCCTTTTCTAAGTAATTCTTGAAAAACCTTATAAGCATGGTTTTGAACTCTATATCCAGTCGCTTCTTGTCCTCCATTTCTTTCGTTTGTGATCTGTTTCCTTGTCTCCGCATATTCACTGCTTCCCTGAGTTGGCAGGGTGGCTTTGTGTGCTAAGGAGTCCTATATGGTTGAGTGGGTCAGACTCCCAGTTACTGAGGTGGACAGTTTTGGTGTAGCCCTTTGTGGGCTGTGTGTGCAGTCTTATTGTTAAGCCTTGTTTGCTGTTGGTATCACTGGGAAGCGTTGATCTCCAAGCCAATTGGCCATGAGGATCAGAAGTGTCTCAGCTAGGAGGGTATCTGTATTCCGCTTGAATGGGGCGGAGTCTCGGGGTGGCACAGACAAACTTTGTTGAATCCCGCAAGATTGGTTGCAGGCGCACGCACACCTCTTTGGTATAGGCGCAGACAAGCTTTGGATTCCTGTCTGTTTCTCCCTAGGAGAGTCATATTTGTGGCAAATGAGAAAGCTTGCCACTGGAAGGGCTTCTGTGCTCCTCTTGGATGGGATGGAGTCTCGGGGTGGTGCAGACAAACTATAATCAGCCCCTCCCTATGAGGGTCTGGTTTCTGTTTCCCACAGTAATGCCTGCTGGCTTTACACACCGCCAAGAAATCTCTGCCCACTGCCTGACAGTCTGGCCTCTCCCTGTCTGGGGCCATCTATCAGAGCAATAAGGTGATTCAGTTTTCCTCCCAAACAAGAAAGCTAGCTGCGCATTAGCTGTCCGCCCTCTCCACGCGCAGGGAGTAAGCCAGTAGGGAACTCAGCCTGGCCCGCCCTCTCCATGCTCTGCAAGCCTGCCAGCAGTGAAGTGGGGCGGCTGCCTTTTCGCACACACAGTTCTCCACACCTTCACAGTTCCTGAGGTTCAGCGTGCCTTCTCTCTCCTTCCCAGATGGCAGAGCCTCCTTTCAGGCAGCCATCCGGCACTTCAAGGCGATGTTTCCCCTGTTTTCCAGTTCTAAATTCAAATTTGTTCTGGTAGGCTGCATTCGGGTGTCTACCGTATGCCGCCATTGGTTTCTCCTCCTGTATTCATTCTTGATTAATCTCAGACTGTGGATCACAGGGCAGGAGCAAGATGTCTTCCCGACAGGGTGGGGCAATTGCTTCTGTCTGAATGCTGATAGTTATTTTCAGTCTTGCAATGGGCCTCAGAAACTCCACAGAGTGGGCAAAGGGTTTTCCAATAGATAGGGCAACTGCCTTCCCACCCACCATCACCCCCCAGGCAAAATCACCCGGATAGCAATGGTCTGCTAGAGAAAGATGCCCCCCGCAACATGAGGAAATGAGACTCAGCATAGGAAACCAGAGTGTCTGCCTTCTGAGGTCTAGCCACTGATCCCAACCCTGGCTTCTGCTCACTCAGCTCCAGTCCACTCTGCCCCCCCCTCTGCCAGAGCCTAAGGTGAGTGGCTGCACACAGGATTTTGTGTGTTGGCCTTTAAGAGAGTGCCTGTATTTCCAGCTGCCTCTCCCTGCAGACAGCAATCCTGTTGCTTTTCACGGCCAGATGTTATGTGGCACCCTTCTCAGTTGTGGTCTGTGCGCAGGGGAGCCCAGCTTAGGGTCTAGACCCCAGAGTTCTCAGTGGCAACCCCTCTCCCCCAGCTGAGATCTCTCTCCAGACCTTCGGCTGCTGTCTTTGTGAGCTCGGCCAGCCCCCGCCCCTCCTGCCTGTCTCTGTGGTCTCCACTCTCTGTCCTTGATGATCAGGGTTCTCTCCAGCTGTCCTCAGTTGGTTATTCAGGAAGTTTTTCTGTATTTTAGTTATAATTTCAATTTGGTCCTGGGAGCATGTCCATGAGCATTCACCTACTCTGCCGCCATTTTAGAATCTGCCCCTCATAAGTTTTGAACACATTTGACATCATACATAGTCAATACAATATTTGTTTTAATTTCTTTATTGATTAAGGTATCACATATTTGTCCTCAACCCCCCCATTCCAATCTCCCACCCCACCCCCACTCATCCCCCACCTCCCCTATTGTCCTTGACCACTGGTTAGGCTCACATAAGTTCAAAAGTTCTTTGGTTGATCTAATACAATATGTTTTACTGTATTTCCTATGCTGTGCTTTATACTCCCTGCGACTATTTTGTAACTGCTAATTTCTACTTCTTAATCCCTTCTTATCTGGCTACCATCACCCTGTTCTCTGTATCTATGAGTCTAGTTTTTGTTTTGTTCATTTACTTTGTTTTCTAGATTCCACATATAAGTGAAATCATATGGTATTTGTATGACTACTCCATTTAGCATATTGCCACCCATGTTGTAAAAAAATGGTAAGATTTCTTTTTTTTTTTAATGGCTAAGAACCATTTCATTGTATATATCTGTACCATATATACATATATATTTTTTTTTATTTTTTATTTATTTATTTTTTTTTAAGAGAGGAAGGGAGAGGGATAGAGAGTCAGAAACATCAATGAGAGAGAAACATCGATCAACTGCCTCCTGCACATCCCCTACTGGGTACATGCCCTTGACCAGAATCGAACTCGGGACCCTTCAGTGCCCAAGCTGACGCTCTCTCCACAGAGCCAAACTGGTAGGGCATCTGTACCACTTCTTTATCCAGTTGTCTGTCAGTGGACAACTTAGGATGCTTCTGTATCTTGGCAAGTGAGTCTATGCATAGGTTCTTTAAGTGGGTGCCTTGTATTCTAGTAGGCTCTCATCTTACCTAGATGGACAGAATTCCTGCTAGTTTTCATAGCTAGTCATTGTAAGGTCTCCTCTTCCTAGCGATGGAACCCTGAGCTGGAGAGCCTGGTGGGGAGCTGGGACTCCTTGACCTCAGGGGGCATCTCTGTCTCAGATATCCCACGATTTTCAGCTGCCACAGGTGGGTTTCTTGTCTCTGCTGTTCTTGCCAGTCTTGATGTGACTTCTTCTTTCTTAGGACTTATGTTCCTCTAGATGTCAGGCAGTTCTCAATGATGGCTGTTCTGTACATTTAGTTGTAATTTTAATGTGGTTGGGGGAGGACATTAGCACAGTGTTTACCTACTTCGCCATCTTGACCTGAATTAGGGTTAGCTATGTTTTAATATTTATGGTTTGAAATAAATAATTATATATACAAATGTCAGATAGCTGCTATGTTTTTTGTCACCTGAGAATATGTTTTATTGATTTTGGAGAGAGGGAAGGAGGGAGAGGAGTGAGAGTGAGAGAAAAGCAGTGAGGGGGAGAGAGAAGGAGAAACATCAATGTGAGAGAGATACATTGATCCGTTGTCTTTTGTACGTATTTTGTCTGTTAGGATTGAACCCACAGCCTAGCTATGTGTTTTGACTGGGAATCGAGCCTGCAATCTCAACAGTCAAGGTGGTAGTTGTTATTTTAAAGAGCCTCTTTCTGTTGAATATTTGAAGGGACTTGTAAATTCAGGTATTGTGACAAAGTTAATCAAGTGTTGTTGTTTTGTTAACTCATAACTTAAATATATTACATTTCCTTTAGTGGATGAGCCAGATGCCCGAAGCTGGCTGGAGCAGCACGTGGTCTGTCAATACTGGACAGCTCAGTCCTCGAGGTTTCCTCATAGTTTGCATTTGCACTCCAATTTAGCTGCTGTCTGGTAAGAAACTCCATTTATCACTTAATGTGTTAATAGAAGAAATTTTGATTATGGACTGCCAGATTTAAATCTCTGTTGATATCCAGTTTAGGCCTGCGTTGGAATTGGCACAGTAAAGATGCAGAAGGAGCCACACCTTCCCTAGTGTGGCTGGAACCTTCTCCCTACCACACCCTCTGTACCAAGTGGCCGTTGGAGTCTGTGTGGTAGCGGTCAGATGGGGCACTCCTGCCCTAGACCCCAGCCTGAATGGCTGCAGCTGAACTGGCTCCCTCTGGCTTTTCAAGGCCCTTGTGCTACCCCAGTGAAGGCTTCTGCTCCACTGCAGCACTCAGGCCAGTAACTGACCTCACCTGGGAGGGGACAGAGGCATTCTCGTAGCTTCCAGTAAGATGCTATTGAGTTCTTATAAGAAGGAGACACTCCCTGTCAACAGGTTGTGCGAGATGCACACAATGGCATAGTACTGTGTATGTCCTAGCTCTGGCACACACGCTGTCAGGGGTGGCAAAGACTTCTGTATCAGGCTTGGCACCTCGCTCGGCAGTTGGCACTGAATTCATACCCAGCGCTCTCTGAGCATATCATCTGTATTGCTGCCTCCCCCAGAGGACTCTGTATGTCTTCCATGCCATGAGGACAGTAGGATTTTGCTCTGGGATATCCCCTGCCTGGAGCCAGCATCACAGAGGGGCTGTCTTGCCTCTGACTACGTTTCTGCCTCACTGGCTGGCACCTTCAGCAGAGTACAGTCTTTTACTTTGGGGATAGGAACTGGGCTGTGTTGTGCCCATAGCTCCTGGGCTGATGTTCTGCAGACACAGTGTTCCCTTCCAGGCTGTCAGCACTGCCCCTCCTGTGCTGCTCCAGGCTTTGTGGGGCTTTGAAAAGCTGCACCCACAGAGACTGAGAAATGCTTCTTGTCCCCACTCCATCGCTCCCTCTTGCCACAGGGATAAGCAGAACCTGGACCTAACAGTCTGGCCAATTAGATTGGATTTCAGATAAAAAGCCAATTCGCCTTGAGTAGCCACTTTTTCCCCTGCCTTCTCTGTGAGACAGCACAGAAGCTTTATATGTGTTGCTGCACCAGCTCTGTGCAGTGCAGGATTGTCTCAGCCTGGGCTGACTTCATTCTGAGATTCTGTGGTCATAGGCAATAAAATTTGCTTAAAAATAGACGTGTGGCCGAAAACTGGTTTGGCTCAGTGGATGGAGTGTCAGCCTGTGGACTGAAGGGTCCCAGGTTCGATTCCGGTCAAGGGCATGTACCTTGGTTACGGGCACATCCCCAATAGGCGGTGTGCAAGAGGCAGCTGATCAATGATTCTCTCTCATCGATGTTTCTGGCTCTCTATTCCTCTCTCTACCTCTCTGTAAAGAATCAATAAAATATATGTTTAAAAAAAATAGACGTGTGTGTGTAGATAGATAATTTTGCTGGTGAGAAATAAATCCATCACACAACTTTCCTAAATTCCTCCTTTAAAAAAGAGTTCACAAAGGGTTTTGTGCTTCTCATGTAGCTGTGCATGAAGCGCTGTGGGTGTGGGCCTTCCTGGATTCTAGGAGCAGCTCACATACCACTAAGAGAGGAAAGAGTTTTTGATAAAGCTTAATTCACCTTGATCATGTGCAGCACCTCCATTCACAAATATCCAGCCCAGGGGAAAACCAAGATGGCAGCCTAGGTAAGCACCTAAACTACTGGCTCGCACAACAATTATTTTCTTTTTTTTTCTTTTTAAAATATATTTTATTGATTTTTTACAGAGAGGAAGGGAGAGAGATAGAGAGCTAGAAACATCAATGAGAGAGAAACATCGATCAGCTGCCTCCTGCACATCCCCTACTGGGGATATGCCCACAACCAGAGTACGTGCCCTTGACCAGAATCAAACCTGGGACCCTTCAGACCGCAGGCTGACGCTCTATCCACTGAGCCAAACTGGTTTTGGCTCACACAACAATTTCAAAACAACAAATAAAAGAACGGACATCATCCAAAACCATAGGAAAGCTGGCTGAGTGGGAAATCTACAACTAGAAAGAAGGAGAGGCTCACAGATTAAAGGAGCCGCAAAGCACTGCAGTAGGGAGACGTGCGCACAGAGAGGAAGGGCGGCTGAGTGCCGGGCTGGCAGAAGGGGAAAGGAAGCCTCCGACTGCACTGCACCCCAGTTCCAACTGCACTAAACTCCAACCCTGGCCAAAACCCCATGGACTCAAGCTCATACGGTGGAATCTGGAATGTAGAAAAAGGCATCTGGAGATTCAGAGACTGGGAGGCTCAGGGAAGCTGGGAGCCGCAGCAGGCAGGGTCTAGAGTCATTTGCCAGTGCGCACAGAGAGGTCTGACTACGGAGGCTGCTGCAGCCTCTCCATAGCAGAAGGAGGCGGAAACTCCTGACTGCACTGAACCCCAGTTCCAAATGCACTGAGCACTAAAACCCAGTTCAATGCGAGCCCCTGGGGCACCCACACTCTTACAAGGGGAATCTGGACTGTCAGGCGGAAACTCAGAGGATCCATGGAAGGCAGAGCTCTGAGGCATGCGCACAAGTGCAGGGCTGACGGGAAGCCAAGACTGTTGGCTCAGCCCTGCGGCTCCACCCCATCCAAGCTGAGTGCAGAGGCTTTTGCATGTCTGATCCTATAAGACTGTCTCCAATACAAAAGTATCCTGGTGTAGACACAGCTGATACTCACATTCAATTGGCCTGGAGGTCAGTTCCTCCCCGTGATACCAACAGCAATCAAAACTTAACTACAACAAGGCTGTACACACAGTCCACAAAGGGGAGCACCAAGAGTGTCTACCTCAGGTAACTAGGGAGGCTGACCCACTGGCCCATATAAGATACCAAACACACAAAGCCACCCTACCAACTCAGGGAAGCAGTGAAAATGGGGAGACAAGGAAACAGATCTCAAACGAAAGAAATGGAGAACAAAAGACTGGATATAGAGTTCAAAACCACAATTATACAGTTTTTCAAGAATTTCCTAGAAAAGGCCGATAAATTTAGTGAGACCCTCGAGGATATGAAAAAGAAATTAAACCAACTAGAAATTAAACATTCACTGACTGAAATAAAAAATATTATACAGAGACTCAATAGCAGACTAGAGGAACGCAAGATTCAAGTCAATGATTTTGACTATAAAGAGGCAAAGGACACTCCTCCGGAGAAGCCAGAAGAGAAGAGAATCCAGAAAGTTGAAGATAGCGTAAGGAGCCTCTGGGACAACTTCATGCATACCAACATCAGAATTATGGGGGTGCCAGAAGAAGAGAGAGAGCAAGATACTGAAAACCTATTTGAAGAAATAATGACAGAAAACTTTCCCCATCTGGTGAAAGAAATAGACTTATTAAGTCCAGGAAATGCACAGGAATCCAAACAGGACCACACCAAGAGACATCATAATTAAAATGCCAAGGGCAAAAGACAAAGAATCTTACAAGCAGCAAGAGAAAAACAGTTAGTTACCTATAAGGGAGCACCCATATGACTATCAGCCAATTTCTCAACAGAAACTATGAAGGCCAGACAGCAGTGGCAAGAAATATTCAAAGTGATGAATAGTAAGAATCTACAACCAAGATTACCCAGCAAAGTTATCATTCAGAATTGAAGGGCAGTTAAAGAGCTTCACAGATAAGGAAAAGCTAAAGGAAGCCAAACCATGAAATGCTGAAAGGTATTCTTTAAGAAAAGGAAGAAGAAGAAAAAAGTAAAGATAAAAATTATGATCAATAAATACATATATATCATGAAGTGAATCTAAAAATCAAGTGAATTAAAAATAAGGAACAGAATAAACTGGTGAATATAATAGAATCAGGGGCAAAGAAAGAGAGTAGATTGATAATTTTCAGGGGGAAAGTGGCGTGGGGATGCAGGAAGAGACTGGACTAAAATCGTACACCTATGGATGAGGACAATGGGAGGGGGAGTAAGGGCTGAGGATGGGGTGGGAACCGGGTGGAAGGGAGCTATGGGGGGAAAAGAAACAAATGTAATAATCTGAGCAATAAAGATTTATTAAATTAAAAAATATATACATCCAGCCCAGCTTACCCTGAGGGGGACCCAGGACACACTCACCACAGGTTTGTGCATCTTCTTGCCATTCACTGAGACAGAAATCCATTCTCTGGCTGAATAAGAAGTTTGGCCAGCCCTGCCTGGTATAGCTCAGTTGGTTGAGCATCATTCCACATACTGAAACAATGCAGGTTCCAGTTCTGATCAAGGCACATGTGTCCAGGTTGTGGGCTCAATCTCTAGTCACTGTGCACGCAAGAGGCAGCCAATTGAAGTCTCTGTCTCTGCTCTATCTCTGACTCTCTTTCTCTCTCTCTCTCTCTCTCTTACTCCCCCCTCCCTCTCTCTAAGCATGTCCTCAAAATAGATAGGTAGGTAGGTAGGTAGGTAGATGAATAAATAAATAACCAATTCAAAAAGAAGAAGCTTGGCTAGGGCTATGTAACAGACCAGCAGAGAAATGTACTGTCAGCACATAGCCTGAAGCTGACCTCTGCTCCCTCTGTTCCCTGGAAGAAGGAAGTCTGAATGCTATTTGTGTGGGCCTCGAAGATTTTAAATTGCAACGTCAGGCTGGCTGGTGAAATAAAGTTTAGGCTTTGTTGACCTGTCTTTTGGAAAATAATTATTTTTAAAAACTTGGATGTTAATAAAAGTACCATTGCCATTTTGACCAAAAAACCCCACAAACAATACATACTTTAACTATTTGGTTGAATCAGCAATAAACATAACAATTGGGATTGCTCTGAAAGTGCTTCTTCAAGAGTATTTTAGTTGATTTGTGAAAATTAATATGGAGGGCATTTACAGCTTGTAATGTGTTTACTTGTTTATTGATCACTGATTAAATTACCACTGAATTGCATATATTCTTTGAGAGGTAATTTTACTAAATGAGAAACTTTTTCATTGACATTTGATGTTTGCTTTCTAATAGGGACCAGCACTTGTACAGCAGTGACCCGTTGTATGTTCCAGATGACAGAGTTTTTGTTACTGAGACACAGGTTATTCGGGAAACGCTATGGTGAGTCCTGTTCACCCAGTTAATAGTCTAGAAGACTTTATTAGTGAGAAGCGAAATGTTGCACTTTTGAAGAAAAGTGTTCCAGGTTTTTTCATCTGTGACCTAGAAACAGACCGTTAGATATGCATCCTGAAGAGTCCTCACTGGACACCTGGACTCGGGAAGCCCATACTGCATTTTCAGCCATGGAGATGATGGTTTTGATGTATTCTTTTTTATTTTGAATAGCTTACTATCTGATTTAATTAGGATAAGCCATCACTTTTCTAATATCGGAGTTCAAAGCAAGGTTCCTACTTTGCTGCTTACCGCTTTTAACAGGCAGAGGATCAGTGAAAGCTCGCCTTTGCCTCAGGCCTGCACACCAGGAACCTGAGAAATGCGATGGTGTCACACAAACAGATGGAAGCTCAGCAGGCAGCACAGTCACTGCGGAGATCTCCAGTTCTCCCTCTGCAGAAGGGGGATGCTGGCCTTCTCAAAGGAAGAAGGGTGTCAGACCTCTCCTCTGGGAGGAAAGGCTTGGATAACAGTTTTGAACTTCTCTCTGAGACAGTATTGAGATTATCTTGAGTGATAAGGTAGTCATATTAAAAGATTGATGTCTTCTGTTTTCCAGTTATCTGACCTCTGCTTCCCCCACCCAATTCTGAGTCTTTTGTTAATTTTTTTTATTATTACTGTAGTGCGAGGCTGGGGAACCGCTGTCTGAAGGCCATATAAGGCCTGAGAAATCATTCTGCCTGGCCCAACCTAGGCATTAAGGGAGAGCTAATTAAATGTTTGCCCAAATACAACAGGCTAATGTTTAAGATGATGATTATGTATGGCTGCAAATGATGTTATAAATATCCAAATGGTCCCTGGCTGAAGGAATGTCCACCACCAACGGGAGTGAATGTTTTTCTACACTAAAATACTTATTTTTTCATTTCAGGTTACTTTCAGGAGTCAAAAAGCTCTTTATATTTCAATTGATAGATGGGAAGGTAACTGTGAGAAACAATATAATAGTGACCCACTTGACACATGTAAGTGATTTGTATTTGTTATAGTTACAATTAAATGATAGGATTTATATAGATCATTTTTATATAACTTTAGAACATTTTTCATTATTAAAGCTACTAAATATATTTAAGATCTAAAAGGCAAATTTAAGTGCATCTTAACAGTGCTTAGAGAATTCTTTAGTATTGTTTGTGATATTACATTTAGTTTTAATTTGTGTTTTCTCTTTTTTATTTGTCATTGTGTATTGAGAAAGCTGTATACTGCAATTTTTTTGGTTGGTGTTGCATTTACCAGAAATGTGTTTTTAAAAAGTAGAAGCCATAATTCTATATTCTGTAGAAATTAATGCTCACAATATCCTTTGAATCTAAATATTTACTTTATTAGTTTGTCATGAAAAATATTTTACAGTGAGGGGGATATGAATTTGAGTGCTTACAGAGACTGACTTTAATAATTGCAGTTTTTAATTCTCATTTCATCGGACTACAGAGCTGTTTGCGGTCAGTGCTGGAGCAGATAGCAGCATATGGCCAGGTTGTGTTCCAACTCCAGGAGTTCATCGATGAAGTCATGGGGCACAGCTCCGACCACACGCTTCCTGGGAATGGATCCATCCTTACGAAGCTGACAGAAGCTCCCTTTCGAACATACCAGGCTTTCATGTGGGCTCTATACAAATACTTTATTACTTTCAAAGAAGAACTTACAGAAATTGAGAAGTGTATCATCAATAACGGTATTTAAATGTTCTTCCCTTTGACACATAACATACTTTGAATGCCGTTTAAGTTGTTAATTGATACAAAGTTTCAAAATTACATGGCAAATAAATAATTGTTATTAGTACATTCATTTTTTTAATTATTTTACATTTATATTTAAGCTGTTCATATCTTTAAAAATACAAACAGTAACGAAAAACTGACAATTTTTCCTCCTGCTCCAATTGTCCAGATGAGTACTCAGTTCCTCTCCCCAGAGGCAGCCAAGTGATCAGTGTCTGGTGCACCCTCCCTGAGAACTTAGACACATGCAGTCCATGCCTATTTGTATGTTTATACCTAGACGTCCATTAACTGCCCCTTCAAATCATTTCTTATTTAAATTTTTAGGGTTGCTAGCTTACGCCAAGCCAGCATGGCTCAGTGTTTGAGCATCGACCTATGAACCAGTAGGTCACAGTTCGATTCCCAGGGCACATGCTCAGGTTGTGAACTTGATCCCATTAAAGGAGTGCAGGGGGAAGCCAATGATTCTTTCTCATCATTGATGTTTCTATCTTTCTCCCCCTTCCTTCCTCTCTCTGAAATAAAAAATATATAAATTTAAGAAAAAAGATTGCTACCTTATCTATCCTATGTGATAAAAAGATAATATGTAAATTGACCACACCTCTGCTACACCAACCAGCCACGCCCATCAGCCAATCAGGAGCAAGTATGCAAATTAACCCAACCAAGATGGCTACAGCCAAGAAGTGAGCCGGTTTGGGTTTCCCCTGCAATGAAGGAAGCGAAGCTTTCTGCACACCCTGGCTGGCCCAGGCCTCCAGTTAAGGCTACAAAGTTTCAATTGTAGATAAATAAATCCCAGATACCAGGGCCTCTGCTTGGGTCGCCGAGGGGTGTGGCTAGCCCACAAACCACTATAGGCCCCTCACCCAGGCCACCCCATGCCCCAAGGGAAGCCCCACCCTGATCCAGGACATCCTTCAGGGCAAACCAGCTGGCTCCCACCCGTGAACTAGGCCTCTATCCTATCTAATAAAAGAGTAATATGCAGATTGACCATCAAGATTGTTGCCCCCATGTGGTCAAAGATCCTGCTCCCATGTGAACACAAGATGGCCAGCAGGGGAGGCAGTTGGGGGTGACCAGGCCTCCAGGGGAGGGCAGTTAAGGGCAAATAGGCTGGCAGGGGAATGGTTAGGAGTGATCAGGCTGGCAGGCAAAAGCAGTTAGGAGTGATCAGGAAAGCAGGCAAGTGAGCAGTTGGGAGCCCGCAGTCCTGGTTATGAGAGGGATGTCCGACTGTCGTTTTAGGCCCAATCCTTATAAGATTGGCCCAAAACGGGCAGTTAGACATCTCCCTTGAGGGGTCTCAGATCAGAAAGGGTGCAGGCTGGGCTGAGGGACATACACACCCCCCCCCCCGTGCATGAATTTCATGCACCAGGCCTCTGTGTGTGTGTGTGTGTGTGTGTGTGTGTGTGTGTGCCTAAGTGACCGGATACATATAACCATTCAATCAATAGCTATAATGCACACTGACCAGCAGAAAGCAGACTTTCAATGCAGAAGCTGCCGAGCTACAGTGACTTGGCAGCTGCAGTTCTCAGATGATGCACTCAGAACCAGAGAGAAGAGAGCCCAATTCCAGGGTGCATCACCCGAGAACTGCCCTCTCACAATCCAGGACCCCTCGTGGGATGTTTGAGAGCTGGTTTAGGCCAGAGAGACCCCACCTGTCCATGAATCCATGCCCTGGACTTCTAGTAAGTATATAAAGAGCCTCCTCATTTTTTTTATTTTTAATTTTTTTTTAATATATTGATTTGTGAGAGGGGGAGGGGAAGGGAAAAAGAGAGAGAAACATTAATTTGTTGTTTCAGCGATCCATGCATTTGTTGGTTGCTTCTTGTATATGCCTTGACTAGAGATCGAACTGTAATGTTGGTGTATCAGGACAACGCTCTAACCAACTGAGCTACTAGCCAAGGCCTCTTTTGGTAGGTATTTAGGTTGTTTCTGATCTTTTGCTATTGCCAACTGCTGCAGTGATAACCTCTTACGCATAATTCTCAGTGCACATGTGCAGCCAAGTTATCTATGCAATGCACGTGTGCAGCATAAATTCTTAATGTATTGCAGACGGATCATGGGAATTCTCCTGTTTCATATTACACAGTGTTTTACAAAGTATCATACTTGAAAAAGATATTAGCTTGTAAGAACATGTAATCAATAACTTCAAAATGCAATGGATATTTAATTTTTTAAAGCTTGCCTTCAACGTTTATGTAAAACTAGAGGCCCAGTGCATGAAGTTCATGCACAGGGGGATGTTCCCTCAGCCCAGCCTGCATCCTCTCCAATTCAGGACCCCTTGGGGTATGTCCAGCTGCCTCTTGCAATCTGAGACCTCTGACTCCTAACTGCTTTCCTGTCTGATCATCCCTAACCACCTCTGCCTGCGTGACTGATCCCCCTACCAGCCTGATCACCCCTAACTGCTTCCCTGCTGACCTGATCACCCCTAACCACCTCTGCCTCGCCCTGCACCCGGGACCCATGCTTCTCTTCTGGCTGGCTGCAGACACCTAGGACCTAGGCCTGCTTCACCCAGCCCAGGCCACAGCTGCAGGTGCCCAAGGCCATGGGATGGGCTGCTTGTTCCCCTCCCAGGATACAGGCTGGCTGGTCCCCATTCCTCTCCCAGAAGCTCATTAGTGTCTGGGTAGTCCCCATTCTGCTCTGCCCAGCTCATTTGTGCGTGGCTGGTCCCTAATCCTCTCTCCCCATTGTTAAGTGTCTGAGCAGTTCTAGCACGAGGGCATGAAGGTATGATGACCATTTGCATATTAGCTCTTTATTATATAGGATGTTTTTTGTACTCTTCAGTAGAAACTTATCTGACCACTAGGTTAAGTTAGCAATAAAATTACTAGTGTACAATGTGTAAGAGTGGAAGTGCTGGGCCAAGGAGGAGTGATGGCATGTGTAATTTTGATAGATTCTGCCACATTGTTCGATAGGTACAGACTTCATTCTTACAGGCAGTGTATATGAATACTCGTTTCCTCATAGTCTTGCCAATGGTGTGTTCTCAAACTTTTACCCACCAATGTGACAGGTGTGAAATGGTGATCCAACTCAGTGTTGGTTTCCTCCTCGATTTTACTTACAACTACTGACAAAGTAATGCTGAATCCTGTGTTCCCATCACCCCACATCCCCAATGGGTTACATAGCTACATCTGTTTCCAAACTAGGAAATTGACATGGCATATTGATTAACTAGTCTACAGACCTGATGTGGGTTTCACCAGTTTTGCAGGTACTTGGTGTTTTGTTGGGAGGGGGAGAGGACAAGTAATACCTGTGTGCAGATAGGTGACATTTTGTCACATGTGCAGATTCACGAAATCACCTCCATGTTGGGGACTCAGAGTTGTGCCATTCCCCACAAAGGAACTTGCTCTTGCTCCCCCTTTGTAGTCAGTCAGTTCCTCTCCCCTCATTGAAATAGCCCATTGTAGTCTGGGATTTTTTCTCCCACCATGTAGTTTTTGTGGGTTTGTTTTTTTTAAATATATTTTATTGACTTTTTACAGAAAGGAAGAGAGAGGGATAGAGAGTTAGATGAGAGCCGAAACCAGTTTGGCTCAGCGGTAGAGCATCGGTCTATGGACTGAAAGGTCCCGGGTTCGATTCCGGTCAAGGGCATGTACGTTGGTTGCGGGCACATCCCCAGTAGGGGATGTGCAAGAGGCAACTGGTCGATGTTTCTCTCATCGACGTTTCTAGCTCTCTATCTCTCTCCCTTCCTCTCTGTAAAAAAAAAATCAATAAAATATATTAAAAAAAGAAACATCGATGAGAGAGAATCATCGATCAGCTGCCTATTGCACACCCCTACTGGGGATGTGCCCACAACCAAAGTACATGCCCTTGACCGGAATCAAACCCGGGACCTTTCAGTCCATAGGCTGACTATCCACTGAGCCAAACCGGTTTCGGCCAACCATGTAGTTTTAATTTGCATTATTTTATTACAAGTGAGATCAAGTATCTTTCTATATGTTTAAGAATCACTTGTGTTTCTTTTTCTGTCAGTTCCTTTATACATTATTTTCTTGCTTTTTCTTTCCCTTTAGGAAGTACTTTCTTTAGGAATATGAATCCTTTGTGATATAAGATGAAAACCCAGCATCCTCTGTTGGCTCTGCCTTACCCTAAGTGGCTGAACACATTTGAAAGCATATTTTTCCTGGCTAATGAGTTTGATTTCTTGATATTTGCAGATACGACAATAACTCTTGCCATAGTAGTGGACAAGTTGTCGCCTCGACTGGCTCAGCTGAAGGTTCTGCACAAAGTCTTTAGCACTGGGATAGCAGAAGTCCCTCCAGACACTCGGAATGTTGTGCGGGCATCTCACCTGCTTAACACCCTGTACAAGGCCATTCTTGAATATGACGATGTTGGAGAAGCCTCTGAGCAAACCGTAAGTGGGCCCTCTTCTAGTCTAAAGTGTGTGGCTCCATTCTGCCTAGCTAAAGGAGTGGTGCACAGCTGTTGTAGCTTTTGTAAAAACAGTGCTTAAGTCAGGCTATGCCAGACACTGCAGGGTTTTTAAATGAGGATCTAAATTATAACTGCATGATCACCAAAAGGGTGAGGAAAGGACAAAGCAGAACATAAAGCAAGATGTGGGAAGTGTCCTCTGGGATTGGAGCTAATATGGCTGAAGCGTCCGGAAAGGACTAAAGATCAGATTGTAGAAAAAGTAGAAGCAATGTTTCGAATACCTGTATTGCAGGTGTTTCATAAACTTGTAAGACATGAGTCTGAGGTAGCAAGCAGCTTGGTTATGGAAAGATCTCTGAATCGTGTGCAGTTATTGGGTCGAGTTGGTCAGGATCTTGTCATGAGACAAGTGGAAGTGAAAAACCCAGTCACAATATTTTCTCTAGCAACAAATGAGATGTGGAAATTAGGAGACATACCAAATGGATGACGTCAGTCAAAAGACAACATGGCACAGGATTTCAGTATTCCGACCTGGCCTCAGAGATGTGGCATATCAGTATGCGAAAAAGGAAAATAGACTATGGTGAATATATGGATAAAAATAATGTGAGGCGACAAGCAACAATAATCATTTTACTAATAACATTATATTTCTGAGTGACCAGACAAAAAAGAAGGCATAGAGCAGACCATTCTTCTTTGGCCAGTGTTTGGTATAGTCTCATTTCCAAATCATGTATAGTCTTTATAGTTTCTAAGGATAAAAATTAAAATATTCTTTTATATAAAATGACTTAAAAAAAAAAAAACAAGATGTGAAAAATATCTAGCTAACTTACATCAATATTTGCAACAGCCCTTTCTTTTTTCATCTTTATTGTTGAAAGTATTACATGTCCTTTTTTCCCCCTCATTGACTTCCTCCAGCCCACCTCTGTCCCCCACCCCAGGCTTTCACCAATCTATTGTCTGTCCATGGGCCATGCGTATATGCATACATGATCCTTGGTTGGTATGCAAAATCCTCTACGCACAACTTGGGTGGGGCAGGGTCTCAGGGAATTAACAGAGCAGAGCAAGCAGCTATGACTGATCCTTGGCCCTGCCCTAAGAGCCCCCCGCCGCGCCCCCCCCCCCCCCCCCCCCGGTGTCCCTCAGTAATTGCTGCAAGCACCTCTGATAGAAAGCCGCCCTCGAGTTCCACCCAATGCCAGACAGTCCAGTTTCTCTCCATATGAGTTTGGGTCCCCAGAGTTCAGAGCAGTTGGGAGCTTGTGTCTCCCTCCCAATTGAGAAAGATAGCTGCCTGTGTACTCAGTTGAGCCCTCTCCTCGCATGCGCCTCCGTGCCTCTGCATTTTATTTCTGCAGCTTTTCTAAGTCTCAGTGAGCTTTTCTCTTTCCTTCTAGTTGTAGAATTTCCACTCAGCCAGCCTTCCAGTGATTCTGGATGATGTCTGTTTTGTCTTTTAGTTGTAGTTTTGAAGTGGTTGTGCCAGACAGCAATTTCAGGTGTTTACCTATGCCGCCATCTTGGTTTCTCCCAGATAAGTTTCTTAATATATTTTATTGGTTTTTTTAGAGAGGGATAGACAGTTAGAAACATCTATGAGAGAGAAACATGGATTAGTTGCCTCTTGCACACTCCCTACTGGAGATGTGCCTGCAACCAAGATACATGCCCTTGACCAGAATTGAACCTGGGACCCTTGAGTCTGCAGGCCGAAGCTTTATCCACTGAACCAAACCAGTTAGGGCCTAGATAAATTTCGTATCTCCATTTCAATTATCTTTTCCTCTGGAGAATTCTCTTATTCTTTCATTTGGGGGTTTTCAGACTCCCTATTAGTGCTGCCTGTTTAGGTTTGTGACTATGTATGAGGGATATCTGCTACGCCTCTCAGTCTCTTGTGCATGACAGTGTCAGATGCTATTTCTGACTAGTTAGATCAGACAAAGATGCAAAGCCTCCAGAGACTCTTCTCTGCTTGCAGACTGATTGGGTTCAGTCTTGAGTAGCCCTCAGTCAGTCATCCGGAGGTGGGACGAGAGGTTTCTCAACAAGGTGGGACAATTGCTTTTGCCTGGAAGCTTATTGTTATTCTCAGTCTCATGATGGACCTCGGAAACTCCACACATGGGGCATAGTGTTTTCCAATAGCAAAACTATTGAATAGCAAAGGTTTGCTGGGAATGATGACCTCCATAGCATGAGGGGATGACTCAGCACAGGAAGCCAGGGTGTCTGCCTTCCAAGCTCTAACCCCTAAGCTCCCAACCCTGGCTTCTGCTCACAAAGTCTAATCCACTCTGTCCTCCCTGTGCTGGAGCGCAAGGTGAGTGGCTGCACATGGAATTTTGTGTGCTAGCCCTTTAAGAGGGTGCCTGCATTCCCAGCCATATCTCACTGATAGATAGCAACCCCTCTCCTTTTCACAGTTGGATGTTATGTGGGCACCTTTCTTAGTTCCGGTGCTCTCTGCTGAGATATCTCTCCAGACCTTCAGCTGAGATATCTCTCCAGACCTTCAGCTGTTCTCTGTGGGAGCCTGGCGAGGCCTTTTGCCCTTGGCCCTTCCTACCAGTCTCTATGTGGTCTCCACTTTCTATCCTCGGTTATCAGGGTCCTCTCCAGCTGCTGTTCAATTGATTATTCAAGGTGATTTCTTTTTTTTACTTTAGTTGTAATTCCAGTATGGTCCTAGGAGCATATCAGTGTAGCACCCATTTAACTCTGCCACCATTTTTTATCTTGCATAATCCTTTCTAAATAAAATTGCAACCCAGCTCACATGGCTCAGTGGTTAAATGTCGATCTATAAACCTGGAGCACTTGTTCAGTTCCTGATCAGAGTACCTGCCTATGTTCTGGGCTCCATCCCTAGTCAGGAGCATGCAGGAGATAGCCAGTGAATAGCTCTTTCTCATCATTGATGTTTCTGTTTCTCTCTTCCTCTTCCTCCTCTATGAAGTTATATTTTTTTAAAAATATTTTTTCAGAAATGCAAATCTATAATATCAGGCACCTAGAACAGTCAGATTCTTAGAAACAGAAAGTAGAATGGTAGTACATATTTTAGGTATATGTACTACCATTCCTAGTTTGTTGGTATACCGTTTTCTCAACATATTTGTGCTGCAGTTTAATGCAAAGGCAATTTATTTCTTTCTGCTATGCAATTTTTTGTATAGTAAAATGAAATCTTTCCTCACTTTTTATATATACATATGTGTGTGTTTTAATTTATTTCAGAGCGTAAGGGAGAGGGAAGAGATAGAAACATCAGTGATGAGAGAGGATCATCAATTGGCTGCCTTCTGGACGTCCCCTACTGCGGACCAAGCCCTAAACTGGGCATGTGCCCTTGACTGGAATCGAACGTGGGACCCTTCAGTCCACAAACCGATGCTCTATCCACTGAGCCAAACCAGCTAGGGCACTTCCTCATTCTTAATGGGCATCTTCCTAATTGCCCTATTTAGGTAGGGAACTGTATCCCTATTGTCCCTGGGAAACCATCACTTAGGAGGGTCCTGGTATGGACTAGAGATATGTGCTCATCTCACATGTAGGTGAGTTTTTTGTCATATGTTTCTAATTTTTAATTTTTTATTTCAAAAAATAGAAATTTGGTGATTTTAAAAACAGTGTTTCAGAAATGTTTGCAACTCATTTCATGCCGAGGTGAGTGTGGGCTGTGCACGCTGTCTCCGCAGGTCTCACTGCTCTTCTCTCTCTGGGTGGAAACCGTGAGACCATACCTACAGATTGTGGACGAGTGGATTGTGCACGGCCACCTATGCGACTGCGCCCGGGAATTCATCATCCAGAGGTGACTGCAGCTATCGCAGGGTCAGCCCCAGCCCCAAAATGTATTTTTCCAAGTTTATATCAGTTCACAGCTTTTCTTTGCAAATCACATTTTTTGAGTAATAGTGTGTTCATGAAGGGCTGGTCTGGTAAATGCACACTAGTTTTCATAAAATGAGTTCAGCTAACAACCAGTAAGCTTCAGTCATTCCAATAGAAGTCATCAGTAAGAAAAGTATGACATTATTACAGAATTGGCCTCTAATATATTTATTTCTCCAAATTAGCTACCCTTCAATTAATTGGTTTTTCTAAATAGAATCTGCCAGGTGGAACCGTCCGCATCTCAACTCTGAAGTTGTGCACTGTGCTTAGGTTTGATTGACAGCTGTCCATTTCCCTGGGCAGGAAGGGCAACTGTGATTCCTCAAAGCTCTGGAATAGTGGCCTGTTTCCAGTGCCAAGATAAAGGAGCCAGCCTTCCTCAAGTCCATCTCATGTCCCTTCTGTCCTGTTTCATCTTTCTTACTTGACAATTTTTGTTAAAATGCAACTATTAGATGATGATGAGTATCTATCATTTCATTATTAAAAGCGGTCCAGCCATACCTGGTTTGGCTTAGTGGATAGAGCATTGGCCTGTGGACTAAAGAGTCCTGGGTTTGATTCCAGTTAAGGGCCCGTACCTCCACTGCAGGCTTCTAGCTTTAGTCTGAGGGCCTGTAGGAGGCAAGCATTGATGTGTCTCTCTCTCTCATCAGTGTATCTCTCTCTCTCCCACATCAATGTTTCTTTCTGTCTCTTCCCCTTTCCCTTCAATTTTCTCTAAAAATCAATAGAAAATATATCCTTGGGTGAGTATTTAAAAAAAAAAAAAAATTTAAAGCTCAGTTAAGAATCTATGTGGGAAAAAAGATGTGGAATCTGAAGATTACTCTCACAGGAGATTAACAAATTCATCATAGTTTGTTTAGTTCTAATTCAGGAAACTTTCTACTTAGTTATATTTTACCTCTGCCATTCAGTGTATTTATCCACTTTTCCATATTAAACTGAAGTCAGGTAAAATATCCACTGTTATTCATGGACATTACTTCATTTTAGCTATAATTGCTATTACTATGTTTTAGAATGTCTGCATGATATTACTAAGCTAGAACAGATATACTGGGTTTTTTTGTGTGTTTTTGTGTTTTTTGGGAGGGGGTGGGGGTTAACATTTAAATTATTTTGAATCTCTATAGAAACAAAAATGTTCCAGTAAATCACAGAGACTTTTGGTATGCAACGTACACACTATACAGTATATCAGAAAGGACAGAAAATGAAGAAAAGATGAGTGATAATGCCAGTGCAAGTTCTGGCAGTGACCAAGGGCCCTCCAGCCGACAGCACACCATGGTGTCCTTCCTCAGACCCGTCCTGAAACAGATCATCATGGCTGGCAAGTCCATGCAGCTGCTCAAACACCTGCAGGTTGGGGACAGCACCATGTCCCAGGCCACGGCCAGAGGTGGGGCCCTTTCCTTGTGCCTCTCTTGCAACATTGGGGTGATTGTTTTCTTGATTCTTGTCATCCAAGATACATAATGGTGTAGTTTGAAAGTCATCAAAGATTTCTAGTTACATGGAAATTTTCACCATGATCAAGTGAATAGATTATGCTACTCCTGATTGAAAAAAGTTTGTCCTCATTGGGAATTGTTTTATTGTTTTTAAATCTTTATTCTTGAGATAATTATAGATGTCCCTGTTTTTACCCCATTGCCCCACTCCACCCAGTTCCCAACCTTCCCCAGGCCTTCACCACACTACTGTCTGTGTCCGAAGGAAAGATCTTTGATTAATCTCTTGCCACACCTCCATTCCCGCTGAGATTTGTCAGTCTGTTCCATGCTTGCTTCCCTACCTGTGATTTTTTTTATTCCCTAATTTATTTTGTTCCTTAGATTTCTTGTTCATTTATTTTGATTTTTAGATTCAATTGTTGATAGATATGTATTTGTTGCCATTTTATTGCTCATATTTTTAATCTCTTCCTATTCTTTCTTCTCTTCCTCTTCTTTTTTTGTTTTTAATATATTTTTATTGCTTTCAGAGAGGAAGGGAGAGGAATAGAGAGATAGAGACATCAATAATGAGAGAATCATTGACCAGCTGCCTCCTGCACCCCCCCCCAACACACACACACATACACACACACACACACACACACACACTGGGGATCAAGCCCACAACCCAGGCATATAACCTGACCAGGAATCAACCGTGACCTCCTAGTTCATACCTCAACACTCAACCACTGAGCCATGTCTGCTGGGCTTATTCTTTCTCTTCTTAAAGAATATTTTTGGAAGGAATCAAGATGGCAGCACAGGTAAATTGCTGCCTCCCACAACCACATAAAAATTACAACTAAAATACAGAACAGCTATCATCCAGAACCATGCCTCTACAACTATAGAGATAAAGAAGAAAGCATACTGAGACTGGTAGGAGTTGCAGAGGCATGCAACAGGCTAGTTCAGCACCCAGGTGTTCTGCTTTTGTGTGTGTGTGTGTGTGTGTGTGTGTGTACGCACGCACTTGCATGCTCCATTTTTTTAATCAGAAGGGAGATGGCCTCTGTAGAGGCTGCTTGGAGGAGTGAGGGGTCCCAGCCCCACACCAACCCCCAGCCCAGGGTTCCAGAGATGGGGAAAGAAGTCCCTACAGGCAATGAGAACTACGGACTGTAAAAACCAGTGTGGATAGGTGCTAAGTGACACACAGGCTGCTGGAAACCCAGCTGCTCCTCTTAAAAGGCCAGCACCGTGAACTGGATTTACAAGCTCCCACTTTCTCTGAGCTCCAGTGCCAGGAGAGGCTCCGGGGGACCAAGACAGATACGGGGAGAAACTGGACTGTCTGGTATCAGGGTAGGACTCAGCGGTGGCTTTCTTCCAGATGGAGGTGCTCACAGTGGTCACTGTTCCCAAGCTGGGACCTCCCTGGTTGTAGGGCTGACTGGCAGCTATTTCCTGTTTGGTCCACCCTGGAGGTTCCCGAAACTCCTTCCTCACCCAATTTACCACCCCACCCAGGCTGTGCACAGTGGCTTTTTCATATGAATGGTCTGTCTTTTCTCAGCCTAAAGCCTGACAAAAAGCTGCACCTGGGTCAGGGAGTCCCAAACCTATCAATAAAAGGTTTAAGGCCCACACCAGCACCAGCCTGCCTTGCTTCACAACTGGGCCTTGCATGGACACTTCCAAACCTGATACAAAGAAGAAGAATCTACAGGTCTCTCTGTAGCTCCTGCCAGGTGGCCCCAGGCAGTGGCTGACTTTGCACCTCCTTGGAGATTCAAGAGCCAGTATACCCAGTGGTCAGTGAGAGACCATACCAGATTACAGCTCTTCACATCCATAAGTGACACACTCAAGGGGCAGACTCAGTGAGCACCAAAACCCCACTGAAGCAAGTCCTGCCCCATAAGGGTGTCTTACACAGCAGTTTTCTCACTGTAGTTGCAGCTAGTCCCCTCAGCCAATTGACCTGGAGGTCAGTTCCTCTCAGTGACACCAACAGCAATCAAGGCTCAACTACTAGACTGTGCACACAACCCACAAAGGAGTGCGCCAAGAGAGTCCACCTCAGTTGACTGGGGAGGCTGAGCCACTGGACCCTATAGGATACCTATTACACAAAGCCACTCTATTAACTCAAGGAGACTTAGCAGCTCTATCCAATACATAGAAACAAACACAGGGGCCAAAATCGGTTTGGCTCAGTGGATAGAGCGTTGGTCTGCGGACTGAAAGGTCCCAGGTTTGATTCCGATCAAGGGCATGTACCTTGGTTACAGGCACATCCCCAGTAGGGGGTGTGCAAGAGGCAGCTGATCGATGATTCTCTTTCATCCATGTTTCTAACTCTCTATCCCTCTCTTTTCCTCTCTAAAAATTCAATAAAATATTTTTTTTTAAAGAAACACAGGGAAGCAATCAAAATTCGATGACAAAGAAACATGTCACAAATTAAAGAAATGGAAGAAAGCAAACTACTGGATATAGAATTCAAAACCATAGTTATAAGTTTACTCAAGAATCTTCTAGAAACCTCCAAGGAACTTAAGGAGACCTTCAAGGATCTTAGTGAGAATGCAAAAAAAAAAAAAAAGGAAAAGGACCAGTAAGAAATTAAGCATACACTGACTAAAATAAAAAATAACACAGGAATTCAACAGTAGACTAGAGGATCCTGAGAATCAAGTTGATGATTTGAACTATGAGTAAGCAAAAAACACCCAACCAAAAGATCAAAAAGAAAAAAGAATCCCAAAATATGAAGATAGTGTAAGTAGGCTCTGGGACAACTTCAAGCATACCAACATCAGAATTATGGGGGTGCCAGAAGAAGAGAGAGAGCAAGATACTGAAAACCTATTTGAAGAAATAATGACAAAAAAATTTCCCCCACCTGGTGAAAGAAATAGACATACCAGTCCAGGAAGCACAAAGAACCCCAAACAAGAGGAATTCATAGAAGACTACACTTGTTATAGATAAGTCTTGCTTATTGTTGGTATCACTGAGAAGAATTGACCTTCAGGCCAATTGGTTGTGAGAATCACCTGTGTCTACACCAGGAGAACTTCTGTGATGGAGACAGCCTTATGGCACCAGACTTTCAAACTTGCAAAAGCCTCTGTGCTCAGCTTGGATGGGGCAGAGCCTCAGAGCTGAGCAGATAGTCTTGGCCTAGCAGCATCCCTGCCCTATGAGGCCCCTGGGTCTCAGTGTCCCTTGGTAATTACTGCAAGCACCTCTAAGAGTAATCTGCCCTCAAGTTTCACCCACTGCCAGACAGTCCAGTTTCTCCCTCAATGAATTTGGATTCCCAGATTCTCTCCTGGAAATGGAATTCAACACAGTGGAGAGTTTCTGTTTCTCACCCACTAGAGAAAGCCAGCAGCGTATTCAGCAGTCAGTCCTCTCTGCATGTACTCAAGCCCGTGCCTCCAGACCTCTGCCTTTTGCGGCTCCCCTGTAAGCCTGGGTCCCCCGCGTCTTGCCTGGAACTGGGGTTCAGTGCAGTCGGAACTGGGGCTGAGCGCTATCTCCTTTCCACTGGAGAAAGCCAGCCAGGTACTCAGCCACCCACACATGTGTCTCTGTACCTCAGCCTTTTGCAGCTCCTCTGATTCTCTGTGTGCTTTCCTCTTTCCTTCTAGTTGTAGAATTTACACTCAGCCAGCTTTCCTATAGTTCTGGATGATGTTTGTTTTGTCTTTTAGTTGTAGTTTTGAAATTGATGTGCGAGGCAGCAGTTTAGGTGTTTATGCTGCCATCTTGGTTTCTCCTTTTGACCCTCAATTCTAAATGAGAGTTTTGCTGGGTAGAGTAATCTTGGTTGTTGGTCCTTACTGTTCATCACTTTGAATATCTCTTGCCACTCTCTCTGGTCTGCAAAGTTTCTGTTGAGAAATCGGCTGACAGTATTATGGGAGTTCCCTTGTAGGAAACTAACTGAATTTCTCTTTCAGTTTTTAAGATTTTTCTCTGTCTTTAACCTTTGGCATTCTAATTATGATGTGTTTTGGTGTGGCCCTCTTTGGGTACCTCTTGTTTGGGACTCTGCTTCCTGGACTTTTATACACACACACACACACACACACACACACACGTAGGGGAAATTTTTTGCCATTTCTTCAAATAGGTTTTCAATATCTTGCTCTGTCTCATCTTCTTCTGGCACCCCCTTATGTGAATGTTAGTAGGCTTGAAGTTGTCCCACGGCTCTTTAACACTATCTTCATATTTTTGGATTCTTTTTTCTTTTTGCTCTTTAGATTGGGAGTTTTTGTTTCCACATATTCCAAATCATTTATTTAATTCTTGGAATCTTCTACTCTGCAGTTGAATCCATGTAAGTTATTCTTTATTTCAATGAGTGTATGCTTCATTTCTGATTGGTCCTTTTTCATGTGTTTGACATTGTCACTAAGAGCCTTGAAAGTCTCATAAAAATCCTTGACTAACCTTATAACTGTGGTTTTGAACTCTGTATTCAGTAGGTTCCCTGTTTTTGTTACATGTTTCTTTGTGTCTGCATTTTGGCTGCTTCCCTGTGTTTGTTTCTTTGTATTAGGTAGAGCTGCTATGTCTCCTGGAATTGGTAGAGTGGCCTTGTGTAGTAGGTGTCCTTAGGGACCAGTGGCTCAGCCTCCCCAGTCACCTGTGCTGGGCACTCTAGGTAGGCACTCCCTGTAGTTGAGCCTTGATTGTTGTTGGCATCACTGGGAGGAGTTGACCTCCTTCCAGGCCTATAGGCTCTGAGGACCAGCTGCAGTTACAGTGGGAGAGCTGCTGTGTAGGAGGCACCCTAAGGAGCAGGACTTGCTTCAGTGGAGCTTTGGTGCTCACTGAGACTGCCCCTTGAGTGTGTCACTCGTAGATGTGTAGAGTTGTAATCTGCTATGGTCTGAAGCTGTCCACTGTAGGATGCACTGGCTCTGGGCCTCCAGGGAAGTGCAAAGTCAGCTACTGCCTATGCTCTGCCTAGGACCACCTGGCATGAACTATGGAGTGATCTGCAGATGGCTGCTAGTGCCAGGCCTGGGCCCTATTATTGAAAGGTATGGGACATGCTGCTGCTTGTTTGGGAGATTTTAGCAAAGTCTGAGCCAAGAGAGCCTATTCATATGATAAGACCACTGCAATAGCTTGGGTTCAGGCTGCAAATTGTGTGGGGTCGGATCTCAGGGAGTTACCAGAGTAGGCGAAGAGTGTGAGCCAGATTGATGGAGACTTGGATATGGTGCCTACCTGCAGGCTCTTGGGGAAGGGCTCATCAAAGGAACAATGACAGTACCCCTCTCTAGGAGAATGCTGCCCCCCAGTTCTCACCCTGATACCAGACAGTTCAATTCCTCCCCATATTCCCTGAACCTTTCAAGCTACTGCCCCAGCACTGGAGCTAAGAGGCAGCAAGTCAGTTTAAGTTCATGTGCTGAACCTTTAGGAGAACACCTGTGATACCAGCAGCCTCTGTGTCGCTCAGCCTCAATCTCCAATGGTTTTTACAGCCTGAAGTTACAGGGATGCTCTTCCCAGCTCTGGAACCCTTGGCTGAGGGCCCTGGTGTGGGGCTGGGACACCTTGCTTCTCACATAGACTTCCACAACCAAAATATCCCTCCTGATTAAATAATACCACACATGGTGTTCTGTGGCTCTGTCCCTCCTACCAGCCTCAGTGTGCTTTCTTTTATCCTCTAGCTGTAGGACTTCCATTTAGCCAGATTTCAGGTGGTTCTGAATGATGGTGATTCTGTATTTTAGTTGTAATTTTTATGTGGTTGTGGGAGGCAACAAGTACTGTATTTACCAGCATCTTGACCAGAAATCTCATTTCTTTTTTGTCCTTTAATAGAATTTTCACTTTATAATATTTCTCCTTTGAATGAGTAGTAATATGTCTTGAGCTTTTCAGTGTCACGGTTAGAAGTGTTTTTTCCAGTGAAATTAAGACTTCCCTTAATGTTATTATCAAAGTGCTGTACGGTATCATGGTAACTTAATTATCAAGCATCCTGCTTAGAGGTATTACCTTGTTCAGAAAAGAATAGGTTACACTTTAATGTTTCACCAGGTATCTTGCAGTTGTCTGACAAGATGTAAAAATGCTTAGTGGCACTGTATTTTAAAGGTAACAAAACAGGAATAGACCCTCATAATCCAAAGGAAAAATACCAGGTTGTATTTAGATAAAAATAACATAATAATTCTGAATGCTACTTAATATTATTTACTAGAACATGGCTAATAACATTAAGTAACTTGACATATTTCTTTGTTTTAGATGCAGGAAGAAAAGGCTTGTATAGCCTCTTTCTGGAATCTGTGCAGTCACGCCTTCGACATGGAGAAGAAGCCCAAACACAGCCCCTCACCAAGCAGCAGGCAGCCCGAGGGACCTTCATTAGGATGCAGTCCATTGCGGAAAGACACCTGGAGCTGGACGATGCTCACGACCCCCTGCTGGCAGTCAACTTTGCTAGGTGAAATCCCACTGCAATATCATTGATGGTAGAAACAGCAGAATCTGTGCAGTATTCAGTAATGTTTATTTCTGGCAGGTGGCGCTTTTCAGCCTTAAAAACAAACAAACAAACAAAAAAAACTGTAGCCTCTCCTACCTCATGATGGAATGCAGGATACTGTGTTCACTTATTTCAGGTGTCTTATTTGGCCTCCATGTTGGTGCAAGTCCACAGATTATCACATGCCCTAGGCCTAGGAGTGCTGCCACTGGAACTGGAGATGCTCTAAAAAGTCGGGGTTCTGGCTGAAACCAGTTTGGCTCTGTGGATAGAGTGTGGGCCTGAGGACTGAAAGGTCCCAGGTTTGATTCCGGTCAAGAGCATGTACCTTGATTGTGTGCACATCCTCAGTAGGGGGTGTGCAGGAGGCAGCTGATTGATGATTCTCTCTCATCGATGTTTCTGACTCTCTGTCCCTCTCTTTTCCTCTCTGTAAAAAGTCAATAAAATATATTTTTTAAAAAAAGGTTCTGCATGGCGAGAGGCTCAGTTGATTGAGCATTGTACTATGCACAGAAAGGTTGCCGGTTCGATTCCCAGTCAGGGCATGTTTGGGAGGCAACCCATTGATGTTTCTCTCACATCAGTGGTTCCCTCCCACTCCCTTCCTCTATGCATGTCATTGGGTGAGAATGAAATTAAATTTTTTTTAAGTCTGGGTTGTGGACAGACATCAGACCTACTGAGTCAGGCCTTCCTATGTGCAGAACGCACCCTGACCCTCTGAAGCATTAGGCGTTAAACCAGCGCAGTGCCCTCATCATCGGATGGCATCACTCACTGCCAGCAGCCAAATGGCTGCAGGTACTTGATCCTAAAGACAAAGGTGACTTTGAAAACTGATCCACCCAAAGCATTTCATTTTGTTTTGTTTATCCTCACCCAAGGATATTTTTTCCGGTGATTTTTTTCTTTTTCTTTTTTTTTTTTTTTAGAGAGAGAGAGTGAAATGGAGGGGGAGAGAGAAAAAACATGGATGTGAGAAAGACATATTGGTTGCCTCCTGCACAAGTCTGGATCAGGGCCCGGGATCGAGCCCACAACTGAGGCACATGCCCTTGACTGGAATTGAACCTTCAACTCTTCAGTCCATGGGCCCACACTCTAATCATTGAGCTACCAGCTAGGGCCACTCAAAGTATATTTTGAGGGAAAAGATTTTCTCTTTCTGTAATAGTTGGTAATTTAAAGACTTAACCATTAAAATGGTACTCTGGAATTTAAGAGAATTCTGTTGACAGCTGCTCTTAAAAAGAAGGCTCATTTTTTTGTGTGTGGAAAGGTTGTATTTGGAACAGAGTGACTTTCACGAGAAGTTTGCTGGTGGAGAGGTGTATATGGCTAGATCATCGGAATCTGTGACATGCCAGACGTTTGAGTTAACGCTGAGATCTTGCCTCTACCCTCATATTGACAAGCAGTATCTAGATTGCTGTGGAGACCTCATGCAAACGCTGAAAACAGATTACAGGTATGAAGGAGTAGTTCGGAAGTAGTCTGTAGTTTATTATACTTAAGAACAGTTGAGGCTATTTTAAAACCTGTATTTCAAGTTAAGTTCTATTAGAGTTGGAAATAACTATGCAGTAAACAATTTTCTTTTGAAATAATCAATTAACCATTGTTTTCTTAACTATCTTGTGAAATTTAATTTTTGTTTCTGAGATGCTATCCCAAAAGAAAGATAAAGTTTGTTACACAAAATGCCCATCATAAAATTTGCTATCAGAGTGAAAAACTTAAAATTACCACGTCTTTAAATTATGGCATATCTATGAATATGCCATATTCATATCATGTGTGTATTTTGTAAAGTTCATACAAATAATGTTTATACAGAATATTTAATAACATAGTTTGTTCTTAAAATTTTAAAAGCAGGATATCTATAATAATAAAAGCGTAATATGCAAATCATCCAAATGGCCAAACAGCAAAACATCTGGACCACCTTCTGGACAAAGCCGGGGCTGCGAGGATCTACTCTTGTACGAATTTCATGCATCGGGCCTCTAGTCTTTTATAATAAGGACTATATTTTTTAATGCATAGAAAAAAGACTGGGAAAAAACACCCCAAATATTAACAGTGGAAATTCACTATGAATAGTAGGATTTGGATTCGCTTTTTTTTTTTTTTTAATTTTCACCCAAGGATATGTTTTCATTGATTTTTTTAGATGTGGGAGGGAGAGAGAAAGACACACAGAGAGAGAAACATTGATTGTTTGCCTCCTGTATGTGCCCCAACTGGTGACCAAACCTGCACCCGTTCAGTGTATGGGATGATGCCACTCCAGCCAGGGCTGGACTCACTGTTTTTTATTACACTTTTGTGACTGCCGAGTGTTCTATGTGATGGAAAAATAACTTTCTGGCCATTAAAATAAAGCACATGCTATTTTTATTATTAACAGTGTATTTAAGAAGTGTTAGTTTTTCTGATTTTAGTCATTGTGGGATGTAAGCCTGTTTCACTGAAAGTGGTAGTGTACAAACCTGTTACTGATAGAGAATCCTGGCTCAAGTTGCTTATTTTCTCTCCATTCAGGTTGGTGGAGTACTTGCAGGCCATGAGAAATTTTTTTTTAATGGAAGGTGGAGATACCATGTATGACTTCTACACATCAATTTTTGACAAAATAAGAGAGAAGGAAACCTGGCAAAATGTGTCTTTTCTTAACGTCCAACTCCAAGAAGCAGTAGGACAGCGTTATCCTGAAGACAGTTCACGGTAAAATATAAGAGGCACCTTTCATTTTCAGTATTACAAAGTAAACCACGTGCCATGAACCCTTCTGTGAATTTTTGTGTGTGTTATTTAATTTTCACACTAACCCTCCTGTTATTTTACATATTGGAAAACCAAGGCAGCAGGAAACTAAGTGACTTACCCACTAAACAAATGGGGATGACAAGATGGGACTGTTCGGCTGTCAGGCTGTGCTGCTGTGGGCTGTGCCACCTCCCTGCCGAGTGGCTGTCCCTCCAGCCGGCTGCCCTGGCCTCCTCCGTGACAGTCTCAGGGGGTCTGTGGGAGCTCCGGCCTCATGGTCCTCACTCCTGCCTCACGCTGCTCAGGCCAAACCACAGGCCAGCCCAGCTCCGGATGAGGAGATGCCATCACTGATGAGCAGAGTTGTATATTTCAGCTCTTCCTTCCTGCGGAGCGGCTGGGCCAGGTCTGGGGGTCAGTGCTGCCAAGTCTTCGTAGCACAGGGATCCCATCCACCCCATCGTTCTCTGTCCCTTTCTCACTCCCTTTGAAATAAATAGCGCTAATGGTTAACGTGGGCTGCGTGTCACTTTTAAGGCATTATTTTTCTCGCAGCCATGCTGCTTACTGACCACCTATTGCTGGTCGTAAATGGAATAATTCCTTTTGTTTTTATTTCATTCTTATTACCTTTGATCCTTCCATAAAAACAGGATTTCTTCAGTAATGTAGTTAGTAAAAGCAGGATAACTGCTCAGTTCTTTTCCAGATGAGAAATTAGTGCCCAGCACCCCAGAGAAGTTTATTATGTTTTTCAATATCAGTAGAAACCCATGAATTTTGCTATTTTTAATAACTTTTTATCTATGACATTCATTTTTTAAAAAATATTTGTAGACAGGAAGGAAGAAGAAGAGAGAAACATTGATGTTAGAGCGAAATGTTGACCCTGCACACCCCCTATGGGGATCGAGCTCAACACCGGGCCTGCGCCCTGTGGATGCCGCCCAGCTAGCTGAGCCTCGCTGCCAGGGCTGCAGCCTGTCCAGGCTCACCCTGCCCTGACAGTGCCCCTCACCGCGCTTCGGAAGCCTCAGCTGGGTCTGGAGCACATCAGCCGGCCCTGGGCGGTCACCACTCTGGGCTCAGGGTGGACAGTGCTAGGAGACACATGGAATGAGAAAAGCTCTTACCGATATTTTCAGTGTATGCTAAGATGACAGATTTCATTTTTATTTCCTTGGAATGGCAGTAACGCATTACGGTGACAGGCCTTGGTTTTGTTCTATAATAAATAGTAATAGCTCCAAAGTAACAACAAGCCCCCCAAAACCTGCTTGGGATTGTTTTCTTGTACTTCCAGTCATCTGCATTTCAAGGTCAATTGGAATAGCTCTTCCTGTGATTAGACCAGCATTGACAGAGGGTTACAGTTTATTTTCTACTTCCAGGAATTGCTTCCTCCCACTTTAGTTCCTTTTTTTGTTTTTTGTTTTTGTTAATTCTCACCCACGGATATTTTTTTCATTGATTTTTAGAGAGAGTGGAAAGGAGAGAGAAGGGTAGCGGGGGAGAGAGAGAAACATCCATGTAGAGACACATCAATGGGCCAGGGCCAGGAATCAAACCTGCAACACAGGTGTGTGCCTTTGGCTGGGAATCAAACCGGTGACCCTTCAGTGTGTATGCCGACACTAACCATTGAACAACACCAGCCAGGGCAGTTCCATTTTGTTTTTAAATTAGGTAAAACAGCTATGCGTTCTTAAATTGAAATCACTGGTGCAAAAGTACTTTTAGGGACACCTGGCTTCTGTGTCTGCCTTCCCTGTAGGTAATCATTTTTATTAGATTTCCTTTTATCCTTGTTATGTTTACTTTTTGGACCAAAAACGTGTGTGTGTCTTCCTGTTCCTCTTTGCAGTTACATGAAAGGCAGCACAGCCCACACCCTCACACCTGCTTGGTGTTTCTTACGTAAACAACACGCTGCAGACTCCGTCCTCCACACAGGCCTGGCGGGGCGTCCTTTCCCACAGACTGGTTTCTGGCTTCGCGTGCCCATCAGCCCCTGCGCCATAGGGGGCACGGGTTCTGATTCTCGCTGTGCGTGTGTGCGGGGCTTGCCTTGCACAGTTCACCTCAGTGTGACTCGGAGATAGATTTCTAGAATGGGATTGTGGCAGAGTGAATGTGTGTGTGATTCTGCTGGTCCCACCAGGCCCTCCTCCCACAGGCCGCCCCCCTCCGTTCCCAGCAGTGCGCACAGCGGCTTCCCACAGCTTCGCCCTCACAGTGTGTCCTCACTTTTGCCATCTGACGGTGAGAAATGGTATCTCAGTGTAGTTTTAATTCACATTTTTAAAATATGAGTGAGCTTTGTCATCTTTCCAAATGTTTATTTTTGCGTTTCTCTTAGAATAGCTGTTCATGTCTTTAACACAATTTCTGTCAGCATCCGGTTGTCGGTCTTTATCATCTTGTTCTACATTTAGGAGCTCTTCAGTTTGATCTCCCACTGTTTGTTTGTTTGTTTATTTGTTTTAATAAAAAAATCTTTATTCTTCAGATTATTACAGATGTTCCTCTTTTTCCCCCCATAGCTCCCCTCTAACTGACTCCCCATCCCACCCCATGCCCTTACCCCCTGCCACTGTCTTCATCCATAGGTGTAAGATTTTTGTCCAGTCTCTTCCCGCACTCCTCAGACCCCCTTCCCCCTGAGAATTGTCAGTCCACTCCCTTCCTATGTCCCTGATTCCATTATATTCACCAGTCCTTTCTGTTCTTCAGATTTTTTATTCACTTGATTTTTAGATTCACTTGTTGGTAGGTATATATTTGATGTCTTATTGTTGTTCATAGTTTTTACCTTTACCTTTTTCTTTTTCTTCCTCTTCTTAAAGAATACCTTTCAGCATTTCATGTAATCCTGGTTTGGTGGTCATGAACTCCTTTAGCTTTTTCTTATCTGTGAAGCTCTTTATCTGACCTTCAATTCTGAATGATAGCTTTTCTGGGTAGAGTAATCTTGGTTGTAGATTCTTGCTATTCATCACTTTGAATATTTCTTGCCACTCCCTTCTGGCCTGCATAGTTTTTGTTGAGAAATCTGTCAGATTTCTGTCAGATATGGGTGCTCCCTTATAGGTTACTAACTGTTTTTCTTTTTTTTCTTTTTTTTTTGAGTTTTAAAATGAATTTATTAAAGAATATTATTAGGAAGGCAACAATGTTTGATTTGTCATTAAAAAAAAAGTCTGTTTCTTCATGCTGCAGAATATAGGTAATGTAAGAGGCTACAGAGTTACAAACATCTTGCTACTGGATTCTCTGATAGTATAGCACAGTGTAGTCGTTTCTGCAATGCTAGAATAAATAGTCTTTTCTATGCTTCTCTTTAAAAAGTGATGAATAATAACAGAAGATGGCATAAAAGAGCCATTTTTCTATTCATTCTGTAGGATTGGAACCAGTATTTTTACCATCACAGGCTACAATTTTTACTTTATCCACATTAATAAATTCTGTCACCTCTCTGAATTTAACATCATCCAATACAAAAGTCCACACATTATCACAGAATCTGTATGTATTTAGAGAGCCCCTGAAATTGACTCTGTTCCTGACCCTTTGAACCAATGCTGAATTTATAGCCTTATCAAACTGAAGTAGAACTTGAAGGGCAAGTTGGGGCGTGATCTGTTGAGACTGTATGAGCTCCTCGAGGTGTTCCTGAAGACTGGTTCCCAAAGTGGAATTTCTATGTAACTGATAAGCCATGGCTTAGAAGAAAGGAACTTTTTCCTATTCAGTCTTGCATTGACGTCCTGTGGGCAAGGCGCCTCCCACCATGGAGCAGACAGGATCAGCACCGCCGGGAGCCCAGGAGGGGGCTCCCACCGCTCCCGCCCGCACAGAAACCGCAGAATGAGGCCAACGGCCTGGAGTGCTCGCAGAACCAGGAAGTCACTAACTGCTTTTCTCTTGCTGCTTGTAAGACTCTCCCTTTGTCTTTTGCCCTTGGAATTTTAATAATGATGTGTCTTGGTGTGGTCCTCTTTGGATTCCTCTTGTTTGGGGTTCTGTGTGCTTCCTGAACTTATAAGTCTATTTCTTTCACCAGCTAGGGAACGTTTTCTATCATTATTTTTTCCAATAAGCCTTCAATATCCTGCTCTCTCTCTTCTGGCACCCCGAAAATCCGGATGTTGGTACGCTTAAAGCCGACCCAGAGGCTCCTTACACTGTCCTCACACTGAAAGCCGTCCCAGAGGCTCCTTACACTGTCCTCACACTTCTGGACTCTTCTTTCTTTCTGCCTCTCTGGTTGGGTGTTTTTGTTTCCTCATATTCCAGATCTTTGGTTTGACTCTTGGGTTGAGTTTCTATATATTCTTTATTTCAGACAGTGTATACTTAATTTCTGACTGATCCTTTTCCATTTTTTTGGTATTCTCATTAAGGTCCTTGACAGTCTCTTCAAGTTTCTCAGCTGTTTTTAGAAGATTCTTGAGTATGGTAACCTTATGAATGTGATTCTGAACTCTTGTGTTGTCCAGTACTTTACTTTACTCCATCTCTCCCATTTGTGACATCTTCTGTGTGTCCGCATTTTGGCTGCCTCCCTGTGTTGATGGAGTGGCTTTGTGTGGTCGGTGACTTATAGGGGCCAGTAGCTCAGCTTCCCCAATGACCCGAGGTGGTTGCTCTTGGTACACCCCTTTGTGGGCTGAGTGCAAAATCTTGGTGTAGTTAAGCCTTGATTGCTATTGGTACCCTGGGAGGAATTGACCTCCAGGCCAATTGGCTATGAGGACCCGCTGTGTCTAGAATGAAAGAACTGTGCTGGAGACACGCTTATGGTGCAGGCCTTGTTTCAGTGGGGCTTTGGTGCTCACTGAGTCCGCCTCCTGAATGTGTCATTTATGGATGTGAGGAGTTGAAATCTGGTGTCTCACACTGGCCACTAGGTACACTGGCTTCTGGATCTCCAATGGAGTGCAGTTCAGCTACTGTCTGAGGCCACCCTGCAGGAGCTACAGCGAGAACCACAGTCCTCACCTCCCTGCTTGGAGCTTGGAGGCTTTGAAGCTGTCTGTACCAGGTTGCAAGTTTGCTAAATTAAACTCAGTTTTTCAGCGCTTGTTTCCTTTCTCTTTCAGTCTTGTTGTAGAGATTCCACTCAGCCAGCTTTCCCGTGGTTCTGGGTGATAGACATTTTGTCTTTTAGTTGTAGTTTTGAAATTGTTGTGCATGGCATCAGTTTGGGTGTTTGCCTAAGCCACCATCTTGGATTCGTGGTCTCCCACTTTGACATTGGTCTTTTTTTTCTGCTTGTCATATAATCATTTTTGTTGCATATAGTCATGCAGATTTTTATTTTTATTTTAGTTTTAGTTTTATAATGTAACAGTCTTTCTCTTATTACTCCTGGGTTTTGAGTCATAGTTAAGAAGGTTTTACTCCCTTCCAATTATATTTAAATTCACCCTGTTCCAATGTTTGAATTGTTTTTTTAGATTTATATATTGATTCATTTGGAAGTTATTCAGCTAAATAGGATAAATAGATCCAGCTTAATCTTTTTTCCAAATGACTGGTTGGTTCTCATCACTTATTTCTTTAAAAAAAAAAAAAAATGCAAAATGAATCTTTCCCTCATTTATTTGATGTACCCTTTTATCTTTAAATTTTCATATGTATTTGGGCCTCTTTCTAGATTTTTCATTCTATTTCATTGTTCTTTTTATTTATGTGCCCATTGCATTTTGTTTTAATAGGATTTTCCTGGCTATTCTTATTTATTTTTCTAAATGCACTTTATCTTCAAGTGTCTGGCTCTACAAAAACATAAACCTAGATACCATTTTTTAAATTGATTTCAGAGAGGAAGGGAGATGGAGAGGGAGAAACATCAATGATGAGAGAGAATCATTGATTGGCTGCCTCCTGCATGTCCCCTGGAACCCTTCAGTGCGCAGGCCAAAGCTCTATCCACTGAGCCAAACCGGCTATAGCATTTTTTTCTTTTTTGAGATTGCATTTATTCATAGGTTAACTCAGGGCAAGGAGCTGCCCACCCTTCCTGCTATTGCTTCCATGCGCTCTACATGTCTGTCTACCCCTCAGGCTTCCTGAGTCCCAGGGAAAATCTCCTGGGTTCAGCATCAAAGCCAAGGCTGTCCCCCACCTCGCACTCCTCCCCAGCCCGCCGGAGGCCCCTTGCCCTCCTCCCTCCGCACTCGTTCCTGGGCAAGTCCCTTCCCTATTGATGGCTTCTTCCACCCCTAATGACCTGGAAATCAGTGGTTTAGCCCAAGAGTTTGCACAGCCAATACTTTTGACTGCTCGATGTCACGTATCCCTGTGTCTTCAGTGCTGCTCATCTGAAAGCTTCTCTCTGATGCCTCCTGACAGCTCTTAGCTTCTCCCCTTCCACTTGACCCCACAAGCCACCAGTTACTGCATAAGCCAGCAGCACCTGCACCCTCAAGCACAGCCCCTCACTGTGTCCTTGGGATAGATGTGTGGGGCTTCTCTGGGGAAGGAGCGGTTCTTGCTGCAACTCGAGAGCCATATTCGAACCAGTGTTAGGAATGAGTGGATAAAATGAGCATGACACCGTGCTTCAGGGTCAGACCCCACTTCACTCACACACACACACACACACACACACAGTGAGCAGAGGTTTGCTTCTGAGCCCGTTGCCTGTGTTTTTTTTTAGAATTAAACACCCTGTCTTCGTCTCTTCCTAACTAACCCACCACTGTGAAGTGTCTCTTTTTTATAGATAAACGCAGTATTTGAAAACTTTTCCCTCTTATTTCCAAAGCCAAATTCCTATTTTGGAATATATGTCAGAAAATCCTTTCTTGGAATATTTGTACTCCTTTTATTAAATACTTTTACTCTTTTTTTGGAATAAAATGTAAATAAAATAAATGTTAAAGTGATAAGTATTTTTTTAAAGACCATTTTTATATGAGTGTAATATTTTCACAAACTAAAACTAAATTTCTTTCATCTAGTCTGTCTATAGCTTTTGAAAATGTGGACACAGCCAAGAAGAAACTCCCCGTTCACATTTTAGACGGCCTGACGCTGAGCTATAAGGTAGCTGGTCCTCCTTGTGAGACATTGCTTTCTGTTGATGAGAACTCACCTCCTAAAACACTTTATGTCCTAATGTTCTGCTCTTGTTTTTGCAGGTCCCGTGGCCTGTGGACATTGTTATAAGTTCAGAATGTCAAAAAATTTATAACCAGGTGTTCCTTCTCTTACTGCAAATAAAATGGGCAAAATACAGTCTGGATGTTTTACTTTTCGGTGGTAAGATTTGTTTTCAGCAGATAAAGTATTTAATTTTAGCCCTGAAAAGTGGTTGATATATACAAGTACTAAAATGACATGTATTCATAGCAGCATTTTAACAGATGTCAGAATTAATGTCCCTGAATGAAATACCAGATATATATACAGTTAACCTGAAATACAACAATTTGACTTGAAATTTAGCCAGAATAGTAGTTCATCTTAGGTAATGTGAAAATTCTAATGGCAAGTTCATGGGACTTTGCATGTACATTTTTGATAACAGCAATCATCCAGGTGATATGGAAACTTCTCAGAGCTTAAGAGACTCTGAAAGGGGGTCCCTGCCGTGCACATGGTGACCACGGGCCAAGGACCTGCCCTGAGCAGGTGGGTCAGCTTAGAGTGGAGCTCGTATCCCACCCACACTGCTCTTTGAATCCTTTACAGAACTAGCTGGACAGCCATCACTGCAGGACGGGCTTTTGTGTGGACAGGAAATGGCTGCCCAGTTTGGACCACAGAAGAAACCAATGAGGCAGCAGATTCATCGTATGTTCCTCTTGCGTGTGAAGCTCATGCACTTTGTAAACAGCTTACACAACTACATCATGACCAGGGTTCGTATCTGTTTATAGAGAACTACAGGCCTGCTGCATGACATTTGTGCACGGGCAGGGGAGGGGGTCTCTCAGCCAGGTCTGCACTCTTTCACAGTCCGGGAGCCCTCCGGGGATCTCTGACTGATGGTTTAGGCCCTCTCGCCACAGCTGAACATCCTTAGCACTGCCATGGAGGCAGGCTGCTGCATTCTCTAGCCATCAGCCCCGCTTGTGGCTGAGGAAGGAGTACAATGACCACTAGTGGGTAACTCCTGCATTGAGTATCTGCCCCTGGTGGTCAGTGTGTGTCAATAGCAGCCAGTCTTTCTGCCGTTCAGTCAATTTGCATATTACCCTTTTATTACATAGGATTAGAGGCCCATTGCACAAAGAGATTTGTGCAATAGGTCTTCCTTCCCTTGGCTTCCAGCACCGGTTTTCCTCTGGCACCCAGGACCCAGGCCTTCGCTCTGGCCAGAGTCTGCCTTCTTCATCTTTGCTGCGGCACTCCACTCCTGTAGATCCCTTCACGCCCCTTCTCCCCTCCTCCCCCTGCCCTCCCTCTTATAGCAGGCATCCTGCCCCATCTGGATACTCTTGTGCCTGAGGCATCTGGGCAGCTGCCATCTTTGGCCTTCTAATTTGCATACTCGCTCTGATTGGCTGTAGGAGTAGCCGAGGTACGGTCAATTTACATGTTTATTATTAGGTAAGATCCTTCCAACAGTCATACACCCAAAGGAGCCCCCACATACTCATAGACTGTAAATGTAAACATAGCCTCTAGAAAAACTTTGGTCATGAAACTGTGGCAGTGGGGTAGGGAGGGGCTGTTTTTGAGACATGTGTGCCGTTGGCCCTCCTGTCCCCCAGGATGGGCACAGCCAGCGCCCTCTTTGGGAGTTGCCTCCTAACTGCTGCAGGAGCCTCCAAACTTGACAGTGTTGACAGCGGCCCCTGGAAATCGCTTCACCTTTGGGTAGCAGCCAGAGTCTGTCAGGCCAGTGTGGAGTGTCAGGAGGAAGAAACCACCAGATCACATCCTCTTTTCTTTTCTTCAAAACAAGAAACTTAGCTACAGTGCAAATGTTTCTTACACATCTTAGAACCAGCTCAAGAGGAAGAGTGAGGCCTCGGCTGTTTGAACGATGGCTGTATCAGGTGGTTGCCAAAAACACTTCTAGTCACACTGTCTCTAGTTCTAAACCCACTCTGGGGGAAGTGAGTCCTCCCAGCCTCCATGTCAGACCTGCACTCACTGCCTCCTGGGCCTGCAGCGTGGCCTTCCGTGCACTGGTCTCAGCCTCCATGCTGAGGAGGCGGCAGGAATGGATCAGGTGTGCAGATGTGAGTACAGAAAGCAGTTTATTCCTGTATTATTATAGCATTTATTTGTAACACAACTGTAAACTTACTTTGCCCACCTCTATATAGACAATGGAACTTAGAAAAACTTGTTCAATTTACCAATAAAAAATTTTTTAATTTTTATATTTCAAAAAATTGCCAAAACCGGTTTGGCTCAATGGATAGAGCGTCGGCTTGGGAACTGAAAGGTCCCGGGTTCGATTCCGGTCAAGGGCATGTACCTTGGTTGCAGGCATGTCCCCAGTAGGGGATGTGCAAGAGGCAGCTGATTGATGACTCTCATCGATGTTTCTAACTCTCTATCTCTCTCCCTTCCTCTCTGTACAAAATCAATAAAATATATCTTTTAAAAAATTAGTGCATCCCTAGCCACTTTGGCTCGGAGGATAGGATATCGGCCTGTGCACTGAAGGGTCCCGGGTTAGATTCCAGTTAAGGACATGTGTCCAGGTTGCAGGCTTGATCCCCAGTAGGGGGCGTGTAGCCAATCAAGAGGACTCATGAGATGTTTCTATCTTTTTCCCTTCTTCTCTGAAACCAATAATATTTTTTAAATAAAAGAAAGTTTTGTGTGGGGTTACACAAGTTTTCCAAGAAGAAGTCTGATTATACTTTCATCTTTCTCTTCCAAGATTCTTCACAGTACAGGGTTGGAATTTCAACATCAAATCGAGGAAGCCAAGGATTTAGATCAATTGATTAAAATTCACTATAGATATTTGTCAACCATCCATGATCGATGTCTGCTGAGAGAAAAGGTATGTGAGATGGGATGTCACCTGTAATATTGTCCACTGAGGCGGGAATAAAGCTGGGCAAGGGAGGTTGCCTCTTGACTTTGGAATGTTCTAGTTATTAGGTTTCTGTTCTGTAGAACATTCTTTAAGGAAAGACCAGACCACCTGAGGTTACAGATTTAGAGAAACCGTGAGAATTCTGTTGCCAGCCCGGCCTCACCTGCTCTGCGCATAGAGTCAGTTGGAAATTTTTATAAAATAAAGACATAAGAGTGCTTTATTCGGGAAGTGCGCCCACCTTAGTGTGAATATTGGGGTGAGGTCCTCTTCCAGCCATTGGAAATGCTTGCCTCGTTTCGCTGGTGAATTTCAGTGACTGTCCCAGGAAAGGGGTCAGATTGTGCTGCCGCCACCTGTGCTGCGGGCGCCGTGTGTGTGGTAGTGTTTCTGTGTGTGTGGCTGGGCCCAGTGCGCAGTTCCGAGCCAGGCACCCTTCTCCTGCGCAGCACACAGTTGTGCTGAGGGACTTGCTTGGTGACTGAGTGAGGTAAAAGCTTTGGTGTTAGTATCCAAACGTAGGTACCTAGACAGTGATCTGCCATGTTTTGATCTGCAGGTCAGCTTTGTGAAGGAAGCCATCATGAAGGTGCTGAACTTGGCTCTCATGTTTGCGGATGGCTGGCAGGCCGGCCTTGGGGCATGGCAGTAAGTATGTGGCTATGGCGCCTCTGCGCTGCAGTGTTTTCATTGGCTCCATCCTGAGGGTTTTTTACATCTTGGCAGCACATGACATACCACATATTTAAGGAAAAAATGAAGAATCTGCTCACCTAAACCAGACAACATCAGGACTGTGTGATTCTTTTGTGAGCAGTAAAATAATAAGAAAAATTTGAAGTCTTTCAATGAGGACAAATAGCCTTAGATTACATTCATGTTTTTTGTGTAGGTTTGTTAAATGTTTATTGTCAATGCTTAAAGCGTACATAGAAGTAAAGAGAAAAGGACAGAACGGACCCAAAGCGCCCTCAGCAGGCGCCAGCTGTAACTAGTTCTGCTTACTACTCACCCACTCACACTGAATGGATTTTAAAGCAAATTCTAGAAGCCATGCTACACCGTAGTCCCGAGTTGTATTTGAGATGAGCCCTAGAAGAAGGGTTCTGTATTCGATGTGTGGGGTGTTCATGACTCACGGCCGCACATGGAGGCAAGCACCCTGGAGCAAAGGCGGAGGACCAGGAGCTCCCCGCTGGGCGCCCTGCCCGGCCTCACTGAGCTCCGATGTGCAGCTGAGCAGTGAGTTTTTCTCTGCTTTATTCATAAAATCAGTGTAATGCTGCAATTGCTTATTTTTCAATTACAGTTGACCTTCAACATTATATTCATTTCAGGTGTGCCGCGTAATGGTTAGACATTTGTATACCTTATAAATTGATCATCCCCAATGTAATGCTGCGGCCGTTACTTCCCTAAATGAAAAGTGCAAGTCCCATTGCCTGGCTGTTGTGGTAACAGCTTGTCCTTAACTTGTGAGATGAGAGATGGTTGTAGTGCAGATCCGTTTTAAATCTTGGCCTGTGGCTATATCAGAATACTTTGGCTATACAAACTAAGATAGCGAGTAAAATCCATGATCATAGGCATGGAAATGGAAGTCTTACTGGCTTCATTATTGCCATCTCAGAGTGTGTAAAGCATATTTCTCTTCCTGTGTAACTGGGGTGGAGAAAAAAATAACACTGCTGCATATGCTTTGCTTAAAATTGAACAGTTTCCATTTCTTCAACCACCTGATTGTAAGAAAAAAACAGGTGCCCTGGCTGGGTTGCTCAGTTGGAGCACCACACTGTGTACTGAAAGATTTCGAATTTGATCCCCGATTTGGGGCGCATACAAGAGGGATCTTATCAATGTTCACTCGCTTGCTTGCTGTCTCTCTCTCTCTCCCCCTTCCTCTCTTTCTCTTGGGCCTGGCTGGTGTGACTCAGTGGTTGAGCATAAACCTATGAACCACTAAGTCACAGTTCAATCCCAGGTCAGGGCACATGTCCTGGTTGTGGGCTCAATTCCCAGTAGGGGACATCAGGAGGCAGCCAATCAATGATTCTCTCCCGTTGTTTATGTTTCTAACTCTTTCTCCCTCTCTCTTCCTTTCTGAAATCAATTTTTAAAAAAGAGTAGTATTAATTCAGATCCTAGCTTTTCATTACTTTGAATTGTTGTTCCCTTCTGGCCTGTAGTGTTTCTGTTGAGAAATCAGCTGATAACATTATGGGATCCCCGTATAAGTAATTGTCTCTCTCTTCCTGCCCTTAAGATTTTCTCTTTGTCTTTTTTTCTTTAATATGTTTTTATTGATTTCAGAGACAGGGAGAAAGAGACAGAAACATCAATAATGAGACTCATTGATTAGCAGCCTCCTGCAAACCCCACACTAAGGATCAAGCCCAAAACCCAGGCATGGTCGTGACCGGTTTGGCTCAGTGGATAGAGCGTCGGCCTACAGACTGAAAGGTCCCAGGTTCTATTCCGGTCAAGGGCATGTACCTTGGTTGCGGGCACATCCCCAGTAGGGGGTGTGCAAGAGGCAGCTGATCGATGATTCTCTCTCATCGATGTTTCTAACTCTCTATCCCTCTCTCTTCCTCTCTGTGAAAAATCAATAAAATATATTTAAAAAAAAAACAAAAAACAAAACCCAGGCATGTGCCTTGACGGGGAATGGAACTGTGACCTCCTGGTTCATGGGTCCACACACAACCACTGAGCCATATCAACCAGGCTGGGCATTGTTTCTGAGTCTCCCCATGTTAGTCATCCCTTTGTGTGTATTTCTGTTTGTTAAATGAACTCCTCTGACTCCCTGTCTATGATGTGCCTTGTGCAGTAAACGTCCTGTGGAACCGGTGGTCTCCTTGACTCCTGAATGGATGCTGGGGTGCTCTTTTGTGTGCTTCTGGGCTTGCCTATTGTAATTGGGCCTTGATGTCTCATTCATGGGTCAGATGTCCTTTCAGGCTGGCTGACTATGAGGCTCAACCTTGACCATGTTTGTGCTCTCAACACAAAAGAAAACATAAGTTTGCTCTAGCTGGTTTGGCTCAATGGATAGAACGTCAGCTTGCAGACTGAGGGTCCCAGCTTCGATTCCAGTCAGGGGTAAATGCCTGTGTTGTGGGCTCAATTTCCAATAGGAGGCATGCAGGAGGCAGCCAATCAATGATTCTCTCTCATCATTGATGTTTCCATCTCTCTCTTTCTCCCTCTCTGAAATCAACAAAAATGTTTTAAAAAATTAAAATTAAAATTAAATTAAAATATTAGGGGGGGAAAAAAAGCTCTATCTAGTTGGCTCAGTGAATAGAGTGTCGGCCTGCAGACTGAAAAGTCCCAGGTTTTATTCTAGTCAGGGGCACATACCCAGGTTCCAGGCTCCATCCCCAGGAGGGGGCTTGCAGGAGGCAGCCAATCAATGATTCCTTCTCATCATTGATGTCTATCTCTCTCTCCCTCCCCTCTCTGAAATCAATAAAAATGGACTTAAAATATATGCAAAACAAAAACACACAAAAGTACCCAACAATAACACCAAAATTAACCACAAAAGAAGCGGAATTAGAAAAGAGAAAATGGGACAAGAATAATAAAAGAAAAAATATAGTAAAATAAAAAGAATACTAGAAGAGAATAGGGTAAGAGAAAAATTATGAAAGTAAAAAAGGAGCCTGGCTTGTGTGGCTCAGTGGTTAAGCATCGACCTATGAACCATGAGGTCACGGTTCAATTCTCAGTCAAGGGCACATGTCTGGAGTGCAGGCTCATCCCTCCGTAGGGGGCATGCAGGAGATACAGGTAACCTGTCAATGATTCTCTAATCATTGATAGAGTTAAGAAAGGGAAGAGAAAAATAAGAAATGTGAAAGAAACAAGAGAGAAAATCCTATACAATAAAACCCTAATATGCAAATTGACCAAACAGCAGAATGATCGGTCACTATGACACACACTAACCACCGGAGGGAAGACACTCAAAATAGAAGCTGCCCCCTGATGGTCAGTTTACTCCAACACGGGGAACACCACTCAGCCAGAAGCTGGGCTCACGGGCTGGTGAGCACAGTGGCAGTGATAGAGGCCTCTCCCGCCCACACGGAAGCGCTAAGGATGTCCAACTGACAGCTTAGGCGGGGAGCGGGCCTAAACTGTCAGACATCCCTCAAGGGCTCCCACACTGTGAGAGGACACAGATCTGGCTGAGGGTCCTCCTTCCTAAGTGCACAAATTTCATGTACCGGGCCTCTGGTAGAATAATACCACCACCAAAGCATTAAAAAAGAGAAAATAATGGGAAATAAAAATAAAATAATTGGCGTTCATCTCAGTAGACTTTAGTGCCTGCTAGGACTTCCCTTTGGATCCTGTCCTTATGTTGGGTGAGGCTGTTTTGTATGCCAATTTCAAGCCTTCTGGGTGGTACTTTTGTGTTAGCCAGTGTCAGAAGCTGTCAACCTTTGGGTCTCAGCATCTGGTTCAAAATCCTGGAAGTAAAAAAGGAGCCTGGCTTTTGAAGCACCCACAGCATGTTGCTGCCTCATTGGGCTTGTCTGCCCTCAGGAAGGGCCAGGCTGAGCTTCGAGGCCAGCATTTTAGCAGCACAAAGCCAGTGGTGGGTCAGCACATGTTCAGACTTCAGAGAAGATAGTGCGTGTGTTCCCACCATCTGAGTCTGTCCTGGAATATTTCCCTACTTCAGCAGGGTGGAGCCTCTTAGCCAGGCTTGGGGTCTGCCAGAAGCCATGAGATTCAGCTCTCCTGTGGGAGGGAAGCATCAGCCAGGTTCCCAAAAATGTGGGGGCAATGGCCCCACCCCAAAGCCTGGTGCCTCCTCAGCAGGGATTGAGATGCAGGGTGGGACAAGCAGGACTTGAGAAAGTGGGAGGAGTTGGATTTCTTAGGGTGGGACATTTGCCTTCCCTCAGACTTCTGCTGGGGGGGGGGGGAGGGGGGGGCCTTGCACCTCTCAGGAAAAATGTTTGCTGTGACCCAGCACAGGTATCCCAAACCCCCGTGACACTCCCCAATTCCTTCCACCCCAGTCCATCCTCAGGCGACTCCAGTCCACATTGCCCTCCCTCCACCAAAACCTAGGGTGAGTGGGTGGGAACGAAAAATCCTATGTGCCAGCCCTTTAAAGAAATTGCAGTGCCCTAACCCAGTGGTTGGCAAACTGCGGCTCATGAGCCACATGCTGCTCTTTGGCCCCTTCAGTGTGGCTCTTCCACAAAACACCATGGCCTGGGTGAGTATTTTGAAAAAGTAGCATTAGAAGTGTAAATTTAAAAAATACAGATTTCAAAAGAAATTTCAGTCGGCATACTGTTGATATTTGACTCTATTGACTAATGAGTTTGCCGACCACTGCCCAAACCAGTTTGGCTCAGTGGCTAGAGCATCAACCTATGGACTGAAGGGTCCCAGGTTCGATTCCAGTCAAGGGCATGTACCTTGGTTGTGGGCACATCCCCAGTAGGAGGTATGCAGGAAGCAGCTGATCGATGTTTCTAACTCAATCCCTCTCCCTTGCTCTCTGTAAAAAATCAATAAAATATATTTTTTAAAAGAAAGAAATTACATTGTCTCCAGGAGGCTCAGCTCTGCCAAGCAGATGGAAGCCCTGCTGTGGGATGCAGCATGGGTGGCTGTTCCTGTGTTGGCTGTCCATGCTGGGAGCCTTGCCTAGAGCCTAGCCCTCTCTCCTCGCAGGGGAGCCCCTGGCAGCGATAACCCTCCTTACCTTTGGCCTGCCTCTTCTGGGCACTTGGTCAGCCCCTCTCTTGACCCCGCCCTCCCAGTCTCCAGGTGGTTTCTGCTCCTAAGTTGTTAAAATCATTTTTAAATTTAGGGTTTTATATCTTTAATGTGTTATTTCAAAAGGAAGCCATGTTTGTGAAAATCAAAATACAGAAGTGAATAAAAGGAAAAGGAATTTCCTGTGACCCCAGATCTAGAACTCGGTAGTACTATCCTGAAGCACGATTATGTCGAGCCTGACAGGAGTGGCTCAGTGATTGAGCATCAACCCATGAACCAGAGGTCACGAGTTCAATTCTCAGAGTACATGTCTGGGTTGCAGGCTCCATCCTTGTTAGGAGGCAGGTGATCAATAGTTCTCTCTCACCATTGATGTTTCTAAATCTTTTTCCCTCTCCCTTCCTCTCTGAAATTAATAAAAATATATTTAAAAAACAACGTGCCTTAACTGGTTTGGCTCAGTGGATAGAGCATCAGCCCAGGGACTGAAGGCCCCAGGTTCAATTCTGATCAAGGACATGTACCTTGGCCTGGCTCAGTCGCCAGTAGGGTCCATGCAGGAGGCAATGTTTCTCTCTCATCGATGTTTCTAACACTCTATCCCTCTCCCTTCCTTTCTATAAAATCAATAAGATTCATTTTTTTAAAACAACAGCAACAAGATTTATGTAAAAATTACTCTTTGGAAGTTTTATTTTATAGAAGGGCAGGAGGACTTCCTGTCAAGATGGCAGCATAGGTAAATGCATTATTTGAATCCTCCCACAACCACATCAAAATTACAACTCAACTACAGAAGAGCCATCATTCAAAACTGCTCGAAATATAGCTGAATGCAAGCCCTGCAACTCAGGCCTAAAGAAAAAGCCACACTGAGGCTGGGAGGAGGTGCAGAGACCCAGAACAGGCTGGTCCCACACACACAGTGGCAGATAAAAACAGAGATTCCTCTGCTGTTGACACCCCCCCCCACCCCTGTCCTCCCCTGAGGAGCCAGAATTCACAAACTTACACTAGGCCCCACAGCCCAGGGAAGAAGAGTGCCCATAACTTCTGGTTGTAAAAACCAGCAGGGAGCCAAAACTGGTTTGGCTCAGTGGCTACAGTGTCAGCCTGTGGACTGAAGGGTCCCAGGTTCCATTCCTGTCAACCTTGGTTGTGAGCACATCCCTGGTAGGAGGTGTGCAGGAAACAGCTGGTCGATGTTTCTCTCTCATTGATGTTTCTAGCTCTCTATCCCTCTGTGTAAAAAAATCAAAATATTAAAAAATAAAAAAAATAAAAACAGCAGAGACACCCCACCCAATTTCTGGGCCCATCCAAGCTGTTTACAGTCGCTTTTCTTTTTTTTTTGTTAATCCTCATCCAAGGATAATTTTCTTTTTTTTTCTTTTTTAAGAGACTTTATTTTTTTTTAATTTAATAAATCTTTATTGCTCAGATTATTACAGTTGTTTCTCCTTTTTGCCCCCATAGCTCCCTTCCACCTGGTTCCCACCCCACCCTCTGCACAATTTTAGTCTAGTTTCTCCCTGCACCCCCCACACAACTTTCCCCCTGATAATTATCAATCCACTGCCTTTCTTTGCCCCTGATTCTATTATATTCACCAGTTTATTCTGTTCCTCAGATTTTTAATTCACTTGATTTTTAGATTCACTTGTTGATATATAAGTATTTGTTGATCATAATTTTTATCTTTACCTTTTTCTTCTTCCTCTTCTTAAAGAATACCTTTAAGCATTTCATATAATACTGATTTGGTGGTGATGAACTCTTTTAGCTTTTCCTTATCTGTGAAGCCCTTTATCTGCCCTTCAATTCTGAATGATAGCTTTGCTGGGTAATCTTGGTTGTAGGTTCTTGCTACTCATCACTTCGAATATTTCTTGCCACTCCCATTTGGACTGCATAGTTTCTGTTGAGAAATCAGCTGATAGTCATATGGGTGCTCCCTTACAGGTAACTAACTGTTTTTCTCTTGCTGCTTATAAGATTCTCTTTTTGTCTTTTGCCCTTGGCATTTTAATTATGATGTGTCTTGGTGTGGTCCTCTTTGGATTCCTTTTGTTTGAGGTTCTGTGGCTTCCTGGATTTGTAGGTCTAGTTCTTTCACCAGGTGGGGGAAGTTTTCTGACATAATTTCTTCAAATAGGTTTTCAGTATCTTGCTCTCTTCTTCTGGCACCCCCATAATTCTGATGTTGGTACGCTTGAAGTTGTCCCAGAGGCTCCTTCAACTTTCTGGATTCTCTTTTCTTCTTGCTTCTCCAGAGGAGTATCCTTTGTCCCTTTGTATTCAAAATTTTTGACTTGATTCTTATGTTCCTCCAGTCTGCTGTTGGGTCTCTGAATAATTTTTTTTTTTTTCAGTCAGTGTATGTTTAATTTCTAGTTGGTCCTTTTCCGTATCCTGGAGGGTCTCACTAAATTTATCAGCCTTTTCTAAGAAATTCTTGAAAAACCTTATAACCGTGGTTTTGAACTCTATATTCAGTCTTTTATTCTCCATTTCTTTCATTTGATATCTGTTTTTTGTCTCCCCATTTTTGCTGCTTCCCTGTATTGGTAGGGTGGCTTTGTGTGCTAGGTGTTCTATATGGTCTGGTGGGTCAGCCTCCCCAGTTACCTGAGATAGACACACTTAGTGCTCCCCTTTGTGCAGCCTTGTAGTTAAGTCTTTTTTTTTTTTTAATATATTTTATTGATTTTTTTACAAAGAGGAAGAGAGAGGGATAGAGAGTTAGAAACTTCGATGAGAGAGAATCATCTATCAGCTTCCTCTTGCACACTCCCTACTGGGAATGTGCCCGAAATCATGGAACATGCCCTTGACCAGAATCGAACCTGGGACCTTTCAGTCCGCAGGCCAATGCTCTATCCATTGAGCCAAACTGGTTTAGGCTGTAGTTAAGTCTTGATTGTTGTTGGTATCACTGGGAGGAACTGACCTCCAGGCCAGTTGGATGTGAGTATCAGCTGGTGTCTATGCCGGGATACCTTCTGTATTGGAGACAGTCTTATAGGATCAGACTTGCAAAATTGCAAAAGCCTCTGCACTCAGCTTGGATGAGACAGAGTCTCAGGGCTGAGCCAACAGTCTTGGCTTCCCGTCAGCCCTGCACTTGTGCGCATGCCTCAGAGCTCTGCCTTCCATGGATCCTCTGAGTTTCCGCCTGACAGTCCAGATTCCCCTCGTAAGAGCGTGGGTCCTCCAGGGACTCACCCTGAACTGGGTTTTAGTGCTCAGTGTAGTCGGAACTGGGGTTCAGTGTAGTCGGAACTGGGGTTCAGTGCAGTCAGGAGTTTCCGACTCCTTCTGCTATGGAGAGGCTGCAGCAGCCCCCAGTCAGACCTCTCTGCGCACTTACTGGTGTGCAACTCTAGACCTTACCCGCTGTGGCTCCCGGCTTCCCTGAGCCTCCCAGTCTCTGAGTTTCCAGGTGCCTTTCTCTACATTCCAAACTCCACCCACATGAGCCTGGGTCCACAGGATTTCAGCCAGGGTTGTGGTTCAGTGCAGTCGGAACAGGGGTGCAGTGCAGTTAGGGGCTTCCTTTCCCCTCCTGCCAGCCTGGCACTTGGCTGCCCTTCCTCTCTGAGCGCATATCCCTACCTCAGTGCTTTGTGGCTCCCCTCATCCATGAGCCTCTCTCTTTCTTTCTAGTTGTTGATTTCCTGTGGTTTTGGATGATGTCTTTTCTGTCTTTTATTTGTTGTTTTGAAATTGTTGTGTTAGGCAGTAGTTTAGGCGCTTACCTAGGCCACCATCTTTGTTCTCCTCCCCGAGAATACTTTTCCATTGATTTTTAGAGATTGTAGAAGGAAGGGAGAGAGACAGAGAGAAACATTGATGTTAAAGACACATCTGTTGGTTGCCTCCTGCATGTGCCCTGACCAGGGCCGGGGATTGAGCCTGCAACTGAGGTATGTGCCCTTAACCTAAATCACGCTTGGGACCCTTCAGTCTAAAGGCCGACACTCTATCCGTTGAGCCAAACAGGCAGTGGCTTTCCCATACTACCTGTCAATCTTGGCTCCTGCTGCAGACTTTATTGAAATTTCTCAAAGGTTCACAAATTGCAAACAAGCAGCATTTGGGCTCAGCACACCCCTTAGCTCTTGTTAAGTGGCCTCAGGCACAGCACTAGTGGCAGCCAGCCTTGGTTTGCACCCTGGCCTCTCCTTGGCACTTCCAAACCCAGTACAAATGGTAGCCATCTGCAGATTTCTCTGTAGCTCCTGCTAGGTGACCCCAGGCAGGGCACAGGTGGTGACTGACCTTGCAATTCCTGGGAGGTCCCAGAAGCAGTGCACCTAGTCAACAGCTTCAGACCTTGCCAGATTACAACTCTACGATCTCCATGAGTGACAGTCAAGGGCAGACTCAGTGAGCACCAAAGCCCCACTGAAGCAAGTCCTGCTCCATAAGGGTGTCTCCTCCACTGTAGTCACAGCTGCTCCTCACAGCTAGTTGGGCCTGGGTGTCAATCTCTCCCTCTGACACCAAGAGCAATTAAAGCTCAACTACAACAGGGCAGTGTGTACAGGGATGTACCTGGTATGCCCAGTTCAGGTGACTGGGGAGGCTCAGCCAGTGGTCCCTACAGGACACCTACTGTACAAGGCCACTCTACCAATTTCGGGAGATATACAGCTCTATCTAATACATAGAAACAAACACAGGGAAGCAGCCAAAATGCAGAGACAAAAACAAAACCTGTCCCAAATGAAATAACATGAGAAAGCTCCCCCCCCAAAAAAAGAACTAAATGAAATGCAGGCAAGCAAACTAGCAAATACAGAGTTCAAAACAGTCGTTATAAAAATGCTCAAGGACTCGGTAAGGACTTCAACAGCATGGAAAAAGGTCATAGAAGTCATAAAAGGAACCAATCAGAGATGATGCGCACACTAACTGAAATGAATAATTTACAGGGAGTCAACAGAGTAGATGAAGCTGACAATCAAATCAGTGATTTGGAATTAAGGAAGTGAAAAACACCCAATCAGAAAGCAGAAAGAAAAAGGAGTTAAAAAAATGAAGATAGTGTAAGGAGCCTCTGGGACAACTTCAGGCATACCAACATTTGCATCATGAGGATGCCATATGGAGAATGGAGAGCAAGAAATGGAAACCTATTTGAAAATATAATAATAGGAAACTTCCCTAAGCTGGTAAAGGAAATAAACACCCAAGCCCAGAAAGCACAGAGAGTCTCAAACAAAACAAACCCAAAGAGGCCCAAACCAAGACACATCATAATTAAAATGCCAAAGACATTTGATTAAAAACAAAGAATCTGAAAAGCAATTAGTTACCTACAAGGGAACACCCATACAATTGTTGATAATTTTCAACAGAAACTTTTCAGGCCAGAGGAAGTGGCAGAGAATATGCAAAGTGGTGAAAAGCAGGACCTACAACGAAGATTATTCAGCAAGGCTCTCTTTTAGAACTGAAGGACACATAAAGAGCTTCCCAGACAAGAAAAAGCTAAAGTGGTTAATCACTATCAAACTAGTATCATATGAAATATGACAGGGTCTTCTTTAAGGATAAGAAAAAAATGGGTTAAAAATATGAACAATAGCCGAAACTGGTTTGGCTCAGTGGATAGAGCTTCGGCCTGCGGACTGAAGGGTCCCAGGTTTGATTCTGGTCAAGGGCATGTACCTTGTTTGTGGGACCATCCCCAGTAGGGAGTGTGCAGGAGGCAACTGATCGATGTTTCTCTCTCATCGATGCTTCTAACTCTCTATCCCTCTTCCTTCCTCTCTAAAAATTCAATAAAATATATTTTTTTAAATGTGAACAATAAAATGACAATAAATACATATCAACAATTGAATCTAAAAATCAAAGTAAACGAACAAGTGGAACAGAAACAGACTCATAATAACAGAACATTTTGACAGTTGCTTGATGGGGTTGAGGATCTAGACAAAAAAATTAAAGGATTAAGAAGTACGAATGGTTGGTTCTTACAAGGATATTTCTTGGATCACATGATCTCACACATCTAGAGGAAATAATGAACAACATAAACTGATGAACAAAAACAGACCCAGAGAAAGAGAAGCAGCGACCAGACTTTCAAACCTCAGAGGGAAAGTAGGAGAGGGTGGGGGTAAGGGGAAGAGATCAACCAAAGGACTTGTGTGCATGCATATGGGCCTGGCCAGTGCCCATGGACAACAGGGGATGGGGGCATTTGTGGGGAGTGGTTTGGGATGGGAATGGGGGGATGAGGACAATTATGTGATACCATAATAAAAAATTTAAAAAAAGAAAAATTGGCAAAAAAATAGTATAAAGAATATATTATCTTCAATTGTGTTATCAAAATTTTAATATTTAGCATGGAATTTATTGTCTATAAATTTAATAACTATAATGCTAAAAATGATTTTTTTAAAAAAGTACGAATGGCTTGGAGAATCATGGAGTAATGGACAGCATAGGGAATACAGTCAGTATTCTAAGGTGTTGTGTCAGATGGGTACAAGACTTATTGGGATGACCACTTAGTAAGTTCTAAAATGCCTAATCACTGGACTGTACATCTGAAATATACAGCATTGTATGTCAACTGTGATTGAAAAATAAAAAAAAGGATTAAATGGCAAATAAAAATAAAAATATTCTTTAAAAAGTGAGGCAAGAAATTTTATATTTTCTGTCTTTATACTTGAGATTGTAGGGGGAGATAATAGATCAACTGAAGGACTTGTATACATGCATATAAGTACAACCGATGGACACAAAACTTTTGTGTCCATCGGTTGTACTTATATGTATGGGAGGAGGGGGGCAATGGTAAGATATGTACCAGGGTATGTATGGGGGGGGGGGGGAGCAGTGGTAAGATATGTACACAGATAATTTAATAAAAATAAATAAAAGAAAAAGAAATTATTCCAGATGCACTTAGTTAAGTTGAAATGTACTTTCTTTCCTAGGATGGAATCTATAGAGAAAATGGAGTCTGATTTTAAAAACTGCCATATGTTTCTTGTCACCATTTTAAACAAAGCCGTCTGTAGGGGTTCCTTTCCGCATCGTAAGTATACATGCTAAAATCTTATTGCTTTTCTATTTCCTTGTACAAAAGCTCATGTTCCTACTTTGATACTGATCTCATGACGAATTATTTCAACCTGGAAAGTCTGTGAGCAGCTGGACTATGCTTTGAATTGTGGTGTGTGTGTGTTTGTTGTTTTCAGAATTATTATGGGATGAATGAATATCAAAGATCAAACATAGTTACTAAAGATTTTGCTTTCTAGTATGTCATTTGTTACACTAGTGGATTCTGAGAAGCAGAAAACAAAATAGATTTGTCACACTTTTCTTTTTTAATATATTTTTCTTGATTTCAGAGAGGAAGGGAGAAAGAGAGAGAGATAGAAACATCAATATGAGAGAAAATTCTTGATTGGCTGCCTCCTGTACACCCTTCCCTGGGGATCAAGCTCTCAACCCAGGCATGTGGCCTGACCAGGAATCAAGTTGGTCCGAAGGTTGTGCGTTATTGTTAAGCTGATTAACATTTGTCCATTTTTTAATTGGGTGGTTGTAGGTTAGAACTTGACATTTTGTTATGAACAGACTTCAGAGTTTCTGACATGTGGGACAAATACGATTTATGAAATGTCCAGATTTGTTTATTTTCAAAATTAAAATGAAGTGAATAAAAATAAATCATACTTTTTAAAATTTATATTTAGTAAATGAAGATTATCTTTATTATACGTTAAAAAATAATCACCATTTTAGCTAAAAATGGAAAATGTGTCCCTAGCAGGTTTGGCTCAATGGATAGTGGGCTCTGTTCAGGTCTAGAGCACATGGCCGGGTTGCAGGCTCAATCCCCAGTAGCAGGTGTGCAGGAGGCAGCCAGTAATTCTCTCTCATTGTTTATGTTTCCATATCCCTTCCTCTCTGCAATCAATAAAAAAGGAAAATGTCTTTAAGTATTTTTCATTTTTGAATTGATTATAGCCTTACTCATACATTATCAAATACTTAAACGAATTTTTTAACTTTATTCTTCCCACAGTGGAGTCTCTAGCACTGTCCCTCATGGCTGGCATGGAGCAAAGTTAAATATCTTCTTATGATAAATACCTCGGACTTCATCTCCATGCATGTACAGCTCCATCACATGCAGCTGAGAAATAAGAATCATTTGTTTTTGTCTCTTTTTAAAAAACTATTCTCTGCTATCCACACAAGTGGGTTTGTAGATGTTTTCTCTGAAGCTTATTGGGTATTGTATAAGGTTATGTGTATAAAATTGTATCAATAATGCAAAGTGTACATAGGCTATTTACATCTGTATTTCCTACTGTAAGCTATAGATTTATGGCATTGTTACCTTTAGATGTGAATGATATTTTTGAAAATATAATCATTAATATTAAAAATACAGCATTTTACATTTCTTATTTTTCTTTTGCTGTCAGTCTTTTTGTAAGTTAATCATGTCCACCTTTTAACAAAAAAATATACAGTATACTAAAAGACAAAAAAAATCAGAGCATCATCAGACAGACTGGGCAGCAATGTTGGAATTACCAGGCTGGGAATTTAAACAACTAGGATTAATTTACCAAGGAATCTAATGTAGACAGTGGACACATGAGAGAACAGCTGGACGATGTGAGCAGGGAGACAGAAGCTCAGCAAGGACATGGCTGAACTGAACATCAAATTGACATTCCTAAATTATTTCAAAGTGTATGCCTCAAGCTTACAGAACATTCCCCAAGACAGCCACATTTTTAGGCCATAAAACACACCTTGACAATTTCTTAAAGATGGAAGTTATACTAAGTATGCTCTCAGACCACAGGTGCTGGAGGGGGGGCAAGGGGAAGGCTTGTGACCAGAGGCTGGAGTAAGCCCTGGTTCCACAGGAGGATGTGATTGGCTTGCTTGGGTAATGCTGAGGGCCGGCAGGAGGAAATCTGTGAGGTGGAGGATGTTTGGGGAACTAGCGGGATGGGGACATATCTGGAGAGCCGAGCCGGGGGCAAATGTAACCTACACAACAAACATTCCTGGTGCACTATGTGCAGGTGACCAGTGTCACTATGTCACTGGGTACCACTGCATGTCTACTGTGTAAGTCCACCCTATTAAGGCTAGCAGATTTACCTAATACACAGCAACAGCAAAACAGAGAGGCAACCAAAATGGGGAGACTGAGAAACATGTCCCAAACCAAATAGCAAGAAATCTCCAGAAAAAAAACCTAAATGTAATGGAAGCAAGCTATCTACCAGAAAGTTCAAAGCAATGTTTAAAATGGTTAATGAGAACCAATAGCACGTAAAAGGACATGGATACCATAAGAAAAGAATCAAAAATAAAGAATACAATATCCACTCTAAACTGGTTTGGCTCAGTGAATAGAGCATTGACCCACAGACTGAAGGATTTCAGTCAAGGGTACATACCTTGGTTTCAGGCTCAAACCCCAATCCTGATTAAGGTGCATGCAGGAGGCAACCAATTGATGTGCCTCTCACATCAATGTTTCTCTCTGTGTCTCACTCACCTTTCCACTCTCTAAAAACTAATGGACAGAGATAAACCAAGATGGCGGCGGCATAGGTAAACACCTGAAATTGCTGCCTCACACAACCACTTCAAAACAGACATCATCCAGAACCACAGGAAGGCTGGCTGAGTAGAAATTCTACAACTAGAAAAAAATAGAAAAACACATTGAGTCTCAGAAGAGCTGCGGAAGTAAAGTGCAGTTACAGAGGCACACACGAGGAGAGGCGAGTAATTTTGCAGCTGTCTTTTTCATTTGCGGGGGAGACACAAGCTCCCGACTGCTCTGAACTCCAGTTCTGGGCGAGAATCTGAGGACTCATACTCATTCTGTGAGAAACTGGACTGTCTGGCATAGGGCGGAACTCAAGGGCAGCTTTCACTCAGAGGTGCTTGTAGTGGTTACTTAGGGACACTGAGACCCAGGGGCCTCTTAGGACAGGGCCGATGGCCAGCCATTGCTGTTTGCTCTGCCCTGAGACCCACCCACACCCAAGCTGTGCACAGAGGTTTTTGCATATGAATAGCCTGGTCCTTTGAAATCTAAAATTACCTAACAAACTGCAGCTGAGTCAGAGAGACCCAGAACATCCAAAAGGCCCAAGGCCCCGCAGTAGCTTGCATTGCTTAACAGCTGGGCCTCATTTGGACACCTCCAAACCCAAAACAAAGAGGAGGAATCTGTAGATCTCTCTGTAGCTCCTGCTTGGTGATCTCAGGCAGAGACTAAATTAGCGCTTCTTTGGAGATAAAGAGCCAGCGTACCCAGTGGTCAGAGTGGGACCACCCAGATTACAGTTCCTCAGATCCATAAGGGACACACTCAGGGGGCAGACTTTGGCAGCACCAAAGCCCCACTGAAGTTAAGTCTTGTCCCATAAGGGTGTCACCAGCACAGAAGTTCTCCCATCGTAGACTCAGCTGATCCTCACAGACAATTGACCTGGAAGTCAATTCTTCCCAGTGATACCAACAACAATCAAGGCTTAACTACAAGAACATTGCACACAGCCCACAAAGGGGAGCACCAAGAGTGTCCATCTCAACTTGGGAGGTTGAGCCACTGGGCCCTATAGGATACCTAGCACACAAAGCCAATCAACTCAGGGAAGCAGCCAAAATTCAGAGACAAAGAAACAGGTCACAAATGAAAGAAATGGAGGAAAGCAAATGATTGGTTTTAGAGTTTAAAACCACAGTTATAAGGTTTTTCAAGAATTTTCTAGAAAGCACCAATAAATTTAGTGAAACCCTCAAGGATATGAAAAAGGACCAACTAGAGCCCTAACCAGTTTGGCCTAATGAATAGAGCATCAGCCTGGGGACTGAAGGGTCCCAGGTTCGATTCCAGTCAAGGGCATGTGCCCTGGTTGCGAGCACATCCCCAGTGGGGGGCGTGCAGGAGGCAGCTGATAGATGTTTCTCTCATCGATGTTTCTAACTATCCTTCTCTCTTCCTCTCTGTAAAAAATCAAAAAAATATATTTTTTTAAAGGACCAACTAGAAATTAAACATACACTGACTGAAATAAAGAATAATATACAGAGATCCAACAGCAGACTAGAGGATCACAAGAGTCAAGTCAAAGATTTGAAATACAAAAAGCAAAAAATCACTCAACCAAAATAGCAACAAGAAAAAAGAATCCAAAAATATGAAGATAGTGTAAGGACAACTTCAAGAGTACCAACATCAGAATTATGGGGTGCCAGAAGAAGAGAGAGAGCAAGATAATAAAAAACTATTTGAAGAAATAATGAGAGTAAACTTCCCCACCTGGTGAAAGAAATAGTCTTACAAGTGCAGGAAGCACAGAGAACCCCAAACAAAAGAAATCCAAACAGGACCATTCCAAGACACATCACAATTAAAATGCCAAGAGCAAAAGACAGAATCTTGAAAGCAGCAAGAGAAAAACAGTTACCTTCAAGGGAGTACCCATACAATTGTCAGCTAATTTCTCAACAGAAACTGTGGCAGGCCAGAAGGGAGTGGCAAGAAATACTCAAAGTGATGAATACTAAGAACCTACAAGCAAGATTATTCTACCCAGCAAAGCTATCATTCAGAAGTGAAGGACAGATAAAGAGCTTCACAGATAAGAAAACTAAAGGAGTTCATCAGCACCAAACCAGGATTACATGAAATGCTGAAAGGTATTCTTTAAGAAGAGGAAGAAGCTGGGACCAGTTTGGCTCAGTGGATAGAGCGTCGGTTTGGCTCAGTGGATAGAGCGTTGGTCTGCGGACTGATAGGTCACAGGTTCAATTCCGGTCAAGGGCATGTACCTGGGTTTCGGGCACATCCCCAGGAGGGGGTGTGCGGGAGGCAGCTGGTCGATGTTTCTCTCTCATCGACATTTCTAGCTCTCTATCCCTCTTCCTTCCTCTCTGGAAAATCAATAAAATATATTTTAAAAAATAAAATAAAATAAAATAAAGAAGAGGAAGAAGAAGAAAAAAGTAAAGATAAAAATTATGATCAACAAATACATACATATCAACAAGTGAATTTAAAAATCAAGTGAATAAAAAAAATCTGGTGAATATAATAGAATCAGGGGCATAGAAAGGGAGTGGACTGACAATCCTTGGGGGAAAAGGGGTGTGGGGGTGCAGGGAGAGACTGGAGAAAAATCATATACCTATGGATGAGGACCATCGTGGGGGCAAGGGGGGGGTGGAGGGGGATAAGGGCAGAGGGTGGGATGGGAACTTATCTCCCTTCTCTGTAAGAAATAAATAAAAATATATAAAATAATAAATAAAATAAATAAAAATCTATGGAAAAAATATCTTCAGGTGAGGATTAACCAAACAAATAATAATAAATACATATAATAATACAATATCTGAAATAAAGAATACATTGCAAAAATAAACTGTAGGTTTGATTAAGCATAAAATGGAATCAGCAATTTGGAAGTCTAGCAGAAAAGACCCAATTAGAATAGGAAATATAAAAATAAGAAATTATGGGAGTTTAAGGAACATTTGGGACAACATAAAGTAACATCAACATCATGAGGTTATAAGAATGAGAAAAGATAGAGCAAGAGATTGATATTTAAAGAAACTGACTGAAAATTTCCAAGGCCTGGTGAAGGAGAAAGACACATAAGTCCAGAATTCCAAAACATGATGCTAGACCAGATGGATTTAATCAATATTTTCAAAGTATTTAATCTAAAGCAGCAAAAATAATTATTTCACCTGCATATGAAACATTTCCTAGTATACACAACATGTTAAGATACAAAACAAATCTCAATAAATTTAAGAAGATTGAATGTAGGGAGCGGTTACAGGGTTAAGCCTCGGACTGACCTGCTGGCAAAGCCAGAAACAAGTCCCAGCCTGGAGGGCACAGCCCTCTTAGCATAATTAAGCTTGACCTTATGATGCTCCCTAGATCCTTCCTGGTACCTAATGGGCTGTATGAGATACAGTAAGTGTTGCCAAAACAAGTGAAACTCACAAGAACATTGTAACTATGGTGGCCACGACCTTGTTTACCTCTGATTATAAAATAAAGTCTCAGCTTGCCATCTGGATCTTTTCTGTGATTTCAACCAGGCACAGAAGATCCACCTAGACCCAGCTTATTCTCTTTGTCTTTCCTTTATCCTTTGCTGGCCTCCCTCAGGCTTGCCAAACCCTTAGCTCTGCTGGCACAGCACAAGTGGTGCCCAACGTGGGACTGAGTTCAACCCAAGTGGTACTCAATGTGGGCCTGAGTATGAGGGAACTGCAATTGTCAGGTGAAAGAACATTCCAGTGAAGTACGTCCAGAAAGCAAAAAGGAAGGTAAGGAGCACAGTTTAGTACTAGCTAGGTGTAAGACATGGGAAATTCAGGATCGCAAGGAAAGGATGTATGGGTATCTATGCTTAAGGCTATGCTCCAAGCAAGGAGCTGTTCTGTGAGGTATGAACGGCTTTTCCATTTGTTGGAATTTGTGAGTAAAACCTGCCCATGGTTTTCTGAGGAAGAAGAGGTAAATATAGAGGCATGGGAGAAGGTAGGAAAACAACTTTGAGATCCAGAGGAAATGCCTGCCTCTACTTTCAGTCTGTGGTCCCTGATCCAGAAAGGAAGTGGAGGAATGTGGCAGGGGAATCAAGACAGATGGGGGAAGTTCCAGAGACTTCCCACTCCTCCACTGGCGCCTCCACTGCCTCCTCCAGTGCCTGGGGCTACAGCTCCTGTAGGAGAGAGCCCTCCGGAGGATGCGCTTCCTCACAAAATGAGCGAGGACTGGAGGAAGCAAGATGGGGGTGGAGATATGCTAAAGTATTGCCTTGGGGCATGGCCAATAGTCCTACCTTATGTCAGGATTTTGTGGCTGCAGCCATACATCCTATAAGGAAAAAATATCCTGAGGATTATATTATTCATTATATGGATGACATTCTCTTAGCTCATGAAAGTGAAACACATCCAAATAATATCTGTATAAATTTACAGGATTCCCTGCATTGTGCTGGTTTATGCATAGCACCCAAAAAAGTTCAAAGGACATTGCATTTTTCTTATCTTGGAAGCATTATTGAGGGAAAAACAATAAAACCTCAGAAAATTCAAATTCGGACTGACACTTTACTTACATTAAATGTAATGTAAAAATTATTAGGAGATGTTAACTGGGTTTGACCTGATTTAAAATTAACCGTTGCTCATTTAAGCCCTTTATTTCATATACTAAGAGGAGATTCGTCTCCGTCATCCCCATGCTTTTTGACAGAGGAAGCCAAAACAGCCTTACAAAAAGTTGAGGATACCATAACTCAACACAACTTAATAGAATTGATTACTCCCTTCTTTTAATTTTTCCTACAACACATACACCTACTGGGGTCATTTGGCCAGCTCCTAGAGTTGTTGAATGGCTATATTTGGCTCATTCTCCAACTAAGGTTTTAACTTCTTTCCATGATTCGGTTTCCCAGCTAGTAGCTCGGTCCCAGTTAGTGGGCCGAGACCCTGACCTTATTGTAGTGCCATTTGCTGCTATTCAGCAAGACTGGCTCTGGCAACAACCAATGAGTTGGCAAGTTGCACTTGCTAATTTCTCCGGACAGGTTGGTAACCATTACCCAGCAAATAAGGTTTTACAGTTTCTCTCAGTCACTACCTTTACCTTCCCAAAGACAGTGAAGTCACAACCCATACCTCAGCACTAACCATTTTTACAGGTGGATCCAGTTCTGGAAAGGCTGGATCTGCTGCAGCAGGGGAGCAAAGGTCCTTCAAACCCCTTATATTTCAGCACAACGGGTAGAAACACAAGGTCTTACCTATGCCTTGACAGACTTTGCCTTGGCGCCCATTAACCTACATAGTGATAGGGCCTATGTGGTAAGTATGGCCAAACTAATTGAGAGCTTGTTTGGAGGTTCTAGCAGGGGAGCGCAGCTACTCCTATACCCTTGACCAAAGATCGGTCCTCTCCTCTTGGGGGAAAGTCGTCCTCTTTGACCGACACCCGCCTAGCCAGCCAGATCAGCCAAATTAACCCTAGCGATCAGATGTCGCAGGGTGACAGATGTCGCAGCCAGATCGCCCTCACATCCAGGCCAAACTAATTGAGCATCCCTAATTCACCTTTCCACACTTCCAGCGGACCGGGAGAGAAAACCTGGTAAAATGAGACTTAAGAATCCTCCCAGAGCGGGTGACGGCTTCACAGAATCCCGATGGAGGCGAGGCATTACCAGCACTTAACGCGCCAGCTGAGCAGCTGTCTGCGGGCACGCTGACTCCTCTGACCGGCTGAGGCTTCTGCAGGTGGACACAGCTGGCTGGCCTTCCTGCCCCAGCTCTTGCCTAGCAGTTTCCCAGGCCCCTCACCATGGAGGCCTGCACCATGGAGGCTTCGGAGTGAAGCTTAGTGGGTCCTGCACCCGGGGCGGCGGGCTTGGCCAGATGCTATGGGCCTGCTGGGCAGAGCACAAGCACAGGCAGGGACTCTCCCGTTAAGCCTGCGTGGGGCCTGGGCGGGCGTGGATGTGTGTAGGGTCAGAGATGTGCTGCTCTGGAAACCGTGTCTCAGTCTCTCCCAGCTGCCTAGACAGCCGAGGACCCGGTGCCAGTGACCAGCCTGTGTGCATCCCCGGGCCAGAGTTTAACTGCACGCCCTGTTCCTGCGAGGCCCCTGCAGTCTGTTAGGATTAAACAACCCAGGCACACTCCCCCCCTGCGAGGTCCGGTGCCCTCGTAGGGACATTGGGGATGCTGAGCCGGGGGAAGAGATGCCGAGAGGTCAGAGGTCCAGCATCCAGCACTCAGTCCGTGGCTGGGCTTTAACTGGTGCTGGGCGGGGCCCAATGCTCTAACCGGACCAGCACCAGTTCTTCCTCCGGGAGACTTTACCTGACTGACCCATGCCCGCTCTGGTTTTGGCCCTGGAGAATACATCCAGAAAGGAGGAGAGGAGGAGAGAGAGAGAGAGGAGAGGAGGGGAGGAGAGGGAAGAGGAGGGGAGGGGAGGGGAGGGGAGAGATGCCAGGTTTTAGATGGAAGCCAAGTGTAAGTAAGTGGCTGGCGGGCAGCCGTCCGCCTCCAGAATCCTAAGAGACCGAAATGAGGCAGAACCCGTGGCTGCTCACCACTCGGCGAGGAGGGCAGCCTGTTACAGAGTCTCCCGGCCAGCGCCCATGTGACACCGGTTTTGGACCGGACCCGGGCTCACTGTCCGCCGGCACCGGAGCGGGAAGCAGAGGAGGGTACCCGAGACCCAGCACAGGCGCCACGGGGAGGGACACTCCCCGCCCCGGGGAGTCAGGGCCTCCTCCCGGGGGTCCACATGGGTCCGTCCCCCTGCGCGGTGGCTGCAGGCATCCCGGCTCCCGCAGGAAAGGGACGTGACCTCAGACCCACAGGGACGGGGCGGCGAGGACAACCCCGGGAACCTTCCAGTTTAAAGGCCTCCTGCCCCTGTGGGCCCTCACGCCTGGTGGCAACGCGGAGCGCGGCGGCAGGGAGCCGTGGCCCTTTGCCGCCCATCGCCGTGCCCGCCATCCCCGTGCCCGCCATCGCCGTGCCCGCCATCGCCGTGCCCGCCATCCCCGTGCCCGCCATCCCCGTGCCCTCCATCCCCGTGCCCGCCATCCCCGTGCCCGCCATCCCCGTGCCCGCCATCCCCGTGCCCGCCATCCCCGTGCCCGCCATCCCCGTGCCCTCCATCCCCGTGCCCGCCACCCCCGTGCCCGCCATCCCCGTGCCCTCCATCGCCGTGCCCTCCATCGCCGTGCCCGCCATCGCTGTGCCGTTCTCTCTGGTTTTTAATTCCTTTATTGATTACGGCGCTACATCCGCCTTCACGGGGCGCCGGCTCCGGGCCCGCCGCCTGCTGCCCGCGGGGGCCTCCGCTTCCCGCTCCCTCCACCTCCGGGAAGGACCGCCCCGACCGTGACGTACTTCTGGGCGGGGCGACGGGCGCGGGGCGGGGCGGGCGGCGGGGGCGGGGCGGAGCGGGCGGCGGGCGCGGGGCGGGGCAGGCGCGGGGCGGGGCGGGCGGCGGGCGCGGGGCGGGGCGGAGCGGGCGGCGGGGGCGGGGCGGGGCAGGCGGCGGGCGCGGGGCGGGGCGGGGCGGGGCGGGGCGCGGGGCGGGGCGGGCGGCGGGCGCGGGGCGGGGCGGGCGGCGGGCGCGGGGCGGGGCGGGGCGGGCGGCGGGCGCGGGGCGGGGCGGGGCGGGGCGCGGGGCGGGGCGGGGCGCGGGGCGGGCGGCGGGCGCGGGGCGGGGCGGGGCGCGGGGCGGGCGGCGGGCGCGGGGCGGGGCGGGGCGGGGCGGGCGGCGGGCGCGGGGCGGGGCGGGGCGGGGCGGGGCGGGCGGCGGGCGCGGGGCGGGGCGGGACGGGGCGGGGCGGGCGCGGGCGCGGGGCGGGGCGGGGCGGGGCGGGGCGGGGCGGGCGGCGGGCGCGGGCCTTCAGACCTCCTCCGCCGCCTCCGCCTGGGCCGTGGGCCCGCAGGCGCCGGCGCGGAGCCCATGAGGGTGCGGGCGGGCGGCGCAGTCCTGCCGGGGCGCCGGGAGCCGGAGCCGGCGCGGCCTGAGCGGGGAGCCCGCGGCGGGAGTCATGGCGGAGGAGCGCGCGGCCGTGCGGGCCGCCGGCGGAAGCGGGGTGAGCGGGGCCGCGGCGACCCAGAGGCCGGCGCTCGGGTTTCCCCTCAGCGGCGGCGGCGGGTTGGCGGGCTCCGGGCGGGCAGCCGCCGGGCCGGCTCTGCGGGAGGTGCGTGCGCTGCAGCCGGACGGCGCGGTGGGGCGGAGGGGCCACGGCGTCTCGGTCAGGGAACCTTTCCCGCCGCCCGCCCGCCCGCCGGTCCGGGAGACCTCCGGGAGGACTCCAGGCCGAGGAGGGGTCTCCCGGAGGAGGGGCCTCCCGGAGGAGGGGCCGGGCCGGAGCCGCACAGCCCCCGGGGCGGCTGCCCGCCGGTGAAAGGCCGGGAGCTGTCGGGGGCGGAGCCCGGCTGGAACCGGGGCAGCTTCGGGGCGGCCTCCGCACAGCCCGCGCCGGGGCTGGTTTGGAAACGGCTGAGCGGGTCCCCATCCCCACAGCGGCCCCGCGGTGGCGGGAGGGGCCGGGGGGCTCTCCTCGCCGGTTTCTGGTGAGGGAAGAGCGCAGCCCCCCGCCGGCGCCGATGGCCAGCGCCCGCCTCCCGCTGCCGCTCCCGCCCGGCGGCCGCCCTGGGCTCCGCGGGGAAGCGCAGGTCTGGCTTCCCGCGTCCCCGGCCCGTTCCTCGGCATTTCTGACCTACATTTTAACTCTCTCGCTTACCACACAGCAGCTGCCTCCGCACTGGGTGTCGCTGTGACCCCAGAGGCCAGCAGGGCCCTGGCTGCGCCCCGGGGTGGGAAGGGCCCGCCGGGCGGAGCTCCGCGCTGGGGAGACGGCACGCCTGGAATCCAGTTGCCGTCTTAGTTCACATAACTTGGGGCGAGTGGCACAACCTCCCTGAAGTAATAGGATATTTACCTCAGAGATGGTGAGGGTACCACCGCCTGCACCTAGTGAGCCCTCAGTCATATTGGCTGTTATTTTTCTTTTTAAATATATTTTATTGATTTTTTTACAGAGAGGAAGGGAGAGAGAGAGAGCTAGAAACATCGATGAGAGAGAAACATCGACCAGCTGCCTCTTGCACACCCCCTATCGGGGATGTGCCCGCAACCAATGTACATGCCCTTGACCGGAATCGAACCTGGGACCTTTCAGTCCGCAGACTGACGCTCTACCGCTGAGCCAAACCGGCTTAGGCTATTTTTCTTATTTCTCAATATTTTTGGTATGAATGATTGGTCAGATTCTATAGGGGTTCCCTGATTAATGTGTATTCAGTTCTCTCTATTTTACTAATCTATACAGGAATTAGAACCCACTCTGAAGATTAAAATTGTTAATTAGGTGTTAGAGCAGGAACTTCTTGAGGTATGTTTACTTAAAGAAACCTAGGCAATTTATTCCCAGATTCCTTCTCTGAACCCTGAAGGTAGTTTGGGCACAAATAGATTTGCATGTCCAGGCTTCCCTTTTCTCGGAAGGCGCAGAGTCACTACGTGTTAACACATTGCGACGAGAGAGGAAGGGAGTGCCTGCTGCTGATGCAGTGAGAGTTGGCGCCCGTGGCCCGGGTGGAGGGGGGCGTGTGGCTAAGAGCAGTGGTGCCTGTAGTCAGGTCTGTTAAGGCATAGCCAGTGCCTCCAAAGTGTATCTCCCTGCTTGCAGTTTCTGTTTGCTAGCGTGTCACTGCAGGTCCCAAGACGTGGTTTTATTTTAATGTGTTAGAATTTCCCTAGAGCTTGACTTCATGGCGTTGGGTTCTGCCCATGTTACTGCGCTAAGGAAGTGGCTGCTGCCTTTTTCTACCTTGTTTGGCCCAGAGGTATATTGACCTAAAAATGATATTGACAAGGAGATGTTAACCTGAATAATAGAAGGGAGGGAACCAAGTGAGCATTGCCTTCTATGAAAGGGAGGTGTGCATTAATTTTTTATCTGGTGCAGCATGTGAATGGAAGTTCTTTCTGCACATAGATAACCAGTTGCTATATCATTCGTTTTATTCACTGAGTTGCTTTTGTAGCCTTGTCAAAATGTTAGTCTATTCTGGATTCTCTTTCATTGATCTATTTGTTTATCTTTACGTTAACACTGTTCAGTCTCTGTTAATGGAAGTTCATAAGACAAAACAAATGAGAGTTAGCTCTATGACTTTGTTCTCCGTTAAAATTGTTTTGGCTATTCTGGGGTCTGCATTTTAGAAGTAATTGAATCAGCTTTATAAATTTATACCAAAAAGCCTGGTGGTATTTTCTTTTTTTATCCTATATAATAAGAGCTAACATGCAAATGGTTGTCACACTGTCATGCTGCAACCTGAGGCTGCGCCCCCCACCCAGCACCAGAACTGAAGCTGCAACCTTGTGGGACTTGACAGGGGTGGCCATAAGGGGAGCAATTGGAGGCAACCATGTTGGTGGTGGGAGGGAAGGTTGGGGCCAGCAGGTAACTGGCAGGCAGGTAAGTGAGCAGTTAGGAGCCAGTGATCCCAGATTGTGAGAGGGATGTCCGACTGCTGGGTTAGGGCCTAAATGGACATCCCCCAAGGGGTCCCGGATTGGAGAGGGTGCAGGCTGGGCTGAGGGGACCCCCCCCCATGCATGAATTTCATGCACCAGGCCTCTAGACTACACTAATACAAGAGTAAGATGCAAATTGACTGTACCTTCATGATGCTCACCAGTCAATCAGGCATGAGTATGCAAATTGACCCAACAAAGATAGTGGGTTAATTTGCATACACAGGCACTAAGCAGCTAGCGGTAGGATACTCTGGGCCTCTGGGCAGCGTGGAAAGGCGGCTCCAGCAGCCAGGGGAAGGAAGGCCATTCTTGCATGAATCTTCGTGCATTAGGCCTCTAGTATATATACACTGAGTGGCCAGATTATTATGATCTCTGAATGCATAATAATCTGGCCACTCATTGTACATCCTATAAAATAGAAGGCTAATATGCAAATTGTCCCGACTAGGAGTTCACCTAGCAGGTAGGCCAGCCAACTGACCATGTCCCCTACCCCTGGCCAGGGTGGCTGGACCCCACTCATGCACAAATTCATGCACCAGGCCTCTAATATATATATATTTACACACACACACACACACACACTGAATGGCCTGATTATTATGCTTTCAGAGATCATAATAATAATCTGTTCACTCAGTGAATATTTCCTTATTGATTTAACAGAGGAAGGGAGAAGGGGGGAGAGAGAGATAGAAATGTCAATCATCGATCAGCTGCTTTCTGCACACCTCCTGTTGAGGATCAAGCCCACAACCTGAGCATGTGCCCTTAGCCAGAATTGAACCTGGGACCTTCAGTCCACAGGCCGTCACTCTATCCTCTGAGCCAAACCTGCTAGGGCCCTGCTGGCATTTTCAATGGGATGGTGTTGATTCTGAAGATAAGTTTGGCGAGAATTAAAAACAATATTGAGTGTTCTGATCCATGAATGCATTCTCTCTCCATTTATTTTAGGTCTTCTTTCATTTCTGTGTTTTGTAGTTTTCAACGTATAATTCTTCCACAACAATTGTCAGATTATTCCCTATTTCATATTTTGGTGCTATTGTACATGTAATGTAAATATAATACAAATGTAAATTTTTTTAATATATATATTTTATTGATTTTTTTACAGAGAGGAAGAGAGAGGGATAGAGAATTAGAAACATTGATGGGAGAGAATCATTAATCAGCTGCCTCTTGCACACCCCCTACTGGGGATGTGCCCGCAACCAAGGTACATGCCCTTGACCAGAATCGAACCCAGGACCTTTCAGTCTGCAGGCTGACGCTCTATCCACTGAGCCAAACCGGTTTCAGCACAAACGTAAATTCTTTAAAAAAAAAAATTAAATTCACAATTGTTTATTGCTAATATATGGAAATAAGAGTTGATTTAAGAAATATTTATAATAGCCATATTTAACAAAATTTACCATTTTAGCCATTTTAAGTAGTTCATTAGTGTTAATTATGTTCACATTGTTTTACCATCAATCTTCATAACTTTTTTATCTTATAAAACTGAGACTTTATATATCCATTAAATAGCAACTCCCATTGACTCCATCACAAATACCCTAGTAACCACCATTCTGCATTCAGCTTCTCGGTTTGACTCCTCTAGATACCTCATGTAATTGAAGCCATCTACTGTTTGTCTTTTTGTGACTAGCTTATTTTACTTAGACGTGATGTCCTCAGGGTTGTTGATACATGTTGTCATCAATACTGTTGAAAGGATGTGTGGCATGTGTCATAATTTTTTTCCTTTTAATACTGCATAGTATTTCATTTTATGTATATATACCACTTTTTGTTTCTCCATTTATCTATTAATGAGTACTTGGGTTGCTTCTATCATTTTGCTGTTGTGAATAATGCTGCTGGAACATGAGTATACAAATACCTTTTTTGAGCTCCTGCTTTCAGTTCTGAATATCTATCCAGAAATGGGATTGTGGGATCACCAGGTAATTCTATTTTTAATTATCTGAGCACGTACCATAAAATTTCTCAAATGGCTGCAACCTTTTACTTTCCTGACAACAGTGTACCAGGGTTCTAATTTCTTCACATCCTCGCCAACATTGTTGTTTTCTGTTGTTTTTTGTTTTTGATGATGAGTGTGAGGTGATGTTTCATGTTTTGTATTTTGCACTCATCTAATAATAATGAATGGTGTTGAGCATCTTTCCATGTTTATTGGCCATATATTCCCATATGTTTGTTTCCCTATGTTTATTTGTATATCTTCTTTGGAGAAACGTCAACTCAAGTCCTTTGCCCGTTCTTAAATCTGGTTATTTGGGGTGTGTGTGTGTGTGTGTGTGTATGGTTTTTTTGTTTTTGTTTTTGTTTTTTTGCATTGTAGAAGTTTCTAATATATTCTGGATATTAGCTCATCAGATATGTGTTTTACAAATATTTCCTCCACAGCTCCACAAGTTGCCTTTTCATTCTGTTGATTTTCTTTTGATTTATAGAAGTATTAAATTTTGATAAAGTCCAATTAAAGTTTGTAATTTTGAGGAAGCCCATATCTGTTTTTTATTTTGTTGCTTATAATTTGGAATCATATCTAAGCATTCATTACTAAATCCAAGATTTACATCTATGTTTCCTGTGAGGAGTTTTGTGGTTTTAGCTGAGGTCATTCATTCATTTTAAGTTACTTTTTATATATGGTGTAAGGTAGGGTCCAGCTTTATTCCTTATCAGTGGAAATTCAATTTTCTCAGCTCTCCTTGTTGAAGCAGTTGTTCTTTCCCCACTGTGAATGGGATTGGCACTGTTGCCCAAAATCAGCTGGACATGCATACATGGCTTGTTTGTGGACTCTCCTTTTTATTCAGTTGGTTTGTATGATGGCCTCTCTGTCTTTTGCTTCCATATTGACAGGTCACTGATGTTTTCTGGGATCCTGTGTGAAACAAGTGGGAGTAATTTTTAACCTTATGTTTTCCAACTGGCAACAGATGACCTGATTGATAAAAGCCATATGCCCTACTTTATCTGCACTCCACAGGTCATAGTGAAACAGCAGGTGAAGGGTTAGTAGAGATTGTCCCTTTGCCAGATTCCTTCGTGTGGGGAAAGCGTGGGGAAAGGTCTGCTGTGCTTTGCTTAAGGAGCGCTCTACATTTGACTCCTATTTGCCTCTTACTCAGGTTGCTGCAGTCCAGGCTGCCTGCCTAGTATCTGTGCTAATTCCATTTGGGGAGAAGTTTGGGCTAAGAAAAATGCAGTGTAAGTGATACAGTGGTATCTGACTCTGGATGGAATACCAGCTTAGGCAGTTACTAACCGTTTCAGTTGGGCAAGTTACAAGTAAATTCTCCATCTGAGTTTCGTCATCTATAAAATTAGGGGTTAATAATAGTTACTATCTCAAAAGTGTAGCGTGTGTGATCAGTGTGTGGCATAGTGTCTGTGGCCACTGTCCCAGGACCCTGTTTTGCCTGGGTATAGCTCGGGATTCTTTGTAATAGACTGTCCTTATCCTTCAAAGTATTCATTTCCTTTTAAATATTACATCCATGAAATGGGAGCAGGAATAATTTCTCTGGTTGCTAGTATTGTCCCCGGCATCTAGCTGACATATGTAGATAGAGCTCAGCAAGTAACTAATCAGTTGGAGTTGAGTACTTTTATTCTTTTTCTTTTTTTTTAAATAGACCCCAGTTTTTGGGAACCCATTTTATTTTCATTTATTTATGTTGTTAATCCTTACCCAAGGATATTTTTCCCATTGATTTTTAGAAAGGGTAAAAGAGAGAGAGAGAAAGAGAAACATTGACGTGAGAGACACATCGATTGGTTGCCTCCTGCACACCTGACAAGAGCCAGGGGTTGAACCTGATATGCCCTTGATCTTGATCCTTTCAGTGTGTGGGCTGATGCTCTAACCATTGAGAAACATCAACCATGGCAAGTATTTTTATTCTTTTTTTTAAGTATATTTTTATTGATTGAGAGAAAAAGGGAAATGGAGAGGGAGATAGAAACAATGCTGAGAAAGAATTGGCTGCCTCCTGCATGCCTGCTGTTGGGGACTGAGCCTGCAACCGGGGCATGTGCTTTCAAATGTCTCAAGATGTTCTGCTTTCAAATGTCTCAAGATGTTCTGTAATCCTATCTAATTAAAGAGTAATATGCAAATTAACCATCCCTCTGCTATGTCCAACAGCCAATCAGGAGCATATATGCAAATAAACCTAACCAAGATGGCTATGGTCACAGAGAGCAGGAGGGAGGCTTGGGTTTCTCTGGCAATGGAGGAAGCCAAGTTTTCCGCACACTCTAGCTGGTCCAGGCCTATGTTTAAGGCTACAAAGTTTCAATTATAGAAGACATATAAATCCCAACAGAAATGGCTACCTCCACGGAGCAAGCAGAAGGCTTGGCTCCACTCCAGGCTACAAAGTTTCCATTGTAGAAGATAAATAAATCCCACAGGTGGCGCACGTGGCCGGCCTGTAAACCGTCACAGGCCCCTCGCCCAGGCTGCCCCATGCCCCAAGGGAACCCCCACCTTAATCCAGCACACCCTTCAGGGCAAACCAGCCAGCCCCCACTCATGCACCAGGCCTCTATCCTTTCTAATAAAAGTAATATGCAGATTGACCATCACTCCAACACACAAGATTGCTGTCCCCATGTGGTCAAAGATCCTGCCCCTATGTGGACACAAGATGGACACCACAAGATGGCCAGCAGGGAAGGACAGTTGGGGGTGATCAAGCCTGCAGGGGAGGACAGTTAGGGGTGACCAAGCCAGCAGAGGGGGGAAGTTGGGCGTGACTAGGCCAGCAGGGGAGGGCAGTTGGGAGGGACCCAGGCTTGCAGGGGAGGGCAGTTAGGGGCAAACAAGCTGGCAGGGGAGTGGTTAGGAGGTGATCAGGCTGGCAGGCAGAAGCAGTTATGGGCAGTCAGGCAAGCAGATTGCAGCCAGCAGTCCTGGATTGTGAGAAGCATGTCCCTCGAAAGGTCCCAGATTGGAGAGGGTACAGGCTGGGCTGAGGGACAGGTGCATGGGACCACTAGTAATTTATAAAACGGCAACAAAACGAAAAGGGGATACTGCACTGATTAAGAGAGGCAGTACTAGATCAGGCTCAATTGGGAATAATTGGTTTTTTAATCCTCACTCAAGTATGTTATATTTATTCATTTATTATTTTTTTAGAGCACGAGTGAAACATTGATGTGAGAGAGAAACGTCAAGTGGTTGCCTCACATATGTGATCAGTCTTGCAATCTAGGTATGGGCCCACAACCTTTTGGTGTATGAGACAATGCTCCAACCTACGGAGCCACGCTGCCAGGGCAATAATTGGTTAAGTTTTATAAAGCCTTTCTAATTAGCTCAGATAACTTAAAGGAGAAGTAAATGTATGACACTGTTTTCCTCAGCATATTGGGCCCCACAAACTTAGAAATAATTGGAAGTAAAGAAGATTTACCTTTTGTCTGATTGCTCACACCAAGTTTCCATCATATCAAGGCCTGCCTTTTGCATTTTTCTCATATGTCACTGTTATTGGTTAGGGATGTACAATTAAAGTAACTTATGTATGCTGAAATCGGTTTGCTCAGTGGATAGAGCTTCGGCCTGCGGACTGAAGGGTCCAGGTTTGATCCCAGTCGGGGGCCTGTACCTTGGTTGAGGGCACATCCCCTGTGGGGGGAGGGGGGGGGTGCAGGAGGCAGCTGATTGATGATTCTCATCGATGTTTATAACTTTATCCCTCTCTCTTCATTTCTGTAGAAAATCAATAATATATATATATATATATTAAAATAATTTATGAAGAGAAGAGAATAATGTAACATTTGTATTTTAAAAGATGTTTATTTTTAAAATTTTTACTTTAAAAATATATAATGTGTGAACAAAAAGGTGGGTCGTCTGTGTGTGTTTGTTTTTTTGCAAAGTATTAAAAATAATAGCATGAAGAAATGTACACACAGAATAAAATGTGCATCTTAAAAATATTTAATCAGCATTGCAGCAACATAGTTTCTGTTTGCCTCCATAAATAAAGCTCACTGCCTGGGAAAGAGCACTAAATCCCAGAAACTGCGAGTAAAACAGGGTATCTTCCTGTGCTTCTACTTGTGGCTGCTTCTCAGAGTGTTTTTGAGACTCTTACATGCATGCTGCTTGATAAATAAAGCAAATGGTTTGGGAGGAATAGGCTGTTTATTGACATTCACACTGTTTGACTGTTTAGAAGCATTTACTTTGCTGTATACAGTGAGTGACTATCAGAATTTTCAACCGAGTAATTATGAAATTATCAGTAAAAGAATATAGGCTATTTACTTTTAAAAACTGTATTCTTTTGCCACCCTATCTCCTACTTTTGTTATCTAATATCCAGTGTATTTTAAAATATCCATGATTGACTTAAAATTGTCTTTTTTTTTTTCCAGTTTAAGTCAAAACTCAAAAGTCCACATATTTCTTAAATCTATATACTAACATACTTCTCCCTCCTTTTTTCTTTTCTTTATCTATACATTTCTTTGTTGAAGAAACTGGTCCATTTGTTTCAAAATTTTCCACATTCTAGGTTTTGCTATTTAAAGACCAGAAAAAAGGCATTGGTTTGGTTGTTATGCCTGTGGTCTTCCTACATTTACTTCTGTCTTTTATAACATTGAGATTTTTAAGGAGACTGGGCTAGTTGTCTTATTGAATGTCTCACAGTCTGGATTTGTCTGATCTTTTGTTATGATTAGATTCTAGTTAAATAATGCAGATGTAAATGTGCCTTTTGAAGACTTGAAAATGTAAACATAGGAATCCTGTGGGTTTTACAGTCTTTTGTCAGTTCTCTTCTAGGCTTCTAAGTGCTAGCAGCACCTGATCTCATAGGAAGCATTGTAACAGAGCCAGAGAACATTCAGTTAAGAAGAGTTTCAGATTTCCTCTCTGGAAGTCAAAAACTGCAGGAAACTAGCAGAATAGGCCGTCTTAAAACAGAAACTGAAAACGGGATTTTGACACTTTTAGCAGGGAGGACGTTTCTTCCCGTAACCACTGAATTCCGTCATCACTTCCCTGGAGCTTCTGAGCACGACTGACTCCATGCCTACGTTTCCTTATGTGGCTAGAACAGTGGTCGCAAACTAATTAGTCAGCAGAGCCAAATATCAACAGTACGAGTGAAATTTCTTTTGAGAGCCAATTTTTTTAAACTTAAACTATATAGGTAGGTATATTGTTATTAACTTAATTAGAGTACCCTAATTAGCCACACTCAAGGGGCCAAAGAGCCGCATGTGGCTTGTGAGCCGCAGTTTGCCGACCACTGGGCTAGAGGAACTTTAGATCTATAGAGGCTAAGATGCTGAAAAACAACACATAATTAAGAGACAGAATAGTGAGGTCCTGGAATCTCAGTCCCTTGAAGAATCAGTTGATTTTTTTATCAAAGCTCCAGTAATTTGTATTGATGGGATGAGTAGAAAGTCTATAATCATGGTACGTCCTATAATTAGGGAAGATGAAAGAATCAGGGATACTGCAGAATGAAGTTTTATCTTAATGGGATTAGAGGCCCATTGCATGACATTCCTGCACTGGGAGGACGAGGGGGTCCCTCAGCCTGGCCTGTGCCCTCTTGCAGTCTGGGACCCCGGCCTAAACCAGAAGTCGGACATCCCCTGAAAGGTTCTTGCTACAGTTGCATCAGACCGTAAGCCCTGCTGCTGGCTGAGCGGCACTTTCCCTGTGGGAGCGCACTGACCGCCAGGGGGCAGCTCCTGCATTGAGCATCTGCCCCCCTGGTGGTCAGTGCATGTCATAGTGACCTGTCATTCTGCTGTTTTGGTTAATTTGCATATTAGCCTTTTATTACATAGGATTATTGTATAGGATAGGTTTTAAATTTATACTGTGTATGTGTGTTAGATGCCATTTTAGGATAATGGATTTTAAAAACTTCTCTACTCGCCGAGACTGGTTTGGCTCAATGGATAGAGCGTCGGCTTGGGGACTGAAGGGACCCGGGTTCGATTCCGGTCAAGGGCATGTGCCTTGGTTACGGGCATGTCCCCAGTGGGGGGTGTGCAGGAGGCAGCTGATCGATGACTCTCTCTCATCGATGTTTCTAGCTCTCTATCTCTCTCACTTCCTCTCTGTACAAAATCAATAAAATATATTTAATTTAAAAAAATAAAAAATAAAAACTTCTCTACTCTTTTTTAATAATAATTTTCTTCCTTTTTTTAGCAAGAAGGCTTTGGCCGACCAAGTGTGTACCATGCTGCAATTGTAATTTTCCTTGAATTCTTTGCTTGGGGCCTGTTGACAACTCCAATGCTAACTGTAAGTATTGCTGAACTGAGTCCTCATTTATACGAGCCAAAGAGAAGTGTTTATGTTTGCAGGACCATATGTCTACATATGTGTTTGAGAGTAGTTTTTGACAGCAATTTAAAGACTGCTTATTCCATGGGGTTGTTTATGCTGTGCCAGATGGAACCACCTACAACAGAGAGAGAGAGAAAAACATCAATGTAAGAGAGGTATATCAATTATATCAGTTGGTTGCCTCCTGTAGGAACCCTGACCAGACTGGGGATCAAATATGCAACCCGCTGACCACGGCTGTAGCTCCGCAGATTTGAGAGTAAGATTCCAGGAGCTTATTTCATAACCTTTTATTGACCCTTTCAACTATAGATATTTTTTCAAACAAAGGAGAGAATGGGCTACTATGCTTCAGTTTACCAATTAACGTCTGTGAATATTTGTGGGGGTTTTTTGCTGGCAAAATGGATGATTACCACAATGTTAAGGCATAAAAGAGGTCATCAAGCATGCTGGTATTTCTAATGAACAACATAAACTGATGAACAAAAGAACAAAAAACAAATCCAAAGACAGAGAAACATTGATCAGACTGTCAAACCTCAGAGGGAAGGTAGGGGAGGGTGGGGTTAAAGGGAAGAGATCAACCAAGGAGTTGTGTGCATGCATGTGAGCCTAACCAGTGGACACAGACAACAAGATAGGGTGAGGGCATGAGTGGGGGTTGGAGGGATAAGGACACATAGTAATACCTTAATCAATAAAGAAATCTAGAAAGAAGGAGTGCTGGTATTTCTAATGGTGTGAAAACAATAATGACCACAGGCAATGGAAGAGGTAGGAAACTTGCTGTTGACGTGGAGGAATGAAAAGCAGTCAGCCTGTGACAGCAAGAAAGACACTGAGTGCTGGAGTGAGGCTGAAAGTTTAAGGCGAATAGGAGGTGGTTCGACAAATTTAAGAAAGAAAGTGTTCGTTTACAGATGAAATGTACTGTATGTGAGAAAGGTTAGAACAATCATTTGGGGATCTGGATGAATTAATCCAATCTACATTATTTCTAATGGGGAAAAATGATTCGGTTTTCGAACAGATCTTCTCGAACATCCTTCTGGAACAAATTAAGTTCGAGAACTGAGGTTCTCCTACATCATTGTATTTTCCATATTAACAACTGCAAATCTACTTTTGCTCAACCACATAAGCTCACATACACGCAGATATTGTACAGGAAATAATTTTTCCAAGTTTTCTAAAATATGTTTTTAAAGAGATAAACATAACTTTTATGTTTACAATAGTCCTTCCCAAGAATAAAGGCGATATCTTCCTTGAGTTTTTATTTCTTAGTATGTTTTAATTGATTTTAGAGACAGGAAGGGAGATAGACAAACAGCGATGAATCTGTTTGGCTGCCTCCTGCACGCCCCCTGCTGGGGACAGAATGCACAACCTGGATGTGCACCCTGACCAGGAATCACAGCACAAGGTGACGCTCCACCACCATCCACACCAGCCAGGGATCCCTGAGTTTTTTAATGTGAAAGGGGTTTTAAAAAATGAAAACTTTGACCTTATCTGAGATATTAATATACTTCTTAAATTAGGTTTACTTTATTATGGTAACAGTTGTCTTTTGTAGTTCAATTTATTTATATCTTTAATTTCTTTGACTATTGTAAAAAGTTTGAATATTGCTGTTTTCGTTACAGATGCTTTATTTTATGGAGGTTTAGTCATTAGCTTTAAAAACAATTATTGACTTCTTTTATTTATCCCTCCTATAAGATTTTACTGTTTCCTTCTCTCTTTTTTTAATAGAGAAAATTAGAAAAGTTTTAAAAAGCATAGATAGAAAATCTTTAGAGGAACAGCCTGCATCATGGCTGTTACCCAGAAATGGTCACTCAGGCTGCCAGAAATTAGAAAGCATAGACTGTCATCCATGCATGGTTATGGTTTTTCCAAATTAAAAAGGTTATCTCTTATTCCTAGAGAGCAGTACCTGCATCGGGGAATGCATGTTTGGATCATTTTGAGTGTAGAATTGTTTTAGGGGATCTAAAAGGTCAGGAGTGTGAAGACAGCTGGGGGCCGCCCATCAGCACTGCTGCCCCTTCAACTGCATGAGGGTCACCTGGAGTTTTGAGTGGTCTCCGCACTCCCCCTAGTGGCAGAGGTTGTGAGAAAGCCTGCAGTCAAGAGAGTAAGAAGTGTCTTTAAGCCAAAACCAGTTTGGCTCAGTGAATATAGCGTCAGCCTGCAGAGTAAAAGGTCCCAAGTTCAATTCTGGTCAAGGGCATGTACATTGGCTGCAGGCACATCCCCAGTGGGGGGTGTGCAGGAAGCAGCTGATCAATATTTCTCATCGATGTTTCTGGCTCTCTATCCCTCTCTCTGTAAAAAAATCAATAAAATATATATATATAATTTATTTTTTTTTTAAAAAGGGAAATATCTTTAAGCTCTCAGCCTTGCTCTGACGGATAGAAGGGAAAAGGGGAGGTTGAGAGAGTATCACTCCCTGGATCAGAGAAGCCACTTTTTAAAAAATATATATTTTATTGATTTTTTACAGAGAGGAAGAGAGAGGGACAGAGAATTAGAAACATCGATGAGAGAGAATCATCGACCAGCTGCCTCCTGCACACCCCCTGTCGGGGATGTGCCCGCAACCAAGATACATTCCCTTGACCAGAATCGAACTTGGGACCCTTCATTCCACAGGCTGACACTCTATATACTGAACCAAACTGGTTGTGGCCAGAGAAGCACTTTTAAAAATATACTGATTTCTTGTTTTGCCGTTTCACTACATTTTTATGATGTGTGTGACAAAATAAATTATTAAACAGTTCTAATATTCATTTGTATGTCTTTAATTTATATTGTTGACATCATTGTAGATTTCCTCCTACTCTCCCCACATTGCCCACCTACATCTCCCCCTCTCGCTGTTGGCATATGCATGCATGTTCTTTAGCTCCTCCCGTTTCCTCTCTTCTCCATCACCACCATCCTTCTCCACGCCGACATTCCTCAGGCTGTTTCATGTATCCAGGCCTCTCCTTCTCTTCTGTTCACCAGTTCCTTTTGCTTAGTAGATTCGATATATTTGTGAGATAATATGTATTTGTCTTTCTCTTTCCAGGTCCATCCATGGTAGTGGTTTTGTTCATTTCTTTTTACAGTGGCATGGCATTCCATAGTGTGCATGTACCACAGCTTTTCATCCACTCACCTAGTGATGGGCGCGTGGCTGTTTTCAGATCTTAGCTATTGGAAACAACACTGCTTTGAGCACAGTGGCGCATGTATTCTTTCTGACTGGTGCTTTAGGATTCTTATGAAATTATTGCTTTCCACGGTGACTGCACCAGGAGTCATTCCCACTAGCAGTGCAGGAGGGTTCTCTCTTCTCCACATCCTTGCCAACACTTGTTGGTTGATTTATTGATGGCAGCTATTCTGACAGGTGTGAGGTAATACCTCACTGTACTTTTATTTTTTTATTTTTTTAAGTAAATCTTTATTGTTCATATTATTACAAATGTTCCTCATTTTTTTTTTTTCCTCCATTGCTCCCCTCCACCAGGTTCCCACCCCACCCTCTGCCCTTTCCCCACCCCCCATTGTCCTCATCCATAGGTGCACAGTTTTTGTTCAGGCTCCCCCCACTCCCCCCCACTCCCCTTTTCCCGAGAATCATCAGACCACTCCCCTTCCATACCTCTGATTCTGTTATATTCAATAGTTAATATTATTCATCAGGGGTTTTTTTGTTCTTATTTTTTTTAAATATATTTTATTGATTTTTCACGAAGAGGAAGAGAGAGGGATAAAGAGTTAGAAACAAAGATGAGAGAGAAACATTGATCAGCCGCCTCCTGCACACCCCCCACTGGGGATGTGCCCGCAACCAAGGTACATGCCCTTGACTGGAATCGAACCCGGAATCGAACCCGGGACCTTTCAGTCCATAGGCCGATGCTCTATCCATTGAGCCAACCGGATTTGGCATTCATCAGGTTTTTTAATTCCCTTGGTTTTTAGATTCACTTGTTGATATCTTTATCTTTATTTTTTTCCTCTTCCTAAAGAACACCCTTCAGCAATTCATATAATTCTGGTTTGGCGTTGATGAACTCCTTTATCTGGCCTTTGATTCTGAGTGATAGCTTTGTTGAGTAGAGTATTTTTGACTGTAGGTTCTTGCTATTCATCACTTTGAATATTTCTTGCCATTCCTATCTGGCCTGCATGGTTTCTGTTGAGAAATCAGCTGACAATCGTATGGGTGCTCCTTTAAAAACTACCAGCTTTTCTCTTGCTGCTTTTAATATTCTCTCTTTGTCTTTTGCTCTTGGAATTTTAATTATGATGTGTCTTGGTATGGTCCTCTTTGGTTCCTTTTGTTTGGGGTTCTGTGTGCTTCCTGGACTTGTAAGTCTATTTCTTTCACCAGGTGGGGGAAGTTTTCTGTCACTATTTCTTTCAATATGTTTTCAGTATCTTGCTCTCTGTCATCTTCTGGGACCCCCATAACTCTGATGTTGGTTCGCTTGAAGTTGTCCCAGAGGTTTCTTACACTCTCTCCAACATTCTGGATTCTCTTGTCTTCTTGCTTCTGTGGAGAAGTGGCCTCTGGTTCTTTGTGTTTCAAATCTTTGACTTGATTCTTGTGATCTTCCATTCTGTTTTTAGGACTCTGTATATTTTTTATTTCAGACAATGTATTCTTTATTTCTAGTTGATCCCTTTTCATATCCTCATAGGTCTCATTTATTTTGAAAAACCTTATAAGCGTGGTTTTGAACTCTATATCCAGTCTCTTCTTGTCCTCCATTTCTTTCGTTTGTGATCTGTCTCCTTGTCCCGGCATTTTCACAGCTTCCCTGAGTTGGCAGGGTGGCTTTGTGTGCTAAGGTGTCCTATATGGTTCAGTGGGTCAGCCTCCCAGTTATCTGAGGTGGACACTCTAGGTGCACCCCTTTGTGAGCTGCGTGTACAGCCTTTTGTAGTTAAGTCTTAGTTGTTGTTGGTATCTCTGGGAGGAACTGACCTGCAGGCCAATTTGCTGTAAGGATCAGCTGTGTCTATGCTGGGAGACTGCCTTATTCGACTGGACTTGCAAAGTTGCAAAAGCCTCTGTGCTCAGCTTGGATGGGGCGGAGTTTCAGGGTGGAGCCTACAGCCCTGGCTTCCCGTCAGCCCCGCCCTATGAGTTCCTGAGTCTCAGTGTTCCTCAGGGTCCTTCGATACTCGCTGCAAGCACCTCTGAGAGAAAGGTGCTCTCAAGTTTCGCCTGCCACCAGACAGTCTAGTCTCTCCCCCAATGAACCTGGAACTGGGGTTCAGTGCAGTTGGAATGGGGTTAAGAGCAGTCCGGAGCTTATGTCTGTTTCCCGCTAGGGCAGTCCATCAGCACAGTCAACAGTTCCACCTCTGCGTGCAACGTGCATGCCTCCGGGGCTCTGCCTTTCGCTGCTCCCCTGAGTTTCCACCTTACAGCCCAGATTCCCTCTGTATGAGCCTGGGACCCCAGGGTCTGGCCTAGAACTGGGGTTCATTGCATTCAGAACTGGGGTTCAGCACAGTCCGGAGCTTTTATATCCTTCCCGCTAGGAAATGCCAGCCAATCACTCAGCCGCCCCTCCTCTCTGGCTCCGTCCTCTCCCCACATGTGCACCGTGTCTCCGTACCATAGGCTTTTACAGCTCCTCTGATTTTCCTTCTGGTTTTCTCTTTCCTTCTAGTTGTAGAATTTCCAGTCAGTCAACTTTCCTGTAGTTCTGGATAATGTCCACTTTATATTTTAGTTGTATTTTTTGAAACTGTTGTGTGAGGCTGCAGTTAGGCGGTTACCTATGCCGCCATCTTGGTTTCTCCCTCACTGTACTTTTAATTTGCCTCTCCCTGATAATTAGTGAGCTTGAGTATTTTTTTCAAATGGCTATTGAACATCTGTATGTTCTCTTTGGAGAAATGTATATTCAGGTCCTTTCTCATTTTTAACTTGGATTGTCTGTCTTCCTGATGTTGAGTTGTATTAATTCTTTATATACAGCGTGGGGTAAAAGTAGGTTAACAATTGTTCATGTGAAAAATAATACAATAAGAAATAAGTAATGAGCCCTAACCGGTTTGGCTCAGTGGATAGAGCGTCAGCCTGCAGACTCAAGGATCCCAGGTTGAATTCCGGTCAAGGGCATGTACCTTGGTTGCAGGCACATCCCCAGTAGGAGGTGTGCAGGAGGCAGCTGATCGATGTTTCTCTCTCATCAGTGTTTCTAACTCTCTATCCCTCTCCCTTCCTCTCTGTAAAAAATTAATAATATATATATATATATGTATAATGATATAAAGATATACTGTGTATCTCATATTCAAAACTGTAAATCTAATTTTACCCCACCCTGTAGTTGAGAGAAAACCTCTTATCAGATGAACTGTTACAAATATGTTCTCCAGTACAGTAGGCTCTCTTCATTTTGATGATGGTTTCTTTTGATGTAGTCCCATTTGTTTTGTTTTCTCTTTAGTTTCCTTTGCCCTAGGAGATGTGTCAACAAACATATTGCTACGAGAGCCGACAGAGATTATGCTGCCTATATATTCTAGGATTTTTATGGTTTCACTACATACATTTAAGTCTTTTATCCATTTTGAGTTTAGACTTGTGTATGGTGTAAGTTGGTGGACTAGTTTGTTTTTTTGTTTTTTGTTGTTGGTTTTTTTGCATCTATCTGTCCAATTTTCTCAACACCATTTATTGTCTTTATTCACTGTATGCTCTTGCCTCCTTTGTCAAATAGTAATTGAGCGTAATGGCTGGATCAATTTCTGGGATCTCTCTTCTGTTCCATTGGTGTATGTGCCTGTTCTTGTACCAATACCAGGCTGTTTTAAAGTGGCTTTGTAGTTTAGCTTGATATCCGGTATTGTGATTCCTCCAGCTTTATTCTTCTTTCTCAAGATTGCTGTGGCTATTTGGGGTCGTATTTGGTTCCATATACTTTTTTGGAATATTTGTTCTAGTTCTGTGAAGTATGCTGTTGGGATTGCATTGAATCTATAGATTGTTTTAGGTAATATGGACATTTTAATGTTGATTCTACCAATCTAGGAAGACAGTATATTTTTCCACTTGTTTATATCTCCCTTTATGTCTTTTTAAAATGTCCTGTAGTTTTCTGAGTACAGGACTTTTATCTCCTTTGTTAAGTTTATTGCTAAGTATGTTAATTTTTGTTGTTGTTGCAATGTTAAATGAGAATTTTTTTATTTTTTTAGTTTCTCTGAGAATTCATTATTGGATGTATAAAAATGCCATCGATTTCTGGGAGTTAATTTTATATCCTGCTACATTGCCAGATTCATTTATTAAATCTAGTATTTTTTTTTTTTTGGTAGAGTCTAGGGTTTTCTATGTACAATATCATGTCACCTGTGAATAACTACAGTTTTACTTTCTCCTTTCCAATTTGGATGCCTTTTGTCTCTTCTTCTTGTGTGATAGCTATGTCTAAGACTTCCAATACTGTGTTGAATAAGAGAGGTGAATGTAGGCATCCCTGTTTTTTATGTTGACTATAGGTTTGTCACATATGGCCTTTATTATATTGAGGTATGATCCCTGTATTCTCACGTTGCTCAGAGGTTTTTATTAAAAACTAGAGGCCTGATGCATGAAATTCATGCATGGGTGGGAGTGCCCCTTAGCCCAGCCTGCACCTTCTCCGATCTGGGACAACCTTCTCACAATCCAGGATTGCTGGCTCCCAAATGCTTGCTTGCCTGCCTTCCTGATTGCCTCTAACCGCTTCTGCTTGCCAGCCTGATCACCCCCCAACTACTCCCATGCCAGCCTAATTGATGCCTAACTGCTCCCCTGCCAGCCTGTTTGCCCCTAACTGCCCTTTTCTGCAAAATTGGTCACCCCTAACTGCTCTCCCCTGAAGGCCTGGTCAATTTGCATATTTCTCTTTTATTATCTAGATTAGAGGCCTGGTGCATGCATGGGTGAGGGACTATGGTCATTTGCAGGCCGGACACGCGCCCCTCCCCCCACTCCCCTGGCAACCCAAGCTGAGGCCCTGGTATATGGGATTTATTTATCTTCTACAATTGAAAATTTGTAGCCTGGAGCAAGGCCCGGAGCAGCAGCTGCCAGGCTGGGAGCGGCCAGGCCCGGAGTGGCTGGGCCCGGAACCGCCGGGCCCAGAGCAGCCGGGTCGGGTGCGGCCAGGCCCGGAGCAGCAGCAGCCAAGTCCAGAGCAACTAGGTCGGAAGCGGCAGTGGCCAGACCCGGAGCAGCTGGTTGTGGTATGAACGAGAGCAACAGAGGCCAGGCCCGGTGCATCCAGGCCCGAAACAGCTCGCTCCTCGCCTGCCCCCGCCCCAAGGCTGCCTCTCAGACATGGCTGGAAACTTTTATGGGAACTTGAGGGTCTGCTGAATCAAGGGATGAAGGCTTAGATCTGGATGTGTTGAGTTAGTATAGCGCTGGGGTGTTGATCTATGAGTGCCTTGGGTGGGGCCTGGATGAGGTTGGTTGACCTATTTGGAAATGTCTTTTGTCTGAAGTGTATCATTGGGCATGTGGAGATATTATTGATATGAGAAAATGCTAAGTATCTGATTTACTATCTGAAAAGGGATTTACTATCAAGGAAAGGGAGGGAGGAAGAGACTGAACATAAACTGTGCACCTATGGATGAGGACAATGGGGGATGGGGAGGGGGTGAAGAGTGGGCTGGGAACCTGGTGGAGGGGGGAAGAAATGAGGAACCTTTGTAATATTATGAACAATAAAGATTGATTTAAAAAAAAAAATAATAATTAATTAATTAATTAATTTTTAAAAAAAGAAAGAAAATTTGTAGCCTGGAGCAGAGCCAAGCCTTCTGCTCACTCAGTGGCAGCAGCCATTTCTGTTGGGATTTATTTATTTTCTGTAATTGAAACTTTGTAGCCTAGAGTGAAGGCCTAGGCTGGCCAGGGCTGTAGAAGCTTGGCTTCCTCCATTGCCGGGGGCCACCCTGGCCTCCTGCTCTTCCAGCTCCGTGGCTGCCGCCATTTCTGTTGGGATTTATTTACCTTCTATAATTGAAACTTTGTAGCATTGAGTGGAGGCCTAGGCCAACAAGGGCAGGCGGAAAGGTTGGTTCCTCCATTGCTGGGGAAACCCAAGCCTCCCTCCTGCTCTCTGTGGCTGTAGCCATCTTGATTTGGTTTATTTGCATATCTGCTCCTGATTGGCTGGTGGTTGTAGTGGAGGTATGGTAAATTTGCATAATGCTCTTTTATTAGATAGGATGGGTGTTGGGTTTTTTTAATGTTTTTTCTGCATCTATTGATAGGATCATGTGATTTTTGCCTTTCAATTTATGTGACGTATCACATTTATTGATTTGCAAATATGGTGCCAATCTTGGATTCCTGGAATAAATCCCACTTGGTCATGGTGTATAATCTTTTTAATATATTGCAGGATCCAATATGCTAATATTTTGTTTAGGATTTTAGCATCCATCAGGGATATTAGCTTGTAATTCTCTTTCTTTGTAATGTCTTTATCAGGTTTAGGAATTAAGATAATGTTGGCCACATAAAAAGAGCTTGTTAGTGTTTCTTCCTTGGAGTTTTTGGAATAGTTTGAGAAGTATAGGTGTTAGTTCTTCTTTGAATGTTTGATAAAACTCCCCTCTGAAGCCATCTGGAACAAGGCTTTTGTTTGTTGGGAGATTTTTTATTATAGCTTCAATTTTATCAGTTGTTACTGGCCTATTCAGGTTTTCTTATTCAGTTTTGGAAGATCGTATTTTTGTAGGAATTTGTTCATTTCATCCATATTTTGCCAGCTTGTTGGCATATAGTTGTTCATAGTATTTTTTTACAATCCTTTGTATTTCTGTGTTGTCAGTGGTTACTTTATTTCATCTCTTTCATTTCTTTTTTTTTTAATATATTTTTATTGACTTTTTTTACAGAGAGGAATAGAGAGTTAGAGACATCTATGAGAGAGAAACATCGATCAGCTGCCTCCTGCACACTCCCTACTGGGGATGTGCCCGCAACCAAGGTACATGCCCTTGACCGGAATTAAACCTGGGACCCTTCACTCTGCAGGCTGATGCTCTATCCACTGAGCCACACGGTTTCGGCCATCTCTTTCATTTCTGATTTTATTTATTTGAGTCCTTTCTCTTTGTTACTTGATGAATCTGGCTAAGGGTTCATCAATCTTGTTTATCTTTTCAAAGAATCAGCTCTTGGTTTCGTTGAACTTTTTTTGTTTGTGTGTTGTTTTTTTAATCTATGTCATTGATTTCTGCATTGATCTTTATTATTCCCTTAGTTCTATTTACTCTGGGCCATTCTTGTTCTCTTCTTAATTCTTTTAAAAATATATATATTTTATTGATTTTTTACAGAGAGGAAGGGAGAGGAATAGAGATTTAGAAACATTGATGAGAGAGAATCATCCATCAGCTGCCTCCTGCCCATCCCCTACTGGGGATGTGCCCACAACCAAAGTACATGCCCTTGATCAGAATCAAACCCGGGACCGTTCAGTCCACAAGCCAAACCGGTTTCGGCCTCTTTTTAATTCTTTAATTTGTAGGGTTAGATAGTTATTAAATATTTTTGTTTGTTTGTTTTTGTTTTTTCAGGTAGGCCTGCAGTGCTGTGAACTTCCCTATCTAAATGCTTTTGATGTGTCCCAGAGTTTTTGGATTGTTTTGTGTTCATTTTCATTTGTATCCTGGAAGTTTTTTATTTTTTTTCTTGATTTCATTGGTAACCCAGTGTTTAATAACATCCTGTTTAACTTCCATGTGTTTGAATGTTTTTGAGTGTTTTACTGTAGTTGATTTCCAATTCATGACATTGTGATCCGAGAAGATACTTGATATGATTTTAATTTTCTTGAACCTGCAGAGAATTGTTTTGTGTTCTAACACATGGTCTACCTTCGAATGACCCATGTGCACCTGAGAAGAGTTTACATTCTGTAACTTTTGGATGAAATGTTCTGTGAATGCCAATTAAATCGATCTGATCAAATGTGTCACTTAATATCACTGTTTCCTTATTGGGTTTTTTGTCTAGAAGATGTATTTAACAAATTCAGTGGGGTGTTAAAGCCCCTTACTATGGCTGTATTGCTGTGGATCTCTCCCTTTAAGTCTCAGAAGTTTTTTTTAATAATACATATTTACTAGAGGCCCAGTGCACAAAGTTCCTGTACTGGTGGGTTGGGGGAGGGGTCCCCTCAGCCCAGACTGTGCCCTCTCGTAGTCTGGGGCTCCCAGTGGGCAGTCGGACATCCTTAGCTTTGACTTGAAGGTGGGGTCCCACCACTGCTGCTGCGCTTGCCAGTTATGAGCCCGGCTTCTGGCTGAGTTGCTCCCCCTGTGGGAACACACTGACCATCAGTGGACAGCTCCTGTATTGAGCATCTGCCCCCTGGTGGTCAGTGCATATCATAGCGTCATAGCTCTGTTGTTCTGCTATTAAGTCAATTTGCATATTAGCCTTTTATTAGATAGGATTTATTTGCTCTTATATTTACCAGAGTTACATCCTCTTGTTGAAGCAGTCCCTGTAGTATTATGTAGTGACCTTTTCCTCTTGTTATGGCCTTTGTTCTGAAGTCTGTTTTGTCTGGTATGAGTATTTCTACCCCAGCTTTTGTTAGTTTGTTTATTTGTTTCCATGGAATATTTTTTTATCCCTTCACTTTCAATCTGTGTGAATCTATTGTACTGAGGTGGGTCTCTTATAGATAGCAAATAATTGGGTCATGTTTTCTTATCCATTTAGCTACCCTGTGTCTTTTTTATTGGACCTTTAATCCATTTACATTTAAGGTTATTATTGACAGGTATCATTTACTGCCATTTTTTTTTATACCAATGTTCTGTCTCAATCTTTTTCTTCTTAAAGCACTCCCTTTTGCATTTATTGCAATGTTGGTTTGGTGGTAATTAACTCTTTAACCTTTTTTTTAAATTATTATTCTTGGAAGCTTTTTATTTCACCTTCAATTTGAAATGATAGCCTTTCTGGGTAGAATAGCCTTGGTTCCAAGTCCTTGCTTTTCATTATTTTGTCAATCCCCTCTGGCTTGAAGTCTTTCTGTTGAAAATCAGTTAATACACTGATGGGAACTTCTTTGTAGATAACTGTTTCTCTCTTGAAGCCTTTAAGATCACCTCTTCATATTTAACCTTTGCCATTATAATAATGTGTTTTATTGTGGGTTTCTTAGGGTTCATCTTGATTGGAACTCTCTGTGCTTCCTTCACTGGTGGGTCTTTGTCTTTCACCAGGGTACGGAAGTTTGTGTATTTGTTTGTTTGTCTGTAGCTATGTTTTGTGCATGGTGTCTTCTTTTTGTACCTGATTTCCTTTGATTATGTACCATTCATTATACTTGAAAAAATATATATGTATGGTTGGTTTAAAGTCTAGACTTCAGATTTTTCCCTGTTAGACATAAGGAGGTTACCAGTCTGGAGTCACTATAATCCACATTCAAGGCTATTGTTTCCTTGGTTGTCTCAGTGACGTAAAATTGGGCTGCAAGTCCAACTGGGGTTTGTGTAACCATGTGGTACCTTCTTAAAATTGTTGGTGATTGAGGGGGTATCTAATTAACAGTTTGTTTTTTACTGCAGGTGCTTTTGTAACACAGCAACCGCGTGACTAAAGTGCCTTTTTGGCTCTTATTTAGGTTTCTGTCTCACTTTTTTTTTTTTTTAAATATATTTTATTGATTTTTTACAGAAAGGAAGAGAGAGGGATAGAGAGCTAGAAACATTGATGAGAGAGAAACATCAACCAGCTGCCTCTTGCACACCCCCTACCGGGGATATGCCCGCAACCCAGGTACATGCCCTTGACCGGAATCGAACCTGGGACCTTTCAGTCCGCAGACCGACGCTCTACCACTGAGCCAAACCGGTTTCGGCTCTGTCTCACTATTTTGTTAACTTTTTATACTTTTAACATTTCATCTATACTTAAAAATTATTCATTACATGGTTCCATCTAACTTCCCTAGGCTGGGATTAACAGAAGCAGAAATATTTTCCTTTAATTTGCTTTTGAATTTGCCTTGATCTTTGTTTGCTTTTTTTAGGTTCTACATGAAACATTTCCTCAACACACATTCCTCATGAATGGTCTCATTCAAGGTGTAAAGGTAAGAATAATTGTGAATGAAGCCAGGAATTCTTAGCAGTTTAACTCTGGAAGTTTAGATAGGATTTAGAAAAACAGTTATTTGTTAGACCTAAATTTAAAATTTTAGCTGGATTATCAAAGTCAAAATAAAATATCATCCAAATCAGTAAGGCATAAAATGATTTACTGGTAAATGAAAGACTATTTTTATTAACATGCACATTGCAGTTTATAGAGGGTTCCATTTTGTAAACTTGTGATTTCTCTACCTATCAGCAGAATATAATGGGCAAGTGCTATCTTCTTTTGAGAAATACTTTTAGATTGAGGAAGAAGAATCAAGATTTAGTTGGGTATGTAGACTTTTGGCAAGGCTGGTAGTTGTCAGTATTGCAGATGTCTCCCATTTTCCCCCTTAACCCTTCTCCACCTGAGACTTTCCCTGCCCTGTTGTCTGTGTCCATGGGTTATGCATATATATTCTTTGGTTAATCTCTAACCATCCCTTTCAACCCCTTTTCCTCTGAGATCTCTCAGTCTGGTCCAGGCTTCCATGCCTCTGGACCTATTTTGTTTGGCAATTTGTTTTGTTCACTAGATTTCACATATGAGATGTGATATTTATCTTTCTCTAAGTGGCTTATTTTGTTACAGGTCCTAGCCACACTTTTTGAGTTCTCAACCTCTTAACATAATTAGCCTTTATTGTTTGAATTTTAATGTGCTATTATAACAGCTTGTAAGTATTTTTCATTTAAATAAAATGATGAAGATAATGCTGTACTCCAGTTAGACTTCATAGTAAAGTATATGCATATACTAATTTTCCTTTCCCAGCTTAGATCATATAAATCTATGCTTTGTATTGAACCGTACACTTGTTGGCATATAGTTGTTCGTAGTATTTTTTTACAATCCTTTGTATTTCTGTGTTGTCAGTGGTTACAAAATATGGATGAAATGAACACAAGTTATGCCCTAAGAATTTGCTAAATTTATGTACAGGGTGGGAGGTTTGGGACCTTGAGGGATCCTTAGCACTGCCTCAGAGGCAGGAGAGGTTTTCAGTATCTTATTGTCTCTCTCTTCTTCTAGCACCCTCATAATTCTGATGTTGATATGCTTGAAGTTGTCCCAGAGGCTCCTTGCACTATTTTCATATTTTGGGATTCTTTTTTCTTTTTGCTCTTTTGGTTGGGTGTTTTTTGCTTCTTTGTATTTCAAGTCTTTGACTTGATTCTTGCCATCCTCTAGTCTGCTGTTGGATCTCTATATATTATTCTTTATTTCAGTCAGTGTATGCTTAATTTTTAGTTGGTCCTTTTTCATATCCTCAAGGGTCTAACTAAATTTATCGGTGCTTTCTAGAAAATCCTTATAACCATGTTTTTGAACTCTATATCCAGTCATTTGCTTTCCTCCACTTCTTTCATTTCTGACATGCTTTTTTGTCTCCCCATTTTGGCTGCTACCCTGAGTTGATAGAGTGGCTTTGTGTGCTAGGTGTCCTATAGGGCCCAGTGGCTCAGCCTCCCTAGTTACTTGAGATGGACATTCTTTGTGCACCCCTTTGTGGGCTGTGTGCAGTGTTGTTGTAGTTAAGCCTTGATTGTTATTGGTATCACTGGGAGGAATTGACCTCCAGGCCAATTGTCAGTGAGGATCAGCTTTGTTTACGATGGGAAAACTTCTGTGCTGGTGACACTCCTCTGGGGCAAGACTTGTTTCACTGGGGCTTTGGTGCTCACTGATTCTGCCCCCCCCCCCCGAGTGTGTCCCTTATGGATCTGAAGAGTTGTAATCTGGATGGTCCTACTCTGACCTCTGGGTACATTGGCTCTTGGATCACCAAGGAGGTGCTAATTTAGCCTCTGCCTGAGGTCACCCAGCAGGAGCTACAGAGAAATCTGCAGATTCCACTTCTTTGTTTGGGCTTTGGAGGTGCCCAGATGAGGCCAAGCTATGAAGCAATGCAAGCTGCTGTGGGGTCTTGGGCCTTCTTTTGGATGTTCTGGGTCTCTCTGACTCAGCTACAGTTTGTTAGGTAATTTTAGATTTCAAAGGACCAGGCTATTCATATGCAAAAACCGTGCTCTAGTAAAAAGCCTGCTTAGATTGGCCAGAGTCAGAGAGGCGGTCTATTAAAAAAACAACTGGTGTTGCCTCAGAAGTGGGGGGTAGTCTTATACAGCGAATATAGGCCCAAACCTATGTTTTAACTGTAAAATTAGGGGGTCATCTTATACGCCGGAAAATACGGTAACTGCTCCCCTGCCAGCTTATTTCCCCAACTGCACTCCCCTGTAGGCCTAGTCTCCCTCAAGTGCTCTCCCCTGCAGGCTTGGGTCCCGCCAACTGCCCTTCACTGCAGGCTTGGTCACCTCCAACTTCTCTCCTCTGCCGGCCTGGTCACCCCTAACTACCCTCCCCTGCAGGCTTGATCAACCCCAACTGTTCTCCCTTGCAGGCCTGGTCCTCGCAACTGCCTGCCCCTGCTGGCCACCCTGGTGGTGGCCATCTTGTGTCCACATGGGGGAAGCCTTATTTGACCACATGGGGAAAGCCATCTTGTGTGTTGGAGTGATGGTCAATTTGCATATTTCTCTTTTATTAGCTAGAATAGCACGGTGTAGCTTCAGGTACAGAACATGTACACTGTGTTCTAGTAAAAAGCCTGCTCAGATTGGCCAGAGTCAGAGAGGCGGTCTATTAAAAAAACAACTGGTGTTGCCTCAGAAGTGGGGGGTAGTCTTATACAGCGAATATAGGCCTAAACCTATGTTTTAACTGTAAAATTAAGGGGTCGTCTTATACGCCGGAAAATACGGTAGGCATCAATCAGGCTGGCAGGGGAGTGATTAGGGAGTGATCAGGCTGGCAACTAGAAGCAGTTGGGGCAATCATGGAGGCAGACAAGCGAGCAGTTGAGAGCCAGCAGTCCTGGATTTTGAGAGGGATGCTCTGATTGCCCTTTTAGGCTCGATCCCACTGGAAGTTGAGGGCGACTGGGCCTGCAGGGAGGACAGTTGGGGGGTGGGGGGGGACACCCAGGCCTACCAGGATCAGGCCTAAACGGGCAGGCAGGCATTCTTTGAAGGGTCCCATATTGGAGAGGGTGCAGGCTGAGCTGAGGGACACATATCTCTGTGCTCGAATTTCATGCACTGGGACTTTAGTATATATGTGTGTGTATATATATATATATGTGTGTGTGTGTGTGTGTGTGTGTGTGTGTATATTCTATACATATAAAAGGCTAATGTGCAAAGATTCACCTTGGGAATTTGACCAGGAGACCGGGAACTTGATCGCTTTCTATGATGTGCACTGACAACCAGGCGGCAGTGTGGAACTAAAGTAGGCCCCACGCAGCTCCGATGAGCCCTGATCGCTGGCCAGGTTTAGGGACCCTACCTGTGCACACATTTTGTGCTCCAGCCTCTAGTGTCCTCTATAATAATAAAAGCACAATGTGCCAATTAGACTGGATGTCCTTCTGGACGAAGCTGGGGCTGCCCGGGTCCTAGGTGCCTGCAGGCGGCCAGAGGGAAGCTGGTGCTGGCAGCCGGGGGAACGAAAGCCTACTCTTGCCCAAATTTTGTGATCGGTCCTCTAGTATATAATAAAAAGTAATTTGCAAATCAACTAAAAGGCGGAATGATTAGTGTCTGTGATGCACACTGACCACCACGGGGCTGACATTCAACTGGCCTCCTGGTGGTCAGTTCAGTGCCACAGGGGGAGTGCCACTCATCCAGAAGCCACGCTCACGGCTGGTGAGCACAGGGTGCTAGTGAGAGCCTCTCTTGCCTCTGTGGCAGTGCTAAGGATGTCCAACTGACAGCTTAGGCCCCCAAGTTCTCCCGGACTGCAAGGGGGTGCAGGCCAGACTGAGGAACACCCCCTAACTGCATTAGTTTTATATTCCAGGCCTCTAGTCTATACTAATAAAAGGTATTATGCTAATTAGGCCAGGAGACCTTCTGGATGTCCTTCTGGACAAAGCCATGGTGGCAAGGCTGAGGCAGAGGTAGTTAGGGGCAATCAGGCTAGGAGGGGAGGATATTTGGGTGTAAGCAGGCCAGCAGTGGGGGGTAGTTGGGAGCAATCAGGTTGACAAGAGGGGACAGTTGGGGTCAAGAAGGATGGGGGAAAGAGGGGAAAGTTGGGAGTGAGCAGAACTGCAGGCAAAGTGGTTATGGGCGATCAGGCAGGCAAGCCGGTGAGAAGTAGGAGCCAGTGGTCCAGGATTGGGAGAGGGATGTCTTCAGGGAGTCAGACATCCTCCAAGGGGTCCCAGATTGGAGAGGGTGCAGGCTGGCCTGAGGAACACACCACCACCACCGTGCATTAATTTCATGCACCAGGACATTAGTTTATATATCCTATCTAATAAAAGAGTAATATGTAAATAGACTATCACTCCAACACACAAGATGGCTGCCTCTATGTGGTTGAAGATGGCTATCCCCACGTGGACACAAGATGGCCAGTAGGGAAGGGCAGTTGGGAGGGACCAGGCTAGCAGAGGAGGGAAGTTGGGGGTGACCGGGCCTGCATGGGAGGGCAGTTAGGGGCAATCAGGCTGACAGGGGAGCAGTTAGGCATCAATCAAGCTGGCAGGCAAAAGTGGTTAGGTGCCGGAACCTGCCGGCAATGAACAGTACCTGATTGAGGGGTGAGGATGAGAAAAAAGAAAGACAAGAAAAGATGGGGTTGGGAGGACTGAGACTGAAGTCTGCAGTCCTGAATTTTATTTTTCCAACCTTTAAATACAATTCTGAAGGAGGAAATATTTATTTCAGGCAATCATGCAGGTGGCCGTTTCTGCTAACATGATGAGTTCCTGTACAGATAAGTTCCTTCAGCACCTGACCTTTTACAACCACCTGACCTTTTACAACTCCTTTTACAGCTCCTTCTGTGTCAGCAGGCTCCTATCAATTGTTTTACCCTAAAGCAAAGACATCTGCAGTTAGCAGCATTCCTAGGGGTAGTAGTAATTTTCCACCTTAGTTAATGGAAAAGGGGGGGTACATGGAGAGCTGTGTCCTACACCCATGCCTGCATTCAGGCATATAGGATCCCTGCATTCAGGGCAGCTCCCCACAGTTAGGGGCAATGAGGAAAGCAAGCAGGCAAGCAGTTGGAAGCCAGCAGTCCTGGATTGTGAGAGGGGTCCCAGATTGGAAAGGGTGCAAGCTGAGCTGAGGTGCACCCCGCCCCCCCTGTGCACAAATTTTGTGCACCGGGCCTCTAGTATTTTAATAAAGTAATTACTAGAAAAGTAGTTTTTATTTCTAAAAAAATGTTCTAGTCAAATAGATTTATTGAGAGATTCCAATACAGGGTTGTTTGTTATAGTAAACATGGAAATAAAATTAAAAGAATATGTTGTGGGACAGCTATCCAAACTAATAAAAGAGTAACATGCTATCCGAAACTGGTTTGGCTCAGTGGATAGAGTATTGGACTGGGAACTGAAAGGGTCCCAGGTTTGATTCCGGTCAAGGGCATGTACCTTGGTTGTGGGCACATCCCCAGTAGAGGGTGTGCAGTGTGCAAGAGGCAGCTGATCAATGATTCTATCGATGTTTCTAACTCTCTATCCCTCTCTCTTCCTCTCTGTAAAAAATCAATAAAATATATTTTTTTAAAAAGTAACATGCTAATAGACCATACCTTTACGACACCCACCAGCCTATCGGGAGTGAGTATGAAAATTAACCCAACAAAGATGGTGGGTTAATTTGCATAGGTAGGCACCTAGTGGCCAGATGGGGTGGGATGCTTGCATCATTGCTGATGTACACAGTCCACAATAACACAGCCACTCCAGGCCTCTGGGCAGCATGGGAAGGTGGAAAGGTGGGCTCCGGGCCAGAGCAGAAGCGTAGCTTTGGCCAGAGTGAAGGTGGTGTCAGCAGCCAAGGGAAGGAACCCCCATTCTTGCATGAATCTTTGTGCATCGGGCCTCTATATGATATAATTAACAGGCATATAAAGAACACATTTTGGCCAAAACCGGTTTGGCTCAATGGATAGAGCGTCGGCTTGGGGGCTGAAAGGTCCCGGGTTCGATTCCGGTCAAGGAGATGTACGTTGGTTGCGGACATATCCCCAGTGGGGGGTGTGCAAGAGGCAGCTGATCGATGACTCTCTCTCATTGATGTTTCTAACTCTCTATCTCTCTCCCTTCTTCTCTATACAAAATCAATTAAAAAAACAAACAAACAAACAAAAAAACACACATTTTGACCCTGGTCAGTTTGGCTCAGTGCATAGAGTAGCCATCTGCAGACTGAAGGGTCCTGGGTTCAATTCCAGTCAAGGGTACAAACCTTGGTTGCCATGTTTTCTCCATCTCTCCCTTTCCCTTCCACTCTCTAAAAACCAATGGAAAAATGCACTCAGGTGAAGATTAAAAACAGGGAAAAAAGAAACACATTTTTTTAAAAAAATATATTTTATTGATTTTATACAGAGAGGAATTGAGAGGGACAGAGAGTCAGAAGCGTCGATGAGAGAGAAACACCGACCAGCTGCCTCCTGCACACCCCCCACCGGGGATGCGCCCGCAACCAAGGTACATGCCCCTGACCGGAATCGAACCCGGGACCCTTCAGTCCACAGGCCAACGCTCTATCCACTGAGCCAAACCAGTCCCGGCAAGAAACACATTTTTAAGAACATCATGTAAGTGCAACAGAAAAGAATAGAAAACTATACAGTACTAGTGGCCCAGTGCACGAGATTTGTGCACTCTGGAGGGAGTAGGTCCTTAGCCCACCCTGCGCCCTCTTGCAGTCTAAGAGCCTTCAGGGGATGTCCAACTGCCGGTTTAGGCCCACTTCCTGTGGGAGCCGGCAGTCAGACATCCTCAGTGCTGCCGTGGAGGTGGGAGAGGCTCCTGCCACCACCGCTCTGCTCGCCAGCCGCGAGCCCAGCTTCTGGCTCCCTGTGGGATCACACTGACTACCAGGCGCCAGTTTATGCATTGAGCATCTACCCCCTAGTGGTCAGTGCACGCAATAGCAACCTGTCATTCTGCCATTCGGTTGATTTACATATTAGCCTTTTATTATATAGAACTAGAGGCCCGATGCATGAAATTTGTGTGAGGAGCTCAGCCCTCAAGCTCTGACTTCATCTAGAAGGTCGTCTGGACAGAAGTTCTGCTGTTTGGCTGTCCAGTCTAATTAGCATATTATTCTTTTATTATTATAGATGGCTTTACTTTTTCTCAGTCCCAAAATACATGTATGTAACAGGTTGTTGGGAGTGTTAGGAATTAAAAGGGAAGCACCTGAAGTTTGCAAGTGTATGAATTCATGGATGATTTTTAGTTTCCTTTGTTACATCTTGTGTTCATCTTGGTAGATTTTTTTCAGTTAACTTTTACTTTGTAAGTTCATTATTACAATACATAGACGAGAAGGTTTAGATTTTAGATAAGCATCAAGAAAGGACACAAGAGTAACAATCATTCTGTGAATTCTCCAATTTTAGCATTGGGTGTTTTGTTTTGTTGTTTTTGGTTAGTTGGTTGGCACTGTGCCACCAGCAGGGTCTGCAGATCAGACCTGTGGCCACCTCAGAGGACCCTGAGTCAAAAAGGAAATTATTATGAAAGTGCCAGCTAATGGTGACTGCCAAGTAATTAGTGTGAGTTTCTGTACTTCCTGTGCTTATGTCTGGTGTTCCTGTTTCTTGCTTCTCCTTAGCCTCAATCCTGTTGTCAAGTTGCATTATCTTCTTCCTAAATTCAACAGGAACATAGGTCTTTTTTTAATTTTTTTTTATGGACATATTATTATTTTTAGCTACTAAAGGAGTCTCTTTTGTTGCTGGTGTAGATTTACTCAGAGTCCTTGGATTTGCTGCACAAGACTTTTCAGAAGACTGGAAGCTAACAGATGCTAGCATGAGCAGGAACATGATTAAAGAAGTAGCTTCCACTTCAGTCTTTAATTTCTTCAGATGACTCCATGTTGGCACCTCAGTCCCTTGCGTAGCCTTCAGTTTTTTTTCTTCCACTTTGCTGTCGTCTGGGCAACTCTCAATCAGGAACATAGGTCCTTAGCTTTTCTTATGAAATTTTTCTGTTTATCCCTATTAGCTTACAAGCGGTTTGAGAGTAGCAGGTGTGTATTTGTTTGGGTGTCTTTATAACATCAGTTAATTCACAGCTTTGTACATAATAGATATGCTGTGCATATTTATTTAAATGATTTTATTAATGCTCATCTTAAGGCCAACTGTGGGTATAAATATATTTCATATCACCTTTTCAACTTGTCCCAGAAAACAAGCCCTTACCCCTCTCTTTCTTTTCTAGCAGATTTAGAAATTTTGTTAGAATTCTTAAAAACGATCGTTTATATTTAATATTTCAAGTTATTCTGTTTGGGAGCCAAGAAAGGAATGCTAGCATTTAGAAATTCATTTAGAAGATGAGAATTACCAGTGCTATAATTGGGAGGTTGTATCGTAACTCTGACTTTGCCTCTGCTTTCTTCTCCAGGGCCTGCTCTCCTTCCTGAGCGCCCCGCTCATCGGCGCCCTGTCCGACGTGTGGGGGAGGAAGCCCTTCCTTCTGGGCACCGTCTTCTTCACCTGCTTCCCCATCCCGCTGATGACCGTCAGCCCATGGTGAGTGTTCAGCCTGGCACCATCCCCACTGTCTTGGGTCACATATGAATAATACATCTATGAGTCGTTTGTAACAATGTAAAGTGGTTGTATCTGGTTTTTATTCGATCTCTTTGCTAATACTGAAAGCCAGTTTGGGCATTGCTATCTTGCCCGTATTATAATTGGGAGATGAAGAGATTACATAATTGACGCCGAGGTAAAGAATGAGAATAAAAGCTCATGAGGTCAGTTACAGGATTTGGGTCTTGGGGGAAAGGGGCTCTGGGGGTCCCACTTGCTCCTGTGGCTCAGTTTCCTTTGGGAATGTAATTGTTTTAGTCAGCTCATTGGTCTAGGGCCGTGGTTGGCAAATTTCGGCTCGCAAGCCACATGCGGCTCTTGGTCCCTTGAGTGTGGCTCTTCCATAAAATATCACAGCCTGGGCGAGTCTATTTTGAACACATGGTGTTAGAAGTTTAAGTTTAAAAAATTTGGTTCTCGAGGGATGTTCGACTGCCTGTTTAGGCCCAATCCCAGTAAGGCCTAATGTCAGTCAGACATCCCTCTCCCAACTGCTCACCTGCCTTCCTTCTTGATTGCCCCTAACCACTTCTGCCTGCTAGCCTAATTGCCCCTAACTGCCCTTCCCAGCAGGCCTGATTCCTCCCCCCAACTGCCCTCCTCTGCAGGGCTGGTCTCCCCCCAACTTCTCTCCCTTGCAAGCCTGGGTCCCCCTGTTGGCCTTTTCACCCCTAACTGCCCCCCACCGCCAGCCTGCTCATCCCCAACTGCTTCCCACAACTGGCCTACTTGCCTCCAACTGCCTCCCCCACCACTGGTCTGATCGCCCCCAACTAACCTCCCCTCCTGGCCTGATCACCCCTAACTGCCTCTGCCTTGGCCCCGCCATCCTGGTTTTGTCTGGAAGGACGTCCAGAAGGTCTCCCAGTCTAGTTAGCATCTTACCCTTTTATTAGTATAGATTATCATCATGTTCTAAATTTGTAACCATACTGGAGCATTTTATTTCCTACCAGATGAAGAATTTAAAGAAACTACTTCTTGGTATTAAGCCTTTCATTCCAAGAATGTACTACTTTTCTAGTGATTTATAGCTTTTTTTTTTTTTTTTTTTGATTTATAGCTTTTTTAATGCTCTTTGAATACATTAAAAATGTTTTATAGATCTTTAAATGATTTTACCTCTTCTAGTTTTCTTGATACTGCTTTTGCTAATTGTGTGAATAACGATAGATAGAGGTGATGATTATAAACTTACCTCCCTCATAAAGAAAACATTGTAATGTTTTATCATGAAGTGTTAAGCTAGCTTTTATAAGTTAGCTTTTAGATTGAAAAATACTAATTTTTATTTTATGCAGAGATTTTCTTTCTTAAAATCAAGATTGGGTGCCAAATTTTTTTAGATGCCTTTTTTGCATCAGTGGAGATCATTTCATTTTTCTCCTGGAATCTGTTACCATAATGAATTATCTACACTACTAACAGAGAAACATGCAAATTGACCATCACTTCGCTATGGCCACCAGCCAGTCAGAGAGAGTATGCAAATTAACCCAATTAAGATGGTGGCCGCCATGGAGCTGGAATGAGCAGGAGGCTTGGGTTGCCTCCAGCAATGGAGGAAGCCAAGCTTCCTGCCTGCCCTGGCCTGCCCTGGGCTACAAAGTTTTAATTATAGAAGATAAATAAGGCCTGCAAACCACCACAGGCCCCACACCCCAAGGGAATACCCACCCTGATCCGGGATACCCTTCAGGGCAAACTAGTTGACCCCTACCCATGCACCAGGCCTCTATTCTGCCTAATAAAAGAATATTATGCAAATTGACAGTCACTCCAACACATAAGATGGCTGCCTCCATGTGAACACAAGAAGGCTGCCACAGAATGGCTTGCAGGGGAGGTCAGTTGGGAGGAACCAGGCCTGCAAGGGAGGGCATTGGGGGGACCAGGCCAGCAGGGGAGGGCAGTTAAGGGCAATTGGGCTGGCAGGGGAGCAGTTGGGGGGTGATCAGGCTGGCAGGGAAGCAGTTAAGCATCAATCAGGCTGGCATGGGAGTGGCTAGGGGTTGATCAGGCTGGCAGGCAGAAGCAGTTAGGGGCAATTAGAAAGGCAGGCAGGTGAGCATTTGGGAACCAGCAGTCCTGGATTGTGAGAGGGATGTCTGACTGTCCATTTAGGCTCGATCCTACTGGCCTAAACAGGCAGTTGTACATCCCTCGAGGGGTCCCAGATTGGAGAGGGTGCAGGCTGGGCTGAGGGACATCCCCCCACCCCTGTGCATGAATTTCATGCACCAGGCCTCTAGTATTAATATATTTTCTAATATTGAAACATTATTATATCTGGAATAAACCCTATGTTTAACTAAATCTAGGGAATTTAGATAATTTATGTTTCTCTTATTTTAGCTTCCTTTAAAACTATAACTTTACTTAGTTTTTTAAAAAATTATTTTTATTGATTTCAGAGAGGAAGGGAGAGTGGCAAAGAGATAGAAACATAAATGATGAGAGTCACTGATCAGCACGCCCCATACTAGGGATTGAGCCTGCAACTTGGAAAAGTGCCTTGTCTGGAATCGAACCCTGACTTCCCGGTTCATGGGTGGATGCTCAACCACTGAGCCACACTGGCCAGGCTAACTGTATTTAAACTTCATGTACTGACTTTTTTTGAGTAGTGACAGAATTAGTATGTTTCTATTTCTTTCCCTCCATGTGGTTATAATTTTGTTAGTTGTCCTTATCTTATATATGCATATAAATAAAATTTATTTTTTTATGTATAATCTACATGTCTTTGTGGTTATGAAAATGTACATACACTACCTCTCTCCTTGGTAACTGAAATATCTTTTTATAGGTGGTATTTTGCAATGATTTCTGTGTCTGGAGTCTTCTCAGTCACATTCTCTGTGATATTTGCCTATGTAGCTGATGTCACTCAAGAGCATGAGCGAAGTACTGCTTATGGATGGGTAAGACAATAGTTTGGTGTTTTGTTTTGTTTTGTTTTTGTTTGTTTTTTTATATATTTTATTGATTTTTTACAGAGAGGAAGGGAGAGAGATACAGAGTAGAGTTAGAAACATCGATGAGAGAGAATCATTGACCAGCTGCCTCTTGTATGCCCCCTACTGGGGATGTGCCTGCAACCAAGGTACATGCCCTTGACCGGAATCGAACCTGGGACCTTTCAGTCCCCCTGCTGACGCTCTACCACTGAGCCAAACCGGTTTCGGCAGTTTGGTGGGGGTTTTTTTGGGGGTTTTTGTTGTTGTTTTTTATTGGTGTTTTTTTTTTAACAGAGAAAAAATTAACATTCTATTGAAAGGTCACTGAAAAGTGAGATTTAAAATATGTAGTAAATATTGACATATAAAGGAAAATCTAAAGAATTGAAATTTAAAAAGAGATTTAAAAATAGCCTGATCATTGTGGCTCAGGGGTTGAGCATTGACCCATGAACCAGCAGGTCATGGTTCGATTCCCGGTTAGGGCACATGCCTGGGTTGTGGGCTGGATCCCATTTGGTGGTGTACAGGAGGCAGCCAATCACTGATGTTTCTCTCTCTTTCCCTCTCCCTTCATTTTTAAAAAATGTTAAAAATGGCAAGCTAGAAATTGCTATTAATCTATTCTCTGGTTTTAAGGTTGGAATGTATGGATTGTCAGTTGTAAAGTTTTTTAAAAGTTGACTTGTTTCTTGTTAGCTTATCGCTTGACAGATCATAAATAGGCAGGTTACAAATCTCTGTGCACCTGTTTTGAATAGGAGAGGTGTTAAAATCTCAGCCATGTTAATCCAACTATATTATTTGGTGTGTGGCTCAGACATTTTTTTTTAAAATATATTTTTATTGATTTTTCACAGAGAGGAAGAGAGAGGGATAGAGAGTTAGAAACATTGATGCGAGAGAATCATCGATCAGCTGCCTCTTGCACACCCCCTACTGGGGATGTACCCGCAACCAAGGTACATGCCCTTGACCAGAATCGAACCTGGGACCTTTCAGTCCGCAGTCCGACGCTCTATCCACTGAGCCAAACTGGTTTTGGCTGTTCATCAGATTTTTAATTCACTTGATTTTTAGATTCACTTGTTGATAGATATGTATTTCTTGTTATAATTTTTATCTTTATCTTTTTCTTCTTCCTCTTCTTAAAGAATACCTTTCAGCATTTCATATAATACTGGTTTGGTGGTGATGAACTCCTTTAATTTTTTCTCATCTGTGAAGCTTTTTAGCTAACCTTCAATTCTGAATGTCAGCTCGGCTAGGTAGAGTAATCTTGGTTGTAGGTTCTTTTTTTTCTTTTTTTTAATATTTTTAATATATTTTATTGATTTTTTCAGAGAGGAAGAGAGAGGGATAGAGAGCCAGAAACGTCGATGAGAGAGAAACATCGACCAGCTGCCTCCTGCACACCCCCCACCGGGGATGTGCCCACAACCAATGCACATGCCCCTGACCGGAATCAAACCCGGGACCCCCCAGTCCGCAGACCGACCCTCCACCACTGAGCCAAACCAGTTTCGGCGGTTGTAGGTTCTTGCTATTCATCACTTTGACTATTTCTTGCCACTCCCATCTGGCCTGAATAGTTTCTGTTGAGAAATCAGCTGACAATCGTATAGGTACTCCCTTCTCTTCTGCTTTTAATATTCTCTCTTTGTCTTTTGCTCTTGGCATTTTAATTATGATGTGCCTTAGTGTGGTCCTCTTTGGATTCCTTTTGTTTGGGGTCCTCTGCACTTCCTGGACTGGTAAGTTTATTTTTTTCACCAGGTGGGGAAAGTTTTCAGTCATTATTTCTTTAAATAGGTTTTCAGTATCTTGCTCTCTCTCTTCTTCTGGCTCCCCCAAAATTCTGATGTTGACACGCTTAAAGTTCTCCCAGAGGCTCCTTTCACTATCTTCAACTTTCTGGATTCTCTTCTCTTCTTGCTTCTCCAGAGGAGTATTCTTTGCCTCTTTGTATTCCAAATCTTTGACTTGATTCTTGCATTCCTCTAGTTTGCTGTTGGGTCTCTGTATAGTATTTATTATTTTAGTTAGTGTATGTTTAATTTCTATTTGGTCCTTTTCCATATCCTCGAGAATCTCTCTCATATCCTTGAGGGTCTCACTAAAGTTATTGGCCTTTTCTAGAAAATTATTGAAAAACCTTATAACCGTGGTTTTGAACTCTATCTCTAGTCGTTTGTTTTCCTCCATTTCTTTCATTTGTGATCTGTTTCTTTGTCTCTGTATTTTTGCTGCTTCCCTGAGTTGGTAGGGTAGCTTTGTGTGCTAGGTGTCCTATATGGGCCAGTGGCTCAACCTCCCCAGTTACCTGGGATGGACACTCTTGGTGCACCCCTTTGTGGACTGTGTGTACAGCCTTGTTGTAGTTAAGTCTTGATTGTTGTTGGTATCACTGGGAGGAACTGACCTCCAGGCCAATTGGCAGTGATGAGAGAGAATCATCAATTGGCTGCCTCCTGCACGCCCCCTACTGGGAATCGAGCCCAGGATCCTTTAGTCTGCAGGCTGATGCTCTATCCACTGAGCTATACCAGCCAGGGCTGTACCACAACTTTTTTTATCCACTCATCAATTGATAGGCATTTGGTTTGCTTCCACATCTTGGCTATTGTAAGGGTTGTTGTTACACTTCCTATTGTCCCAGAGGTCCCTTAAACTATTTTTACTTTAATTTTTTTTTTTCTTGTTGCTGCTATGATTGGATATTTTCTGCCATCATGTCTTCAAATTACTTATTTGATCACCTGCTTCATCTGCAGGCCCACAGGTGCCATCTTCTCTGGGTCAAGCACTTCTGTCCTCATAGCACCAGCCTGGGGGAGTGGTCTGACCCAGTCCTCCAGCTCTTGGCACCCACACCTGGCAGAGCTCATGACCTGCAGAAAGGGCTGTTGCAGCTTGGGCACAGTGCGTTGTGCCTGTGGAACAATTACCGGTAATATTCAGGCAATCACAGTAGTTGTTGGAGAATAGGGCAGTTGGTGAACTGTGTGACACCCTGCCCACCACTGGTGCTGTCAGCCACTAGGAGACTCACAAACCTGTCCCTCCGATTCCCAGTGGCCACACTGTGCTGACCTCACATTGGATGACTACCCAGTGGGACCTTTGGTGCGATTTTTGTTTCTTGAGATTTTGGTAGAGACAGAGACACTGAGTTCTGTGGCTCCAGAACAGGGGTCATTTTTCCCTCCCTATGGCCCCTGGTGCCCATCTCCCTAAAGGAGACCCACAAGTCTCCTCATTCTGACTCACAGTGACTCCACCCTGCTGAGCTTGCATCCTGCACAAAAGTCTGCTGGCTGCAACTTGCCTGGACCTGTGGTGTCCTTTTTCTTGGAAAACTAGTTGAAGACTAGGCCAGACACTGATTATGTGGCTTTGGAGTGGTGGCCATTTACCTCCCACCTCCCTGCATGCCACTGGTGCCATGCCCCTGTAGGAGACCTATAGCCTTGTTCTTCGACTCCTAGTGGATGCTCCCTGCTGAGCTAATTAATGCCCTGCAGAAAAGACTGTTGGCTGTATCCACCTGGAGCAGTGGTGTGCTTTTTATTTTTCTTGAGGATCTCTTTTTTTAATTTAATCTTTATTGTTCAGATTATTACAATTGTTCCTCTTTTGTCCCCCCATAGCTCCCCTCCACCAGATAATACCCCACCCTCTGCCCTTACCTCCCCCCACTGTCCTCATCCATAGGTGTATGCTTTTTGTTCAGTCTCTTCCCCCCACTCCCAATCCCTTTTCCCCCAAGAATCGTCAATTCACTCCCTTTTCATGCCCCCGATTCTATTATATTCACCAGTTTGTTCTGTTCATCAGATTTTTTATTCACTTGGTTTTTAAGTTCCCTTATTGATAGATATGTATTTCTTGTTCATAATTTTTATCTTTATCTTTTTCTTCTTCCTCTTCTTAAAGAATACCTTTTAGCATTTCATATAATTCTGGTTTGGTGGTGATGAACTCCTTTAGCTTTTACTTATCTGTGTAGCTCTTTATCTGACCTTCAATTCTAAATGCTAGCTTTGTTGGGTAGAGTACTCATGGTTGTTGGTTCTTGTTCATCATTTTGAATATTTCTTGCCACTCCCTTCTGGCCTGAATAGTTTCTGTTGAGAAATCAGCTGACAGTCGTATGGGTGCTCCCTTGTAGGTAATTAACTGTTTTTCTCTTACTGCTTTTAATATTCTCTCTTTGTCTTTTGCTCTTGGCATTTTTATTTTATTTTATTGATTTTCCACAGAGAGGAAGGAAGAGGGATAGAGAGCTCCAAACATCGATGAGAGAGAAACATCGACCAGCTGCCTCCTGCACACCCCCTGTCGGGGATGTGCTCTCAACCAATATACATGCCCTTGACCGGAATCGAACCCGGGACCCTTCAGTCCGCAGGCCGACGCTCTATTCACTGAGCCAAACAGGCTTTGGTGCTCTTGGCATTTTAATTATGATGTGTCTTGGTGTAGTCCTCTTTGGATTCCTTTATTTGGGGTGCTCTGCACTTCCTGGACTTGTAAGTCTATTTCTTTCACCAGGTGGGGAAAGTTTTCAGTCATTATTTCTTCAAATAGGTTTTCTGGGACCTCCATAATTATGATGTTGGTACGCTTGAAGTTGTCCCAGAGGCTTCTTAAACTATCTTCAACTTTTTGGATTCTTTTTTTTATTTCACTCAGTGTATACTTCATTTCTAGTTGGTCCTTTTTCATATCCTCGAGGGTCTCATTAAATTTATCAGCCTTTTCTAGGAAATTCTTGAAAAATCTTATAACCGTGGTTTTGAACTTTATATCCAGTGGTTTGCTTTCCTCCTTTTCCTTCATTTGTGGCCTGCCTCTCTGTCTCCACATTTTAGCTTCTTCCCTGAGTTGGTGGAGTGGCTTTGTGTGCTTGGTGTCCTAGTAGGGCCCAGGGGCTTGGCCTCCCCAGTTACCTGAGGTGGACACTCTTGGTGCACCCCTTAGTGGGCTGTGTGTGCAGTCTTGTAGTTAATCCTTGATTGTTGTTGGTATCACTGGGGGGAGTTGACCTCCAGGTCAGTTAGCTGTGAGGATCTGCAGTGTTTCCACTGGGAGGGCAGCTTGGATGGGGCGTAGTCTCAGGGTGGTTCAGACAAGCTTTGGTTTCCCAGCAGCCCCACCCTAAGAGGGCCCTGTTCTTAATGTCCTGCGGCAATGCTGCTGAGCGAAGGCTGCTCTCAAGTTTCGCCCACTGCCAGATAGTCCAATTTCTCCCTGAATGAGTCTGATACCCAAAATCTCACCCAGAGCTGGATTTCAGTGCAGTCGGGAGGTTTTGTTTTCCTCCCGAACGAGAAAGCTACCCTTGCATTTGCTGCCTGCCCTCTGCATGCGCAGCGAGTAAGCCAGCCGAGTATTCAGCTGCCCGCCCCTCCATAGCTCCTCTGAGTCTCAGTGTCCTTTTCTCTTTCCTTCTAGTTGTAGAATTTCCACTCAGCCAGCTTTCCAGTGGTTCTGGACGATGTCCGCTCTATCTTCCAGTTGCAGTTTTTAAATTGTTGTGCGAGGCAGCAGTCTAGTGTTTACCTTTGCCGCCATCTTGGTTTCTCTTGAGGATCTCCTGTTGGCAACTGAGACAGGCACTGGGTTATGTGGCTCCAGGCAGAGGGTATTTCCGCCCACTGTGCACCGCTGGTGCTATCCATCACCAGGGGACCCCTAGGCCCAGCCTCCCAACCCCTGTGGCCTTGCCCTGCCAAGCTTATGTCCTTCAGAAAAGTCTGTTTCTTGCACACAGTCTGAACCTGCAGTGACTCTTTTTTAAGGATCCTCTGCTAGAGACTCATGCAGTGACTGAGTGCTGTGGTTCTGGGGTAGGGACCACTTTCCCCCCACTGAGTGCCTGTCCTGTACCACCCCCAAACAGGAGACCCACTAGCCCTGTTCTGTCCCTGGTGGCCATGCCCTGTTGAGCTCACACCTTGTGGGCTACCACCAGCTTGGTCCCACACTGCAGACTTCATTCAAACGACTCTGGAAGAAGTCCAGGCAACCTCGGGGTGGTGGAGCAGCTGCCAGGAGGCTGATCTCCGAGTACCTTGGCCTTTTATTGATTGGCCCCAGGCTTGGAGTTTCTGAAGCCGACCTTTGTACACAGCTTGTCTATTCCTACACACACCCAGACCCAGTGGAGGCAGTCACTAACTGTGGATTACATGGCTGCTCCACACAGGTGGTCCAAAGCCAGTTGCAGGCAGCCTCTGACAGTCACCTGCACCAGAATTCCTCCCAAAATGGACTCAGAACCAGCACAACCACCGGTGGGCTTCAGACCAAACCAGAGACCAACCACACAAGTGGCACATTCACAGAGAGATCTCAGCAGTCCCTATTTCCTGCTGGGGCCAACTCTAATTCGAGAGGGAGGTCCCACCAGTGACTTATACGCTGTGGTCAGGTTTGGTCCTTATAGTCAGCCTGCCTGGGTGTTAGTCCACTCACTGATGGGCTGACAGCAGTCATGACGCCACTACAACAGGAGGGCTCACATAACCCACCCAAGAGACTTTTCTGGAACACCTAGCTGAAGTGATCAGGAAGATCCCTCTGCTGAGCCCCACAAGACTCCAGCTACTTAAGGCCTGGCGCTGGTACACTGAGCTGGGGGCCTCCGCAGCTGAGGCTCGGTCCTGATTTAACTCCACATATGGGTGTGGGGCCAACCCATTCTGGGTCTCCGCCCCTCTGATCTCTAGGAGGTCCTTAATGATGATTGCTTTGTAATTTAGTTGTAATTTTTGTTTGGTTGTGGGAGAAGGCAAGGTCTGCGTTTTCCTACTCAGCCATCTTGACCGGAAGCTCAAATAGTGCATATTTCTGAGAGATAAAACCAAGTACAGTCCCTGGGTAGTTTTTATCATATGCCAGTGGGCATTTTTTAAAAAAAACTTTCTTCCCACAGCCCTATTTCTCAATTAAATAAGACAAAAACATGTGTGTTTTCTTTATAAGGAAGATTTGCACAATCTTTATTTTTTTCCATCCTTGCCAGAGGATATTTTTTTCATTGATTTTAGAGAGAGGGAAGTGGGGGGAGAGACATCAATGTGGGAGAGAAACATTCATCATTGCCTTGTATGCACCCCAACCCGGGATCAAGTTCACACCCTTTCTTTGTACGGAACGATGCTGTGGCCCACTGAGTCACACTGGCCAGGGCCACAGTTTTTATTTTTAATTACTTTTGGTTTTTGCTCTTATAGCTTTACTCAATATCTCCAATTAGTTAGTAGTGGATGAAAGAATTCTTAAAATGACCTTGATTCTCGTTTCTTAAAATTTGTGTGCAGCACATTCCTTTGTCTTGTTTAAAACCGAGGGAGGATGGCTGTAGGTGTGCGCCTGCTGCAGGTGGGACGCTGGGAGAGTGTCTTTCCCGCAGGTCTCAGCCACCTTTGCAGCCAGTCTGGTCAGCAGCCCAGCCATTGGAGCGTACCTCTCAGCGAGCTACGGAGACAGCCTCGTTGTGCTGGTGGCCACGGTGGTGGCTCTTCTGGACATCTGCTTCATCCTATTGGCTGTTCCAGAATCCTTGCCAGAGAAAATGAGACCACTCTCCTGGGGAGCTCAGGTTTCTTGGAAACAAGCAGATCCTTTTGCGGTAAATAAAAAGCTGAAAACATTATTTTTCTAAGTATCTTTCTAAGCCATGCAAATAAGAGAACATTTCTGCAAACTGAAGCATCCCTGCAATTGTTAATCCATTTCTGCCTCCAGTAAGAGAAAAAAATTAATTGCAAGGAAGGGACTGAAGTAGAGTGTGATCAAGGAATATATAGAGTTGGTATTTTTAAAGTCATGCGTGCGATTATCACAACAAAAGAGAAAAAAATGTCTAGTTAATTCCTATGAGGGAAAGAATTTTTTTTTGTTTTGCATGGTGTTTTATATTCATTTTTTAACAAAGAAATGAAGGTGGCCATTTAAAGTAGTTGTTTTCACTTGCTAAATTAAAAAAGGACAAAAATATCAGATCTGATTAAAGTAGTTATTTTCTAAGTTGTAGAAATACATCCATTTAGACCAGAGGCTTTGAACTTGTATTTTATAGATTAGATTCTTGGTTTTCTTTCTATAAAAAAATATATATTTATTTATTTATTGCATTGGAGAATTCCATTAAAAACTCAAAAAAGTACTCAGAAGAAGAACTTTAGTTCCTCCTCTTGATTTGAAACTGTTCTTGAAGAAAATATGTACTGAAAAAAAACTAACCAGGGAGTTGATACTTGTTTTTTATCCTCCCAGTCTACCCTTTAGAAAAATACATGTAATAAGAAACTAACTCATGAGAAATTCTTTTCCAAAAAGCGTCCTTGGGGCTTGGCCTGGGTCCTGCCTGTGGCGGTGCGCCCATCGTGTGTGCCATGTGGGGAAAGGAGACCAGGCACACTGGACGCAGGCAGGCCTCCCACCACTACCTTGTTGACCAATTTACAGGCAAATTAAATGCTAACATTTTAAAGAATAGAGTGAATTTATATGTAATGAAATGCCTATACTGTTTATGGCTTTAAATAAGTTATGTTGTGAATGAAAAAGAGAGATCAGATTTTTCTTTTTTTCTTTTTTTAATATATTTTATTGATCTTTTACAGAGAGGAAGGGAGAGGGATAGAGAGTTAGAAACATCAATGAGAGAGAAACAGCAATCAGCTGCCTCCTGCACACTCCCTATAGGGGATGTGCCCACAACTAAGGTAAATGCCCTTGACCGGAATTGAACCTGGGACCCTTCAGTCCACAGGCTGACGCTCTATCCACTGAGCCAAACCAGTTAGGGCAGATTTTTCTTAAAAAGTTTTGGAGTAACATGTTTACAGGGTGTTTATAGGATGTTCAGGGTCTGTTTCAGGTTGTGAAGCAATGTTGTTAAGTAAACAGGAGCAAATATCTCAGAAATGAGGACTTGTAACCTCCATAGAGAGATGGTGATCGATATCATGTTCACTTCCTTTTATAGTCCAATCAACAGTTGTTACTCTACCTCAATAGATGAAAACATTGACGCCAGGGTGGAAGAATATCTGACGTCAGTCTCTATTTGCTGCTTTTTATTTTTCAATTACAGTTGTCATCTAATATTATATTAGTTTTCAGTGTGCATCCAGTGGTTAGACATTATAGAACTTACTAAGTGTCCAATAAATTTCGGACCCATCTGACTATTTCTCTCATCTTTCTGCTTTTTCTTAGCCCCTGAAGAAAGTTGGGAAAGATCCTACCGTGCTACTCATCTGCATCACTGTGTTCCTTTCTTACCTTCCTGAAGCTGGGCAGTACTCAAGCTTTTTTCTCTACCTCAGACAGGTGTGTAGCGGGAACCTAGTAGCTTTCAAACACAAGGAAAAAGCAAGGATTGGCATCTGTCTAAAAATATTTTGGGGGAAACAGTGTCGAGAAAAGAAAAATGTGTCAACTTCAAGTTATAAATGAAGGTGCTGACATGCGATGAGTAGGCAGGAACCTTTAATACGGTGGTGTTTTAAAATGCAGTGAAGTGTTTACTGTGGGAAATTACCTGGAGAACTATAGAGAATTAGCAGAAGCAATTCATCATCATGTTTTAAATCATTAATGCCCATTAAGTGTTGCAAAGGGAACTTCGACTTCAGAAGCACCCTGCTGTGGACTGGAGGAGGCTCACAGTAATACGAAAATAATACTGTTTCTCCTGATAACATTCTTGGGGTTGGTCATAGCCTTGTCTGAGGTTGGTGATCTGCAGGTTGCCTGTCCTAGCAGTTCACACGTTTTGAAGCTCAGGTCTCTGAGCGCCTCCTTTCCCCACCCAGTTGGGTGCCTGAGTAACTCCGCCCAGCTGGTTCAGCTGCCACGTGCCACTTCCTCCGCTCCACACCCCGCTTCCTGACTAGCTTCCTCTCTTCTCAGTACCATTCCTGGGATGTGCTCAGACTGACAGATGGGGGTGGGGGGTGGGGGGCGCTAGAAGGGCGTGGTGTTTCTTGGAGGATTGGAGACCTGCAATTGATGGTGTGATCTGTTAACGGGGGGAAAAACAACATTGAAACCTGTAAAGAATTTTTTTTATGAGTTTATTTGAGCCAAACTGTTGACATATGCCGGAAAGCAGAACCTCAACGGATTGAGATAATGCTCCAGAGAATGGTGGATTACATTTCTCTATTTATACACTGAAATCAAAGGAGGGACATAGGTGGGTTACATGAAATTCATTGGTGATGGAGTAAGGAGGCGGGAGAAAGCAAAGCGGTGGGAAACTCCTGGGATTGGATAAAAAGTAAAATGATGGACGTGTACTCAGGTGATTGCAGGAACAATTAACATGATAACGAAGGAATTTGAGGCATTTGTCCTGGCACCCTCCATGGTTGGTTGTGCCCCAGGGGCTCCGGAAAAAGGGAGTTACAAGTTACAGGGCTGGAGGCCACTCATTAGCCATTGCAGCTGGTCCTGGGTGTCACTGGTCTGGTTTTGCCGCCTTCCTGGGCCCGGTGCTGAAATATAACTGAGCCTCCGTGTTCCCTCTAAGATCAGAGGGTCAAACTGGGTAACTAGCAGAATGCTAGGGGCGGAAAGGTCACCCTGGGCCAAGGTTCCTCCCTATCGTTGTCCATAGTTTGGCTCCTGGGCTTTCCCGCTGACCTGTGCAGCCGTCGCCTCGCTCCGCTCAGATCTGTCCTAACGCCTGCCGCCGTGTGCGGACCGCCTGGCTGCTTGCCGTAGTGGCTGCACCATTTACAGTCCCGCCAACGGGGTATCCCTTCCCTTCCTCCACATCCTCACCAGCACTTGTATTGTGGAAATAGCCATTAGACTAGTGTGAGGTGATACTGCACTTCTCTGATGATTAGTGGTTTCAGCATCTTTTCATGTACCTATTGGCCACCTGTATGTCTTCTTTGGAAAAATGCCTGTTCAGTTTTATGCCCATATTTTAAATTGGATTGTTTGTTTGCTTGTTGCTACTGAGTTACATGAATCCCTGATATATTTTGGATATTGGTCCCTTATCCAATGTATGACACCCAGTGATTTCTTCCCATTCAGTACATTGCTTTTTCATTTTGTTGATGATATCCTTTTTAGTTTGATAGAGTCCCACTTCCTTGTTTCTGCTTTTGCTTTTGCTTTTGGTGTTAGATTCACAAAATCATCTCCAAGATCTGAGTCAAGGAGCCCACCACCTATGTCTTCTTCTAGGAGTTTTATGGTTCCAGCTCTTCATTCAAGTCCTTAATCCACTTCAGTTACTTTACTTTGTTTGGTGTCAGTTGGTGGTCTAGTTTCACTGTTTTGCATGGCTGTCCAGTTTTTCCAACACGATTTACTGAAGACACTGTCTTCTCCCCGTTGTATATTCTGGGCTTCTTTATCATAAATTAATTGACTGTATATGCATGGGTGTATTTCTGGGCTTTCTATTTGGTTTCTTTAATCTGTGTCTGTTTTTATGCCAGTACCAGATTGCTTTAATTACTATAATTTTGTAAGATAATTTGAAATTAGGTGGTGTGATGCCTGCAGCGGTGTTCTTCCTCAAGAGTGCTTTGACTGCTGTATCCGGTTTGGCTCAGTGGAGAGAGCATCAGCCTGCGGACTGAAGGGTCCCGGGTTCGATTCCGGTCATGGGCATGTGCATTGGTTGCGGGCACATCCCCAATGGTGGGTGTGCAGGAGGCAGCTGGTCGATGTTTCTCTCTCATCAATGTTTCTAGCTTTCTGTCCCTCTCCCTTCCTCTCTGTAAAAAATCAATTATATATGTGTGTGTGTATAATTTTTATTTTATTTTATTTATTTATTTTAAAGAGTGCTTTGACTATTCAGGGCCATTTTAACAATGTTAATTCTTCCAATCCATGAACACAGAATAGCTCTGTGTTTTCTGCTTCCTTCAACAACGTCTTGTAATTTTCAGAGTACAGAATACAATCTTCACTTCCTTTGTTAAGACTGTTCCTAGGTGTTTTATTCTTTTTTTTTTTTAAATATATTTTTATTGATTTCAGAGACGAAAAGAGAGGGGGAGAGAGATGAAAACATCAGTGAAGAGAGAATCATTGATCAGCTGCCTCCTGCACACCTGGGGGTCATGCCTGTGACCTGTCCGGGAATCAAACCATGACCTTCTGGTTCATAGGTCAACGCTCAACCACTGAGTCACACCAGCCAGGCAGTTTTACTTCTTCACTTCCAATGTGGATACATTTTATTTCTTTTTCTTGCCTCTTTGCTGCTGCTAGAACTACCAATACTATCCTATATAATAAAAGGCTAATATGCAAATTGTCCCCTTGGGAGTTTGACTGACCAGGAGTTCGACCACTTGCTCTAATGTGTGCTGACCACCAGGGGACAATATGACCGAAGGAAGGCCTCAGCCAGCAGCCAGGGGAAGAAAGGCCCCAGCTGGCAGCCAGCAGCCAGTAAAGGAAGGCCCTGGCCAGTCCTATTCGCCAGCCAGGCCTAGGGACCCTATCTGAGCACGAATTTTGTGCACCAGGCCTCTAGTCCTATATAATAAAAAGCTAATATGCAAATTGACCGAATGATGGAACGACCAGTTGCTATTATGTACACTGACCACCAGGGGGGCAGATGCTCAATGCAAGAGATACCGTACCTCTGATGGTCAGTGGGCTCCCACAGAGGGAGCGCTGCTCAGCCAGAAGCCGGCTCATGGCTGGCAAGCACAGCAGTGGTGGCGGCAGCGTCTCCTGCCTCTGCGGCAGCGCTGAGGATGTCTGACTGATGGGCCTAAGCCATCAGTCGAGCATCCCCTGAGGGCTCCCGGACTGTGAAAAGGCAGAGGCCGGGCTGAGGGGACCCCCCACCCAGTGAACAAATTTTGTGCACCAAGCCTCTAGTATCAAATAAAATGGCAAGAGGGGACATCCTTGACTTGTTCCTGATCTGTAAAATGTGTTTGAGAGCCCTAGCCAGTTTGGCTCAGTGGATGGAGCGTCGGCCTGTAGACTGAGGGGTCCCAGGTTCAACTCTGGTCAAGGGCACATGCCCAGTAGGGATCATGGAGGAGGCAGCTGAGCAATGACTCTCTCTCATTGGTGTTTCTATCTCTTGCCTTCTTCCGTTCTCCAGGAAATCAATAAAAATATATTTTTTAAAAACTTGGTATTTAAAACGAATAGTTTTTGGCATATCAGAGCTGTTGAGGTGAAGCTTTTGGAACGTGCCTGTGTGGAGGCTTGAGACTGCCTAGTTGGTTTCCATGGTTGCAGAGTCTCACTGCTCCCTCCCTCCCTTCTCCTCAGGCCCACGTGATTTTAATGTGCAGCCAACGCTGAGAGGCACTGAACGTGCTAATGAGTAAATTCCAATTCTGCATCAGAAGTCAGACTATGTTCTTTATATTTCTCTAATGCTTGATAACATCTTTGTTTTTCGGTTGGGGATGGGAAGGAATATGAAATGATAGGTCTGTAATAAAAAATATCTTTAAAATATTTGTTAAGTTATGCTTACTTGTAATGGTTTTTTATCATATTTAGATGTAAATTTTCTGATTAAATAAGTTCAACTTTCAGCACTGCCTTAATTTGCCGTAATCAAGGTTTTATTAACTTTTTCCAACTATTTTGTCCTATAGCCTTACTAAAACATAACATTTCTTATTTTTATAATATCTATATTAACAATAGTGTTTCTACCCCTCCCCTTCTGTTTCACAGATCATAGGTTTTGGATCTGTTAAAATTGCAGAGTTCATAGCTATGCTAGGAATTCTGTCTATTGTGGCTCAGGTGAGTGTCATTTTTCTCATTTCTTTTTTAAACATTTTTATTCGGAAATAACCGTAAGTTCCCAGGAAGCTGTAGGAAGCGTTCTCGAATGTCTCCCGCACGCCTGCCTTTGTTTTCCTGCCGTGGGAGTGACGTGTCTACCGTGCAATAGCAGGCCCAGGGAACTGACATGGACTCCAGATAGCCAGAAACTTCCTGCCAGGAGAATGCTCCATGTCACTTTAATGCTGAGAAGTGGGTGGAAGTGAAAAGCAAAAATGGAAATTGGCACCTGTTCCGACCTCTGCTCGAAGAAATGGGGCAGCGTGATGAGCGAAGAGCACGGGATTCCTGCTCTGTCACAGGCCCAGGCCACGCAGCTGCGCTGTGCCTGCTCCCCGGCATCCGCCCGTGTCCTTGGGCTCCGGGCTGCTGCCAGCATGGGCGGCACGCTGGGACCGGGAAGGAGGCTGCAGGCTGTGTGGCCTCTGTGTTCTCATTGACAAGCTCCCGGGAACGCATAGGCAAAGGCTGTGTTTGTTTCCGTCCAGTTATACCAGTACATGTGCATTACCTTACACTTCCAGTTGCTCATCATTTGGCAGGCGGGTGGGGGAGTGGGGTATGTTAGCTCTGGTCATTAGCCCAGACCATTTCAAATAGTTTTTTAACAGAGTACATCTGTGCTAAAATCAAATCCATATCAGTCCAACTTTGCAAAGCTGCTAACCTCCAGCAAAATTCCCTGCGTCCTGTACTGTTCAGCAGGGCTTGCTTGTCTCTGGTGGGCAAGGGACTGTTTCTCAGAAAAGACTGAGGCCGTGTCCCTCGGCACGACAGCTGGTGAACGGCTCTCACCTCCCCGGGAAAGTGCCAGCAGAGCACCGGGGACAGCGTGGGGAGGAGCTGAGGGCCCTGCGTCAGCTCCCCGCTCCGTGTGGTCCCTGCAGGGGCCCCTCCCCCAGCCCGCGGTGTCCGTCTCCTCAGCTCTCCTTGGCTTTGCAGACAGCCCTGCTCCCCGTCGCCATGCGGTCGCTGGGGAAGAAGAAGACGGTGCTCCTGGGCCTGGGCCTGCAGGGGCTCCAGCTGGCCTGGTACGGGCTCGGATCGCAGGCCTGGTAAGCCTTCCGGGCCTCACCGACCGGGAGACCGGCTTCTGGGGGAGCTGGGATGATGGGTGGGGTGAAGGCAGCAGGGGCTACTGACCAGTTTGGTGCACTCGACATTTCAAAACCTGTTTGGGCTTAGTTTGGGGAAGGCTGAGCGAGGTGGCAGGATCATTTGTAAAAACTGCCTTCACCTTCGTGGCTGTTGGTGAGTTGTTAATTAACTGTGTGTGCTTCCTCCTCCAGCCCCACAGAAATGTTATGTCTGTATTTTAAACACATTTGTCAGTTTTTAGGGACATCAGATATGCTCCAAAACAAAAAGGCAAGGAAAATTGATAGCAGGCTCATCGCTGTAATTAGCTGCGTGACTTTATAACATAAGAACTTGAAATAGATGAATCCTAAGATCTCTTCCAAAACCATGTTTATCCCGGGGCAGTGACCCTGCTGGCATAGTCTAGTCCCCTACCAGGAAGGCCAGAATAAGCCCTGAGCCAGGAGAAATGACAGGCCCGAGTGCTGTTCTGTGATGTGGCTAGTGTCCCCAATGCTGGCTATCGAATCCAGCGGTCCTGTCTCTCTAAATATTAGTTACTCATTTTGCATGCATGCCATAACAGAGTCAGCAGGTGGTTCTTGTTCGTGGGATTCAGTGCCATGGACCCGGGCTGCGGAGCTGCGTCTGCCAGGCTCGTGCAGGAAAGGACGCTGCCCATCTGGAGGCTCTTTCCTTAGCGTGTGCGTTTCCTCTGGTGTGGCCGAGGGGGTTCAGCCCAGGTGCGCCTGCCTCCCTCCCAGAAGCCTGCAGCTGATTCCCACTCAGGTTCCCTCATTGAGGAAGGACCGGAGTCTAAGGAAGCGCGTCGGCCATGGGGCCGCGGGGCAGGCCTGGCTGAGCTGGCCGGGCCAGGCGGTGTGACAGGCTCGGTCCAGAGGGCGTGGTTGGGAGCCTGCAGGTGACAGCTTCTCTGCCCGAGGGCAGCTGAGGAGCGGCCTCGGCCTCCGACACCCAGAACAGGGGGGTCCGGGGGACAGGCAGCATTTGTGGAAACAAAAACAAAGCCTTTCGAGCTGCATTGGGCTTGCATCTGACGGCGCTAAAGGGAAATCAAGCAGAACAGGTTTTGAAAGAGGTGAAATAAAGTAAAGGAAACTTTCTCAGCCTATGAAGTGACGAATAACTTTCCAGGTTAAAAAAAGAAAAAACAAAAACAAAACCCCTTTGTAAAGAGGAAAGATTAAATACGAGGCGACCTGGGGGGACAGACAGCACCTCGTGCTCCGCCAGCGCCCAGCCCCGGCCCTGACCTGCCCTGTCCCTGCAGGATGGTGTGGGCCGCGGGAGCCGTGGCCGCCGCGTCCAGCATCACCTTCCCGGCCATCAGTGCCCTGGTCTCTCAGAACGCGGAGTCCGACCAGCAAGGTGAGAGCACCGTCCCCTCAGTTCCCTCCTGCCGGCAGCCGCGCAGCTCTGAGCCTCCTCCCCGTGTGCTCCCTCTGCAGTGGCACACCTGTCTGCTGTCCGTCCTGCTCTGAATCGTCCTCATGTTGTTAACATGTGCACTCAGCAGCTCAGAACACTCAGAAATAGAAATGGGACTGTTTCCTCTTTTTCGTTGTGACTCCTCTTTATTGTGATGCCATAGGCAGTAACTGGACTGTGGCTGATGTCTGTTAAAGGATGGCAGACTAGTTAGCAAAACAGCGAGCTTTTTGTCTCCTCACTGTCACTGGGACTTGTTTAGTTTGGACTCCCTCTGAGGCATGAGCTGCATTTAGGAGAGGTAAATAAAAATATTTTTTAAAAATAATAAAAAACTAAAATAGTGACCGCAGACTCTGTGTCCCTGCCGTGGCCACCCGTCTGCCGGCCGCACAGCGCGGAGGGCAGAGGCCCTGCGAGCCGCACTGCTCGTGCCGGCGGGCCGCCTCCCCTTCATGGACTGAGTCCTCTTTGGCTCTTTTTTTCCTTTTAATAAATCTTTATTGTTCAGAGTATTACAGCTATTCCTCTTTTTTCCCCACCTGCCTTTCTGAGAAGACTGCCTTCTTTGTTCTCACTTAGGAGTTGCCCAGGGGATCATAACTGGCATCCGAGGGCTGTGTAACGGCCTGGGGCCTGCGCTGTACGGCTTCATATTCTACATGTTCCACGTGGAGCTGACGGACGAGGAACCGAAACCGAGTTCTCACAGTGCTGCTTTGCAGGTGATTGGTGATAAGTCTAGTGTTGTCACCGGGAAGATGTCTGACTGCAGAGGCGCTCTGACCTCAGAGGTGGCGCGTCCTCGTTTGTACAGGAAACAGGCTGTTGGACCTGCCGGTAGGGAGGCCGCGCTTGGTGCTCCCGGTTTCGGTGACTCAGTGTCTCATATAAAAGGTTTATTTTAATTTGTTCAGATTCTGTTCTCACCTACACAGTAGCTCTGATCAGAACCCTATCTTCTGGGGAAACCCAAGCCAGATAAAGATATAGAGATTTTTATATAGAATCGGAATGTTCGAGGACAGAATGCATGGCCTGGGCCCAGAGGGTAAGATTAGAGGTCAACCACTGTCCTCACAGGCCGGCTCCTCTCGTGCTGAGCGGTGAGGCGGCCGGGAGGGGCTGCTGCCCCCCGGGCCCGGCCCGGAGCTTGCCCGGCCCGCAGGACACTCTGCAGGGAGTGATCCTCCGGAGGCGGTGTGGGGTTTGGGTCACCCAGAGCTCATTTTGCATTGAGGAGGCTAACCAAACTTCATCTCTGCTTGTTTCCACACCCACAGGGAGCCCTCATCCCAGGCCCGCCGTTTTTATTTGGGGCGTGCATAGTTCTTTTCTCTTTCCTGGTGGCCTTATTCATCCCGGAATGCAGTCACGGGGCTGAGAAACACAGCAACAGCCTCAGCGGCACCGTGACCGACGCTCCGGAGCGCGACAGCGACGAGGACCTGGAGCCCCTGCTGCCGAGCGGCAGCACCTGGGACCTCCCTCCCTTCGGGGAGCCGGCGAGCCAGTGCACCGAGCTGTGAGCGCAGCGGGTGCCGCCGGGACCGGTGCTGGAGGGGGGCTGAGTGGCACCCTTTAGGGCCACGTGTGATAAGTAACCCTCTGCCCCCCTTCCTCCTCCTCTTCCTCCTCTTCCATTCCTTTCCTTTCAGGTTGTGCATTGGAACAAGTTAGGGTTTGAAGTACGTTGCTGCAAATAGTACGCAGCTCTCAGAGTCATCTGGAGTTCCGGCTTTGGTGTCTTTCCTCTCACCTCCAGGGCCGAGGGCAGCAGCCCCAGGTCCTGCTCCGTAGAAGCTGCAGGGCTGCAGGGACTGCGTCTCTGCCAGATTCGCGGTGCAGGGCCCTCTGCCTTCCTCATCCTGCTTCTCTGGAAAGTGCTACAGGGCCCACCGGTGTGAGGAGCCACTCAGCACGGGACCTGCTGCTTTGTTCTCAGGTCACAGCCGGGCTTACTGCCCTGCTCTTGCCTCCGCTTCACGTTCGTGGCTAGAATGAGACCCAGCACACACACTGGGTGTTCATGGTACTGACCGCGGTGTCCTTCACCAGCGAAGAGAATTTTTCCTACAAGTTTAAAGATTGAAGAAATAGCAATTCAGATTCCTTGACTTAGTGTCTTGGTGGATTCAAGGTGATTTTACAGAAGAAACACACACCACGCGTTCTGGTGCGGCACCGAGCGGGAGGTGCTTCTGCAGGTGTTCAGCCGGCAGCATTCCTGGGGAGTGGGGACCGCCGTGCCGGGAGGGACCCCGTGCCGGGAGGGACCCCGCGCTGGGAGGGACCCCGCGCCGGGAGGGACCGCCTTGCAGACTCGGCCGCAGGACTGTTTGTTCCTCCCACGCCCGTCTTTGTCTCGGTCATCACCTCCTGCCATCACCTCCTGCCGTCACTGCTCTGTAAGTGGCTGTTCTCAGCAGGTCTCTCTCCCTGTGTGTCTGACGTTGAATCCCATGGGAATATGCACATCGAATTCTTCCTGCAATATGATGGTTTAGGAAACTTTCACAGGAAGTGTCTTGCTAATTTTTCAAGATGTTTTACAGACAAAGAAAACTACAGATTTACATGCATTTTGCACCATGAACCCTTCGCTAGGCCCACCTTGAACAGAGCCCTGTGAAGGGTTTATAGATTTGAGATCTATGTACATCTTTTTTGAGGGGTTTTAAATTTTTTTGATGGAGTGCTGTGCAAATCTAGTATTTATAAATGTAATGAAGGTATTGACAAAAATATATATGTAACTTTTATAAAGGATTATGTACTGCTTGAATACATTTAAAAGAAAATATATTTTGAAATCTGTTCTACTATGAACAAAAATGACATCTCTTTTTATTATGCTGTTGGTTTTAAGTTAAGCTTCCTAATGCACAATAAATTTGTACTGGGTACTTTTATGTCTTTTGTGCTTCTTTAAAGTAAACAGTACCATTGATCTTTGGGTTCTCTTTTGGATGGCTTTCAACTAAAATAAATTGCTAATCTTTAAGCTAATGCAAAATGTATGTGTATTTTCAAAGTTTAATTTTTAACCAACTTCTTAAAAGCTCCCTTTAATAACATCATCACTAATTTTTTAATCTTTCTTGTTGAGACTTACAGATGTCCCCATTGCCCCTTCCCCATTGCCCTCCACCCAGTTCCCACCCCAGGCCTTCACCACCCTCTTATCTGGTCCATGTGGAAGGATTAACTGGCCATGCGGGCAGGCGGCCGGCAGGCCGATGGGGACAAAGGCAGGGAACAGACGGGGCAGACGGGGCCGGTGAGGACAAAGGGGGACACAGGAGGGCAGGCGGGGCCGGTGGGGACACAGGGGAACACAGGAGGGCAGGCGGGGCCGGTGAGGACAAAGGGGGACACAGGAGGGCAGGCGGGGCCGGTGGGGACAAAGGGGGACACAGGAGGGCAGACAGGGCCGGTGGGGACAAAGGGGGACACAGGAGGGCAGGCGGGGCCGGTGGGGACAAAGGGGGACACAGGAGGGCAGGCGGGGCCGGTGGGGACAAAGGGAGACACAGGAGGGCAGGCGGGGCCGGTGGGGACAAAGGGGGACACAGGAGGGCAGGCGGGGCCGGTGGGGACACGGGGACACAGGAGGGCAGGCGGGGCCGGTGGGGACAAAGGGGGACACAGGAGGGCAGGCGGGGCCGGTGGGGACAAAGGGGGACACAGGAGGGCAGGCGGGGCCGGTGGGGACACAGGGGGACACAGGAGGGCAGACGGGGCCGGTGGGGACAAAGGGGGACACAGGAGGGCAGGCGGGGCCGGTGGGGACAAAGGGGGACACAGGAGGGCAGGCGGGGCCGGTGGGGACACAGGGGGACACAGGAGGGCAGGCGGGGCCGGTGGGGACACAGGGGGACACAGGAGGGCAGACGGGGCCGGTGGGGACAAAGGGGGACACAGGAAGGCAGGCGGGGCCGGTGGGGACACGGGGACACAGGAGGGCAGGCAGGGCCGGTGGGGACACAGGAGGGCAGGCGGGGCCGGTGGGGACAAAGGGGGGAACAGGAGGGCAGACGGGGCCGGTGGGGACATGGGGACACAGGAGGGCAGGCGGGGCCGGTGGGGACAAAGGGGGGAACAGGAGGGCAGACGGGGCCGGTGGGGACAAAGGGGGACACACAGGAGGGCAGACGGGCCTGGTGGGGACACAGGGGGGAACAGGAGGGCAGGCGGGGCCGGTGGGGACACAGGGGGGAACAGGAGGGCAGGCGGGACATGCAGCAGCCTGACCACAGAGCCAGCGGGCAGAGAGGCGTCTCTGGACCGGAGCGGGAGGCTGCAGCACAGGGTTTTCCCGCACAGGAACAGGGAGAACAAACGGGGGAGTTCAGTCCGTGCTGGCGGGAGCCGCCGAGGGACAGCGCGGAGAGATGCAGGAGCAGGCTCAGGCAGCCCCTCCTGGCCGGGCCCGTGCGGGAGTCTGGGCCTGCTGTACAAACTCCCGCTGTGCTCACGCCCTCTGGTCTGTGGAGCTTGCTTGGCGTTGAGCACCGACCCCGGGAAAACTCCGCAGCTCCGGCTCAGGGCTCAGCTGTGCGGCCTGGTCCAGGCCCAGCCTCTCCACATAAAGGGAGCCTGTCTCTTCATTTTCCAAATGCGGTCTTCGGCCTTCGGCCCATCTAAAACCAGGCTTGGGCCCGCCACTTAAAGCCATTCCGGCGGCCGCCACATAAAAAGGCTCCCCTTGCCGCAACCGGTTTGGCTCAGTGGATAGAGTGTCGGCCTGCGGACTGAAGGGTCCCAGGTTCGATTCCGGTCAAGGGCATGTACCTTGGTTGCAGGCACATCCCCAGTAGGCGGTGTGCAGGAGGCGGCTGATCGATGTTTCTCTCTCATCGATGTTTCTGACTATCCCTCTCCCTTCCTCTCTGTAAAAAAATCAATAAAATATATTTTGGGGAAAAAGGCTCCCCTGGAGGGTGAAGGGCTGTCAGAGGGCCCAGTTAGAAAGCAGTAGGCTTCCCACCAGCTACGAGACAAGTCCGACCAATGACCAGTGCCTGGTCTCTGCCCAGGCTCCGAAGGTCAAAGAGGCAGTCCCGTCGTGTCCTCCCCGCCCCGTTTGAGAATCTCGAACGTCCCTACATGAGTAAGGACCGTATGGAGGTGTCTGTGGTTGGACCTAAGACGTGCAGGGGCCTCAGGAACTCAGAATACAACTGTAATGAACTCTGACCCGTCCAGGGCTTGCACGTAAGAGCTGTCACTCCAAGCCCAGGGTCCTCGCGGCTGTTTTAGACGGTGGGGGAGGGCTGAGGGCAGAGGAACAGCCGCAAGAGGAGGGGAGGGACCAGCACCTGGGGGGACCGCAGCAGCACACTTGGACACACCCAGCCCAACCCAGCTGGCCCGCGGCTAGGACTCCTGGTGCCGGACATCTGCTTGGGCGTCCCTGCCTCCTCCCTCCTGCGCCCGAGGCTGGGACTCAGGGACACTACGTTCTTGGGATCCTGGCCAGGCCGACGCGTCTGCCTCTCTGTGTCCCCTGCCAAGTGGGGCCCAGCCACGCGTGAGCGGAGTCCCCCTCCCTTCGATGCCTCCTCGGAGCGGCTCCTGGCGGTGGCCTTGTGGGCCCAGAGGGGGTGGGTCTTCAATAGAGTGCCAGGGGGCCAGGGAGGGAATGCCCTCGCCTAGGCTGCCCTGGTGTTCACCCCACGCCAGGGGCTGGGAGCATTCACAGCAGGAGGGGAGGTGGGTCAGGGCGGGTCCATCCTTGAGGGCAGACGATCACCAGACAGGATGGAGGAGGACGCAGGTTTGGATGTGGAACGTGTTCTCTGCGGTGTCCCCTGCGGTTCCGGGACCTCTGAAATGCAAGCGCCTGGTCAGACACCAGCCTGGCCGCCTTTAAAGATAAAGTTTCTGGGAAAAACGCAGCCACGAGCAGATCAAGTTAACCCATCACAGCTTTCCCTGCGGATCGTCTTTGTTGCTTAAAGTCTGTTAAAATGTCTTTAGCTTTGTTGAGAATGTGCTTTCAAACTATGTTTAAAATCCTATGTAATAAGCCGAAACCGGTTTGGCTCAGTGGTAGAGCGTCGGCCCGCGGACTGAAAGTTTCGATTCCGGTCAAGGGTATGTACCTTGGTTGCGGGCACATCCCCAGTAGGGGGTGTGCAAGAGGCAGCTGATCGATGATTCTCTCTCATCGATGTTTCTAACTCTCAATTCCTCTCTCTTCCTCTCTGTAAAAAATCAATAAAATATATATTTTTTTAAATCCTATGTAATAAATTCCTAATATGCAAATCGACTGAATGGCTGACTGACCAGGGGAACAACTGACCACCAGGGGGCAGACGCTCAATGCAGGAGCTGCCCCTAGTCCGGCCTGTGAGTGGGCAGCGCCAGGCTGCCCGCCAAGGCAAGGGCCCGTGGGGGGCCCCCTGTTTGCCCAGCCTGCCAGTCACCCTGCAGAGGGGGCGGGGTCAGTGAGCGAAGGGCGCTAAGCCTCCAGCCAAGGCAGGTGCCATCGAGGGCCCCCTCCATCACCCTACCCGCTGGACGCCCCACAGATGGGCCCTGGTCGCTGGCCAGGCCTAGGGACCCTGCCTTGCACACTTCCTGTGCCCCAGGCTCCAGGGTGCTCCGAAGGGCCCATCGAAGGAATGCCAGCTGTTTGCTTTGCTTGGTTTTTGAGGATTGAGGCTTCTAAGAATTATTAATTGGAAATTAGGTGATTTTGGTAATAAAAGGCATGGTGCTTAGAGTTGCATTTTGGAAACTATTCCTAAAGGTTGTAGAAAGGTTTGAGAAAATTAGAGATTTATAAGAAAAAATGGTAACAGAAATTAAAGCCAAACAGGGTGGCCATTTGCAGCCAGCTTGTAATCCTCTCAGGCCCAGCACACAGCAAAAGGCAAACAAACAAACAAGCAGAAAGGAGGGGCCGGAGAGGAGAAAATGGCTCACTCCCGGCAGGAGGCCGCCAGCCTCAGGGCAGGTAACTGCCAGGCGCTTCTCCTGACTTCCGCTCAAGGACTGAGCTGCACTAGAACATCAACGGAGCTGTTTAAGACCTACAGACGGGCGTGTAGGACGCCTTGGACACACACACACACACACACACACACACACACACTCAATCTGCTCTCTGCCCTGAGGCGCTCACTGAGCTCGGCCGTGGATTCTGCAGGACAGATTCCACAGGAGCCTATGCAGCTGGTTACTGTTCCTACTGTATTCATCCAACCCCAGCCAAACACAACCAGGCAGTACAATAAATGCATCGGTCTTTAATAAAAATAAGAGTAACTTTAGGGAGGAAATCAGGTTTCAGCAGACTCTACACTACACAATTGTGAGCTGATTCCAATTAATTGTTTGAAGTTTTATCTTTTACCTATGAATTGAACCGAATCCAAAGTTTGTCTAATTTTCTTGGATGGTTAGCTACAACTGTCCAGACTAACCCTCGCTTTCTTCCATCCTTTACCCTGGATCACTGAGCACTAAACACTCCTTCCACCGGACCACTCGTCATGGTTCTTGTTCAGTTTGTCTCTACCTGTTCCCAGCCCCCGTCGCACAGGGGAACAGGGCCTCCGAACGCCGAGGCCACCTCCTCCGGCCTGCGCCTCCTCGCTCCGACAGAGGACAGGATTTCTTAGCTCTGAGAAATGTGGGATTTGTGTAGTCCTTTTCCAGTCTGTTAAAAGGAAAATTGTGGGGGTTTTTTTGTTGTTGTTTGTTTGTTTTTTAATATATTTTAGTGTGTGTGTGTGTGTGTGTGTGTGTTTTGTTTTTACAGAGAGGAAGAGAGAGGGATAGAGAGTTAGAAACATCGATGAGAGAGAATCATTTGCTGCCTCCTACACACCCCCCACTGAGGATGTGCCTGCAATCAATGTACATGACCTTGACCGGAATCGAACCCCGGACCTTTCAGTCCACAGGCCGACGCTCTATCCACTGAGCCAAACCGGCTTCGGCGGAAAATTGTGTTTTATAGATAACCTTTTGGTCAAATAGGTTTAACAACCTTCCCAGGATTTGAATGTTAAGAAGCTGGCCTTGGGCTTGTGGGAGTCCAGGGAAGTCCCACTCCTTCCAGGATTCTCGGGGAGCCCAGGGGCGGCCTGCTCAGGCCGGCGTGCTTCCCATTGCCCAAGGCCGAGGCCCTGGAGGTGAGGACTTTGTCTTTCCTGCGAAAAACAGGGGGAGTGGAGCGCTGGGGGGGGGTGGGGGGGGGGGAGGGGGGGCAGGTGTTGGCAGCGCCCCTGCGTGTCCCAGGTGAGCCACAGCTGGCACTGTGAGAGCCTCAGATCGGAGCGAAGCCCCAAGCTAAGATAGAGGCCCATCCTCCCTTCCTGGGCCCTCGCCCCGCACAGACAAGGAGAGCAGAATGAAGAAGACAGCTTCCTAGCGGGGCACAGGGGGATGAGGCGGGGGGTACAGGGGGATGAGGGCGGGGGCACAGGGGGATGAGGCCGGGCACAGGGGGGTGAGGCCGGGGCACAGGGGGATGAGGGCGGGGGCACAGGGGGATGAGGGGGGCACAGGGGGGGGGCACGGGGGGTGGAGGGCGGGGGCACGGGGGGATGAGGGCGGGCACAGGGGGATGAGGCCGGGCACAGGGGGATGAGGCCGGGCACAGGGGGATGAGGGCGGGGGCACAGGGGGATGAGGGCGGGCACAGGGGGATGAGGCCGGGCACAGGGGGATGAGGCCGGGGCACAGGGGGATGAGGCCGGGCACAGGGGGATGAGGCCGGGGCACAGGGGGATGAGGCCGGGCACAGGGGGATGAGGCCGGGCACAGGGGGATGAGGGCGGGGGCACAGGGGGATGAGGGCGGGGGCACAGGGGGATGAGGCCGGGCACAGGGGGATGAGGCCGGGCACAGGGGGATGAGGTTGGGGGCACAGGGGGATGAGGGCGGGGGCACAGGGGGATGAGGCCGGGCACAGGGGGATGAGGCCGGGCACAGGGGGATGAGGTCGGAGCGGCCGGGCTGGCCCGCTCTCTGCTGGCGGCGGAACTCTTGTAACCGCGGCCTAGAGTCCCTCACTGTGAACTTCCCTAGGAAACGTGATGGGATCTTCAGAAACATCGGACCATCTCAGACCCTTTCAATCTGGACACGGGGTAGCCCAGGCCCACCACCTCTGGAGCAGGATGGTGCCTGAGGCCACCGGATTCGGCGCACAGCCTGGGGCGGAGTGCACAGCCCTGGAGAGGCGCACAGCCAGGGACAGTCTTCCTCGCCCCCATCTGGTCCGGTGGGGCGGCCCGCAGGCCTCCCTGTGGGTGCACACAGAGCAGCATCACCCGCACGCTCCCGGAGGGGCACCCAGACAGAGGAAGCCACCGCGGACAGGCCGCGCTCTGTGCTCGCTCACAGGGGACAGCTGTGTCCACACCGGCAGACAGCCTCCGGGCTGCATTCTTAAACCTTCAGAAGAAATGCCTGATTTTCTTCCGTACTCAAACCTGGCCTCCATATCAACTGGTGGATTAGCCCCAGAGGGAAGTATTAACTCCTAATACTGTCTTACAATTAAAATGTTTCTATATGAGGGGAGAGGAAGTAGTGATGCTCTCATATATAAAGGCTTTCTTTAAGAAACAATCAAAAATTATGTCAGCAATGCAATATTGAACCCTAGCTCTGGACAGCCTTTAACCCAAAACAATGCTAGAGAGTCAAAACCCCTGAGCAGGAGCTGGGACCCATCAGCCCACAGAGCACACCTAAGCCATCTTGTCCTCCTTCTTCTACAAAAGACCCAAGGGTCCAGCCAGCCCGGCCCCGGCTCCTCTCGGCCCTCCAGGCAGTGGCAGGGGTAGTTTGGGCCCAGCCAGTCCCAGGTGTCTTTTCCATATAGGACTTAAAACAAATTAAATAACCCACCCTAAGAGGCTGATTGGTCCTTCTCATCAGCCCTTGGTTTAGCCATTTCTATTGCTTACCTGTGGCCTTTGCTTATTAAACCTCCTAATACCATACGTCTTATTTCTTCTCGCAGAGAGGCTGTAAAAGCCCAATGCAGCCCCAGGTGGAGGTGACTGCCTTTTCCCATGGACCCCTAGCCCGGCCGCTCCAAAGGGACCCGACCTGCTCCCCACACGCCACTGTCAGCAGGAAGCAGCCGGAGTGGCGGGCGCCCCTGCTCCCAGCAGCAGTGGGGTCTCCTAACCGGGGGGGACTGTCCTCTGTGGAACTGACTGGGCCTGAGAAAGAAAGGGAATCTGATAGATGCTACATACAGCAGGAACGCACGTGGAAGACATTATGCTAAGTGAACTGAGCCAGTCCCAAGAGGACAAGTGCTGGATGAGTCCACGCTCATGAAGTATCTAATCAGGTTCATGGAGACACAAAGAGCAGAGTGGTGGCCAGGACAGGGGCCGTGGGAAGTGAGTTAACGGGCAGAGTTCCAGTTTTATACGATGAGAAAAGTTCTGAAAACAGATGGTGAGGATGGTTGCACAATTCTGTGACTGTGTTTAATGCCACAGAGCTACTTAAAAATAATTAAAATCTATCGTTTGCCAGTATTTAAAAAATACTCTCATAGCATCATTTTTCTTTACCACTGTTTATCAAAATTGGAGTTTCTTTACCCAATATAACAAACAGCATTTTTTTGGTGTACCCAGTTAGGTAGGTTCCTAAAATTGAGATAAAATTCACCATTTTAACCATTTCAAAGTGTACTATTCATTAGTTTTTAGCTCATGCATATGGTTGTGCATCTAATATCACTATCTGACTCCAGAACATTTCATTTCAAAAAAGAAACCCATTAACCATTAGCAATCACTATTAATTCCTCCTTCCCCTGTCCCCTTTCAATCAATAATATACTTTCTGTCTGTGTATTTGCCTACTTTGGACATTTCATATAAATGGAATCATTCAATGTGTGATCTTTTGTATCTAGCTTCTTTCAACATAGTGTGTTTTTCAAGGCTCATCTATGTTGCAGCATGCGGCAAATTTTCTTCCCTTTAAAAATTATTTTTAATCTTGCCGAAACCGGTTTGGCTCAATGGATAGAGCGTCGGCTTGGGGACTGAAAGGTCCCGGGTTCGATTCCAGTCAAGGGCATGTACCTTGGTTGCAGGCATATCCCCAGTAGGGGGTGTGCAAGAGGCAGCTGATCGATGACTCTCTCTCATCAATGTTTCTAACTCTCTCTCTCCCTTCCTCTCTGTACAAAATCAATAAAATATATTTTTAAAAAATTATTTTTAATCTTAGCCTGAAGATATGTTTTTTTTCCATTGCTTTTTCAGAGATAGTGGAGGGAGTGAGGGAGAAAGAGAAACATTGATGTGAGAGAACCACATTGAACACATGGACTGGTTGCCTCACACTCATGCCTGACAGGAGTGGGGGAACAAACCCACAACGCAGATACTTGACCAGGAATTGAACCTGTGACCATTTGGTACACAAGCTGACACTGTAACCATTGAGCCACGCTGGCCAGGGCACCTGTTTTTCCTTTTTAAAGTTGAATAGTACTCCATTGTATGCATACCCCACATTTTCTTTATTCATTTATCAATTGATAACTTGTTGTTCAGATGTCAGTGGGCATATGGGCGGTTCCACTTTTTTTTAAAATATATTTTTATTGATTTTGTACAGAGAGGAAGGGAGAGAGATAGAGAGTTAGAAGCATCGATGAGAGAGAGTCATCGATCAGCTGCCTCTTGCACACCCCTACCGGGGATATGCCCGCAACCAAGGTACATGCCCTTGACTGGAATCGAACCTGGGACCTTTCAGTCCCCAAGCCGACGCTCTATCCATTGAGCCAAACCAGTTTCGGCCTGGTTCCACTTTTAGACCAGCATTAATAACGCCGCTGTGAGCCTGCTTGTCCTGAGTCTTTGCGTGAACATCTTTGTGGTCTTCCTCGGTGTATGCCTGGGGCTGGAAACGCTGGGTTAGCATGAGCTCTGTGTCACACTTCCTCACAGTGACTGCTCACTGTACATCCCTCTGCAATGCAGGAGCCTTCAGTTTCTCCATCTTTTTGCCAACACTTCATTATTTCTGTTTTGTTGTTGATAGACAGTCTAGTAGGTTTAAAGTGATATATCATTGTGGCTTTGACTTGCATTTTCCTAGTGACTAATGAATGAGTATTTTTTTTAAATAAATCTTTATTATTCATATTATTACAAATGTTCCTCATTTCCGCCCCCACCGCTCCATTGCTCCCCTCCACCAGGTTCCCACCCCACCCTCTGCCCTTTCCCCACCCCCCATTGTCCTCATCCATAGGTGCACAGTTTTTGTTCAGTCTCTTCCCACAACCCCCTCTCCCCTTTTCCCTGAGAATAGTCAGTTCACTCCTCTTCCATACCTCTGATTCTATTATATTCAACAGTTAATATTGTTCATCAGATTTTTTTTAATTTCCTTGGTTTTTAGATTCACTTATTGATAGTTACATATTTTTTTGTTCATAATTTTTATCTTTATTTACTTTCTCTTCTGAAAGAACCCCCTTCAGCAATTCATATAATTCTGGTTTGGTGTTGATGAACTCCTTTAGCTTTTTTTTATTAGTGAAGCTCTTTATCTGGCCTTCGATTCTGAGTGATAGCCTTGCTGGGTAGATTATTTTTGGCTGTAGGTTCTTGCTATTCATCACCTTGAATATTTCTTGCCATTCCCATCTGGCCTGCATGGTTTCTGTTGAGAAATCAGCTGACAATCATATGGGTGCTCCTTTATAGGTAACTACCTGCTTTTCTCTTGCTGCTTTTAATATTCTCTCTTTGTCTTTTGCTCTTAGAATTTTAATTATGATGTGTCTTGGTGTGGTCCTCTTTGGATTCCTTTTGTTTGGAGTTCTGTGCTCTTCCTGGACTTGTAAGTCTAAGTCTTTCACCAGGTGGGGGAAGTTTTCTGTCACTATTTCTTCCAATAAGTTTTCGGTATCTTGCTCTCTCTCTTCTGGGACCCCCATAATTCTGATGTTTGTTTGCTTAAAGTTGTCCCAGAGGTTTCTTACATTATCTTCAACTTTCTGGATTCTCTTGTCTTCTTGCTTCTGCCGAGGAGTGTCTTCTGGCTCTTTATGTTCCAAATCTTTGACTTGATTGTTGCGATCTTCCATTCTGTTTTTAGGACTCTGTATAATATTTTTAATTTCAGACAATGTATTCTTTATTTCTTGTTGATCCCTTATTATTTCTTGTTGATCCCTTATTAGTTCTTGTTGATCCCTTTCCATCTCCTCATAGGTCTTATCAACCTTTTCTAGGAAATTCTTGAAAAACCTTTTAAGTGTGGTTTTGAACTCTATATCCAGTCGCTTCTTTTCCTCCATTTCTTTTGTTTGTGATCTGTTTCCTTGTCTTGGCATTTTCACAGCTTTCCTGAGTTGGTAGGGTGGCTTTGTGTGCTAAGGAGTCCTATATGGTTGAGTGAGTCAGCCTCCCAGTTACCTGAGGTGGACAGTCTTGGTGTAGCCCTTTGTGGGCTGTGTGTGCAGTCTTGTTGTTAAGCCTTGCTTGTTGTTGGTATCACTGGGAAGTGTTGATCTCCGAGCCAATTGGCTATGAGGAGCAGAAGTTTCTCAGCTGGAAGGGTTTCTGTATTCTGCTTGAATGGGGCAGAGTCTCAGGGTGGCACAAACAAGCTTTGTTGAATTCCGCACAACTGGTTGCAGACAAGCTTTAGATTCCTGTCTGCCTCTCCCTAGGAGAGTCCTATTGGCAGCGAACGAGGAAGTTTGTCACTGGAAGGGCTTCTGTGCTCCGCTTGGATGGGGCGGAGTCTCGGGTGGTGCAGACAAGCTTTATTCAGCTCCTCCCAACGAGGGTCTGGTTTCTGAGTCCCGCAGTAATGGCCGCTGGCTTCACACACTGCTGAGAGATCTCTGCCCACTGCCTGACAGTCTGGCCTCTCCCTGTCTGGGGCCATCTGTCAGAGCAATAGGGTGGTTCTGTTTTCCTCCCGAACAAGAAAGCCAGCCGCGCATTAGCTGTCCGCCCTCTCCGAGTGCAGGGAACAAGCCGGTAGCGAACTCGGCCCTCCCTCTCCGTGCTCCGCAAGCAAGCAGGCAGCGAACTCTGCGGCTGCCTTTTCTTGGGCACAGTTCTCCGCACCTTCACAGTTCCTGAGGTTCAGCGCACCTTCTTTCTCCTTCCCAGATGGTAGAGCCTCCTCTCAGCCAGCCGTCCGGCACTTCAGTGTGATGTTTCCCCTGTTTTCCAGTTCTAAATTCAAATTTGTTGTGGTAGGCTGCATTCGGGTGTCTACCCTAGGCCGCCATCTTGGTTTCTCCATGACTGAGTATTTTTTAATGTGCTTGTTTGCCATTTGTATATTTTCTTTGGGGGAAAAAAAGTATCTCTTTAAGTCTATAGCCTGTTTTTTATTAGGATGTTTGTTGTTGAGCTATAAGAGTTTTTTATTCTGGATACTAGATTGTTATTAGATATATGGTTTGCAAATATTTTATCTCCATTCTATAGCTTGTTTTTCTACTTTCTTGATAGTATTTTTTGTGAGCAAAAGTTTTAATTTTTATGAAATTCAGTTTATTTTAAAAGATTATTTGTGCATTTGGTGTCATATCTAAGAATCCATTACCAAATTCAAGTTATGAAGATTTATCCGCTTTTCTTCTAATAGTTTTATAATTTTACCTCTTACATTTAGGTTTTAGACCCAGCTTTCATTAATTTTTACATATAGTGTCAGGTAGAATTGCAGTGTCATTCTTTTGCATGTGAATATGTGTTTTGTGATTTCAGCATTGTTGTGGAGCGAATGTGAGTAAAGAGCACTGGAGTCTGAACCAGATTAAAATTTGGGAGCCTTCATGGCCGGCCGGCGGCTGTTCTGCCTTCAGACAGGGAGGTCAGAGAGCAGCCCGACCCTTTGTGCAAGACCACTTTGAAGCACATTAACCACATCCTGTTCTTGCAGAACAGGTAACCCAAGACAAACAGTTTTTCCCAAGTAACATCAAGATCATGCCAATGACGACATGTTACTCACAGGGTCATCCTGTTCTTCAGAGAGCTTGCAGGGTTCTATCCTGCAAGGCTGCTTTGTGAGGGGCGAGGGGAAGGGGCCATGAGAACGTATCTCAAGGCCTGGCCTGGTTTCAGCACTGATAACCTGTCTGGGGCATGGTCCACGGCCTCTCCGGAATGCTCAAAAAGCCCCACTCTCCAACATTCCCCACTGGCTTTGTGGGAGAATCATCATTGTTTCTCCATCACCAGCGCAGACATGATGACAGTGAGTACCCAGGACCATCAGCTTTTCTGGGTGTATTGGCCTCTGTACGTAGTTGGTGAGGCCATTGATAAGACAGGGCCCAAATGCTGCTGCTATTAGCAATGAAATCAAAGATCCCGCTAGAGATGTCAAGAGTGTTGTCAGCCATGGGGATCAAGAGGATGGATTTTCATACCAGTTTCCCTCCGTTCTTTGCCTTTCCTCTCTTTCTTGGAGTCTCTTTCTGAGTTGCCTTAGGCTTTTTCTGATGACCCCGGAATGGTTGGTATAAAAACAGCAAGTTTCTCCTAAGGCCACACAGAGTCCTCCTTGCTTCATGAATAGTAAGTCTAAACCCTTCTATTTTGTAGGACTACTTCTGCTAACGAACTGAGAGAATTCTCTAGGCGGTGTACATTCTCCTCCAGGGTGCTGACGTCTAAATCTACATGGCTGCTAAGTTCCTTAAAGGTTTGTCCCCGGGACCAGCGCTGCAGTGCCTATTGCAGGATCCGGCTATTCCCAGACCGACCAGCAGGGGGACGATTACCGGGGCCCTACGAACTCTCCCAGGGGCTAGGCCCAGGGGCTCAAGCCCTCCTTCCCCAGAATAGGAATTCCCCTGGGGTAGGATATGAGCCAAGGTGCATAAGGAAGGCGTGCGTGGGAGCGTCAGCGTCGGAGGAGAGACACGGGGGTGATTGCTGTGGTGCATGCGAACCAGTGCCTTTAGGGGCCACTAGGTACCCGTCTGTCTCCTCTTCATTGTCCTGACCGAACCTCAGTCTGAGGAACATGATTCACCGTAGGGGGATTTTGATAAAGCAAACTCTGAGGACATAACACAAGTACCTCGTCCCTGGAAATCCCCAAGGGTTAATCTTGGGGTTTGCCCCCATCTGCACACCCCTTGTGGGGGGTTTTTTAATTGAGACATTTCTAATGTCCGATGAATCTGAACCAACAGTAGCATTTGCCCCTATTCCAACGCAGTAGGGGGTTCTGGGTTTAAACACAGCCAACAGTCTCCGGTGGCATTTGGGGAGTTCTGAGTTAAAAAGTTAAAACCCGCATCCAGAGTGTCCAGGAGAGGTCTCGGCCTGGTTTGTAGTGTGAGTCTTAGGTCACCGTCACCCACCGTGGTCAGAGGAGTTAGCTCAGCACTGCTCCGGAGGAGGTGGTGGTGTGGGGCGGGCCTAAGTGGCTGTCCTGGAGGCAGCATTTGCTCTAAGCGTCTTAAAGGCCCCACGGGGCTCTTCCTTTGGGTCCGCTGGGTTCTCTGGAGGGTGAAGAGGACCCGGGATCCCTTCCAGCTACATACAGTCTCAGTCCCCGTTTTTCCTGCATCCCAGTATTTCTTCCACTAGTTTTGGAACAGGATTTCAGTCTCCTATCGTACAGTTATTGGAAGGGGGCCCCGGGCAGACTATTCTCTTGAACCGGATGGCGGGATCTCTGTTAGTCCACAGTGCCATAGTCTCACAACGCCATCGGGCACAAAAGAGTCCCCGTCAGCTCCACATTCAGGGCTGCCTTCGGCTGGGCAGGCGTAATGCTGTTTGCCAAAGTCCTCGTTCTGAGATGAGGGTGCCACACCCGTAACTCGTCCCTATAGGGTATGCCCCATGGGCTTCTGGGGAAATGCAGTGGGTATTGCTTTCTGGCGGCTTTCTCCAAGTTCCCCCAAATAATCGGCATAAGTCAGTCTCTATGGGGCGGGGCCCTGGGGTCGTGGTGTGACCTGTGGCAGTCCCATCCGCAGGCCGGGCCAGTTCCCGTGTGTAATTAGCCCTCAGGTGGGGGTTACTCGCCGTGACGGGCCAGAGGCACAGCGAGATCGGGAGGACTTCCGCTCCCAGTGCTAACATCACGCCCCCTGGCTCCGGGTGAGGCTGCCTGCTCATCTCCGGCCAGGGTGTGACACTGTCAGCCTGCGTCCCCATTCAGTGCTGACGTGACGCTGCGGGGGGCACGGGGTAAAAGGGCGGCTGGGCTTGACAGGGGACCTCAGCACCCCCTTCCCAGCACCGGGCTGGGAAACCTCAGGCCATGCCCCTGCCCCAGCACCAGGCCGGGGGACCTGAGGCTGTGCCCCCGCCTGGAGGGGCTTGACGGGAGTGGGGCCAGCCGGTCCGGGTCTCACCCAATGGGGTGGGGCCAGCCGAGTCCGGGTCTCACCCAATGGGAGTGGGGCCAGCCGGGTCCGGGTCTCACCCAATGGGAGTGGGGCCAGCAGGGTCCGGGTCTCACCCAATGGGGTGGGGCCAGCCGGGTCCGGGTCTCACCCAATGGGAGTGGGGCAGCCGGGTCTGAGTCTCACCCAATGGGGTGGGGCCAGCCGGGTCTGAGTCTCACCCAATGGGGGTGGGGCAGCCGGGTCCGGGTCTCACCCAATGGGGGTGGGGCCAGCAGGGTCCGGGTCTCACCCAATGGGGGTGGGGCCAGCCGGGTCCGGGTCTCACCCAATGGGAGTGGGGCAGCCGGGTCTGAGTCTCACCCAATGGGGTGGGGCCAGCCGGGTCCGGGTCTCACCCAATGGGGGTGGGGCCAGCCGGTCTGGGTCTCACCCAATGGGGTGGGGCCAGCCGGGTCTGAGTCTCACCCAATGGGGGTGGGGCAGCCGGGTCCGGGTCTCACCCAATGGGGGTGGGGCCAGCCGGTCCGGGTCTCACCCAATGGGGGTGGGGCCAGCCGGGTCCGGGTCTCACCCAATGGGGGTGGGGCCAGCCGGTCCGGGTCTCACCCAATGGGGGTGGGGCCAGCCGGTCTGGGTCTCACCCAATGGGGGTGGGGCCAGCCGGGTCTGAGTCTCACCCAATGGGGGTGGGCCAGCCGGTCCGGGTCTCACCCAATGGGGTGGGGCCAGCCGGTCGGGTCTCACCCAATGGGGGTGGGGCCAGCCGGTCCGGGTCTCACCCAATGGGGGTGGGGCAGCCGGTCCGGGTCTCACCCAATGGGGGTGGGGCCAGCCGGTCCGGGTCTCACCCAATGGGGGTGGGGCCAGCCGGGTCTGAGTCTCACCCAATGGGGGTGGGGCAGCCGGGTCTGAGTCTCACCCAATGGGAGTGGGGCAGCCGGGTCCGGGTCTCACCCAATGGGGGTGGGGCCAGCCGGTCCGGGTCTCACCCAATGGGGGTGGGGCAGCCGGTCCGGGTCTCACCCAATGGGGGTGGGGCAGCCGGGTCTGAGTCTCACCCAATGGGAGTGGGGCAGCCGGTCCGGGTCTCACCCAATGGGAGTGGAGCCAGCAGGGTCCGGGTCTCACCCAATGGGGGTGGGGCCAGCCGGTCCGGGTCTCACCCAATGGGGGTGGGGCCAGCCGGGTCTGGGTCTCCTGCATTTTCGAGGCATGTGCAGGTGGTGGGCAGGGATTTGACTCTAGGTCCCGCAGCGTGCCCCAGACTCTGACAGGAGGGAGATTTTATATACATTTTACTAATTTTCTTTCATCTCTGACACTGCTATTATAGAGAAAGGACAAATAGCAATATTAAAATATTTCCTCTAATTAATTCCCTTTTACTATGCACGAATTTCAGGCACCAGGCCACTAGTGCCAATAAAAGCCAGCGGGTATCGGCATCCTCGCCGCCCAGGGGCAGTTCTGAAAGTCTGCTTCCCAGTGCTCTCCAGGACTTCCTCCGCTGAGGCTGGCTCCCTGCGCGCAGGCGGGCATCTCGCGCGGGGTCCTCAGAGACCTGGAAGAGCTGAGGGATATAATAGTCTCCTTCAGGCAATTCGACCAGCTTGGCTCCCCCTCGATGGGGCTCTGATGGGCCTGAGAAATGAGTTCCCGTCCCGGCCTCCGGAGTGAGCAGTCCGGTGTCGGGCAGTTCTCTCCGTCCTCCAGAGACTTCCCTAACTTCGAGTCTCCTCCCCAGACGCGTCTCTTCGGAGACCTTTGTTGGGAGCTGGCAGGATGTGTAGAGGCCCCACTGGCTTGGGGCTGCCTCTTCGCTGTTTTATCTGCAAATGCGTTTCCTCCCGTCCCCTGCGGTGCACGGCTGCCACGGCCTTTGGCAGCAGAGGGTGCCGAGGCCGAGGATCCCCAAGACGTTCTTTATTCTCACCCACCCCACCCACCCCACCCCCGCCCCCGCCCCGTGTCAGGACTGCCCTTTCCTGACACAGGGCCCATGGACATGAGCCCTGGCTAAGGCGTGGCGGCTGTCAGCATACACGTGTTCGGCTTTCCTTTTGCCCACCGCAACGCTTGGGTGAGGGCAAGTATTCTGCCCTCCGAGCCGCTGTCCGGCCCAACGCCTGCGCCCAGATGGCCTTGTCGGCTGTCAGGACCGCGGTTCCCGCCGCCCTGGTCCCTCCGTCCAGAAGCTGCTCCCACCCGTGTGCAGGCTCGGCCTGGTCCTCTCGAAGGTGTTCCAGCGAGGACAGGGCTTCCGGGCGGCTGTGGGGGCTGTTCAGCACCATCGGCAGCCAGGCTGCAGCGCTCAGAGCTGCTGTCCGTGGAAAGCTCACCCAGAGGGTCAAGCAGGCACTTGGTACCGGTAATACGGGCATCCGAAAGCCGGCGCTCAGGTGGGCTTTGCAGAAGGTTCCCACGGCATGAAGGGGTGAGGGGGGGCACCGCCTGTAAGTCCTGTCCAGGGGAGCGCTGAGGCTTCTCTGACCAGCATGGCTGTGCCGCGGCCGTCCTCCAGCCACAGGGTCTGGTCTCTGGGATAAATATGCCACGGGCCTTTTCCGTGGCCCTCAGGACTCGGTCAGCACCCCCTTCGTGAGCCCCCAGCCTCTGCCACATGCAGCTGGAGTGGCTTAGTGGGTCTGGCAGCGCCAATGAGGCTTGTTTAAGGCCTGAAAAGCTTCAGTCTCGTTCTCAGCCCAGTTCAGTCCTCCAGTCTCCGCCCTGGGGCAGGTGTATAAGGGTTCTGCCATTTCTGCAAAACCTAATATCCAAAGGCGGCAATACCCTACTGCCCCTAGGAATTCCCGCACCTGCTTCTTTGTTTAGGGGGCCGGGGTTTTCAAGATAGCCGGTATTCGGGGAGCAGGTAAAATTCTCTTTCCTTCGCTGAGTTCAGACCCCAGGTAAGTGGCTTTCGGGGTGCAAAGTTGGGCTTTCTTAGTGGACCCCGGTACCCCAATTTGTCTATAGTCCTTTTCAGGGTCTCAGAGGCTTCCCGGCAGGTGCTCTGAGACCTGCAGCAAGGAGGAGGTTGTCCACACATTGGAGAAGGGTGACTCCGGATGTTCTCACCAGAACGTGCCAAAGCCCAGCTGAGAGCCTCAGCAAACAGAATAGGAGAGTTTTTAAATCCCCGGGCAACCAGGTCCAGATCAGCTGTTCTGATTCTCCCTCTTTTCTTTCTTTTTTTGGCATTTTTCCATCATTTTTATTTATTTATTTATTTATTTATTTATTTATTATTATTATTATTATTATTATTTTTATAAATCTTTATTGTTCAGATTAGTATTTTTTATTTTATTTTTTTAAAAATATATTTTATTGATTTTTTACAGAGAGGAAGGGAGAGAGATAGAGAGCTAGAAACGTCAATGAGAGAGAAACATCGACCAGCTGCCTCCTGCACACCCCACACCGGGGACGTGCCCGCAACCAACGTACATGCCCCTCACCAGAACCGAACCTGGGACCTCTCAGTCCACAGACCGACGCTCTACCACTGAGCCAAACCGGTTTCGGCTATTGTTCAGATTATTACAGGTGTTCCTCTCCCTCCCCATTAGCTCCCCTCCACCTGATTCCCAACCCCACCCCACACCCTTACCCCCGTCACTGTCTTCATCCATAGGTGTAAGATTTTTGTCCAGTTTCTTCCTGCACCCCTCAGACCCCTTCCCCCTGAGAATTGTCAGTCCACTCTCTTTCTGTGTCCCTGATTCAATTATATTCACCAGTCCATTCTGTTCTTCAGATTTTTTTTTTATTCTCTTGATTTTTAGATTCGCTTGTTGGTAGGTGTGTATTTGATGTCTTTTTGTTGTTCATAATTTTTTACCTTTACCTTTTTCTTCTTCCTCCTCTTCTTAAAGAATACCCTTCAACATTTCATGTAATCCTGGTTTGGTGGTGATGAACTCCTTTAGCTTTTTCTGATCTGTGAAGCTCTTTATATGACCTTCAATTCTGAATGATAGCTTTGCTGGGTAGAGTAATCTTCGTTGTAGGTTCTTATTGTTCATCATTTTGAATATTTCTTGCCACTCCCTTCTGGCCTGCATAGTTTCTGTTGAGAAATCAGCTGACAGTCGTATGGGTACTCCCTTGTAGGTAACTACCGTGTTTCCCCGAAAATAAGACATCCTCCGATAATAATACCTACTTACAGGTTTCCTTCTGAGTGAAATATAAGGCATCCCCCAAAAATAAGGCTCCCCTAGGCTAAACATGAGAGATTTGGTCCACTGATTCTGAAAGAAATGGAGTCACAAGAAATTCACCAGGAAATTCAGGAATTGGATTGTTATGATGATGTTCCAGAAAATGATGACATGATTGTCATTGAATAAATGAGTAAATTCTTGATACTGTAGGATTCACAGTTTGTCTGGTTTGTGCTAACAACTACCGTACTACTGTACCATATACAGGTAATAAATTTCCTTTATTTTCATTTAACAATAAATGTGTACCGTATTCTTCTTCATGGAAAAATAAGACAAAACCCCTGAAAATAAGACCTAGCGCATCTTTGGGAGCAAAAATTAATATGACACTGTCTTATTTTCGGGGAAACAGGGTAGTTGTTTTTCTCTTGCTGCTTTCAAGATTCTCTCTTTGTCTTTTGCTCTTGGCATTTTAATTATGATGTGTCTTGGTGTGTTCCTTTTTGGATTCCTCCTGTTTGGGGTTCTGTGTGCTTCCTGAACTTGTAGGTCTATTTCTTTCACCAGGTAGGGAAAGTTTTCTGTCATTATTTCTTCCATTAAGCCTTCTATATTCTGTTCGCTCTCTTCTTCTGGCACCCCAAAAATCCAGTTGTTGGTATGCTTTAAGCTGTCCTGGAGGCTCCTTACACTATCCTCACACTTTTGGATTCTTCTTTCTTTTTGCCTCTCTGGTTGGGTGATTTTTGCTTTTTTTAAAAAAATATATATTTTATTGATATTTCACAGAGAGGAGGAAGGGAGAGAGATAGAGAGCCAGAAACGTCGATGAGAGAGAAACATCGACCAGCTGCCTCTTGCACACCCCTTACCGGGGATGTGCCTGCAACCAATGTACATGCCCTTGACCGGGATCGAACCTGGGACCTTTCAGTCCACAGCCCAACGCGCTATCCATGGAGCCAAACCGGCTTCAGCGATTTTTGCTTTCTTATATTCCAGATCTTTGGTTTGATTCTTGGGGCATGCTGATCTATAGTTGAGTTTCTGTATATTTTTTATTTCAGACTTTGTATGCCTAATTTCTGGCTCGTCTTTTTCCATTTTTTTTTTTTTTTTTTTTTTTTTTGTATTCTTATTAAGGTCCTTGAAGGTCTCACCAAGCTTCTTGGAGGTCTCATCAAGTTTCTCAAAGGTTTTTAGAAGATTCTTGAGTAACCTTATAAATGTGATTCTGAACTGTGTGTCATCCATGAATGTACTCTCCTCCATCTCTCCCATTCCTGTCATGCTTCTCTGTTTCCTCGTTTTGGCTGCCTCCCTGTGTTGATGGAGTGGCTTTGTGTGGTCGGTGACCTATAGGGGTCAGTAGCTCAGCTTCCCCAATCACCTGAGGTGGTCGCTTTTGCTATATCCCTTTGTGGGCTGAGTGCACAGTCTTGGTGTAATTAAGCCTTGATTGCTGTTGGTACATTGGGAAGAATTGACCTCCAGGCCAATTGTCTGTGAAGACCTGCTGTGAATATAAAGGAAGAACAGCAGTGGAGACACACCTTGTTTCAGTGAGGCTTTGGTAAGACCATCTCCCGAATGTGTCACTTATGGGTGTGAGGGATTGAAACTGAGCACTAGAACTCTGGTTTCTGGGTCTCAATGAGGTGCAATTCAGGTCCTTTCTGAGGCCAGTACTGTCGCAAAAGCTACAGCGTGAACCACAGTCCTGTCCTCCTTGGATCTGTTTTTCCCAGGTTGCAATTTTGCTAAACTACAACTGAGAGGGCCATTCATATGCAAAGTCCGCTGCTTGGAGCTTGGATATGTTGTGAGGGGCGGAGTCTCAGGGCAGAGTCTCAGGGCGTCACTAGGCTGGGGTGTGGCCAACAGTGATGGCTGCCCGTCCACGCCTCTCTGATGGCGTCCCAGTGTCTCCCCGCGTCTCGCACCACAGCACAGCAAACAATCTCAGCTCTGCAAGCAGCCAGCCTCACTTTCTGACCGATGGCAGACAGTCTAGCCTCTCCCCAGAAACTGGATTTCAGAGAGATCGGGCGCTTGTCTCTCTTCGGGTTGAAGAAAGCACCACCCTTCACCAGCCAGGATCCACCTCCAGCCCTTATTGAGTCCTCGCCCCCCTACCTCAGTTTTTCAGGGCTTGTGCCCTGGATTCTCCTCTTTCTCTGTCAGTCTACATGTAGGACTTCCTCTCAGCCAGTTTTCATTTGGTTTTTGGGAAGTAGACATTTGTTTTATAGTGTTGCTGTTTTTTTTTAACTTGTGCCCGGCAGCCTTTTAGGAGTGTTTACTTAGGCCGCCATCTTCGTTCCCCCTGTGATTCCCCTTTCTCAGGGTCCGTCCACTCAAATGCAAACATGGGCTGGATGGATGGGGCCATTGGCAAGGAGAACAAGGCCTCCTTCAAGTCCAGGACTGTGTGTATTGGATGACTCGGCGGAAATCGGCTCAGGAGGCTGTGAGGGTTGGTACTGTTGGATATATAGTCTCTACCCTCTTTTATATATATATATTTTATTGATTTTTTACAGAGAGGAAAGGAGAGGGATAGAAAGCCAGAAACATTGATGAGAAACATCGACCAGCTGCCTCCTGCACATCCCCCACCGGGGATGTGCCCGCAACCAATGTACATGCCCTTGACCGGAATTGAACCCAGGACCCTTCAATCCGCAGACCGACGCACTATCCACTGAGCCAAACCGGTTTTGGCATATAGTCTCTACCCTCTTGTTGATGTCTCTCAAATCCTGAACTGGCCTGAAACCCTCCGTCCCAGGTTTTTGTACAGGGACACAGGGGTCTTTCTGGGGGGGACACAGGGGTCTTTCCCGGGGAGGAACAGGGGTCTTTCCCCGGGGGGGTTACAGGAGTCTTTCCGGGGGGGGGGGGTAGAGACAGGGACACAGGGGTCTTTCCCGGGGGGGGGGGGGGGACAGGGACACAGGGGTCTTCCCCGGGGGGACGGGGCGCCGACCCCGGCCTCCATCAGTCTGTTTGTGCACTGCGATGCCCTTCCTGGCCTTCTGGCTCATTGGGCATTGCTCAGCCCGCACTGGAACAGCAGCACTAGTGAGTGTACGGCAATCGGGGCCGTGAGTGGCCAGCCCAGGGGATTGCCTTCAGCCGTACTCCTGGCACCTTTGTGTAGTTCTTGGAGCAGTGAGGTGGTTTGGGCCGACATAGTTGAGATGAGTTTTGAGTCCCAATTAATGGTCTTTTCTTGAAAATGTTCCATGTGCACTGGAGAAGTATATACAATCTGATATTTTTGGGATGTCAATAATGTATATTTGGTCTAATGTGTCATTTAAGGCCAATATTTCTTTATTGATTTTCTGTTTCAATGATTCATCTAAATCTGTTAAAAGAATATTTAGGTACCATTCTATGATTATTTTTGTCTGTAACTTCTCTTTACTTCTGTTAGCAATTGCTATATATATTTTGGTTCTCCATGATTGGGTGCATATATATTGAGAAGTATTATATCTTCTTGATGTAGTTTTCCTCTTATCATTATAAAATGTCCATCTTGGTCTCTTGTTACCTTTATTCTCTTTACTATTTTGTTAGATATACATATGGCTACACCTGCTTTACTATGGGTATTATTTTCTTGGAGAATCATTTTGCACCCTTGCATTTTGAGTCCATATATGTCTTTGCAACTTAAATGTGTCATCGGAAGACAGCATTTGGTTGATTTTTAAAATACATATTTTTGTATTGATTTCAGAGAGGAAGAGAGAGGGAGAGATAGAAACATCCATGAGGAGAGAGAATCATTGATCGGCTGCCTCATACACACCCTCTACTAGGGATCAAGCTTGCAACCTAGTAGAGGGTGTGTATGAGGCAGCCAGTCAATGTTTCTCTCTCCTCATGGATGTTTCTCTCTCTCCCTCTCCCTTCCTCCCTGGAGTGACACTCTCCAAGCTTGGGTTTTGCTTTTTTATCATATCTGCTACTGTGTCATTCCATTGGTGAATTTAGTCCACTTACAATTGTGTTAATTTATTTTTAAAATATATTTTATTGATTTTTTACAGAGAGGAAGGGAGAGAAATAGAGAGAAACATCGATGAGAGAGGAACACCAATCAGCTGCTTCCTACGCACTCGGTATGTGCCCGCAACCAAGGTACATGCTTGTTCTTGTGCCAGTATCAGATAGTTTTGATTATGGTGGCTTTGTAGTATAACTTGACATCTGATATTGTGATTCCTCCAACTTTGTTCTTCTTTCTCAAGATTGCTGCAGATATTACGGGCCTTTTTGGTACCATATAAAAATTTGTTCTAGATCTGTGAAATATGCAGTTTGTATTTTAAGAGGGGATGCATGGAATCTGCAGATTGCCTTGGGTAGTATTTGATGATGAATATGGAATACTCTTCCGCTTGTTTACATCTTCCTTTACCATTTTTTTCAATGTGCTGGATGGCAGTTTTTCCTTAAGGAAGAGGAACTCCACAGCATGAGGGAATGACTCAGCACAGGAAACTGGGGTGTCTGCTTCTGAGGTCTAACTTCAGAGCCCCCGCCCCCCCCCCAACCCTGGCTTCTGCTCACTCAGCTCCAGTCCACTCTGCCCCCTCTCTGCCAGAGCCCAAGGTGAGTGGCCGCACACAGGATTTTGTGTGTTGGCCCTTTAAGAGGGTGCCTGCATTTCCTGCTGTCCCTCCCTGCAGACAGCAACCCTGCTGCTTTTCACGGCCAGAGGTTATGTGGGCACTCTTCTCAGTTCTGGTGCTATGCGCAGGGTGTGGTGGGGGAGCAGCTTAGGGTTTAGACCCCAGTTCTCAGTGCAACCCCGACCCCAGTTGAAATCTCTCTCCAGAACCTCAGGTGCTGTGTGTGGGAGCGTGGCCAGCCCTTTTGCACCTCCATCCCTCCGACCAGTCTCTGTGGTCTCCACTTCCCTTGCTTGGTTATCAGGGTTCTCTCCAGCTGGTCTTCACTTGATTACTCAGGATTTTTATTCTTTGTATTTTAGTTGTAATTCCAATTTTGTCCTGGAAACATATCAGTGTAACATCATCTTACTCCATTGCCATTTGTAATCTCTAAAAAAATATTTTTACTGATTTCAGAAGATAGAGACATAGAAATATCAATGATGAGAATCATTGATCAGTTGACTCCTATATAACCCACACTGGCGATCAAGCCCATGACCTGATTGTGTGCTCTTACAAGAAGTTGAACTGTGACCTCCTAGTTCATAGGTTCTCAACCACTGATCCAAACTTCCTGGGCTAGCCACTCTTGTTTTCTCTTGGCTCTGTGCCTCCATCGATTTTTTCCCCTTAGTGTTTCTATTAAGTGATATTTCATACATTTTCTAATTCATTATGTCTCTCTCCTTTGGGGTTTGTGTGGTTACCATTAGGTTTATGAAAAAAAAAAGAGTTTGATATATAGTACTTTTTTTTTAAATGCATGTAATCTTCACTTTTGTAAGCTCAGAACTTTATCTCCCCCTTTCGTTTTGTCAGAAATTAACCATAATTATGCTGTATGTTTGTAAACCTCCTTGAGCATTCCCTGAAATGGAGGTCTCATGGTGGTGAATTACGTGTCTATCTTTTTTTTTTTTTTTTTTTAATTATTATTAATATATCTTGTTGATTTTTTTACAGAGAGGAAGGGAGAGGGACAGAGTTAGAAACATCAATCAGCTGCCTCCTACACCCCCTCACCAGGGATGTGCCCGCAACCAAGGAATATTGCCCTTGACAAGAATCGAAACTGGGACCTTTCAGTCCGCAGGCTTTCGCTCTATCCACTGAGTCAAACTGGTTTCGGCTAGAGAAGTCTTTATTTCTCCTTAATATCTAAAGTATAACTTTGGCCAGGACCGGTTTGGCTCAATGGATAGAGCGTCGGCTTGGGGACTGAAAGGTCCCAGGTTCGATTCCGGTCAAGGGCATGTACCTTGGTTGCGGGCATATCCCCAGTAGGGGGTGTGCAAGAGGCAGCTGATCGATGACTCTCTCCCATCGATGTTTCTAACTCTCTATCTCTCTCCCTTCCTCTCTGTACAAAATCAATAAAATATATTTTTTAAAAAAATAAAAAATAAAGTATAACTTTTCTGGATATCTTATTCCTAGTTGGTAATCTTTCAGTAGCTTAAATATTTGGTCCCACTATATTCCAGCTTGCAGGGTTTCTGCTGAGAAGTCTATTAATAACCTAATGGGATTTATATTATAGATTACTTCTTTTTCCAGGCAGCCTTGAGAATTTTTGTTAGGAATCTATTTTAAGTTTATTTGATTTGAGAGAGGAAGGCAGGGGGAGGAGATATTGATTTGTTGTTCTACTTATCTTTGTGCTTACTGGTATGTGCCCTGTTTGGAGATCAAACCCACAAACTTGGTATATGGGGACAACTGTCTAACCAACTGAGCAACCTGGCCAGGGCCTCATCATTGGTGCAGTATTAATACAATGTGCCTTGGAGGCCTTTTGGACTGAGGTAAGTAGGTGTTTTGTTTGCTTCTCTGATTCAAGGACCTAGCTCTTTCCATAGGTTTGGGAAGTTCTAAACTGTTAAAATCTCCATTCCCTTATCCCTCTTCTGCTGGTATGACTATTCTTACATTGCTTATTCTGACAGACTCATGGTTCTTGTAAATTATTTTATGCTCATTCCTCTCTTCTTTCCTCTGCATCAATCCTAGATTTCCATCTTTGATATGACTAATTCATTTCTCCATTGGTCAACTCTTTTTCCTGTGCCTACTAGTTCATTTTTCTCTTTAATCGAATCCATCATCTCCAGAATTTGTTTGGTTCTTTTTAAAAGTTGTAATCTGTTTGGTAAAGTACTAATTTAATTTTTTTGAATGGGACATTGTGCATTTATTTGTTTTTTAAATAATAAATCTTTATTGTTCATATTATTACAGGTGTTCCTCGTTCCCTCCCCCCATAGCTCCTCTCCACTTGATTCCCCTCCCCATCCCACACCCTTACCCCCGCCACTGTCTTCATCCATAGGTGTAAGATTTTTGTCCAATCTCTTCCCGCACCTCTCAGACTCCTTTCCCCCTGAGAATTGTCAGTCCACTCCTTCTATGTCCCTAATTCACCAATCCATTCTGTTCTGCAGATTTTTTTTGTTCACTTGATTTTTAGATTCACTTGTTGGTAGGTATGTATTTGATGTCTTTTTGTTGTTCATAATTTTTATCTGTATCTTTTTCTTCTTATTCCTCTTATTAAAGAATACCATTCAGCATTGCATGTAATCCTGGTTTGGTGGCAATGAACTCCTTTAGCTATTTATTTATTTATTTAATATGTGAATTCAATTATTCTGACCTTCAATTCTGAATGATAGCTTTGCTAGGTAGAGTAATCTTGGTTGTAGGTTCTTGCTGTTCATCACTTCGAAAATTTCTTGCCACTCCTTCTGGCTTGCATAGCTTCTGCTGAGAAATCAGCTGACAGTCATATGGAAACTTCCTTGTAGGTAACTAGCTGTTTCTCTCTTGCTGCTTTCAAGATTCTCTTTGTCTTTTGCCCTTGGCATTTTAATTATAATGTGTATTGGTGTGGTCCTCTGTGGATTCCTTTTGTTTGGGGTTCTGTGTGCTTCCTGAACTTATAAGTCTATTTTTTTCACCAGGTAGGGGAAGTTTTCTGTCATTATTTCTTCCAATAGGCCTTCAATATCCTGTTCACTCTCTTCTTCTGGCACCCCGAAAATCCGGATGTTGGTACGCTTAAAGCCGTCCCAGAGGCTCCTTACACTGTCCTCACACTTTTGGATTCTTCTTTCTTTCTGCCTCTCTGGTTGGGTGTCCTTTGCTTCCTCATATTCCAGATCTTTGGTTTGATTTTTGGGGTATGTTGATCTACAGTTGAATTTCTGTATATATTTTAGTTCAGACAGTGTATGCTTAATTTATGACGGGTCCTTTTCGCTTTTTTTTTTTTTTTTTTTTTTTTTTTTTTTTTGCATTCTCATAAGGTCCTTGAAGGTCTTATTAAGCTTCTTGGAGATCTCAAGTTTCTCAGCTGTTTTTAGGAGATTCTTGAGTAACCTTGTAAATGTGGTTCTGAACTCTGCATCGTCCAGTAGTTTACTTTCCTCCATCTCTCCCATATTGACATATTTCTGTGTTTCTGCATTTGGCTGCCTCTCTGTGTTGATGGAGTGGCTTTGTGTGGTCAATGACCTATAGGGGTCAGTAGCTCAGCTTCCCCAATGACCCGAGGTGGTTGCTCTTGGTACAACCCTCTGTGGGCTGAGTGCAATGTCTTGGTGTAGTTAAACCTGGATTGCTGTTGGTACACTGGCCGAAATTGACCTCAAGGCCCCGCTGTGTCTATAATTGAAGAACTGCTGTGCTGGAGACACACTTATAGTGTAGGCCTTGTTTCAATGGGGCTTTGGTGCTCACTGAGTCCGCCTCCCGAATGTGTTACTTATGGATGTTAGTTGAAATCTGGTGTCTCACACTGACCACTAGGTACATTGGCTTCTGGATCTCCAATGGGGTGCAATTCAGCTACTGTCTGAGGCCACCCTGCAGGAGCATAGTCCTCACCTCCCTGTTTGGAGCTTGGAGGCTTTGCAGCTGTCTGCACCAGGTTGCAAGTTTGCTAGGTTAAACTTCAATAGAGGCCATTCATATGCAAAAACTGCTGCTTGGAGCTTGGGTGTGTTTGTAGATTGTGTGGGGTGGAGTCTTGGGGCATCACTAGGATAGGGTGTGCCAAACAGTGATGGCTGCCAGTGAGCCATCTCTGTCTCTCCGACTGTGTCCCCCCATCTCGCGTCCCAGCACAGCGAACAATTATTCTTGCGTGCCACTCTGCAAGCAAGCCACCCTCACCTTCAGACCTGATGGCAGAGTCCAGCTTCTCCACAGAAACTAGATTGCAGAGATCAGGAACTTGTCTCTCTTCGGGTTGAAGAAAGCAATGCCCGCCGCCAGCCAGGATCCGCAGCCAGCCTGTTTTGTGTGGGCTTGCATACCTGTTTTTCATTGCTTGTGCCCTGAATGCTCTTTTCTCTTTCCGTCTAGTTGTAGAACTTCCACTCAGTAGGCTTTCCCATGGTTCTGGGCGATAGACGACTTGTCTTTTAGTTGCAGTTTTGAAATTGTCATGCACAGCAGCAGTTTAGGTGTTTACCTACACCGTCATCTTGGATCTCCAAAGTACTAATTTAGTTAGTTGACTTTGAGTTCATTAAATTGTCTGTTTTCTTGTATCTTGTTTCTGAGAACTGAAATCCCTAATTCTCTGTCATTAGAATCAGCCGTCACCAAGCGGTGGTCTGTGAGGTCTGAAAGGTTGTTGACCACTGACCTTTTTTTTTTTTTTTTTTAAATATATTTTATTGATTTTTTTACAGAGTGGGAGATAGATAGATAGAGAGATCGATGAGAAACATCGACCAGCTGCCTCTTGCACACCCCCTACCGGGGATGTGCCCGCAACCAATGTACATGCCCTTGACCAGATCGAACCTGGGACCTTTCAGTCCGCAGACCGACGCTCTACCACTGAGCCAAACTGGTTTCGGTGACCACTGACATTTTAAATCACATATTTCCATTTTATTTTTGGGACAATTTTCGTTTTCTTTCTAGGCTGCCATGTTACCATGGTTGTTCGTGGTATTTGATGGGTTCCTCCTCGCTCTAGATATCTATGTATGAATGGCACTCCTTGAATAGATAGTCTTTCTATTGCTTTACAATAGGTGTTGCTGAAGCACGATCTACCACTTCCCTGGCATTTCAGATGTGGGTGGGGTTCCAGTAGAAGGTATGTGTCTCCTCTGTGCTCTGGTCATCTTGGCCTCAGATAACAAATCCCCCAGGGGAATGAATGTAGTGGCCACTGGGGTTCCAAATCCGTGAAATGCCAGGCTGTCCACTTCAGCCAGACACTGCCCATAGAGAAGCTGTCATCTGTTGGTGTGAAGTGAACTGGGAGAATTTGGTCACTTCCTTTGTTGCTTTGCTTTCCCAGTAATGTTGACTGGCAGACATCTGTGGCATCACCTGCAAGTCTCCATCCTACCCTGGGATTAGTTACATTGCGCCTATAACTCAGGGAAAAATTTTCAGATGTGCCATCACTGCTACAGCTTCTTCTGGGGCCTGCTGATGGCTCTGGGGGGCGGAGGAGAGGCAGTCAGGCTCCACGGTTCTCTCTGAATGCTGATTGTCAAAAATGTGGCCACACCTCTGCCTTGGTCACTGGGCTCAAGAACCAGCAACCTCTCATGTACAGGGTAAGGCCCAATCACACTCACCAGGGCCAAGTCCACACTTTTAAGTGTCATTGATTGGAATATCAGATGTTATAAACATAAGGGTAATCCATTATATCTACCATATTTCTGCTCTATCGGTATTTCAAGGTTTTTTTCCTTTTGTATTTCAAAAACTTTCTCTAGCCAATTTTTAAAAAAATATATATTTTATTGATTTTTTTTACAGAGGAAGAGAGAGGCATAGAGAGTTAGAAATATTTATGAGAGAATCATTGATCAGCTGCCTCTTGCACACCCCCTCTCGGGATGTGCCCGCAACCAAGGTACATGCCTTTGACCGGAATCGAACCTAGGACCCTTCAATCTGCAGGCTGATGCTTTATCCACTGAGCCAAACCAGTTTTGGCTTCCTCTAGCCAATTTTTAACAGTAGGTCTTCCAGTGACAAATTATTTTAGTTATAACTGTCTGAAAATATATTTTTTTACTCCTTAATTATTGAAGTACAGGGAATTTATAGTTTAGTTTGTTTGTTTTTTTCCTCCCCCTTACAAAATATTGTGCCACTAGTTTCTGGATTCTAACAGGCAGGTAGCATCTAAAACATGGAATGGATATTCTGAAGAAAGGGATGATTCACGTACCAGCAAGAATGGAGAACAGCTCAAGATTCATCACCTTCTCAGACTATGTGCAATTTAAAGATGACTTTAAAAAAAATGTTATTTTTAATTACAGCTGACATGCAGCATTATATTAGTTTCAAGTGTACAACACAGTGATTAGACATTTATGAAAGGTAAAAAGTGATCCCCTAAGTCTAGTACCCATCTGGCACCACGTTATTGCATTATTCACTATATATTCCCTATGCTGTACTTTACATCCCTGTCACTCTTCTGTAGCCCCATTTATACTTCTTACCCACCCTGACCCCCTTCCCAAAGGGCAGCCATCAAAATGATCTATTTCTGATTATTTAGATTCGATATACAAGTGAAATCATATACTTGTCTCACTCTGATTTCACTTAGCACAGCGCGTGGCAGGGCCATCTGTGGTACTGCAGATGGCAAGATCTCATCAGACCCTACGGCCCTGGTCCGTGTGGCTCTGCCTCATGTCTGTGCATCGTCAATCCCCAGAAGACAGTTGATCGATATTTCCCTCTCTCTTAATTCAATAAAAAGATATTTTAAAAACAAACAAAAATCTTGTGAATTATTTTTGAACCACCATTGACTGTAACTGAGACCATAAACAAGCAAACCCGTAGATAAGGCAGATGGGGAGAACAGCTACCCAAATCTGGACTCTTTGTTTTGGACTCTTTGCCTAGGGACTCTGGATTAGCCTGAGCAAGGTTTTCTGAGTGTTGCAATGCAGTCTCAACTTTCTCTAATCAATCTTCCTTCTTTCTTAAATTTTCATAGGTGTCAAACCTACATTGTGACCTGAAGGTTCCCTCTACCATGTTTCACCCCCTGCCCCTTTTCCTTTATGTATGTTTCCCCCCCAAAATCTTATTCATCTAATTCTGTTTAGGCATCTGTAAACATAGGGTCTTGGGAAGATATTTATTTAGTACATTATATTTTTATGTATATATATATATATATATATATATTATTGATTTTTTACAGAGAGGAATAGAGAGCTAGAAACATCCATGAGAGAGAAACATCGACTAGTTGCCTCTTGCACACCCCCTACTGGAGATGTGCCCTTGACCGGAATCGAACCCAGGACCTTTCAGTCCGCAGACCGACGCTCTATCCACGTTTCGGCAGTCAAACCGGTTTCGGCTATATTTTTAAATAAATCTTTTAAAATAGAATTAAGAGAGAGAGGGTGAGAGGGAGGAAATGGGGAGAGAGAGACTTGTTGTTGCACTTATTTATACATTCATTGGTTCATTCTTTTATGTGCCCTGATGAGGGATCAAACTTGCAACCTTGGCCTACTGGATGATGCTCTAACCAACTGAGCTAATGGCCAGGGCTTAGTCCACTGTCTCCTTTCAGAAGTCACTATATTAAATTTTTGTGTTTTTTGAAGATTATACTTTTCAAATTTCAATAAATAAAGGGAGAATGAATTGCTTTTAACATATTTATTATCTGAGAAAGCTTGTTTATTTTTCTTGCTTTAATGGAACATATTCCATCAAATTATCCAAGGAAATTCAGATAATTATCAATTTCTTCAAGATTTTAAGTATATTTTAAAAGACCATAAAAGGATAAACATTATGCCACTTTAATAACTTTCTCCCCTTATACATAAGGAATTCAAGTACAGAAATAAACTCTAGTGCTGAGGTAACATTGCAATCTTCTCCCAACATGTCTACATAGGTGCTTAAGGTTATGTGAATATTGCTGTAAGGATTTAAGCTACTTGATGAACCAATACCACATCACATTTAGGCCAAAAGCAGCACGTTTAGACCAAATACACCTGAAAGGAATATTTTCAACACATGAATATGTAAGTGTGTGTGTGTGTGTGTGTGTAAAGGTTGACTGAACCACACTGGTAACAGAAATTTAGAAGTCAGCCGTTGTTGGAAATACAGAAACATACACAGTCTTCGTGTTCAAAGTCTTCAGGGGAATTTCTTCTGTAATTTCTAGAGTGAAAAAGATGAAAAACAAAATAAATTTTCTTCCTATTATGCATACCATAAAAATGTCAGCAGCTTGAGTAAGCAATAAATTTGCTCACCCCAAGAGAGGTTTGACCTTCCACCTGATAATTAATGCAAGGGAGACAGCTAACTTGGGGGAGGAAGCCACACCAGAAAGACCAACCATATAATTCAAGGTAAAAGTAAGTTAACCATGTGGGCAAGGACTCAATCATGCCTACGTAATAAAGCTTCAATACAAAGCAAGGCACCAGGGGTGAGCTTCTGCATGGGAACCCTGTACACTGGCATGCACCAGGGTCAGGAGAAGGAACTGTCTATGACTCCTGGGAGAGGACAGCTGAAGCTCTGCGTCTGCACAGCTCTCAAATTGGCCCTACACATTCACTTATTCCTTGCCCTGGAGTAAATGTAGTCATGAATGCAAACGCTTCCAGCGAGTCCTATGAAACCCGCTACCGTATTATCAAACCCGAGTGTAGTTGCAGTTGGTGCCCGCAGTGACAGGGCCTTGTAGGAAGCCCTCCCTCCACGTCCGTAGTTGGACCCTGAGTGCTTATACTGAGGGTTCATTCTTCGTTTAACCCATGAAGGGCTGTGCCCCAATGGACGTAATGCCACTCCCTCCACATCACACCACAGGCACTTCCTATACACAGGAAAGGCCCAGAACAAAACCAAGCCAGCAGCCCAGATTGGTGGTTTCTAAATCTTAACTTCCAGTAATGGGAAGAACAGCTATTTCCAGGTCTCAGGGAATAAGAGTACGCGGTAAACCTAGGAAATGCCAGAAAACAAGAACTGGTTTTGTTGAACCACACTGATAACAGGAACTTTTCTACAATGGAAGGACTCGTGTCAAAGAATATATGACCCAATATGCCCAAAGATCAAAGATTGCAGTATGTAAAGTATAACACAAATGCAATTAACACCGAATATATAAACACTCAGAAAGAGTGACAAAAGAAAAATTTAAAAAGCTCTTCGTCTACTTTGGTACATTTTTCTTCTACACAGATCTGAATTCAAAGAAGAAATCAACTTTTAAAAATGGCTCTGTCTTTTCTGTTTGAAATGCATTTCCACAAAGGAGGACAATCACATCCACAAAATGAGATGTAGAGATGATTCCACTCTGCAGACACTACGGAAATGATTTCAGCCATTAATGTCAAACAATTCTGGATGCTGTCAAAACTGTATTTGTAAAAGGTGATATAGTATTAATAGTGTTTGATGCATGTTTTGAGAGCAAATAAAACAATTCTGATTCTGGAAAATAAATAATAAAGAAATAAAAATGGCTCTGTCCAAGCAGGAATCCTGAATGTAAAAATACTCTCAAAGCTGCCTCCTTAACAGATAGTAACTCCAAGATCTGGAGATGACATTTAGAATCAAGTGGAACAAGCCAGAATGCATTGGTGAGTTTTTAAAACTGTGAGCATTATGTGATCCTTCTATTTACCAAAGTATTAATACTTTATGAAAGACAATTTTTAGAGAAAAAAATACAGTGAAAATGAGGCCAAAGATGCCAGGTGTGCTGTCACCGGCTGTCTGGGTGGTGGATTTACGACAGCAGCCCCTGTGCCCGTGTGGGATGCTGGCACCCATTTCTAGGAGGAAGAGAGGAGCAAAAATAATACTGTGTGTGGTTTCACCTCTCTGAAGGCTTACACAGGCACTGTCTCTGTTTTGCCTAACTTGGAACTCGGTCAGGGCAGAAAGTGGTAGATAAGGCAAACAAAAATCCCACAGCTGCGTGGAATAGAAGATTATCACTGAAACATACCTAAGGCCTTGGAGGAAAAGTACGAGAGAGATTCTTTGGGTAACTGGGCCTTTAACAGCATCCTGAGTAATTTTTGAAAGCTACATGTATGCCCTGGCCCAGATCTAGGGACAGAAAACACCTGAGAAGATCCAAAGCTTTCAATTCCGAAAAAGGTAAAAGGCTTTTCTGGCTAAATCTGGCTGCTCTTTAGGCTCAGTGCAAACCAAAGGTGAAAGTGGAGGCAGAGCTATAAAGAGCTTGACTGTGCTGAATGAGCCAACCTCCAAAGACTGAGAGGTGAGTATTTTGTTGTTAAGCTTTTAACACCTGGGGGGGTCAAGATATTCTGTAGTTGTAAACAAGCTAATGGAACAGAGACTGAAGTGATTACACACAATAAGGAATACAGTCTTCGCCAGGGGTTGGGGGCAGTGTTTGGCAAAGTCATAAAACAAATGAATAATTACAGCTTTCAAAAATCAGAAATAGCCCTAGCCAATTTGGCTCAGTGGATAGAGCCTTGGCCTGTGGACTGAAGGGCCCAAGGCCGCTGATTTTGTTTTTTTAATAAATGTATTTTATTGAGTTTTACAAAGAGGAAGGGAGAGGGATAGAGTTAGAAACATTGATGAGAGAGAAACATCGATCAGCTGCCGCCTGCATACCCCCTTACAGTGGATGTGCCCGCAACAAAGGCACATGCCCTTGACCGGAATTGAACCTGAGACCTGCAGTCCACAGGCTCTATCCATTGAGCCAGACCGATTCCGGCTGAAGGGTCCCAGGTTTGACCCTGGTCCAGGCACATGCCTGGTTGCAGGCTCGATCCCCAGTAGGGGGCGTGTAGGAGGCAGCCAATCAAGGGTTCTCTCTCATTACTGATGTTTCGATCCTCTCCCCCTCAACCTTCTACCTGAAATCAAGTGAAAAAGCACAGAAATAGCGCACCCTGGGAAGGGGGAGAGCCTAATATTCAAATGTCCAATTTTCAACATTAAAAATATCAAAAGGCATACAAAGAAGCAGAAGAGTTATGGCACAGTCAGAGGCAGAGCTAAATTGACAGAATCTGTCCTTTAGGAAATGCAAATATTTGAACTTACACTCTATAGTAACTCTCTTAAATAGAAAACCACGAACTAATGGAAAGGCCAATTGAAGCAGCAAATAATTAAAGAAATCCAAGAAGGCAATGTATCAACAAATTAAGAATATCAATAGAGAAAGTATAAAAGAAACCAAATAGAGATTCTGAGGTAGAAAAGGAAAACTGAAATAAGATCACAAGAGGAGCTACTAGTAAATAGCCAATTTGAGCAGGCAAAAAAATCAGTGATCTTGAAATAAAACATTTGAAATAATACAGTTCAAATGGAATAAGTAACATATACATTATGAGAGTTTTGGAAGGAGAAGAAAAGGTAGAAAGAACATTTGAAGAAATAGTGACCAAATCTTAAAAGCAACAAAAGAGAAGCCAAATGACAGGGATACTAATGAATAGCCAATTTCCAATCAGAAACCATGGAAGTCAAAGTTAGTGTGAAATAACATATTTAAAATACTGAAAAATTATCAACATGAAAACTCTATCTGGCAAAACTGTTCTTCAAAATTTAGAAGTTATTAAAGCACTCGAGGCCCGATGCAGGAAGATTCGTGCAAGAATGGGCCTTCCTTCCCCTGGCTGCTGGCACCACCTTCGCTCAGGCTGCCTTTCTGCCCTCCCATACTGCCCAGAGGCCTGGAGTGGCTGGGGCGGTGCAGAACGCCTGTGCCCCATCCTGCTCCCCCACACTAATTGGCTGGTGGGTATCGCAATGGTACAGTCAATCACAATGGTACACTCTTTTATTAGTGTAGATTCCCCAAAAAAGAAAAGTTAAGGGAGTTCATTTCCACTAAATGTAGTAAAGGGTTGAAAAGCAAGTGTGCTAGGCAGTCACTCACAGTCATGTAGTTATATAACTTTCCACTGTTATTTTACAACTAGATGCCAGATGCACAAATTCATACACTGGAGGGAGGGAACTGGATGGGGAGGGTGTGTCCCTCAGCCCAGATTGCAAAAGGGTGCATGTCAGGGTGAGGGACCCTTCCGGTGCATGATTGGGGCCAGGGAGGGACATGGGAGGTTGGCCAGCCAGGGAGGGACGGAGGGAGTGCTCCAGGGCGTGGCTGGCCCATCTAACTCAGTCCCAATAGGCTGGACCCCAGCAATAAGCTAACTTACAAGATGGAATATCTGCCCCCTGGTGGTCAGTGCATGGCATAGCAAGCAGTTGAGCAGCTTTAGCATATCATTAGCATATCACGCTTTGATTGGATGGCTGACCAGATGACCAGACATTTAGCATATTAGGCTTTTTAAAATATGTATATATTATTGGTTTTTTACAGAGAGGACGGAAGAGGGATAGAGAGTTAGAAACATCAATGAGAGAGAGAGACATCGATCAGCTATCTCCTGCACGCCCCCCATTGGGGATGTGCCCACAATCAAGGTACATGCCCTTGACTGGAATTGAACATGGGACCTTTGAGTCCGCAGGCCGATGCTCTATCCACTGGGCAACATATTAGGCTTGTATTATATAAGACTAGAGGCCCAGTGCATGAAATATGTGCACAGGGTAGGGTGGCTGGTGATCAGGGCCTTCCTTTATTTCGTGCCACCTCCTGATGGTCAGTGCACCTCATGGTGAGCGATCGAACTTCCAAGGGAACATTTAGCATATTAGCTGTGTGTGTGTGTGTGTGTGTGTGTGTGTGTGTGTGTGTTTGTGTGTGTGTATGTGTATGTATGGAGAGAGATAAGTAGATACAGATATAGATATAGATAGGTAGGTAGGTAGATAGAGAGATATAGATATATAGATACTGGAATCATTTTGATCCTGGGGAAGAGAACAATTTAGAATCAGCAAATTTAGAACATGCTAATTTTCCTAGAAGCATATTGAGGGTGGGGCAAAAGTAGGTCTACAGTTGTTCATGCAACAAAAGAAAAATAAAAAACAAAAACTTAGCATGTTCTACAATCTCACCATCCATTTGAGACTCATTCAGAAACAGCTTTAGCTTCCTGCTGCGAAGGCCAAACATCTTGGCTGCTTCACACAGAAGACCTTCGTAGGTGAGTCCATTCTGCCCACGCGGGTTTTCCAGCAGGAGGGTACCCACTGTTCCCATTAAACACTCTACGGGAGGAAGAACAGACTGGATTAAACCCTGAGAGTCCACACCATCTAGCTACAGCATCCCTAAGGAAGGGGGACGACTGCAAGCTTGGAAAGGCAGCCATGAGTGCAGGGCGCCAGTGAGACAGCTGTACAGTTTGCAGAAAAATAAAACATCTCCCAGAGGGAAAGGGAAAGGAGAAGAAGAAAACCGATCAGTATAAAAAGCCTGCAGCTTGAAAAAGAGTCATTCACCAGAAGCGTCATGAAGAGCACAATGAGAACGCCAAGAAGAAAAAATAAGGCTGAATTAAAATGTGTTGGCATGCAAGCAATTCAGCTTCATTTAGCTGTAATTTTACCTACTCAATTTACCTCATTTCCTTTCCGTACCAGTGGATGAGAGTGTTTCTAAGCCTGTGTATGTTCATTTAAATTACTACATTAAAGCCAATGTGAAAAGCCCACAGAAGTCAGAGGTTGAAAATTAAAGGGAACCTTACCACCCAACACCCCACCACTCACCTGGCAGAAGATGTTTACAACTAGGGAAGGCATGTACCTTGTGGGTTTGCATTCAGGAGCTGTAAGTTGATATACTGGCAGAGAAGAGTACTAGGACTGTCAATCACAGAGGGAGCTGCTCCTGCAGTCACACCCAGCATCTTTCCACTAAGACTCAGTAAGTTGGTTTGGTTTTGTATTTCTACAAATAACAAAAAATAGTAATAAGACATCATTCTTTCAGGGGCAGATAGTTTATAGACCTGAAGTCATTCACTTTTCCATATTTATTAAACTACCATATGGATATCTTTACAATGATACTTTCAACTTGTTTATGAAAGGACACTGCCTTTTCTATAAAATCACATGCAATTAGTAGGAAATGTTATTGGTGCAAAATAGATGGCATAATATTCACAACCTAAAATGCAAACTATTTTGTTTCCTTTTAGTTTTTTCCCTGTATAGTTGACTTTTGAAAATGGGAAAGAATGCAGAATTTTTCAATAAACACAGTAGGCCCTTTCTATACACAGGTTTTACACCTAAGGAATCAGAAACAGTATTTTCACATTCTCAACTTCAGATGGAAATACTGCTTTACCTGGAAGTCAGATGTGGTTTACAGAGCCATGTACAGATGCCTAAGTCACAAGGGGTGGATGGTGATTTAACTCTGCTCACTTAGCTAAGTTCCCCAGAACTTTCTGACTGTCCTGGATTGGGTTAGGGCTGACCAGAGAAAAGCACGCAGGATTTTATTTACAGCCAGTGCTTCCAAAAGTCCATGTGGGGCCCAGACACCACTCAGCGTTCAGTTCCTGCCACAGAGTCAGAGGGGACAGCAACCGGCCTGCACTCTGTGCTCATCCAACGTCCAGGCCAGGGGCACAGCAACTCTCTTGCCAAGCTGCTCTGCAGGGCCTGTTAGCTGTGCGCCAGAGGAGCTCCAGCCTGTGCTTGCTGAGCTCGGCTTCTCCCGTGGTTTTCCATGGTGGTTCTCTCTCCGTTTACACCCAACAGGGAAGGGAGTTCCGATGACACAACACCTTTGTCGACATTTAAGGCTGTGAAATTTTTCTATCTTTGCCAATCTGGTATCAAGTAATAGTACCACATTGTGGTTTTTACTATTGAGGATCAGCAGGTATTCCTTTAGTTACTGACCATGTGGATTTTCTCTTTTAGGCTATTTAAAAGTTCCTAAAATAAGCATTCAGGTTCATAAAATGAATAGTTTCCTACATCTGAGAAACATAAATAAGGGGGCTTAAAACAACAGAAATGTAGTGTCTCAGTTTGAGGCAAGAAGCCTTAGATCAGGTGTCAGTCGGCCCTCATTCCCTGGGAGGCCTTGGGGGAACCCTCCCCTTCCTCCAGCTTCGGAAGGCCCTAGCAATCCGTGCTGTTTCTCGGCTTGCATCTGCACAGCTCCTGTCTAGGCCTGCCATCATACAAGGTCTCCGTGTCTTCCCACAGGACACCAGTCATACGGAGCTGGGCCTACCGCACCTCATGCAACTACCTCTGCAACGACCCTATTTGCAAAGAAGGCCCATGGTACTGTGGGTAAAGACCTCAATGTATCTTTTTACTTTCTTTCTTTTTTGGTGGATTGGTCTCACATTTCAACCTGTGACAGTGGGAGAGAATGTACATTGACCTTTTAAAAATTCTATTTAGACTTATCTTACCGAGAATCTGGATTTAGCAAGATGCAGCCACTATGTTTAAGAAAGTTCAAACACCCCAGCAAAGTCTGTGAAGCTCAGAATCCTGCACCTGGCTAACAAGTGTGAGTGGGGGGAGCTTCCATCTCCGAGAAGGATGGTGTTCTTACCACAGGCACAGGCAGGCACTGCCGAAGAGCCAGGCTGATTCACCCTCCGCCTGGTCAAAGCCCATGGATAGCTTTCCCCCTCTGCTCACCTGTTTCTCCGAGGAAGAGCGCCAGCTCTGAATTCTTCACACCAAAGATGCTAGCAACAGCACTCTTCAGCTTTAGGAGGTCTAACCGGTTATCACCTTTCGGATTTTCCAGAAGCAGTACTCCACCTAAAAAGCCAAAAATATAAGTAAATCTGAAGAAAAAGGTAAATTTGAATGCAAAGGGCACAGAGTGTTCAGCTGGCCTTTCTTTCTTTTCAAGCCTTCCACCATGCGCTCTCAGGATACATGTGGGCAGTCCTGGCGGGTCTATTCTGGGGGAAACTCCTTCAAGAAATCATTTTCTAAATACAATCTTTTGTCTTTATGATCCTATTTAATGTTGCAGCATTTATGGATCCCTAGGGTTCAGAGTGGTAAAAATACTATCTAATTTAAACACAATATCCTCAAATGGTCCTTCATACTGATAAATCTATACCTGAGATTTAACTATAGATACTTACTTTATTGATCTGTTTTATGTATTTTGCGATAATTAAAGAATCATTAAACTGGGCCCTTTAACCAGTCAGCTTATCACCGTTAACATAAAGCTATCATATAATTCATACTCAGGGACTGATATTAACACAATAGTTCAGCCCAACTGGTGTGGCCCAGTGGTTGAGCATTGACCTATGAACCAGGAGGTCACGGTTTGATTCCCGGTCAGGGCACATGCCCAGGTTTCGGGCTCAATCCCCAGTAGGGGGTGTGCAGGAGGCAACCAATCAATGGTTCTCTCTTGTCATCGATGTTTCTATCTCCTGCCCTCTCCCTTCCTCTCTGAAATCAATAAAACTATATTTAAAAAAGCAACACCCCAAGACACAGAACAGTTCAATCACCAAGAGAACTCATTGTATTGCCCTTTAAAATCTACATCTGTTCTGGCCAAAGTGGCTCAGTGGGTTGGAGCTTTGTCCTGTACACCAAAATGTGAGGGCTCGATTCCCAGTCAGGGCACACACCCAAGTTGCAAATTTAATTCCTGATCAGAGCCCATGAAGGAGGCACCAACAGAAATTTCTCTCTAAAAAGTCAATTAAAAAAAGTCTATCCCTAGTTCCCTCAACTCCCTATCTAATAACTGTTAGCAAACAATCTACCATTTCTGTAATAGTATCATTTCAGGAATGCGGTATAAATAGAATCACACAGTATGTACTCTTTTGTGATGGACTTTTTACACTTGGCACTGATCTCTGAAGATTCACCCAGATTGTTGTGCTGATCAATGGTTTACCTCTCCCTAAATCCTAAAGACAGTTTAACAGTTTGCATTTTATGTGTGTCTGTGATCGATTTGAGCTAATTTCTGTATAAGATGTAAAACTAAGGTCAGGATATTTTCTTGTGTAGAAAGATCTCATCGCACGAAAAGATTCAACTGAATTGCTTTTTCTTCGTTCTCAGGAAGCCTTTAGCCATCTCTTTGGAGAAGTGTTTATTCATTTATTCAGGTCCTTTGCCCAATTTTAAATTGGACTGTTTGACATAAAAAATGCTCCATGCCAATATCACCAGAGAAATGCACCTGTGAACGGATCCTGACCAGGAATCAAGCCGCCGCCCCTTGGGGGCGGGCAGGTGCCCGGGAAGCCAGGCATTTCTGTGTGGGCCTCCTGGGATAGGCTCTTTTCGTGGATGCAGTAGGTGGTACACAATACACATCAACAAATCAGTTCCCTTCGTTTGAGAATGTGTTGATTTACTCTTCTTTGTTGAAGATATTTTTGCTTGATATAATCATGGGTAGAAAGTATACAACTTTTAACATTTGAGAAATGTCCTTAAACCTTCGTGCCTTCATGGGTTCTGATAAAAACTTCAGTATTCAGGGTCGGGTGCGGCCAGGCCCGGAGCAGCGGCTGCCAGGCTGGGAGCGGCCAGGCCCGAGGCAGCAGGGTCGGGTGCGGCCAGGCCCGGAGCAGCGGCTGCCAGGCTGGGAGCGGCCAGGCCCGAGGCAGCAGGGTCGGGTGCGGCCAGGCCCGGAGCAGCGGCTGCCAGGCTGGGAGCGGCCAGGCCCGAGGCAGCAGGGTCGGGTGCGGCCAGGCCCGGAGCAGCGGCTGCCAGGCTGGGAGCGGCCAGGCCCGAGGCAGCAGGGTCGGGTGCGGCCAGGCCCGGAGCAGCGGCTGCCAGGCTGGGAGCGGCCAGGCCCGGGGCAGCAGGGTCGGGTGCGGCCAGGCCCGGAGCAGCGGCTGCCAGGCTGGGAGCGGCCAGGCCCGGGGCAGCAGGGTCCGGTGCGGCCAGGCCCGGAGCAGCGGCTGCCAGGCTGGGAGCGGCCAGGCCCGGGGCAGCAGGGTCGGGTGCGGCCAGGCCCGGAGCAGCGGCTGCCAGGCTGGGAGCGGCCAGGCCCGAGGCAGCAGGGTCGGGTGCGGCCAGGCCCGGAGCAGCGGCTGCCAGGCTGGGAGCGGCCAGGCCCGAGGCAGCAGGGTCGGGTGCGGCCAGGCCCGGAGCAGCGGCTGCCAGGCTGGGAGCGGCCAGGCCCTGATCATCAGGGTCGGGTGCGGCCAGGCCCGGAGCAGCGGCTGCCAGGCTGGGAGCGGCCAGGCCCGGAGCAGCAGCGTCGGGTGCCGCCAGGCCCGGAGCAGCGGCTGCCAGGCTGGGAGCGGCCCGGCCCGGAGCAGCAGGGTCGGGTGCGGCCAGGCCCGGAGCAGCAGCAGCCAAGTCCAGAGCAACTAGGTTGGGAGCGGCAGTGGCCAGACCCGGAGCAGCTGGTTGTGGTACGAATGATAGCAACAGAGGCCAGGCCCGGTGCAGCCAGGCCCGAAACAGCTCGCTCCTCGCCTGCCCCCGCCCCAAGGCTGCCTCTCAGACACGGCTGGAGACTTTGGCGGGAACTTGAGGGTCTGCTGAATCAAGTGATGAAGGCTTAGATCTGAATGTGTTGAGTTAGTATAGCGCTGGGGTGTTGATCTGTAAGCGCCTTGGGTGGGGCCTGGATGAGGTTGGTTGAACTATTTGGAAATGTCTGTTGTCTGAAGTATATCATTGGGCATGTGGAGGTATTATTGATATGAGAAAATGCTAAGTAACTGATTTACTATCTGAAAAGGGATTTACTATCGAGGAAAGGGAGGGAGGAAGAGACTAAACATAAACTGTGCACCTATGGATGAGGACATTGGGGGAAGGGGAGGGGGTGGAGGGTGGGGTGGGAACCTGGTGGAGGGAGGAGGAAATGAGGAACCTTTGTAATATTATGAACAATAAAGATTGATTTAAAAAAAAAAAAAAAAAAAAAAAAAAAACTTCAGTATTATTCAAACCTCCCCCCTTTTTTTTTTTTTTTTAAAGATTTTTATTTTATTTTATTGATATTTTACAGAGAGGAAGAGAGAGGGATAGTTAGAAACATAGATGAGAGAGAATCACTGATTAGCTGCATCCTGCACACCCCCTACTGGGGATATGCTCACGACCAAGGTACATGCCCTTGACCGGAATCGAACCCGGGACCTTTCAGTCTGCAGGCCGATGCTCTATCTGCTGAGCCAAACCAGTTTCGGCTCAAACCTCTCCCTCTAAGTTAGGTGTTGCACATCCCTCTTTTTTTTTTTTTTAAATATATTTTATTGATTTTACACAGAGAGGAATTGAGATAGTTGGAAACGTCGATGAGAGAGAGTCATCGACCAGCTGCCTCTTGCACACTCCCAACTGGGGATGTGGCTGCATCCAAGGTACATGCCCTTGACGAATCGAACCTGGGACCCTTGAGTCCCAGGCTGATGCTGTATCCACTGAACCAAACTGGTTAGGGAACCATTTAAAAAAACAAAAACAGCCAAAACCGGTTTGGCTCAATGGATAGAGCATCGGCTTGGGGACTGAAGGGTCCCGGGTTCGATTCCGGTCAAGGGCATGTACCGTGGTTGCGGGCATATCCCCAGTAGAGGGTGTGCAAGAGGCAGCTGATCGATGACTCTCTCTCATCGATGTTTCTAACTCTCTATCTCTCTCCCTTCTTCTCTGTACAAAATCAATAAAATATATATTTTAAAAAAACAAAAACAAAAACAAACCAAGTTTTACTATCTGTATATCAGAATGGGTGATTTCTATTATTCTATCTCCAGTCCACAGATTCTTTCCCATCTCTTTGAAAATGTTGTTTACCTCATCCACTGAGTTTTTGTACTTTAATAGTATTTTTCAGTTTTAAAATTTTTGTTTGATTTTTCGTTTATTTGCTGAGACTCTACTTTTCATTTTTTCCTATTGTGTTTATAATTATTTTGGGAAGCATTTTTATCATGGCTGCTTTATATTGTCGAATAATTTTTAACATTTCTGTTATCTTAATGTTCATTCACATATATTACTTTTTAAATTTTTTAAATTTAGCACCGAGCCATGAGTTATCTCTCGGGATAACTGGCACAAGTGCCGCAAGACTGGGAGCAAGAGAAAGCCTTGTCTGACAAGAAGCGAAAACGGGAGCTGGGATGCCCGCTGCCAACACTGAGATTGGACCCCGCTGCATACACAGCCCGAGTGCTGGGAGGCTGGGCGTGGGCACTTCTCCTGGGGCTCGCAGAGCAAGGACTGCTGATGTTGTCCACAAGACGCCCACCGGCCTCCGCACCAAACCCCGGTAAAGAGCTGCGCCGTGCTTGCTGACAGCACACCGTTCCAACAGTGGTGAGAGTCCCACTGGGCACTGCCCTGGGCGCAAGGGGGCCAAGTTGACTCCTGAAGAGGAAGAGTTTTAAAACAAAAAATGATCACAGGAAATTCAGAAGAAATGTGATGAAGGAAAAAGAATCCACAAGCAGCAGTCTTCTGGAGGAGCAGTGCCCACAGGCGAGCTTGTAGCCTGCATCGCTCCAGACCAGGCCGCATGCGCAAAGGGCTGTGAGCTGAGGGCAGAGACTGCAGTACTACCAGGAGAACCACTTCCCGCCCATCTTAGCTCAGGTAATCAAGGTATTTGTTCTAAAACAAAAAAGATCTTCTCAGTTCTTGGTATGATGCCAAATTTCAGTTAAAACCTGGACATGGTAGGTTTTATGAGCCCGGCTCTTAATTAAATCCATTTTAGCTGACCTTGTCTGACATCGCAATGCCAGGGGAAAGGCGGTACTGCTTCACTGCTGCTTAATGGCAGCTAAGTACAGTTTCTGATCACTGACACTCCCTGTCACTGCTGGGCACGGGGACAGTGACGTGACAGGGCGTTCTCTTTTCTCCAGGCTTTCAGTGACAAGCCTTCCTGGCTGCGAAGAACTGAATGGCCTCCTCACTGCTCTCCGAATGGCCTTCAATGCTAGCTTGTTGGGATGTATGTGGCCTCACAGCCCTGGGGAAGAGATGCCCTAGTGCACATGCCTGGCAGAGGGCTGGCTGGCAACCACGTGGGATGGAAGTCCAAGCTGCCTGCCTGGTCTCTGCCACCACCACGGCGGTGGCTGGGAGCTCCGCAGCTCGGCAGAGGCAGGAGTTTAGGCTCCCCACTTGGCCTTGGTTAGTATGAGCAGTGAGGTTACAAAATGTTCTGCTATGTTTGCAGAAAGACAATTGTCTAAAAGTTTTCTGACTTGCTGGGCTGCAGGATTTTGCCCAAGTCTTTCTGTTCACGCTCACTGGCATTTTCAGACTGCCGGCTTCTTCCACTCCAAGTCTGGAGGCAAAAAGAAAACACAGAGAACACAACGCTGTTTGGTGGCTTGGTCCCTCGGTCCTTGGCTGGTGTGCACTTGGAAAGGTCTTGGAAATGTAAGCTGCATTTTTCTTGTTTGTAAGGCAAGTGCCGGACTTAAGCTTTGTTTGCCTAGGAGTCCATTTCAAAGACAGCTGCGCCCAACACACATGTCGCCAGCCACTTGACTGGACAAAGCCAGACTGAGCTTCTGCATTGCGGCTCCCTTGCTTTGGGGACTGTGGTTGATTTCAGTAACTGACATTTGAACTACAGTTTTCTTTCCCAATGCTTTAAGAGAGAGGAATGGGGACTAGTCAGGCTGGCCCAGGAGAGGGACAAGCTGTCTGTTCCATTGTCCTGGGTGCAGCCTCCCACCTATGGTCCCCTGCGGCTGGAGGGAATCCTGGGTCTCAGGTGCAGGGCAAGGCAGAGGCAATTAGGGGCGATCAGGCAGGCAGTGAGAGGTTAGGAGCCTGCAGTCCTGGATTGTGAACAGCAGTCGGACATTCCCCAGGGGTCCTGGACTGGAGAGGGTGACCAGGCTGAGGGACTCCCCTACCCCTGTGTGCAAATTTCGTGTACCAGACCTCTAGTTCTATTATAATAGCTTCAAAGATATTCATAGGTTTAAGTAAAAATAAAATACAGACCATGGAATTACTTACTCTTACCTTGCTCACTGCCATTTGCACAAATGTGAAGATTGACATATGCACAAGCAGGGCCAAGTACGGAGGATCCCCTGGTGAGTGTAATTTCCAGGTCAGACCCCTTTAACTGAACAACAGAAAGAGGTGATTGCAAAACTGCAGCAGCTGACCACAGGGCACTAATAATGCAGCAACCATTTCTTTAAGAGCAAGAACTTTCTACAATTCTGAGAGCATATTCAATGCCATCATTAAAACAGTCAAGGGCTACATTCCCCCCCTTTTTTTTTTACCTTGTTTGTTCAAAATATACAAAACAGACAATGAAACCATCTTGTAAACTGCCCCACTGAAAAGATAGTCATTTTCAGCCCATACCTGTCTATCTTAGTTGTCCTATACCACGTAGGAACAAGATAAGAAGCAAACGATTAAATAAATTACTGACAGATTTTCTTCCCCTATTATAAAAGACCAACTTCTGGCTGTGCCTTGTATTCAGATTTCCATAGTCACCTCTAAAATGTACCAACAGAAAATGAAATTTTAGTTTTATGTATAATCTATTACCTTAAAAGTTAACTGCAGTTTAATAACTATTCTCAAAACACACAACACTGACTTGTGTAGTTTAGACACAACTGTAAATCCTGGCTGCCTTCCTTCCCCTCTCCTGTTCTGGACGTCATCTCTCTGACCCTCCTGACTGCCGGCCAGAGCCATTGCTACTGGGGAGACTAAATTATCAAGATGTGAGCACATAAACTTAACATAAAATTTAAAACTGAATCTCTTAATAGTTTCACAGAACTCACCTGCATTTTTTCTTGAATAAGGATTTTATCTGATGTAGGGACTGGATATGGTTTCAAGGGAGCCTTTATAGTGGCAAATATGAACTCCATGTGGCTTTCAATAATGGTGTTCAGATAATTTCCTTCCGATTTTGCTGTGTAATAAACTGTGATTTCGTCGGTGGGAACCAAATTGCACTGAAAGCACATAGGGAAAAAGTAAAACAGGAAGCACTTGATTAGTCAGCAGGTACGGTGCTATGGAACAAGGGCTGACAATTCCATGCTGAGTCATGGTGGGAGGGCCCAGCCTCTGTCCTGCCCACCTCGGAAACTAAGGTGAAGGCGTGGCGCAGTGAGAGCCACTCTTGAGCTCTGTGCTAGCCCCGAGTTGGAAGCAGACCCCTCAGACCCTGAACTACAGGTTTCAAACCTGGCCTCCTGAGGGCCAGTGGGTGCCCACCTCAGGATAGCAGCTCCCTGGCTCTCTCACCTGGTGAGGGCAGGCAATGGGCTAAGTCCCCGTCCTGGCTCCCAGCTCCTGAGCAAGGAAGAATCAATCGTTCTGTCCAGATACAGCACTATCTCCCCTGAACGAGAAGCCATTTGATGCTGACCTGACTGCACCTCTCCCCTTCTCAGACCCTAACGATCCTCGGACGGCCTTCTGCACCCCTTGGGAGGGCAATGAATCCAGAAGGTGGTTTTGGAGAAGCCCATGGAAGTGGAAACAGGAGGAAAAGGGGCACAGGCTGGCTGAAAGCTCCAGTCAGAGAAACCAAACACCCGCACTCAGCTTTTCCTGGACGAGTAAACTATCTTGAGGTGGGCACCCACTGGCCCTCCTCAGGCGGCCAGGTTTGAAACCTGTAGTTCAGGGTCTGAGGGGTCCACTTCCAACTCGGGGCTAGCACAGAGCTCAGTATTACCTTGGTCTATACTACCTACCTCTCCCATCCTCCCCAACACATAAGACAAAACAAACCAAACTCCGAATCGGCAGCTTACTCTCCATGTGACAAACCTTTTTGCGAAGTTTCTGGATGCGATTGATGACCTCACGAGCCACCCCTTCATCCACCATCGCCTGGTCAGGGGTGACATCTAAGAGAACCAGAGCCTGCAGGAATTAACAGAGCATACCATGACAATGGAGTAGAGAAAAAGTTTTTTCAAACTCAGCAAAATGCGATTTAAAACTAAATTCTGGGAAGTCTGATATGCAGCACTCTTTATTCATAAAACTAAGCAAAGGACACAATTAATCTAGTTTCTTTCCAGTTTGATTCCTGCTTGTAACCAGCGATCCTGCAGATCTGGAGAGAGGGCAGCTTTCCCTTTTCTTCTGCAGGATGTGCTCACAGGAGACTGTGAGCCCGTCTATTAGTCTCTCAGCTCTGCTCTTCTGGCCTGTTTAATGAATAGTGTCAACGCTTCTAATAAAAACATCAGTAGCATAAAGCCTGTAGAATAGCTTTCCAAATGGATCTACCACAAACAAATGAATTAAAGGCCTTACCTGCTATTTTCTTAAGCCATGACCCCTTTTATTCTTTGATTAGTGGGAGTCAAGAAGCAAGTTCTACTGGAGCCCAGGACCGCACCCACTGCGTTCACACTCCTCCCTGCCCTCTGGTCAATCACTTTTGGCTCTGAACCAGTCTGCCTACATGCTGTCTACATCTAGCCTAAGGCCGGCTCAAAGGCTTGAGGAAGCTGACCTCTTCAGCCCAAATACTCCTCCCCTCCCCTCATCTGGCATGTTAGCCACAGAGGGCCCCCATCAAGCCCCCACTCCCACAGTGGAGCCCCAACAACCTATTGATCTCGAGAAGTCTGATCAGGAGTGAAAGGAGATGCTGTACTCCATCACAACAAAAACGTCAACCCCAGAATCCAAAACTGCCCGCACTCCCTAGCCATCTGGCCACACTGGCTAGAAGCTCTTCCCTGTACTTATTTCTACCAGATCATTTATCAGACAGAATAAAATACGGCTCACTCTCTTGTCTCCATGACTGGTTTATTCCTTAAAGAGTGGGATAACATCTGACTCATTTTATTATGACCTCACACTCAGGACAAGTACTCCCATGTAGAAGTCACAAAATATCTGTTTACGCACTGGTTAAAAGGCACATGTACAGAGCATATCAAAGAAGAGTTTAATAAGCCAATGTAAAATGAATAACTGGTTTAGTTAACACCAAGACAGCAGCAAACAATTTCAGGAAAGGCACAGGTACAGTATAACTTCTCCGCTGTGGTCTTATCCTTTGATTGAGAAATGCTCTAGGGAATAGAAAATACCTGAGCATCCGAGTGTGCTTCAAACTGCGTTGTCTCAACTGTTGCTTGATCAAAAGTGTACAAGAGGCGAATGTCATCTTCATGCAATTCATGGCCTTCCACAACGATGGTCCCTAGTGCAGATGCCATTGCCACGGTTAATCAGTCCCTCTTCCGCCACAAAATGCCCCGCTACAAGTACATTGTGCCACCTTTTGATAAAATATTCGTAGCAGCCCTAACCGGTTTGGCTCAGTGGATAGAGCTTTGGCCTGCAGACCGAAAGGACCCAGGTTCAATTCCGGTCAAGGGCATGAACCTTGGTTACAGGCATATCCCCAGTGGAAGGTGTGCAGGAGGCAGCTGATCGATGTTTCTCTCTCATCGATGTTTCTAACTCTCTAGCCCTCTCCCTTCCTCCCTGTAAAAAAATCAAAAAAATATTCATAGCACTAATCTTTAGAGGCTTCATAATATCAAGTCCTCCTAACCCAATGTCTCCAGCTGTATATAAACTCCCAGGTCCAAAGACATGCCAGGAGGCCGTGAATCCCCACCATAAATACAGACTTCAGAATGTAATGAAGGATACAGTCTTTAGAGTCAAATCAAACTTAGGCCCAGCCCTCAATAATGGGAGGGCCTCAGTCCCATTGTGTGCCTGCCGAGCAGCGTGCCATCAGGAAAGTTAGATGAAGTGAACAGTGTGATATTCACAGTGCCATCCCTGCCAGCCCAACCGGAGGAAGCTGGCAATGCCCATCTTCAGAAAGCCGATCGGTTACCATCATGCTCTTGGTCTCTGAGCACTGGGCTGTCATTCTCACTTCCTGTCACTGGGATCTCAAAACTATTTTGCTTTCCATCAGTGCAGATCAGTCTATTCAGAATCTATAGTATAAAAATGGCTGCCTTTTGGTTTCAAATATGTATTTCAGAAATTTTTGACATTTTGGCTACCTACAACTTACACCCTTAACTGGAAAGTTGATCAAAGATTTTCACTTAATATAGCAAGTTAAATTAGTTATGACTCAACTTTTAGTTGCTAGCTTCTCATATAAGATCTCCAGATAAATTTTATCAATTTGAAAATTCTTTTTTTAAAAAAAATATATTTTATTGATTTTGTACAGAGAAGAAGGGAGAAAGATAGAGTGTTAGAAACATCGATGAGAGAGAGTCATCGATCAGCTGCCTCTTGCACACCCCCCACTGGGGATATGCCCGCAACCAAGGTACATGCCCTTGACCGGAATCGAACCCGGAACCCTTCAGTCCCCAAGCCGACGCTCTATCCATTGAGCCAAACCGGTCTTGGCAATTTGAAAATTCTTAAGGACATTTCCATCAATTTCCATAATCACTCATTTGAGCTGAGTCTAAACATCTTTTCACGTCACTTCTGTGCTTATGATTTTCTACTTTCAAGGGAGCCCTTAACAGTTTGCGTCCCAGGACAGCTGCTGATACTAAGCAGCTGTCAGAAGGCCAATCATGATTGTAATCACCGCAGAGCCGATAACTTATTTTTTAAAAAAATATATTTTATTGATTTTTTTAAAAAATATATATTTTATTGATTTTGTACAGAGAGGAAGGGAGAGAGATAGTGAGTTAGAAACATTGATGAAAGAGAGTCATCGATCAGTCGCCTCTTGCACACCCCCCACTGGGGATATGCCGCAACCAAGGTACATGCCCTTGACCGGAATCGAACCCGGGACCCTTCAGTTCCCAAGCCGACGCTCTATCCATTGAGCCAAACCGGTTTCGGCTATTTTATTGATTTTTTACAGAGAGGAAGGGAGAGAGCTAGAGAGCTAGAAATGTCAATGAGAGAGAAACATTGACCAACTGCCTCTTGCACACCCCCTACTGAGGATGTGCCCGCAACCAATGTACATGCCCTTGACTAGAATCGAACCTGGGACCTTGCAGTCGCAGACCGACGCTCTATCCACTGAGCCAAACCGGTTTCAGCAACTTCTGAACCCATGGATGGGAGAGAAGACAGAGCCGACTCCTTTCCTAACCTCCTCTGAATGTCCCACAGGTTTCTATCCCAGCACTTACCAGAACAACAATTGCCTCCATAAGTCTTCCACATCCACCAGCAAGCACAATGAGAGCGAGGACAACGTCTGTCTTATTACTATTAAACTCTATGCTGCCAGTGCTACTCAAACAGAAGGCCTTTAAAAATATTTGCTGAGTGAATAGAGCCAGCTTTGGCCAGTTAAGAGGCCAGTATGTGGATTATAGAAATTTTAGAGAATCTGTGACAGGTTCTGACTTAAGTCATCATCTTACCCCCGTCCTCCCAATGGCACCCTCAAGGGTTCTGCTTTCTTTTCGGCAAGGGCAGATTATCTGGGCCCACATTAACATCTGTAGAATTCAATGGTAACCATCTGATCCTGTAATTTCTACCTAGAAATTTAGTCCAAGGAAAACAATTTCATAACATATTCACATGAAAACATTCATTGAAATATAACATAGTATTGCCGAGACTGGTTTGGCTCAATGGATAGAGCGTCGGCTTGGGGACTGAAGGGTCCCAGGTTCGATTCCGGTCAAGGGCATGTACCTTGGTTGCAGGCATATCCCCAGTAGGGGGTGTGCAAGAGGCAGCTGATCGATGACTCTCTCTCATCGATGTTTCTAACTCTCTATCTCTCTCCCTTCCTCTCTGTACAAAATCAATAAAAAAATATTAAAAAAAAAAGAAATATAGTATTAAAAAGAACGAAAAAAACATAAGGCACCAATAATAAAAGACTGAGTAAAACCATTATCAGGTATCCTTATAAAGGCACATTAAACAGGTACTAAAATAGCATTTTATGACAGCGAATGCCAAGCAGAAGCCTCCCTGAGCCAAGGCACCATCAGTGACACTCACCACGCTTCTGGAACTGCTCCAGCTCCTCGCTGCTCAGCTGCTTGATGGATGTCATCACTGCTTTGAAGGCTCCCTTCAGCCGCTTCCCCAGGATCATGTGATCTGGCTCTGCCCTTAGGCGAATACCATACTTGTTTTTATCTGTAGACAGGGTAACCTTTCGAACATTCAACTCCTATGATTGGTAGACAAGATGAAAAAACAAGTGAAATGACATAAATGTCGACAAAAAAGTGCTCACAAATTTTGATAGTAATATTATTCACAATAAACAAAAAGTAGACAACCTCAAATGTCCATCAGCTATGAACAGTTTAGAAAATGCTGTCTAAAAAAAAAAAAAAAATGGACAACCTCAAATGTCCATCAACTATGAACACAGATAAAAAATGTCATCCATCCAGCCTGAGCTGTCGACCTGCAGACTAAAGGGTCCCGGATTCAATTCTGGTCAAGGGCAAATGCTCAGTTATGTACTCAATCCCCAATAGGGGAGATGCAACAAGCAACCAATCAATGATTCTCTCTCATCACTGATGCTTCTATCTTTCTCTCCATCTCCTTCCCTTTCTAAAATCAAAAAGACATACATATATTTAATGTGGTATATCCATACAATGGATTCTTATTAAATAATATAAAGAAATGAAGCACTAACTCATGCTAAACATGAATAAAGTGGAAGATGTCAGATACAAAAGACCATGTATCATATGATTCTATTTGCAGGAAATGTCCAGGGACAGAAAGCAGGTGTGTGGTTGACAGGGATGGTGGGATGTTGAGGGGAAACAGTGCATTAATTTAAAGGATACAAGACTTCTTTATGTGGAGATGAAAATGTTATAAAATTGTAAGGATTAGTTTCACAACTCTATAAATTCATATTAGAAACCACTGAAATGAAAGATATGAAAAAAGGTTTCCTGTCCTGCTCAGTCAAAATAGTTTAACATAAAATCAACTAAAAACAACTCTAGAAAAAGGTTCTATCTCTCAAGGGTAGGTAGTCTTTGCTCAAGCCATTTCAGAGCACCACAGGTTAACCAACAAGAAGAATCAGTTAACCAAAACATTTCATGCCTCCATCATGCTATTATCACTAATGAAACAGGAGCTGATGACAGCACAGGAAATGTGACCGAAGCAAATTGTAAGGAAGTGTTCTAGTTTTCCTATTATACATAACTGTGTTACAAACCTTATTATAGTGATTAAGATGTTCTATTTAAATATATTCTATTTTTATCCACATCTGCAAGCATTACTTACAAAATTTATAACTCTTTACTTTCTAAAAATGTATTTTATTGATTTTTCTTACAGAGAGGAAAGGAGAGATAGAGAGCTAGAAATGTTGATGAAAGAGAAACATCGACCAGCTGCCTCTTGCACACCCCCTACCGGGGATGTGCCCGCAACCAATGTACATTCCCTTGAACAGAATCGAAACTGGGACCTTTCAGTCCGCAGACCAACGCTCTACCACTGAGCCAAACCGGAACTCTTTACTTTCTAATATTTTCTGTAATTCTCTAGCAATAGAGATCTATCTAATAAAATAGTAATATGCAAATTAACTATCACTCCACAACAAAATGGCAGTGCCCATAGCCACAAGATGGTGGCACCCAGGCCTCTCAGCCCCACTGGAGTCCCCCAGTCTCAGGTAGGGCTGCCACAAGAGCTTACAAAGTGGCCTGGAGGAATGCTGTGCAGAGGCCCTCCTAATCCTTTATGAAAAACAAAACCTCACTCCCCACGGCGCAATTCTCTGCCAGGGGCAGCAGCCTGGAGTCTCAACCACTGAGTCACACCAGCCAGGCAGATATGGAGGAATCTTAAATGTTTCTTTTCTAAAAAAAATATATATATATACATATATATATATGTATATATACATACATACACACACACATTATATATATACATACACACACACACATTATTGATTTTTTGCAGAGAGGAAGGGAAAGGGATAGAGAGCTAGAAACACCTATGAGAGAGAAACATCAATCAGCTGCCTCCTGCACACCCCCACTGGGTTTGTGCCCCCAAAGTACATGCCTTTGACCAGAATCAAACCTGGGACCCTTGAGTCTGCAGGCTGATACTCCATCCACCTAGCCAAACCTGTTAGGGCTGTCCAATATGTTAAAGAAACAACCCTATCTAATAAAGAGGGAATATGCAGAGGAGGGTATTTGGGGGTGACCAGGTTGTTAGGGGAGGGCAGTTGGGGCCTGGAAGGGGAGCAGTTAGATGTCGATCAGGCTGGCAGGGGTGTGATTAGGGGGCGATCAGGAAGGCAGGCAGGCGAGCAGCTGGAAGCCAGCAGACCTGAATTGTGAGAGGGCAGTCAGACATCCCCCAAGGGGTCCCAGATTTTAGAGGGTGCCAACTGGGCTGAGGGACACTCTAACCCCCCCACTCCCAGTGCACAAATTTTGTGCAACGGGCATCTAGTAAATATTATATTTTCTACAATACAATATATATTTTTGTAAATCATCACGGAATAAAACTTTTTTGTAGGGTAACTGACACTACTTTAAACTATTTGATCTAAAATCTCCCCTTCTAGGAATCTACCTAAGGTTCATACTCTGACACAGGCACAAAGATACATACAAACCTTTTGTTTGTAATAAGAAACCTAAATTTCCAACAATAGGAGAGAAAGTAATTATGATACAACCAGAAAGTAAATATGATGCAGCTGTAAAAAGAATAAAGTACATCTGTATATTTTAATCTGAGGTGCACTTTAATGTGTGAATAGGTGTATAAAATGCTAGGGACAACCCGGGCAGAAGACAGCCTAGTGAGCATTCTTAGAGGGGGTGAGATTCCAGGGAGCAAATAGGATGGGAAGGACTCTGCTAGAGCTTGAACTGTTTAAAACTAACACGTTCACTTGTACATATATAATCTGATATAATCTAAAGGAACAAAGTTATTTTGTTAATTATCAGAGCGTAAGTTCTGGAGTGTATAAATGATCAAATAAAGTCAAGGAAATTAATTGACCTTGAAATCTTTTTGTGAATCCTTACCTAGGAAAATTTTTCCCATTGCTTTTCAGAGAGTGAGAAAGAAGAGAGGGGATGAGAGAAACATGATGCAAGAGAAAGATCATCATGGTTTCCGCCCACACAAAACCTGATCAGGGGTGGGTCGTGAACCCACACCCAAGTATGTGCCCTTGACCTGGAATGAGGATTTGAACCCACAACTATTCAGTGCAAGGGATGATGCTCTAATCACTGAGCTGCCAGGACAACCTTGAAATAATGTATAGAGAATTAAAATAACAGTGTGAAAATTGATGATGATTCTTAGCAGCAAGGAAAATTTGAGAGTTAAATTGTGTATATAAAAAATAAAAAAGGATAAATTATACACTCAAAGTGTAGTTTATTGTAGACTCCTAATCAAAATAATCTTCTCAATGAAAGAAGTCTGTTTAGACCCAGAGACAAATCACATGCCTTACCTCAATAATATACTTCTCCAAAGATCTGATACTATCAAGAGCTTCCGGATCTTGATGGATAATGACAATTTCTTTCAAAGGATACTAGTAAGAAAAGATAAAAATGAGTTCACTAAGAAGCCAATCCTCACAACCGGAGAAAAATGGAATGTTAAATGTTTTAACCTAATGTCAGGTTCCAAGAATAACTAGGCTCAACTTGTATTAAGTCATCCATACCAGTACTGTAGAAATGAATAAACACTTAATGCCATTGCTGGTAGCTCTATATACAAAGAAAACACTCAAAGACATATTATTTAGGTCTGTGCAATGTAAAACAAATAAAATTTCAAACCTTTATTGGAATAGTTTTGCGGTCACGAATCACTCGCCCAAGTTCAATCACAGACTGCATTCTAGATACTGCACTCTCGGTTTTCTTGTCAATCAATTCCTCTCTGATCAGAAGAAGCAGGGAAATAAAAGGTATTAAGTTTAAAGGGAAAAATCCCAAACAAGAGGCATGCCTACAGAAGAAAGGAGGACACGTTAAAGATAGGATGGGGTGGCTAGGCCTACTGGGCCCTTGGGGAAGGACAGTGTGCACGGGTCTTGGGGGTGCGTGGCAAGAAGTAGGCGGCAAGTTAAGAGTCTCCTGGTCAGTACCCAGCTGCTTCCCATGGTGACTCCAACCACCTGCTCATAGCACACATGCTGCAGCGCCAGAAGTGGTTACCCACTATGCATCCCCACTTCTCCCTATTCCGTACCCTCAGGAGCAGCTCAGGGGAGAGGCAGGGAACCAGGGGGCCAGCGAGGGCCCCCACGCCAGTGCATATTTGGCAACGTCCCTTCCATGGCCCTGGTGAGGCTTACATAGATTTGATTCTTCTGTTTTGCTTTTTATTGTTAATCTTCAACTGAGGATATTTTTCCCTTTGCTTTTTAGAGAGTGTAAGTAAGGAAGGGAGAGGCAGTGGAGAGAGAAAGAGAGAGAGAGGGAGAGAGACAGATACAGAGAGAAACATCGATATGAGAGATGTTGCTTTCTGCACGTACTCCAATTGGGGCTGGGGATCAAACCTGGAACGGAGGGTTATGGGTGTGTCGACATATGCTCTAAGCAGGGCTGTATTAGATTCTTACCGAACACGGGGCAGCATGAGGTAGTGGATGCTGAGTGTGTCCTTGTCCTGGACAGAAACAGGGTCAATCAGCATCTTAAGATTCTGGTACATCAATTCAGTGAGAAAAGGTGTATACGGGGCCTATGTAAGGACAGAAAACATCATGTCATTCATATGCAACCATCATTAGCTAACTTTAGTGGAAAATGGGAACGAAACATTTCCAAGAAAAACAGATATTTGCACAGAAGTGGATATGAGGTAAATTAACGTGTACTACGCAACACAAAGGATCTCATTTTGACTTTGGGGAAAGGAACTTCCTGCGAAGCACAGTGGAGTACAGCCAGGACCCAAAGCATCCTGGAGGATTTCTGCAATAAAAAAAGTGACTGTCCTATGTCTAGACAGGAAAGAAGAATTCCAAGTAAACAACATTAGTCTTAAAGATCTAGGAAAAAAAAAAAAAACCACAAAAGAACAAAAGTAGCCCAAGTTCCAGAAGAAAATAAAAATTAGAGCAGAATACAATGAAGTAGAGAACTAAAACACTACACAAAAATTAATGCAACAGCCCTAACCAGTTTGGCTCAGTGGATAGAGTGTTGGCCTGCGGACTGAAAGGTCCCAGGTTCGATTCCAGGCAAGGGCATGTACCTTAGTTGCAGGAGGCAGCTGATTGATGTTTCTCTCTCATCAATGTTTCTAGCTTTCTATCCTTCTCCCTTCCTCTCTGTAAAAAAATCAATGAAATATGTATTTAAAAAAGTTAATGCAACAAAGAGCTGGCTTTACATAAAAAGATTAACAAAATTGACAAATTCTGGCTACACTCATTACATAAAATAGAGAGAAATAAGCAAGGTAAGAAATGAAAGAAGTTACCACAAACATCACAGAGGATCAAACTAAAACAGATCACCAAATTCAATAACTTGAAAGAAATGAACAAGTTCCTAGAGATATAAAACCCTCTTAGACTGAATCTCAAAGAACTGGAAAAATCTAAATAGACTCACAGTGAGGAAATGGAAAGAACCATAAAAAATCTAGTGGAGAAACCAAGATGGCGGCAAAAGTAAACAACTAATCTGCTGCCTCCAACAACAACTACAACTGAAAGACAAAATGTCTATCACCCAGAACCACAGGAAAGCTAGATGAACGGAGCATAAGCACTGAAAAGCAGAAGTACGGAGGCATGTGAATCGGGCTGGTGGCAGGTGACAGGGTGCATGGCTTTTTCTCAACCCAAAGGGAAACAAGCTCCCAATCACTTTGAAATCCAGTTTCTGGTGCCACGCAGGGGACCCAGACGCCTAAGGGGAGAAGCTGGTCTGTTGGCCATTGGGTCCGAAAGTGAGGGTGATTTTTTTGCAGAGGTAAGTGCAGCAATCACTGTTTACTGCGCTGGAGCATGGGGACTTGGAAATAAACTGCAGCTCCAATCAGACTGTTCCAAAACTGCCTAATCCCAAGCAAAGAGGAAAAAACTGTAGTTCTTGCTGTAGCTCCTGCTGGGTGGCCTGACAGTAGCTGAACTGCACTCTATTGAAGATCCAGAGAAACTAGTGTATCTAGTAGTTGGTGTGGGACAACACCAGATTTCAACTACTCTTAAAAGGGACACACTCAAGAGGCAGACTCAGTGAGCACCAAAGCCCTACTGGAACAAGTCCTGCCCCATAAACATATCGCCAGCACAGCAATTCTTCCATTATAGACACGGGTCCTCCCAGCCAATTGGCCTGGAGGTCAATTCCTCCCAACAACAATCAAGACTGAACTATAACAAGGCTGTACACAAAGTCTACAAAGGGATGCACCAAGAGTGTCCACCTAGGTAACTGGGGAGGCTGACCCACTGGCTCCATTAGGACACACAGCACACAAAGCTATCCTACCAACTCAAGGAAGCAGTGAAAATGAGGAGACAGGGAAAAGGATCACAAACGACTGGACATAGAGTTTAAAACCAGGGTTATAAGCTTTTTCAAGAATTTCCTAGATAAGGCTGATAAATTTAACAAGACCCTCAAGGATATGAAAAAGGACCAACTAGAAATTAAACATACACTAAATGAAATAAAAAATATTTTTAAAAAAATATATTTTATTGTTTTTTTACAGAGAGGAAGGGAGAGAGACAGAGAGCTAGAAACATCAATGAGAGAGAAACATTGACCAGCTGCCTCTTGCACATCCCCTACTGGTGATGCGCCCGCAACCAAAGTATATTCCCTTGACCGGAATCGAACCCAGACCTTTTAGTCCGCAGAATGATGCTCTACCACTGAGCCAAACCAGTTTCGGCGAAATAAAAAATATTATACAGAGACCCAACAGCAGACTGGAGGAACACAAGAATCAAATGAAAGATTTGGAATACAAAGAGGCAAAGGACACTCCTCCAGAGAAGCAGAAAGAGAAGAGAATCCAGAAAGTTGAAGATAGTGTAAGAAGCTCTGGGACAACTTCAAGCAAACCAACATCAGAATTATGGGGGGGTTCCAGAAAAAGAGAGAGAGCAAGACACTGAAAACCTATTTGAAGAAATAATGACTGAAATCTTCCCCCACCTGGTGAAAGAAAAAGACAAGTCCAAGAAGTGCAGAGAACCCCAAACAAAAGGAATCCAAAGAGGACCACACCAAGGCACATCGTAATTAAAATGCAAGAGCAAAAGACAGAGAATGCTACAAGCAGCAAAAGAAAAAGTTAGTTACCTACAAGGGAACACCATAAGGATTATCAGCTGATTTCTCAACAGAAACTATGCAGGCCAGAAGGGAGTGGCAAGAAATCCTCAAAGTGATAAATAGCAAGAACCTACAACTAAGATTACTCTACCCAGCAAAGTTATCATTCAGAATTGAAGGCCAGATAAAGAGCTTCACAGATAAGAAAAAGCTAAAGGTGTTCATCACCACCAAGAAATGCTAAAAGGTGTTCTTTAAAAAGAGGAAAAAGAAGAAAAAAGGATAAAAATTATGAACAAATATATATCTATCAACAAGTCAATCTAAAAGTCAAGTGAATTAAAAATCTGAGTAACAGAATAAAGTGGTGAATATAATAGAAACAAAGGCATAAAATGGGAGGGGATTGATAATTCTCAGATGGAAAGTGGTGTCTGAGTGGGGAGTACGTGAAGAGACTGGACAAAAATCACATACCTATGGATGAGGACGGGGGAGGGGGAGGAGAGTAAGAAGGGGGGAGGTAAGGGCAGAGGGTGGGGTGGGGACCGGGTGAGGGGAGCTATGGGGGGGGGGAAAGGAGAAACAATTGTAATAATCTGAACAATAAATATTTATTAAATTAAAAAAAAAAATTAAAGGGAAAAAAAATCTCCTAGTGTCAGGCAGTAGCTCAGTGGTTGAGTGCTAACTCATGAACCAAGAAGTCCCAAGTTTGACTCCTAATCAGGAGACATGCCTGGGTTGTGTGGGCTCTAACCCCAGGAGGGCGTGTGTAGAAGGCAGCCGATTAATGCTTCTCTCTCAGCAATGTTTCTATCTATCTAAAAATCAATAAAAAACAGAAAATTCGAAGAGTGAACCAAGATGGTGACGGAGGTAAATGCCAGTACTTGTTGCCTCCCACAACCACATCAAAATTATAACTAAAGCCCTAGTCGGTTTTGCTCAATGGTTAGAGTGTTGGCCTGGGGACTGAAGGGTCACAGGTTTGATTCCCAACAAGGGCACATGCCTGAGTTGTGGGCTCAATCCCCAGTAGAGGGTGTGCAGGAGGCGGCCGATCAATGATTCTCTCTTATCATTGATATTTCTCTCTCTCCCTCTCCCTTCTATGAAATAAAATTTTTTTAAAAAAATAAACAAGGAATAATAAACATGATTTAAATACATAATATAAAATACAGAACAACATCATTTAGACCCAGTTGAGATCTGGCTGAATGGAAGTCCCACAACTGCAGAAGTAAATAAAAAAGCACATGCCACACACCAGATCACTCAGTCCAGGTTTCCAGTACTCGGAAGAGAAGTCCCCACAATTTCAGGCTATAAAAACCAGCAGAGATTGAGGTTAAGTGGATGGAGTCCCAGCAGTTCCTCTTAAAGGGAGGATACACAGACATACTCAGACTCACTCCCTCTTAGCTCCAGCGCTGGGGCAGTGGCCTGGGGGGATCCAGGGACATAGGGGAAGGAACTGGATTGTCTGGCAGCAGAGCAAGAACTAGAATGTGGCTTTCTCCCAGAAAGGGGTGCTCATAGCGTTCATGGTTCCCATGCTGAGCCCGCCCCCTAACACTTCCCGTCTCAGAGCTGACTGATTGGTGTCATATCTGAGTCTCCATCAACTTTGCTTATGCTGCTCCACCTGGGCGATTTTAACACCCCACCCCACCCAGGTTGTTTGTAGTGACATTTCCATATGAATGGCCTGTCCTTGCTCAGGCTTCAGTCTTTCCTAAAATAGCTAAAACAAGCAGAAGCTGGCATCAGCATGCTCCATACCTTTTAATAAGAAGCACAAGATGCAGCACTAGCAGCAGCCTGTCTTGCTTTACAGCTGGGCCTTGTCTGGGCACCTCCAAGCCCAATACAAATAGTAGCCCAATACAAAAAGGCTAAATCAACTTAGTCTTTTATATATACAGAATAAACTTGTTTAATTAGACCTGCTTTCTGATGTAGCTAAACTTTTCCCAGCCCAGTGAGGAACCCCAACTTCTCTTTCAGGTAATTGTCAATAACACAGCAGGTAAATATCAACACAAAGCAGATTATTATTGTAGATCACGCATGGAGAACAAAAGGTAAAATATTTAACTGCAGCTGTGTTTGACTATATTCTGTGCAGTGAGAAAACCTTAAGTTATTTTCAAAATCCACCATCTCTTCCTTCTTTTCAGTCAGGTTTCTAAACTTTCTAAGTTTCTGTTTTCTGGCTAATGAAAAGAAAATAGAATCCCACCAAGTCTCCTTTATACTTATACCAGGACTTCTGTGAAGATCAAATGAGATGAAGCATGGGAAAACTCTTCACAGACATTTAAAGTTTGAAATGTTTGCACCTGGCTATAAAGCAAGCTGTGTTACTGAGCTGAAGAAACTGCAAGGAGGCTAGTCATCACTAGGGAGAGGAAGCCGGGCATTGCTATGTGATATCATTACCCAATGCCCACACCAACCATTTCTGAGCTTTGCTGTGGGCTGCATTTTGTGCATGGAGTCTTGGCAGCATCAGCTGTGATTTGGTGGTCTGTCGCTCTGGGGTGGTGGTGTGGCCTGTGTCCCACTTGGGAGAAGCCAAGTGTTGCTTTGTGGGCACCAGGTCCACGGTGCCATTTCTCTTTAAATGGCCAGTCCATTGAGCATCTGACCTCTGGTGCTTCATAGCAATCAGTCAGATAATTAGCATAAAAGCCTATTATGCTAAGTGTCCGGGTCATCAATTTAACCAATCAAAGAAGGCCACTCAACTGCTCTATATGACATGCACTGACCACCAGGGGGACATACAGTCAACTGGTCAACCAATCACTATGATATTCACTGACCACCAGGGATCAGACACTCCGACTGGTAGGTTAGCTTGCTGCTGGGGTCTGGCTGATTGGGACTGAGCAAGATGGCCAGACATGCCCTGGAGCCCTTCCCTGATCCCTCCCTGGATGGCCAACCTCCCACATATCTACCCAGCCCTGATAGTGGGGTCCCTCAGCCTGGCCTGCATCCTCATCCTCTTGTAATCCTCTTTTAAAGAGTCAATTACGGCATGATTCCTAAGGCATAAAAGGCTAATATGCAAATTGACCAGTCGCTATGATATGCACTGACCACCAGGGGGCAGACACTCGATGTAGGAGCTGTTCCCCGGTGGTCAGTGCATGCCCACAGGGGGAGCACTACTAGCCAGAAGCTGGGCACACAGCAGGCGAGTGAAGCAGCAGTGGTCGGAGCCTCTCCACCTTTGTGGCAATTGGACATCCCCCGTAGGCTCCCAGATTGCAAGAGGGCACAGGTCAGTGCACCAGACCTCCAGTATAAAATAGTAATGGAAGTCCTAGCCAGAATAATCAGGCAAGAGAAAGAAATAAAAGGCATCCAATTTGGGAATGAAGAAGTAAAGTGCCACCATTTGCAGATGGCATGATTCTTTATATAGAAAACTCTAAAGACACCACCAAAAAACTATTAGACACAATAAAAGTAAGTGGCAGGATACAAAATTAATATATAAAAATACACTGCTCTGCTTTTGTATATACTAAAAATGAGATTTCAAAAATAAACTAAAAAAAATCTTTTTGCAATTGCAACAAAAAGAGTAGAATAAACTGAACAAAGGGTGTAAAGAACCTGTACACTGAAAATTGCAGTTTGAAAAAGACACAGTAAATTGGAAAGGTATTCCATATTTATGAATTGGAAGAATGACAACAGTTACAATAGATATATTATCCAAAGCAATATACAGATTTAATGCAATTGCCCATCAAAATCCCAATGGCACTTAAGAAATAGGACACAAAATCATCACATTTGTATTGAACCACAAAAGACCCCAAACACCCAAAACAATTCTGAGAAAAAAGAACAAAACTGAAGGTATCAAATTCCCTGACTTCATATTATGCAAAGCAACAATAATAAAAACAGCATGGTATTAGCAGAACAGACACAAAATTCAAGGAAACAGAAACACGAGCTAAGCCCAGAAACAAACCCACATGTATGTGGGCAAGTGATTTTTACAAAGGAACTCAAAACATACAATGGGGGGAAAAAGACTTTTTAATAAATGATGCTTTCTAAATAAATAGAAAGCCAAATGCAAAAGAAGCAAGCTAGTGTTTATCCATATATATTAGAACTTAGGTACTAAATTAAGGACCTTGGTCTTACAGAGAATTCTATGACTTGGATGCCAAAAGTAAGGGAAGTAAAAGCAAAAATAAATGAATAGGACTGTATCAAACTAAAAACTTCTAAACAGCAAGACACCATGAACAACAACAAAAACAAACAACAAAAGAATAGGAGAAAATATTTGCAAACAATAGCTCTGAAAAGCACTTAATATCCAAAATATATCAAGAACACAACACTGAAGAAATAATCCAATTACAAAAGGGGCAGAAACCTGGACACTTCTCCCAAGAAGACATAGAAATGTATGAAAAGATGCTCAACTACCGAAGCCGGTTTGGCTCAGTGGTAGAGCGTCGGTCTGCGGACTGAAGGGTCCCGGGTTTGATTCTGGTCAGGGGCATGTGCATTGGTTGCGGGCACATCCCCGGTGGGGAGTATGCAGGGGGCAGCTGGTCGATGTTTCTAGCTCTCTATCCTTCTCTCCTCCTCTGTAGAAAATCAATAAAATATATTTTAAAAAAAGAAAAAAGAAAAAAAAGAAAAGATGCTCAACTGCATCAGCTATTAGAAAAATGTGAATCAAATGAGATACTGCCTCATACTTCTTAGAATGTTATAATCAATAAGAAAGCAATAACAAGTGTTGGAGAGGTTAGGGAAAAAAAGTCATTCATTGTTGATGGGAATGTAAACTGTGTCAGCAAATATGAAAAACAGAAAAAGTATGGAGGTTCTTCAAATTTGTTAAGAATAATTACTATATAATCAACAACCTCGTTCTGATATCTAGTGGAAAAATTTGAAAACATTTATTTGCAAAGATATATGTAGCGGATTCATGGTGGACAAGACATTAAAACAACCAAAGTGTCTGATGAATGACTGGATCAAGGATGTGGTACATATATAAAATGGAATATTACTCGGCTGGAAGATGAAAACTGTCACTTGCAACAACATGGATGGATCTTGAGAGTATCATGGAAGCAAAATTAAGTCAGAAAGAAAAATCTAAAACCATATGATTTCACTCATATGTGGGATATAAAATCTAAAACAACTGAACAAGAAAAACAAAAACTCAGACACGGGTAACTATATAGTTGTCACTGGAGGAAAGGAGGTAAGAAGGGAGGTATCAAATAGATGGTGACAGAAGATTTGACTGGGTGGTGAGCACACAGTGGAATATACAGATAGGATGTGTCATAAAACTGTACACTTGAAATCTGTATCGTTTAAATAATCAGCGTCACCCCTGTAAATTAATTAACAACAACAACAACAAAAAGGCGTCACTGACCAGGTATTAGCAAAGGCAATATAAAAAGGACTTAATATCCCCAAAAGTTAGAACCTCATCTTCAACCTGGAGGAATACAACCTGCCTCATAGGGTAAAATGAATGAGAATAGATGTGCAGGACCAGGCAGGAAACATCACACAATGCAGGCTCTCATTCTGTGTGTGTTTAGGAAATATACAGAAGGCTTATAATTGACAATGGAGTAGCCTAAATAGGATATGAGGAATTAAAACAAGTACAAATATACTGTATATTATTTAATGAATATTTTAATTGGTAGGAATACGTGTCAAGTAAAATACTGTTTGTAATATGTTTGGCGAGATATTAGTTCAAGAACTTCACTGTTATAATGATAGTGAAGAAGTGGTCTGATGTTTAGGGGGAACTTAGGCAATTCAATCTAGATGCGACAACCTGAAACATACTCCAGTGGTGAAAAGAAAAAAATATCCAATTATTTTCTAGTATTGACTTTTCACTACCTATACTTTATTTAATTTTCCCACCACCATTTATCCCTCTTATACTCTTCTTCCACCTCCCCATCACTCTCCCCCTGAAATCACCACAAAAATCCAACTTTGAAACTATTGCTTAGTCCTTACTTGACACACGAAAGATTTCTGAAAAGGAAATAGAGATTTAAGTTTCTTTAAAACTCAATTTCTATTTCCGGTGGACCAATACAGAACACAGACAGAGGACACTAAAGCATCAGGGCACAGTGAGCAGCCCCAGGACCAGTCGGAACGGGGCCAAGAATCTTACCATCAGTCTGCACAGGGAAAGCAGAACGCTGAACAAGGTTTCCAGGGCCCTCACACAATCCTCCATCCCGTTTTCGCCCTAGTGAATGAAAAAGAAACACATACTGAACTGTTAAAACCAAGTAAGAAATTTACTAAAAAGACAATCCAGCCCTAGCTGGTTTGGCTCAGTGGATATAGCATTGGTCTATGGACCGAAGGGTCCTGGATTCACTTTGGTCAAGGGCACATATACATTGATAGAAATCCAGTACCCCTCAGGGGATGTCAGAGAGCCCGTTTTTGCTTGATCCCTGCAGGCCAGGTCTAGGGACCCTATTGGTGCATGAATCCATGCACTGGGCCTCTAGCATGCATATAAGATCTCTGGTTAATCTCTTCCCTCCTTCTTCCTCCTCCCCTTTGAGATCCATCAGTCTGTTCCATGTTTCTGTGCTTTTGAGCATCTGTCCCCAATGGTTAGTGCGTGTCATTGCTATCAGATGAAGAGTCACTTAGGGTTTTATATATATACAGACAGAAGATTGTTTATGAATGGCTTAAGTCTTGAGACAGGACTTATTTTTTACTCATTAAAGTCCCCAACATGCTCAAGGAAGAGTTTTATTAGTCACTGACACTCTGGAGATCACAGTTGTATGACATTTGAAAATATTGGCAAAACTTGATTTGGGTTTTAAAAGGTATGCTTAGTTGACTCCTCCATGGCCCTGAGCCTCCCTCCAATATGGCATGTCCATAACTGTGTTCTGAAAATATGAACCATGACTTTTAAAATTTATAGGACCCTATCCATCAAATGGCGATAATAGAGTTAATATGCAATGTAAAATTAAAAAATTGCATCAAAACATTACGGCATTAGGCTGTACTCATTTTCACACTTCCTGCTCTTCTGAAAAACAGCCGGGCCTTACCTTTAATCTTCGGCGGTTCATCCTGACATACCAATTGGTCAGAACATCGACAAACTTGACCAGGCGGGGTACTACAGTATAAAGTCTGTAAGCTAAAAGTAAGAGCAATCAATTAGGAACTGAGAATAGACTGAGCATTTGGGATGCTTGGGGAAGGAATGAACACGAGAATGAGTAGCCCTGTCATCCAAGGGTCCCTATGCTTGTTGAGACAGAAAGGAACAAAGGGAAGCAATGACCATAAAGTGTCTTGGGGCACGCACAACTGCACTGTGAGCCACTGTCAGTGAGAGAAATGGATATGCTATATGAGTGGACAAGAGGCCACACTGCCCAGCACATGACGCCAGGAGGCAGGTTTACCTGGAGCTGTGCTGCTCTGTACATCAACCAAGACTGACACACAGAAAGTCCTAATTAGATGTTAAAGGGCATAGCATAGGTCAGCATTTCTCAACCAGAGCCACTCTGTCCAACAGGGGACACTGGCAATGCCTGGAGACGTCCTTGTCATAACTGAACATGTGGGTGCTCCATGCATCTTGCTAAGGGACCCCAGTGATACCTGCTGCTCAACATCATATAACACACAGCCAGCCCCACCAGAGAACCCGCAAGCACAAGCTATCCTTCATGAAGCCACTGAGAAACTTAGCAAGAACCATGAATAAAATAGAATAGGCTTTCTGAACACCAAAATATGAACATACTTCATTTTACTGTACTTATTGCGTTTCAGATTTTTTAAAATACAAACCAAAGGATTCTGGAAATCCTACAAGTTAATCAGCACCATTTTTCCAACATCATTTGCTTGCTTGTGTCTGGCTTGATTCTTTCAATATTTCAAACTGTTTCATTACTATATTTGTTATGATGATCTTTGGTCAGTGGTCATTGATGTTACTATTACAATTGTTTTGGGGTATCACGAATCATCCCCACAAAGCATTTCAAATTCAATCGATGTGTGTTGTGTGTTCCAATTGCTCCAATGATTGGCCATCCCCCTATCTCTCTCCTGCTCCTCAGGCCTCTCCACTCCCTAAGATACAATAACACTGAAATTAGGGCAATTAATAAAACTACTATGGCCTCCAGTGCTCAAGTGAAAGAAGAGCCGCATAATTACTCCTGGTGAAGATGCTGTGAAGACTGTTGTAATGACAACAAAGGATTTAGAGTATTACATAAATTTAGTTGGTGAAGCAGCAACAGGATGTGAAACTGACTAATTTTCAAAGAATGTCTACTGGGTAAAATACTATCAAACAGCATTCCATGCTATAGAGAAACTGTTCACGAAAGAAAAAATCAACTGATGCTGCAAATTTCATTGTTGGCCAATTAAAAAAAAAAAAATTTGACACAGCTACCACCACCCTGATCACTGAGCAGGAATAAAGATGAAGGAAAGATTGCCAAAACTGGTTTGGCTCAGTGGATAGAGTGTCGGCCTGTGGACTGAGGGGTCCCAGATTCGATTGTGGTCAAGGGCATGTACCATGGTTGCGGGCACATCCCCAGTAGGGGATGTGCAGGAGGCAGCTGGTTGATGTTTCTCTCTCATCGAGTTTCTAGCTTTCTATCCCTCTCCCTTCCTCTCTGTAAAAAAATCAATAAAATACATATTTTTTAAAAAGAAACAAGTGTCATTAAAAATATGAGCGAAATTAAGAAAAACTTAATTAAAAAAGTAAAAGAAAGAGGACTAAGTTATTCTTAGTGTTCGTTACACTTTTCATCTTCTAGGAAGCCATCACAACCTACTTCCTATATTCAGGTTTTAGCTTAGAAAGATGAAGCCCATTTGTAATGAGCACACAAGAAACAGAAGCAGTAGCAAGTATCGCTGAGATCACTATAAAAGTGTCATGCTTCAAGGATGCTACTTCAAACTTTTCACGAGGGGGCTGAGGGCACAAGCTGTATCACCTGACCTTTCATACCTGGCTTTTCCTTACCACTAAGCTGATGTGCATACGCCCCAGTCAGACTGGGCACACTCTTCAGGAGGGCACAGCTGCCTAAAGATGCAGGAGCGCCAAGCAATAAGCCCCAGCAGGGCTCTCCTCCCATTCACATCACTCAGGAGGAAGTGAGCATGGCTATGAGCCCGTGTTCTGGGAGCCTGGTGAAATCCCACTCAGTAGTCTGCTTCCCATACTCATTTCCATCATCACTTCTGTCCAACAGCTTGGCAGTCATATGATCCTATGTTTAAAGGGGCATATGATCCTATGTTTAAAGGGGCAGACATGGTCCGTCAGGATGACTGGTGAGTGTGTGGAAATTCATGGGCTCACTGTCCTTTGTGCCAGGATTAAAGGCAACTGCTCCCGTAGGAGAAATGCACCAGCTGAGGACGGCAGGCCTCTGTCTGCACCAAAAGGTGGCTCTTCTCCTTGAATCCATGAGCACTGAACCTGCATGGCAGCCCCTGGCACCAACAGGTGCTAAGGGAGGCAGGTCAACCTTGTTAAGGCGTGCAGCACTGGGAAGCCCACCCACTTTATCAGACCCACCCATCTCAAGTATCTGAATTAATGCTTTCTAGAATTTTCCACCCTGACTTCTGGTTGTTACATCTCCAACCTCGAGGAAACTATCATAACCTACCTCCCAACCGCTATACAAACCAAATTCACTGCTGTATGTAACAGAAATATAGGAAAATGTGTACTTCAGTACTGCTTTCCTGTATTTCCTAATTTTTTTCATTTAATAAAGTAGACTTGACAATAAACAGAAATTTAAAAGCTGAAACCGGGTTGGCTCAGTGGATAGAGCGTCAGCCTGCGGACTGAAGGGTCTCAGGTTCGATTCCAATCAAGGGCATGTACCTTGGTTGCAGGCACATCCCCAGGGTGTGTGGGAGGCAGCTGATGTTTCTCATCGATATTTCTGGCTCTCTATCTCTCTCCCTTTCTCTCTGTATAAAAAGCAATAAAATATATTTTTTTAATTTTTATTTATTTATTAATATATTTTATTGATTTTTTACAGAGAGGAAGGGAGAGAGATAGAGAGCTAGGAATGTCGATGAGAGAGAAACATCGACCGGCTGCCTCTTGCACACCCCTCTCCGTAGATGTGCCCGCAACCAACGTACATGCCTTGACTGGAATTGAATCTAGGACCTTTCAGTCCGCAGACTGACACTCCACCACTGAGCCAAACCGGTTTCGGCAAAATATATATGTTTAAAAAAGAAATTTAAAAAATCTATATACATAAAAGGCTGAGCAACGTTCCAACTGGTAGCTATGAGAGTGACCACCAGGGGGTAGACACTCTGACTGGTAGCTAAGATGTGCACTGACCACTAGCAGGCAGCCACTCAACACAGGAGCTGCTGAGCTGAGGTGACTTGGCAGAGGGGTTCTCGGGTGATGCACCCAGAGAGGAGGTAGCCTGATTCTGGGGTGCATGATCCGAGAACCACCCTCTTATAGTCTGAGACCCCTCAGGGGATGTCGGAGAGCTGGTTTTGGCCTGATCCCCGCAGGTCAGACTGAAGGACCCTACCTGCCAGAGGGACCCTATTCACTACGCAGACTCCTTCCGAGTCGCAGGTGCCACCCCAGCTGTAGTCGGCCAGGGAGGAACTGCTAGAGGTTGGCTCCAAGGAGTATCCAACCTGTTTAGCCCAGTCTGGCCCTGCCAGCAATCTTCTAATTAATTTCCTTTCAATGTGCATGCATCTGTGCACCAGAGCACTAGTAACAAAATAAAGGACCTACTAACAAGTACTTCTTAGTGAGTACCTACAACCTACCAACTACTTGATGTATACGATCTCTATTAGAGCCTTAGAATAACTCTAACCAGGTGTTTTTCACAAAGAAACTAGGGGACAGGCACAGAGTCACCCAGCACTGAGCCTGTGAAGGGATAAAGCCACTGGGCATCCTTGGAACAGCATCTTCTATAACTAGCCTGGACAAAATTATATTTGAGTGCTGAAAGAAATATTTATCCACTATTTATCTCTTAAAATTTACATAAAATATCCTTTGTTTGTAAATGAAAAGTTAAAGAGCAGTCATAAAGATTAAGAGTCCTCAGTCCTGGGAGGAGGGTCAAGAGAGACACACCTGCCATTTCAGTCTCAAAGAAGGCAATGAGCGACTGCATGAAGGACAGGACCCACCGGTCTGTGATGTTGGCACTTTCTTTAACCGTGTTCTCATTGTAGAGGAATTCCATTTCTTCCTCCTAGGAATTGACAATTATTGAAATATCGTTTGCTTAGGGAAATTCATGTGAAGCAATGAGCTGTTTAAGCATTTAAACTGAAATAGCCAATACCACGCCCTGCCTACCCCAATCCAGGCCCATTGGCAATTTAAATTTCTAATTTTCAATAGTATTTTCAGGATAAGCTCTAAACTTGGGATGTTAAGTCCTCAATTAATAAATTACGTTTTTGAGAGGAAAATTTGGGAAAATAATTACTCTTCTGCAGCAAAGAATGAGTATGAATTGAGAACCATTCTAAAATATTGTCAATAACTATATAGTTACTTTAAATCTGAGGAAGGAAAGACAGTAAAATTTGCAAGCTCTGGATGACTGTCTACAAATTAAAAATGAGCACTAAGAATTAATGTCTCAGCTTATATTATTAATTTTATTTAGAATGCTTTATTTCACCTGATTTCTCTTTGCAAAATCTTCCTCAATTGTGAAGGCCCACCTCATCTGTCCCTACACACACAGCGTCACCACCAGTGGCAGAATAGTGGTTAATGCTAATCCTTGCCCAAATTTATGAGCCTGATGGTAGAGCCGGTGTCTTGTGGCCAAGCCCAGACCAGGGTCCACACCAACAGAGATTGCAACGTGGACCTGCCTAAGAACTGTGGGCCCAAAAAGGTGGTTGGAACAAAAAGCCAGGAGCAAGAGGGACGGTGGAAAATGGCTGCCTTTCTCAAACAAAGGGGAAAATGGCGCCTGGGAAGCTTTATTCAGACCTAGAAAAGCAAGAGGCAGAAGTTGCAAGTGACCAGACTGCTGGATGTTCAAAGCTCAGCTTTCCAACCCATTTCTCAGGAAGGAATAACATCCTATGTTTAGTCAACAGTAACTTACTAAGCATTCTACTTGTAAGATGCTGGAGGTAAAAAGATCAGTGGTCCTAGGCACTAACCCCAATGGAGTCCTGGAAGTGCAGATGGGAGCCTACATCATGGAGCAGGAGAGGCGCTTCTCCCAGAATGCTCCTGGGCAGCAGGGCATACTTGGAAGGCACTTGCATATACATCATAATCATTACTTTAAGTCCTAAGACCCCAATAAAATTTTTCTCACTCACGAGTATCAGCCCATAGGCACCCATTGAGGGCCTTTAATCGGAGACAGTATATGACCCTTCACTGGCTCTGCCACACCCCACCCCCACCGGTCCCACTAAGAGGGGGGAACTGGCTAGCTAAATGAATATCCAATGCAACAGGGGAGGCTGCTGTTTGCTACAAGGGCCCCAGATAACTTCACCAATGGCCCCCCAAGAGTCTCGGACCCTCCACATCACAGGGACTATGCAAACCCAGCTCAACACAGCTGGGAAGGCAGAGCTCGACCACAGCGCCGCAGTCCACACCTTCTGCAGCCTCAGGACATTCTGGATGAAGAAGCGATAGGCGTTGTACCAAGGGAGTAGCACGTCCTTCAGAACATCACGAACACCTTCTTCCTTAAAGCGGAGGTTTTCCGCTCTCACCACAGGGGAGTTAATCAGATACAATCTGGAAGAGAAAAATCACACCAAAAAGGAACGTAGACAGCCAACAATTATTACGTGACATTTGACAGGGCAACACCAAAATTGCCATTTCTTCTACAAAAGGGGTACTTATGAATACTCTTCTCATAGTCTATTTTAAACTGATAAAGCTCTTACTGTTACATGCATGAGGCCATGCCCATTATAAAAGGAGATATAAGCCCAGTGCAGGCCACTGGTGGTGGGAGGAGCAGAATCCAAAGGCAGTGGCCAGGCCCTCCTCCCAGGACAATGCAGGCGCCAAAAACCCACACAGGAGCAGCTGTGTATGTTCTGCCAGGGCAGAGGGCTGGAGGGCTTTTTTTTTTTTTTTTTTTTTTAAATATATTTTATTGATTTTTCACAGAGAGGAAGGGAGAGAGATAAAGAGTTAGAAACATCGATGAGACAGAATCATCGACCAGCTGCCTCCTGCACACCCCCCACCGGGGATGTGCCTGCAACCAATATATATGCCCTTGACTGGAATTGAACCTGGGACCTTTCAGTCCGCAGGCCGACGCTCTAACCACTGAGCAAAACCGGTTTTGGCTGGAAGGTTTTTAATTTGAACATTTAATGATCTCTAGATTAGAAAATGTCATCATTATTTTAAAAACCACTTTGTGGGGGGGGGAAGTTGAGTCAACATCATACAAATTTGTAGCAAAGATACATTTTTAAAAAAGCAAATTCTAAACCACATCTAAGAAACATGACTAACAGAATGAGAAATGCTTACATAAAAATGACAAACATACCCTAGCAGGTCTGGCTCAGTGAACAGAGCATCAGCCCGTGGACCGAAGGGTCCAGGCTTTGACTTCAGTCAAGGGCATGTACCTTGACTGCAGGTTCCTCTCTGGCCCCGACCCTGGTCAGGGCTCCTGCAGGAGGCAACCAATCGATGGTTTCTCTCACATCAATGTTTCTCTCACTCTCCCTCTCTCCAAAAATCAATGGAAATATATCTGCAGGTGAGGACTAACAAAAACAAACAAACAAAAATAAATAGAGGTGATTAAATGTAAAAAAAGAAAAAAAAGAAAAAAGATGACAAACACACTGGGCAAAGCATGGGCGTTTACCTGAGGGCGTCAGCACCATATTTATGAATGATGGAAAGTGGATCTGGATAATTCTTTTTTCGTTTGCTCATTTTCTGGCCATCACTTGAAAAACAAAAGTCAATGTCACAGTTTACCTTTATATATGGTTACAGCTATTTTCAACTGGAACACATAAATGCAAAGGGCATACAGCCAATGTTAAGTACAATAAGCTGTCTGTCAGTATCTTTTCAAATACTGTGTTGAGTCAACAGAGAAGTTTCAGGAGAAATGAAGGAAGACATTATAGTGGAACAGTTAAAAATACAGATGAGGCATTTACCTTACAGAAATGAAAATCTATAAACCTTACAACAAAGTTGACAGCTTTATTCATTGTCAACAAACACTGGAAACAACTCACTTGAGCAGGTGAGGAGTCAAACACTGGATCACCCATATGCTCGTCAAAGAAAAGGAAGGAGCCACAGATACACAAGCCCCCGGCACCCTCCACGGAGTAACACTGAGCAGAAAAGCCAATCTCAAAAAGTTACACGTGGTAGGAATCTATTTACATAACAGACTGGAATGACACCATTTCAGAGATGGAGAACTGATCAGTGGTTTGCCAGGGGTTGGGGAGGAGGCTGAACGGGCAGAAGGATGTGGGTGTAGTAGTGAAAAGGCAACAGAGGGTCCGTGAGATGTTCAAAGGGTTAAATATCTTGACTGTGCTGGTGGATAAAGGAATCTACATGTGATAAAGCTATAAGCAACTAAACACACACAAATCAGTACACAAAATGGGGAAACCTGACTAGGATTGGTGGATTGCATCAACGTCCTGGTTGTGATCATGTATTATAGTTTTGAAAAATGTGACCACGAGGGGAAGGAAACTGGGAAAATCAAAAGGTGCCTCTGTTATTTTTCACAATTGCATGCAAATCTACAATTCAATAAAATTTTCAACTTAAAATGTGAAAAAGCACAGCCAGTACAGCCAGACTGCCTGGGTACTTGAATTTACCACTTATTTATTGTGTGACTTTGGGCAAGTTACTTACTTTTCCTGAACTTCAATTCCTCAAATGTCAGAAGAACTCTGCAGATTAAGTGTGTGAAGATGTGTAATAGCTCACAACAGGGCCTACTGCCACCCCCCTCACTGCACATAAAGCTAGGCATCTATGTGAACATTCTTAGTTTCTTATTTTTATTTGTTTCACTTTTAATAACGAGGAAGAATAGGGAAAAGAAGAATAAGACTCCTATACAATACTAGAAACCTCTATAACCCATTAATTTCATCATGTTAAAAAGACAACAAAAATCTATATTAAAGGACCAGTGTACAGATTAAATTATGAGCTATAAGCAAAAGAGCTTCATGAAATTTTACACACACACACACACACACACACACACACACACATCATTTTATCACTAAAAGATCCCAGAAAAGACCTCCCCTTCCATTAGGCTGAGCACTCAACCCAGCCCTGCTTCCTAAGACAAAGGGGAGTGGGCGGAGACAGAACGCAAAAGATGGACAAGTGCACAGGACAGGAGTTGGATGAAAAGTACAGAAAAAATATAAAAAGCAGAGAGGAAATAGTAGGAACAGAATGGGGGCATTCCTGAATTCCTCTATTCCCAAAGGATGGTTAAGGAACGGAGAACCTCAACATTACACAGGAGTGCACCTGCCTTGCAAGGACGAGCCCATTCACAATCACATTCTTGAAAGGTGGTTGTCCAAAGAGAGCTGTGGCCAGCACTAGCAGAGTATAAAACCTGGAAAAAATAACACAAAGAAAGAGTTAAGAAACAAAGCAAGAAAAGAAATCCAACGTAAGGAAAAACTATGTTTACTTGTTGTACTGAATTTCTATTTTGGATCTGTAACACTTCTTGATAAGCACATAAAGCAAAGGTTCTTAATTTTGGTAACTTATTAAATCATGTCAGGATCATTGGAAAAATTTATATCCAGGACCCACTGCAGAACAGGTCCTGATCAGAAAATGAACTGTGTTACTGAGAGCGAACAAAGGCCTGGAGCCAGGTGCTGGCCAGCGGAGGACAGCACCAGCCCTCTCCTCGGGAAGCCAGCCGGACAGCTAAGAGGCAGAGGTCAGAGAGGAGAGGTCTCTCAGGATCTCTCCAAAATACAAAACTGAAAATCAAGAGATATCACCTTTAGCCCAGGGCCATATGAGACAGTCTTATGACAAAAAAAAAACAACCAGCCCCTCTCCCCCCAAAAGCAACATATCTCTCATTCAAACATCAAAAGATAGACGACAGGAGCAGAGGCAGTATGTATTCTGCCAGTCAGATACCAATATGTTGTTTATTTTGCTTGCTAGCTTGTTTCCTAAAAGGACTGCGTCACATCCCTGTAAGCTGTCCCGATAAGTGAGGCTCGTGTCACCTCTAAGCGGATTTGCACTCCAAGAAAATCCCAGGACATGAGCAGATGAGGCTGGAGACCAGAACCCTGGCTACATGAACACCTGACAGGACATCCCATTCCCTAAGGACTGCTACCAGCTGCCAGATGCCACCACTCCTCTGAGAAACTCCCTGGGAAGAGGAGTTGTGCCTGGAACAGTTCCTACAGGTACATGGATTAGAAGTTGAAAACAGCACACCCCGAAATATCAGGCTGGAATTTAATCAGTTTGTGATGACTAATGCAATTTGTAAAAAGCAGAAAACACCACCAAAATTCCTTAAACACTCCTGTAAAAGCATTACTAATGAAAATATAATTAGAACCTGGACCAACCAAGATCATCCACAAAAAAGAAGGTAACTAAACTTTTTTGTAATTAAGAGGGCAAGGGTATGGCTTTAAATAAGACACCAGGTAAAATCAATACCCAAATTCTCTCCCCATGATCTTTTAAGTTCTAGATGTTTTAGAATGTTAATTTTGTAAAGCTAGTCTAACATCTAAGCATATTTCCAGACATCCCCTTTTCATTTGTAGTATCCCACTCTTTATCCTGTATTTACTAGAAAATACTCATTACACATTTGAGTAAAGGTGTACTGAGAAGTACACAGTTATGATCACTGCACATTAAGTGTTTTATCACTTAGTTCCAGTGAAACAAATCTCTATACTCCAAAATATCAGTGATATCAGTGAAATAACTGAAACCCTAAAACTACAGCCTCCCATAGGGAGAGACACCTACTCAAGACACTAACGGGCTGCTTGGTATAAGGAGCCGTGGTCAGAAGAGCCTCTCTCCCTGACACAGTCTTCCCTGCACACAGCTGATAAAGACCATGTGCTCAGTAAAGTAGCTTCTAAATAAAATGAAATCAACAAAACACTTAAAAGAACAAGAAACATACCATCCTCTGGTTTGATCAATGCCTTCAGCAATGAAGTCTGCAGGAAATGCATCTTCAAACTCCTTCTTATTTTCAAAAGGGTAATGAACTTGAGCATAGGGCATGCTGCCACTCTCAAACCAACAGTCAAACACTTCAGAGATGCGACGTAGCAATCCCTTCCCACAGCGTGAAGGGATGGTCAGATGGTCAATGCTAATAAACAAAAACGTGTTAAGCACAACAGAACCTGCAGTTTAATTACCAGTAGGAAACACAATCTCCTGAAAGCTCTTCATGTGAATAAAAATACCGCAATTCTCACAGGCTTTCAGAGAGCACCCAGAGTGCTCCACCTCGGTTATGTGCCAGAGGCCCCGCCATCTATCTCAAGGCCTGAAGCCACCCTTCCTCATTATGACACAAGTTATCAACAATGTACTTTAGCAAACTAGTTTGACTTCTACATGCAGCTCTCGGATCTGCTAGAGAGACCACATCTTAACACATTGAGGACAGATCATGAGAACTCTCATTTCACACGGTACAGTGCTTTACAAAGTATCATACTTTAAAAGGATATTAGCTTGTAAGAACATGTAATAAGTAACTTCAAAATGCAATGGGCGTTTAATGTTAAAGCGTGCCTTTAACATTTACATAAAATGTTTTTTGTACTCGTTCAATAGAAACTTATCTGGCCACTGGGTGAAGCTAGCAATAAGACTACTACTGGTCTGCAATGTGTTAATAGGCTAAACCTAGGCCAAAGCTCCCCATGACAGAAATGACGTGAATCACACACTTAGAAACTGACCTCTCTCTGTGGAGATCTGAGATCTTTGTTCCCGACAGTTCTTCAAGTTCTGCCATTGACCCAATGCATACTATCTGTCAAAACAAAGTTAAAAAGCAAGAGTGCCAGAGAGGCAAGGATCACAGAGTTTATCTCTGCAGCATTTGTGTTTAGTTTAGAAACCACTGATCTTCAGGACTAACCACCAACATGGCTACCCCCAGGAAAGACAGGTCACTGTCTGAGGAAGTGAGCAGATTTCCCTTCCTTGCTACCGACCCCATATTAGAGGAGGCTCTACACGGGGATTTTAAACATTCACAGCCATCATTTCAAGAAGCGTTTTTTGAGGGTTTACTGTGTCAAAATGGTTGCAAAAATGACCAGCAGACTTGAAATGCCTACAATAGTTGTCAGCAAATTCATTAGTCAACAGAGCCAAATATCCATAGTACAATGATTGAAATTTTTTTGGGAAGCCAAATTTTTTAAACTTAAAAACTTCTTCTAAAGCCACTTCTTCAAAATAGACTTGTCCAGGCCGTAGTATTTTGTGGAAGAGCCACACTCAAGGGTCAAAGAGCCGCATGTGGCTCTCGAGCCTCGGATTGTTGACCATGGTCCAAGACTGTTCTCTAAGGCATCATAGTTTCTTCCTAGCATTTGAATTTGATTCTTTAATCTGGAATCTTCTGAAGTGAACGCTAGAAGTAAATTACTGTTCTGAGTCAAAACAGTGAGTCCTATTGCAAGATGTTAGAATTATGTCTGGATAAGGAAGCTGAGATGGGCCCTCCGAGGCACTACCACAGGAAGCCATCTGGCAGGGGCTGCGGGGCTTCTCCGCTATCTGGAAGCATCTAGCCTCTTTGCCCGCCCATCCTGACTGGTCCCGAAAGCCTTGACTCAGCCACACTGGACATTCACTGAGGTCCCTGGACTGCTGTGGCTCTAATGCTCTCAGCTTTCAGTGATGGACAAAGAGCCTCACATGAAGTCCGACATATAACATTTACATAGACCTACACTCAAATATAATCCCTTGGTTTTGTCGGGTAAAGGTCTGCAATGCTTAGGTAATATTTTTTTGTCTTCCTTTTCCATCACTCTAAGTTGGACTTAAAATGCTATGACTTAGTGCAGATTATCTGTTCTGTTCATAAATAACTCACAAGAGAGATATGAGCAACACAAACAATTCAATGTGTGGCTTCCCTGAGAAAAATGCAAGTTACATTCACTTTTACACAAAGGGAAATTATTAAAAATAGCATTAGAATCAAAATAAAGTTAAAGCTCTAAAAACATTCTTATTTATGTCATTATTATAGGAAGGAATGAGAAAACCATGGAATAAGGGGCAACAAAGGAAAAGAAAGAAGCCATCTTCTTTTATCCCATATTCAACGGAACAAAAGCACAAGGGGCTTCAACAAGAAACAACATGTGAAAACACCACCAGCCTCACCTCCTCGAAGTCCTCGCTGACCCACAGCGGGATGGGGGTGCCCCAGTATCTGTTTCTGGAAATGGCCCAGTCACGCGCGTCTTTCAGCCAGTTTCCAAACCGCTTTTCTCTCACGAACTCCGGGACCCTGGGTGAGCAGGTCAGACACCGGATCAGCTGCGAACATCACTGAGGAAATCTGAGAGGGCACCGGCACTGAGGACCAGACACCCGGGAAACGCTGGGCTCCCGCCCGAGAGGTGGTTTCCCAGGTGAAGATGCTCTTTGAGGGAAACGTCACCACACCTGGCCTCCCTGCCTGCCTTCCCTTGGGCACGGCCACAGTCCTCTGAAGTCACCACCGGCTAGCTAGCCCGGCCCTGCTGCTAGTTTCTGGGTCATCCACACCTCAGCGCTTTAATTGTAACTCAGTGGTGTGGGCTCCCATCACCTAGTCCCGTGGTCGGCAAACTCATCAGTCCACAGAGCCAAATATCCGCAGTACACGACTGAATTTTCTTTTGAGAGCCAAATTTTTTTAAACTTAAACTTCTAACACCACTTCTTCAAAGTAGACCTGCCCAGCCGTGGTATTTTGTGGAAGAGCCACACTCAAGGGGCCAAAGAGCCACAAGTGGTTCGCGAGCCACAGTTTTCCGACCACAGACCTAGAAAATAAGAGTCTGAACAGGTAGGGTGTCGGTAGCTGGCTGGTAGATGCCTCCCAGGCTCACGGCACATTGTACACTGGGCTCCGCAATGAGGAAGTTCCTTAAATGTGCTGCTCACCTCAGTGCCCTCGCTAGCACCAGCCCTCCTCTGTGATAACCTTCCCTGGCGGAACTCACATCAGCAACTCCTCCCCCGAATTTCTCGTCTCAGATTGAGACACCTATCCTTTGAGGTTCAGCACTGCAGAAAACTTAACAAGTTTAAGACCAAGTTAGGGTTCCCTAGTCCTGTATCATAAATGTCAGTTTATAGGCTGGCACCTAACACAGGACAATAGATATTCCATATCCAGCACATCACACATTAGGAGAACTAGAGCGTTGTAGGTATAAAAATGAAAGAACAGCTTTTACTTAAGAAATCAGAATCACTTCGCTGGAAAAAAATAGAAAGCTACAGGCACTTCCTTTTACTGCCCTGAGATGCTCCCCATTCTTCCAAAATCAAATGCAGTCTTTAAGTTCTTATCAGGAGTTAAAAATACTGATTGCACTCCAAACTCTCAGTTAAAAGCATGCTTTTGCATACTAAATCCAGTCTTCCTTCATTGTTGTAATAGGTCGAGTAAAACTTCTTTTCAATCGTTATCAGCTAAGAGCTTTTGTCCCCTCAGTGCAGCGGCCTGAACAAGACCACAGTCTGGGAGCTCACCAACTATCACAAGTAGTATATAGTACAGCTGATCCTTGAACATGTGTTTGAACTACAAGAGTCCAATTTTATGCCAATTTTCTCAAGTGACCCGAACAGTTCAAACCTGGGCTGTTTAGGGCCAATGACAAGGCTGGGAAATCACAGATGTGGAGAGCTGACTGTTATGTTACACACGGATTTGTGACTAGGCAGACATTAGAGCCCCTAACTCCAGTGTTTTCTAAGGGCTAAATGTCATCATAAACGGCTTTGGTGGATATATCCATAAACAAACATTTACCCTGAAAATGACTATTATTTAAGGCTAATGAACACTAAGAATACAGCCAGATGTTTTTCAGTCATCCAATTCTGTAAAATGAACAAACAGCAGTTTCTCATTTCCATTTGGCTTTTAAAAAAACGGTAAAGCCGAAACTGGTTTGGCTCAGTGGATAGAGTGTCGGCCTGCAGACTAAAAGGTCCCAGGTTTGATTCTGGTCAAGAGCATGTACCTTGGATGCCAGCACATCCCCAGTAGTGGGTGTGCAAGAAGCAGCTGATCAATGTTTCTCTCTCATTGATGTTTCTAACTCTCTATCCCTCTCTCTTCCTCTCTGTAAAAAATCAATAAAATTTAAAAAAATAATATATGCCTTATAATAAAAAATGGTACTTTATTATATCTTATTTAAATTGTTTTGTTTCCTAAAAAATAAAAATAGATGTTACTACAATATATAATAAATGATGGCTATTAAAATTATTATGATTTGGAGGAGTGTAAACCAGTACTAACTATATGACAAGGAACATTCTAAAGACACACATCTTACTGCTCACCAGTAACACAGGTCATTGTTCCTCATCAGCTGGTCCACCATGTGCTCAACCCGCACAAACCAGCTGGGCACCGCTTTGTAAATGAGGGGCGTATCCGACCTAGGAAAGCAGAATGGAGGTGAGGCTGGTCAGAAGGTGTGCAGCCACCTTTAGTGTCTCACTGATGTCACCACCAGTTATTTGGCCTTCTGCAAAACTAAAGTCTACATCCTCAGTATTGGTCAGCACCCTCCACAAACCCCAGAAAGGCAAGCTAGTAAAAGAATACAAGAAAAAATACATAGTTATCCTGATGTGGGACAGCTGTCCAGAAAAGATATCATATTCACCCAGCTTGTATGGCTCAGTGGGTGAGCATCAATCCATGTACTAAGAGGTCACAAATTCAATTCCTGGTTTTGGGCTTGATCCCCAGTGGAGCCTACAGGAGCAGATGACTGATGTTTGTCCCCCACCCCCGTTTCTTTCTTCCTCCCTCAAATTTATAAAAATATTGAAAAAACAGATATCACACTTGGCAAAAATGAGGAATGAGATCATAAAGTACCATGTAAGATTCCATTTCACCCAACTTTTTATAATTTTGTATTAAAACTTATCACATACATCTCACTTAATTCCATTAGAAAATTTTAGAGATGTTTCTCATCCTAAAGAAATGTGACTCCCACCACAAAATATATTTGTCCCTGTAGGAGGATAGAAAATATGCACATATATCTTTGCCTCTGAATCCTGGCACAGAGTTCCTGAAACCCTTCTCATTTCCTGGGTGACAGGAGTGTCTTTTGTTCTAATGAGGTGATGCTGGGTGGGCCCCTGGATGGGGGTTGGTCACTGGAAAGACGAAGCCATGACAGCTTGGAATTCCAACCGTCTCCATCTTGCTGAGAAGAAGGGCCAACAACAGAGTTAATGGCTGACCATGCCTTTGTGGTGAAGCCTAAAATCTTCCAGTGTAGGGGTTAACGGTTTCCAGGTTGATGAATACGTACATTGGAGGGTGACACACCTCAACTCCATGTGATACATGCTATGCCCACAGGACCCAAACCTCTCCATAAGCTGCTTACCTGCATCCTTCAATAAATGTGTTTCCTGGAATTCTCAGCCTGACTAGCAAATGAATTGAACCGACTCATGCAGAGGACAGAGCGAACCTCTGAAATGAAGCCGATCTGTCTATCAGGGATTAATCCTTGGGACCTGATGATACCTCAAGGAAAAACATCTACAATCTGGGGACTGAAAAATGTCATAAGTGAAATGTTTTATTTAAGTTGTAAAGAAGATCACAGGATAAAAAAACAAGTAGGGCCCAGTCAGCAGAGCTCAGTGGTTGAGTGTTGACCTATGAACCAGATCACGGTTTGATTCCCGCTCAGGGCACATGCCAGGCTGCCGGCTTGGTCCCTAGTGTGTGGTGTGCAGGAGGCAGGTGATGTTCTTTCTCATTATCAATGTTTCTATTTCTCTCTCCCTCTTCCTTCCTCTATGAAATAAACAAAAATATATTTTAAAAACAATATATTTTTAAATATATTTTTTAAATATATTTTAAAAACAAAAAAAACAAGAAACTAAATAGGGAAGAACTAGGTTTTTTCTTTACAGTCTGTGTCTGTATTTCTAACACAACTCCTGAGAAAAGAAATAATTGTATGCATTCATAACATTCTCCTTTGAGCAAGAAGATAGTATCCAAACCAAGCTCTAAAGAATACAAATGAGATGGAAACCACCAACTGATGGAGTGGCACAAAAAATATGCACAAATCGAAAGCTCTAGCTCAATCAGTCCTCTCCTTACCTCCAGCAGAAAGGGTAGCTATGAGTGAAGGTACTGGCAACAAGAAGTCGGCCTTGCTCTTTCAGCATCCTGATAATATTTTTGTCAGCATCCTGTTAAAAAATTAAAATGTAGCTAATAAAATATCCTCCAGTATTTAGTAACATGATATAATTGAGTATTTATTAATAAAATCTAGTATTTGGATACTTTTATATGAATAAAAGACACAAATAACAAATGTATTATATACATGATGCAACTGTATTTTGTAATACATGTAACTGCACGTACTTTTAAAATACATTCCATATCATTGAGGTAGTGCAGTATTCAACCAGCAATGACTACCCCAAGGTCACAATGTTGCTATATGAGTCACCAGTCAGAGTCCATTTTTCCCAACTCCTTGAAACTACAGCCTGCTTCCTCTGAAGATACTAGACCCTCAAAAGCAGCTAATAATAAGTCTACCTTTACTGATTTTATGTGCTGAAGCCAAACAAAATAAGCAGCTTTCTAAAAAAACAAAACAAACAAAAAAACCCCCCAGATGTGGAAGCCTTTTGATAAAAACTGATTAGTAAAAACAGCTGGATGAAATCAACACCTTTCTATGCCTTACAGTCACAGACCTTCACATACTGTCCCACGAAATCCGTCACTTCTGCTGTGAAACAGCCTGAAGCATCCACAGGGCACACAGGGACAGAATCTTTCTGAATGATGTTGAAGTCCATACAGACCCGATAGTCATCCTGGGGGGAAAGGGATCACAATAAAACAGTTAAGTGTATGAGGAGGCAGTGCAGTTTTCAATCAGCAATGACTAACCCAAGGTCACCAAGTTGCTTTATGAGTCACCAGTCAGAGACCAGTATGGGGAGGGAGGTGTACAGGAATAATTTTCTGTATTCTGATACAAACCTCTCATCACTGTAATTATCGCCCAACGAAAGTTAATTCAAAGACTGCACAGAGAATTTAACAGAGCATTATAGTGGCAGAGGATTATCATCTAGCCTTGTCTAACCAGCCATTATTTCACAGACCCCTGCATACATGGGTAACTATCACTAAGTGAGAAAATGGCACAAGGACAGGTCACGGAGAGAACCAAGATGGCGGCCTAGACAAGCACCTAAGCTGCTGCCTCGCACAACAATTTTAAAACAACAACTAAAATCAGAACAGACATCATCCAAAACCACAGGAAAGCTGGCAGAGTGGGAAATCTACAACCAGAAAGAAGAGAGGCTCACAGATCAGATCGGGAGCAGCTAAGTGCTGAGGTAGGGTGACGCACGCACAGAGGAAAAGTGCAGCCGAATGCCTGGCTGGTGGTCGATGTTTCTCTCTCATCGACATTTCTAGCTCTCTATCCCTCTCTCCTCCTCTCGGTAAAAAATCAATAAAATATATTTTTAAAAAATCTGATGAACAATATTAACTGGTGAATATAATAGAATCAGAGGTATGGAAGAGGAGTGGACTGACAATTCTCAGGGAAAAGGGGAGTGGGGGGTACGGGAAGAGACTGAACAAAAACTGCACCTATGGATGAGGACAATAGGGGGTGAGGAAAGGGCAGAGAGTGGAATGGGAACCTGGTGGAGGGATCAACGGAGGAAAAAAAAAAGAACATTTGTAATAATATGAACAATAAAGATTTATTAAAAAAAAAAAAAAAGGACAGGTCACAGTCATGCAGAAGTACGACTCTGCAGAGGTCACATGGTGTATCACCTGGCAAAATGCCACATGGGAGGGCTCTCAGGAAATCTCTACATAAAGTGGTTTAGAGGCTGCACGTCAGAGATCTGATTGTCTTTAACATTAATCTGCCTGGTATTCAGGGCAGATATACAAGGTACAGTATTACTACAGTAAATGACAAATAGCCATATGTACAGATAATGTAGATTATATATTAATATCAGGTGTACACCTCAGTGATGAGACATGACATAACTAAGTCCTGATAAATCTCCCACCCATCTGACACCATACAGGTATTCCAAGCATTGTGGACTACATATTCCCTATGCTGTACATTGCACATGCAGGACTATTCTATAATGACCAATTTGTACATTAAAAAAAATATATATATTTTTATTGATTTCAGAGGAAGGAAGAGGGAGATAGAAACATCAATGAGAGAGACATATCCATCAGCTGTCTCCTGCACGCCCAACACAGGATCGAGCTTGCAATTCGGACTATGCCATGACCAGGAATTGAACCGGGGACCTCTTGGTTCATGGGATGTTGCTCAATCCACTGAGCAACTGCAGCCGGGGTAATTTGTACATAATTCTTTCACCTTTCCACCCAATTCCCCAACCTTCTCCTATCTGGCAACCAACAAAATATTTTCTGTATTTATGAGACTGTCTGTTCTGCCTAATGGGTTTTTTAGATTCAACTGCTAATATGGATTTATTGCCATTTTATTGTTCAGTTTTTTATCTTTTATTTCCTTCATTTTCTTAAAGATCCTTTAACATTTTATGTAATACTGGTTTTGGTGGTGATGAACTCTTTTAGATTTTTCTTGTCTGTGAATCTCTTTTATCTATCCCTTAATTATAAATGACAGCTTTGCTGGGTAATCTTGGTTGTAGGTTCTTGCTATTCATCACTTTGAATATTCCACTCCCTCTGGCCTGCCAAGTTTCTGTAGAGAAATCAGCTTGACAGTCATGTGGGAGCTCCCTGTAGTTAACCAACTGCTTTTCTCTTGCTGCTTTTCAGATTCTTTGCCCTTTTGTGTTTTAATTATGATGTGTGGGTTTCTTGTGTTCATCGTGTCTGAGACTGCACTTCTTGGACTTGTATGTGTATTTCCTTCACCAAATTAAAGGTGTTTCCCGTCTTTCTTTTTATTAACCAGTTTTCAATTTGTTGCTCTCTCTTCTTCCGGCACCCCCATAAAGTGAACATTTGATACACTTGAAGTTGGCCCACTCTCCTTACACTATATTCTTAATTTTGTACTTTTTTTTCTTTTTGCTGTTCTGATTGGGAGTTTTTTTCTTCCTTCTATTCCAAATCACCGATTTGATTCTGGGCTTCATCTACTTTACTGTTAATCCCATTACTTATTCTTTTTTTAAAATATATTTTAATTTTTTCACTAGATGCCTGGTGCACGAAATTTGTGCACGGGGGTAGAGGGTTGTCCCTCAGCCCAGCCTACACCCTCTCCAATCTGGGACATCCTCTCACAATCCAGGGCTGTTGGCTCCTAACTGCTCGCCTGCCTGCCTGCCTTTCTGATTGCCCTTAACTGCTTTTGCCTGTACATTGCACACCCAGGACTATTCTATAATGACCAATGATCACCCCCTAACCAGTCCCCTTACAGCCTGTTTGTGCCCAACTGCCCTCCTCTGCTGCCTGGTCACCCCTAACTGCCCTCCCTTGCAGGCCTGGTCCCTCCCAACTGCCCTCTCCTGCTGACCCAATTGTCCACAACTGCCCTCCCTTGCAGACCTGATCCCTCCCAACTGCCTTCCCCTGCTAGCCATCTTGTGGTGGCCATATTGTGTCCACATGGGGTCAGACATCTTTGACCACATGGGGGTAGCCATCTTGTGTGTTGTAGTGACTATCAATTTGCCTATTATTCTTTTTTTTAAAAATATATATTTTGATTTTTTACAGAGAGGAAGGAAGGATAGAGAGTCAGAAACATTGATGGGAGAGAAACATCTATCAGCCTCCTCCTGCACACCCCGTACTGGAATTGAACCTGGGACTCTCCAGTCTGCAGGCCAATGCTCTATCCACTGAGCCAAACTGGTTTTGGCACCTATTATTCTTTTACTAGATAGGATAGAGGCCTGGTGCATGGTGGAGGACGGCTGGTTTGATCTGATGAGTGTCCTGGATTAGGGTGGGGATTCCCTTGGGGTGTGGGGCCTGTGGTGGTTTGCAGGCTGGCCACACTGCACACATACATACACATACACACACACACACCATGACCCAATCAGAGGCCCTGGTATCTGGAAATTATTTACCTACTATAGTTGAAACTTTATAGCATTAAGTGGAGCCAAGCCTCCTGCTCATTCTGTGGCTGCAGCCATCTTGGCTGGGTTAATTTGCATACTCGCTCCTGATTGCTGTTGGGTGTGGCTTGTAAGTGCAGCAGAGGTTATGATAAATTTGCATATTACTCTTTTGTTATGTAGGATTGATTTCAGAGAGGGAAAGGGAGAGATATAAACATCAATGATGAGAATTACTGATTAGCTGCCTACTGCACACTAACTTTGGATGGAGCCCACAACCCAGGTATACGCCCCTGACCGGAATTGAACCTAGGACCCTTCAGTCAACAGGCCAACACTCTATCAACTGAGCCAAACTGGTTAGGGTGCATTACTTATTCAGTATTTCAGTTGGTGTTGTCTTCTGACTGGTCCTTTTTTATGCTGATGAAATTCTTAATAAGTTCACAGAATATCCTTATAGCCAGTGTTAGAACTCTGCATCTAGATTGCTTGTCACTCCTTTGTATACTACTTTTTCTGAAGTTTTGATCTGCTCTTTCCTTTGGGACATATTTGTCTCCTCTTTTTGGCTATCTCCCTGTGTTTGTTTCTATGTGTTAAACGGGCTGCTATGTTTCTCAAGCTTGGCAGAATGGCCTCATGTAGTAGAGGTTTTATAGGATCCATTAACACAGCTTCCTCTATTACCCAGGCTGGGCCCATGAGGTGTACCCTGCCCCTGCTGTGGGGATGTGCCACCATCCTCTTATAGTTGAGCTTTGATGGCTCTTGGCATGTCAATGGGAAGGATTTATCCCTAGGCCGACCAACTACAAAGACTGGCTGTGACCACAGAACAGCTACTACTGCAGGATCAACTGTGTAGGAAATCACTCCAAAGAGCAGGACTTACTTCAGTGGGGCTCTGGTACATGCTGAGTCTACCCCTTGAGTATGTTGCTTGTAGAGGTGGTTGGTTGGTGGTGCTTCCATGTGGTCTGAAGGTGACCACTGGGTGTGCTGGCTCTGGGGCCTCCAAGGAGGTACAGGCTAAGGTCAGCCACTGCCTGTGCTCTGCTTGGGACCACCGAGTATGAGCTATAAGATTGTCTGCAGTTGGCTGCTACTTGTGCTGGGCTTAGACGTGCCCAAGTGAAATCAAGCTTCTGGAAATCAAGGCAGACTACTGCTAGTGCCGGGGCTTGTGGCCACTTCATGAGAGGTATGGGGCACAGTGAAGTCAGATGCTGCTTGAGAAATCTTAGGAAATTCTTAAGCACGAGACAACATAGGCTTTTGGTATGAATAAGCCACTGGAAATCGCTTGGGTAGGCCTGGAAAATCACCAGGTATGGGGAAACATTGATAGCCAGGTTGACAGAGTCTCAGATATGATGCCTGCAAGACTCTGTGCTGCGAAGGCTCATCAAAGGAACACTGGTCTCTGCCAGCATTTCTGTCTTGAAAAAAGCTGCCCCCACAGCTCTCACACTGATGAGGCCTGTGTGTTTCTGCTGTCATTCAAACTGCTTCCTCAATGGTTGGAGGTCACAGAGAGTGAGTCTGAGTTGGTCCACATCGGCCCTTTAAGAAGAATAGCTGGGGGTCCAGCTGCCATAGTTTCCCTTCATTCCAGCTGGTTTTTACAGCCAGAAGTTATGAGGACTGGAACCAGAACCCTATAGGCTGGGAGGTCTGGTGAGGGGTTGAGAACTCCTCAGAGCAGGACCTCTGCAGAGGAGATATCCTTCTGAATTTTCACCTGGCACATGGGGAATGGGACCAGCTGGCCTGCAGCTCCACTTCTCCTACTATTTGGGTGTAACTTCTACTCTCGTTGTAGGACTCCCATACAGCTAGACTTCAGGTGGTTCTGAATTTAGTTGTAATTTTGATGTGATAGTGGCAAGAGATGAATAGAGCTTTCACCTAATTAGAATAGTGAACAGGTTCTAGGTGATTTAAAGTCATTCATTTTATTGGGTTCATTAGCATGGTGGTTATAATAAAAATAAAATGTCTGTGTTGGAGTGTATACCAAAGGTTGTGGGTTCAATTCCCAATCAGGATGTATACAGGAGGCAATTGATCCGTTTTTCTCTTTCCCTTTCCCTCTGTCTAAAAATCAATAAAAACATGTCTTTGGGTGAGGTTTAAAAAAATAAATAAAAATAGAAAAATAAAATTTATTATCAATCAAAGATGTGTACAGAAGTATTTGCAGACAAAGATATGGTATTCAGGATCTGCTACAAAACTGTCTAAATTAAAACCATGAGGGAAGGTGAGGGATTAAGAAAGATGAAACAGAATTCCCAAAATGCTGATAATATAGCTGGGTGATGTAAACCTAAGGACTTATACTATCTTTACTTTGCTCACTCCTATCACAGACAAAACCACCAAGCTGAGAGGAATCTGTAGGACCCAGCGCACGTGGCACTCGCAGTAGTGTGTACACTCTTCGAGCGTCACAAACTACAAGAAGATTCCATTTAATCCTTCCAAGTCTCCAGACAGGCAGGTAGTAACACCCTATTACAGGAAAGGTAAGGAAAATCTAGATAGGTCAACTAATTTATTGCAGAGCTTTGACTTAACCTGAGGTCTGATTTGGGCTAAAAGATGTGCCCTTAATCCCTATAGTCTTTTATTCATATACAAATTATATTAAAAGAATTACATTTTGGGAAAAGAAAAAGAAAAATAAGGAAAGAAAAATAAGGAAAAACAAAAGAATATTAAAGAAAAAAGGATTACATGTTCATAAAATTACTTTGGGCAAAATTTTAAATTCAGCACACTCTTCCACCTTGAAAAGAGAGGTCAAATTCTCCCTTCTTAATATATAGCATTTAGCGAACAGCACAGCAGAGGTAATGGGAACCTTGATTTATCAAGTGACTGTGTGACTGCATGCCCTATCAAAACTCAAAGAACTGTACATCATAAGGAGCAAAGCAGTGCCCTAGCCGGTTTGGCTCCTTTGGCTCAAGTGGACAGAGCATCGGCCTGCGGACTCAAGGGTCCTAGGTTCGATTCTGGCCAAGGGCATATACCTTGGTTGTGGGCACATCCCCAGTAGGGAGTGTACAGGAGGCAGCTGAATAATGTTTCTCTCTCACTGATGTTTCTAACTCTCTATCCCTCTCTTTTCCTCTTTGTAAAAAATCAATAAAATATATTTTAAAAAATAGACCAAAGTCTCATGTAAATCAAATATGAATCAAAACACAGCATGCCTTTGTTTGGAAACAGCCTAGGTGCCCATCAGCAGATGATTGGATCCAAAAACTATGGTACATCTACACAATGGAATACTATGCTGCCATAAAAAAGAAGAAATTCTCATCTTTTGTGGCAACCTGGATGGAATTGGAGAACATCATGCTGAGTGAAATAAGCCAATCAATGAAAGAGAAACACCACATGACCTCACTCATTTGTGGATAATAAAGATCATTATAAACTGATGAACCAAAAGATAGCTATAGAAACAGTAAAGCAACAAGCAGATTGTCAAATTTCAGCAGAGAAGGGAGGAGGATCTGGGGGAGATAATAGATCAACTGAAGGACTTGTATAAATGCATATAAGTACATCCAATGGGCATAAAACTCTGGGGAGGGAGGGGATGTGTAGGAGGGAGGGAAGGGGGCAAAAAAAAAAAAATCAATAAAATATGTAATAAATAAATAAATAAATAAATTTAAAAAAACAACAACAAAAAAAACACACACAAAAAAACCAACAAAACACAGCATGCCTTTGAAGACCAAATGTCCTTAGCCCACCACTTTCAGAAATCAGTTCAGGGTGAAAAGACATTGCAGAATCAAGTTTTTTTTTTTTTTTTTTTTTTTTTTAAAGTTTTTTTTTTTTTTGATGCTTTCTTTTCTTTCTTTATCAAGTTTTATAAGCTTGAAAAGAGGTTGACTCCATGGCTTAATCAAGAGTGGTGACCAACACAAAAAATGCATGCACACAGGCAAACACACATACACAAGACATTTCTTTATAACATTGGTAAGATATATACTACTCACAGCACCAAAATAAGGAGCTTGATGCACCACCCCAGTGCCTTCTTCCTCCTTCACGTAGTTGTCAACAAGCACTGTAAAAGCGCCATGCTCTTTCCACTGGAAAAGAAAAGGATTAAAAGATGAAACAATACCATATCATAATATAATTTGATAACCATTTTTAGAGCCCGAAAAAACTTTTAACATGAGATTATGTTCAGCGATGGAAATGGCAATAATTTGGACTGGAAAGAAACATGCTAGTTCTATACATCACATCATGAATAATGCATCCCTAATAAATGAAATAATTATCTTAAGTGGCAGGAAATATGTCCAACTTTTTTATTGAAAAAATGGGCTTTTCATTATTTCTCTTGGACCGAATTCCTCTCCCCAGCATACTATTTATCATAGTCTTAAAAAACATATTCCTCAAATTATTTCCTTCCTGGTACATAGTTAACCATTGAACAATGCAGGGGTTAGGGGCACCAAACCCCATACAATGGTAACCTGAGTGTAACTTTTTAATATATATATATTTTATTGATTTTTTACAGAGAGGAAGGGCGAGAGATAGAGAGCCAGAAACGTCAATGAGAAACATTGACCAGCTGCCTCCTGCACACCCCCCACTGGGGATGTGCCCGCAATTAATGTACATGCCCTTGACCGGAATCGAACCCGGGACCCTTCAGTCCGCAGACCGACGCTCTACCACTGAGCCAAACCGGCCTTGGCCTGAGTGTAACTTTTGACGCTATTATCCACAAATGAGTGAGGTCATGTGGTGTTTCATGTGCCCTTCCCATCCTTGAATTCAACCAACCGTAAATTGAAAACTATATTTTCAATTTGCCGTTGGGAATGCAAAAAAACCTGTTATCTATCCATGGTTGGTTAAATAAAATCCATGTATAAGTGAACCGGGGCCTTATTGGAGGGTCAAGTGTATTTTCAATCTCTGCATACACTTTGCTTCTCTTTCTCAAGTGGTTCAGCTGTAAAACGTAAACTTTGAAAGAAACGGGGGAGGGCCGAGAGCTATAAGTTCTATGTCCTATTTGCAGACATTGTAACCTGGGAGGGGGAGGGTGTGTGTGTGTTTCTAATATGATTTCATTTCTAACAACAATAAAACACGTGCCCTTAGCCGAAACTGGTTTGGCTCAGTGGCAGAGCGTCGGTCTGCGGACTGCAAGGTCTCAGGTTCAATTCCGGTCAAGGGCATGTACATTGGTTGTGGGCACATCCCCAATAGGGGGTGTGCAAGAGGCAGCCGGTCAATGTTTCTCTCTCATTAACATTTCTGGCTCTCTATCTCTCTCCCTTCCTCTTCTCAATAAAATATCAATAAAATATATTTAAAAAAATACACGTGCCCTTAATCCCTATAGGTTAGTACATATAAAGCTACAGACTTATTTTCCTACCTTCATCTCTTAATATTCCTTTTCAGATGCCAATTATTTTAGCCCAACTAAAACCCTTTGCTTTCTTACCTATCTGCGTTTGCAAAAAAGTATGTTCAGAAATGACTTTCAGAATTAAAACTACACAGTGAAAAATGTATTAGAATTTCCATGTTTTAAAAATATTCTGGTTGCCGAAACCAGTTTGGCTCAGTGGATAGAGCGTTGGTCTGTGGACTCAAGGGTCCCAGGTTCGATTCCGGTCAAGGGCATGTACTTTGGTTGCAGGCACATCCCTGGTAGGGAGTGTGCAGGAGGCAGCTGGTCGATGTTTCTCTCTCATCGATGTTTCTAGCTTTCTATCCCTCTCTCTTCCTCTCTGTGAAAAATCAATAAAATATATTTAAGAAGAAAAAAAATTCTGATTGCATTTGTGTTTCTAGGAGAACTCAAAACAAAGTTGATGAAATGGTTTGCCTAAATCACACACCAGCAATAATGAAGCCAGGTCCTGAAATAAGGCCTTCTGGTTCAAAATACAGACAACGACCTCACAGCTCTTAAACTGTTGGCACTTGTTTAAAAGTAAACATGACAAATAACTAGAGATTTTCAACTGCTGTAACCTAAATCACTTGTAAATGCTTATGGTGTGGTGTGACAGGTACTGGGAGGTGTGTCTTCAAAGACTTAAAGATGGAGAGAACACGTGTGTCCTCAGGGAACACAAAGGTATTTTGCTATTTAAAACTGTACCCCAAAAATCCCACACTCAATTCCCATCTCTCCGGGTGCAGCTCTGGATCAAGCCTTGCTGTGGCTGGCCAGCAGTCAGCACAGAGCACTAAAGTGCTGCCCCCACATACTCTCACAGCTCCCATTTAATATTTCAGAGCATGTGTATTTTAGATATACATCAGATGATTTTGTCCTAAGTCAAAGAGTTTGTAGCTTTTGTCTAAAATTCACAGAAGGACCCAGAAATGTCAGGAAGTTAACTAAATGAATCGGTAGATCTTATTTATCATCTATATACTGAGTGCATATTTCACCGACTTAACCCAAAGCTCCTATCGAGTGTCCATGTGCATTTTCTGAAAGGGCTTAGCTTTCCTCAGGCTCTAAATAGGGCCTGCAGTTCAGAAAGTTGAGAAGTAACTGACCTAGTGGCAGAGTTTTAAGACAAACAAAAACACACGAAATATGTTAAGATACATGAGAAAAGAATGCAATAATGGTATTATTCCGAAGACAACTAAGAGACACTTCAGAAAACACTGTTTTGCAGATGGCATCCAATACAGGCCATTTCAGAAAGGTGAAGCAAGTTTTAAAAGAAGGAGAATGTAATGAAAAGATAGGCAGAAGGGGGGGAGGAGCAGTTTGACTGAGGCAAAAGATAGGTTAGGGGATGTGACTAGGAAGCAGGTCTGCCTCATGCCAAGTGGAGAGCACCTGGCGAGGCATGTGCTGGCAAACGAAATGACTGCAGCCTCACAGGAAGGGAGCAGATGAGGCAAAACGTATGGATAACCACCAGAGCAACATTAATGAGGGAAAGGGCTGCTAGTTAGGAGACAAAAAACATGGGAAAGCACTCAAGGAGAGAAACATGTGAGCAATACTGTGGACAGAGTCCACATGGCCGAAGTCACCTGCGCTAACCAAACTCACCCTTGCGTTGAAAATAGAGATGAGCACATGTTTTATCCTGGGCTGCAATGCCAGTTTTTTTATTGCTAATTCTATGCCAAGCTGAATATATTTCTTTCTTTCTTTTCTTTTCTTTTTTTTATATAATATATTTTATCGATTTTTTACAGAGAGGAAGAGAGGAATAGAAAGCTAGAAACATCATTGAGAGAGAAACATTGATCAGCTGCCTCTTGCACGCCTCCTACTGGGGAAGTGCCTGCAACCAAGGTATATGCCCCTGCCTGGAATCAAACCCTGGACCCTTCATGCCGCAGGCTGACGCTCTATCCACTGAGTTAAACCAGTTTCGGCTGAATATGTTTCTTACATAATGTAACAAGCTAGGTCAGTTTTGAGGGCGTTACGCATCATTTTACTCTATGACAAGCATGTCAAATCATTCAATGGATGACCAGCAGCCACTGGGCCACATGCCTCGTTTAAATAAAAGACATCTTGCTCTAAGACCTATAAATATCAATTCCTGTTGACCTTGTTGTTTTGTTGGTGATTAAGTTTGCAACTATAGCTGCAAATCCTGTTCTCAGAAAATAAAAACCACATAAAACAGCTTTCTAAGCCCTAAGCAGTTTGGCTCAGTGGATAGAGCATCAGCCTGCGTACTGAAGGGTCCCAGGTTCAAAGGTCAAGGGCATGTACCCTTGTTGCAGGCACATCCCCAGTGGGAGGTGTGCAGGAGGCAGCTGATCCATGTTTCTAACTTCACCCTTCCTCTCTGTAAAAAAAAAAAAAAAAAATCAATAAAATATATTAAAAGCAAAACAAACAAACAAACAAAACCCAAACCCAGCTGTGTGACTCCTCAGAGAGACAACCAAGTGTCTATTGTGTGGCTGTGCTGAGGTGCCCAGGTTTAAAGGACTAACCTGATCCACTTACTGGAAGTAAACTGTTCACCTTACACACAGTCTATTCCAAGCACTGTCCTAAATTTAAAAAATAGCCAACAATTCCTCCTCTTCCTTGGCAATAAGCAGACCATAAACAATAAATATATACACAGTGAATCTTAGGAAATGTAAGTGACTTCTTACACAATTTGAGAAAACTATTTTTAAAATTATTACAAGAAGGCAATACAGGGAGAATCAAGATGGCGGCACAGGTAAGCGCCTAAACTGCTGCCTCGCACAACAATTTCAAAATAACAACTAAAAGACAGAATGGACATCATCCAAAACCACAGGAAAGCTGGCTGAGCAGGAAATCCAAAACTAGAAAGGAGAGAGGCTCATGGATCGGATCTGGAGCTGCAAAGCAGTGAGGTAAGGAGATGCTCATGCAGAGAGGAAGGGCGGCTAAGTGCCTGGCTGACTGGAGGGGAAAGGAAGCCCCCATCTGCACTGAACCCTAGGTTCCAACTGCAATGAATCCCAGCCCCGGCTAAAACCCTGTGGACCCAAGTTCAGACTGAAGAGAAAGGCACCTGGAGACTCAGAGTCTGGGAGACGCAGGGGGAGCTGGGAGCCGCAGTGCGAGAGTGAGTGTGCACAGAGAGGTCTGACCGCGGAGGTTGCTGCAGCCTCTCCATAACGGAAGGAGTCAGAGGCTCCTAACTGTACTGAATCCCCAGCTCGAACTGCACTGAGCACTGAAACCCAGTTCCAGAGGAGCCCCTGGGGCAGCCACGCTCTTACAAGGGTAATCCGGACTGTCAGGCGCAAACTCAGGGGAGCCATGGAAGGCAGAGGTCTGAGGCGCGCGCACAAGGGCAGGGCTGATGGGAAGCCAAGACACTCCGCCCCATCCAAGCTGAGCTCAGAGGCTTTTGCAATTTTGCAAGTCTGATCCTATAAGACTGTTTCCAATACAGAAGGTATCCCAGGGTAGACACAACTGATACTCACATCCAATAGGTCTACAGGTCAATTCCTCCCAGTGATACCAATAACAATCAAGACTTGACTACAACAAGGCAGTACACAAAGGTGAGCACCAAGAGTGTCTACCTCGGGGAGGCTGACCCATCAGACCATATAGGACATCAAGCACACAAAGCCAACTCAGGGAAGCAGCGAAAATACTGAGACAAGGAAAGAGATCTCAAACAAAAGAAATGGAGGAGAACAAAAGTCTGGATATAGAGTTCAAAACCACACTTACAGGATTTTTCAAGAATTTCCTAGAAAAGGCTGATAAATTTAATGAGGATATGAAAAAGGTCCAACTAGAAATTAAATATATGCTGACGGAAATAAAAAATATTATACAGAGACCCAAGAGCAGACTGGAGGAACACAAGAATCAAGTGAAAGATTTGGAATACAAAGAGGCAAAGGACACTTCTTTGGAGAAGCAAGAAGAGAATCCAGAAAGTTGAAGATAGTGTAAGAAGCCTCTGGGACAACTTCAAATATACCAACATCAGAATCATGGGGGTGCCAGAAGAGAGAGAGCAAGATACTGAAAACCTATTTGAAGAAATAATGTCAGAAAACTTCTCCCACCTGGTGAAAGAAATAGACTTACAAGTCCAAGAAGCACACAGAACCCCAAACAAAAGGAATCCAAAGAGGACCACACCAAGACACATCATAATTAAAATGCCAAGTGCAAAAGACAGAGAAAGTTACAAGCAGCAAGAGAAAAACAGTTACCTACAAGGGAACACCATAAGGATTATCAGCTGATTTTTTTTTCAACAGAAACTATGCAGGCCAGAAGGGAGTGGCAAGAAATCGTCAAAGTGATGAATAGCAAGAACCTACAACCAACATTACTCTACCCAGCAAAGTTATCATTCAGAATTAAAGGTCAGCTAAAGAGCTTCACAGACAAGAAAAAGCTAAAGAATTCATCACCACCAAACCAATATTATATCAAATGCTAAAAGGTATTCTTAAAGAAGAGGAAGAAGAAAAAGGTAAAGATAAAAATTATCACCAACAAATACATATATATCAACAAGTGAATCTAAAAGTCAAGTGAATTAAAAATCTGAGGAAGAGAATGAACTGGTGAATATAATAGAATCAGGGGCAAAGAAAGGGAGTGGATTTATAATTATCAGGGGGAAAGGGGTGTGGGAGGTGCAGGAAGAGACTAGTCTAAAATCATACACCTATAGATGAGGAAAATAGGGGGAGAGATAAGGGCAGTGGGTGGGGTGGGAACCGGGTGGAAGGGAGCTATGGAGGGAAAAGGGAGAAACAATTGTAATAATCTGAGCAATAAAGATTTATTTAATTAAAAAAAAAAAGAAGGCGGCAATACAAACAGAACTGAACCCTGTTTACATTAAAGAAGATGTTGCTTCAGGCACTTTCAGGGAAACAGAACAATCTGGCCATGTGAAGCCCACACAGGCTACCATTTCATTGGTCCAGTGATCAGTACCAGAGAGGGTGGTGGAGAACACTGTGGTAGTGCTCCTTAAGCTCACCTTCACAAAATAGTCAAACAGGGGCCTGTATTTCTTGCCTTGGAGAGAGGAACCTGGAAATCTAGGGAAAAAGGAGGAACGCAAACTCACAATTAGATTCAAATTATCAATGAAATTAGGTTGCACCCACATGAAGTCACCACTGCCTTCTAGTTTACTTGTTCCTTAGTCATTAATGCTGGCACAGGTGACCAAACATACTCATACTTAAAATAGTACTTAAGTACTTAGTATTTAAAATGGTAATACACTTAAAGCTTAACTTGAATAATTAACTTTTGGGTAAGAAAGTATCTTTTTTTTTTTTTTTTAAACTAAAGACACACAAGCATAAATCAATGATTTGTATATTTACCTTTCAAGGATCTCATAGTCACTCTCCAATTTGTAGAGGGCCGGTAATCTGGCTTCCATTAAAATGAATGTTTTTCCTCTTACAACATCTGTAAGAGCAACAGAAAAAGAAGACTTCAGTGACAGCCAGACTGTGGCTTCCTCTAAAGGCTCAGCTCAGCTCTACTGCAGGCCACCTGAGCCAGCGTGCCCAGAACTCGGAGCAGGACTGCCAATAGAGCTAGGACCCACTGCCTTCTACATACATGACAAAGCATAAAATGCAGCAGGCAGCTCCATCCATTTAAAGTGAATTAATCTTTATTTTCTCCTACCAAATAGTATCCTGTGCACACATTTGCACCCTTATTGAAAATGAATTATATAACCCGAGCAATAGAAAAGCTGAACAATACGTCAATATTTAAAATTTAATCGATACTGGCAAATTGCATTACCAAAGTTTAGGCTAACTTAAACTCCTATCTATGAAGTATGACATATCTAAGAATTTACTAGAACCGTGGTCCAAACTGTGGCTGGTGAGCCACATGCGTCTCTTTAGCCCCTTGAGTGTGGCTCTTCCACAAAATACCACGGCCTGGGCAAGTATATTTTAAAGAAGTGGCGTTAGAATAAGTTTAAATTTAAAAAATTTGGCTCTCAAAAGAAATTTCAATCGTTGTACTGTGGATATTTGGCTCTGTTGACTGAGTTTGCTGACCACTATACTAGAGCATATAACATACACTGTAAGAAAAATGAGAATCTGTGAATCATTGTGAAGGGCCCTGCAATTCATTAAAGAACTGCTATAATTAGCCCCCAGTGGTCGGCAAACTGCAACTGGAGAGCCACGTGCGGCTCTTTGGCCTCTTAGGTGTTCTAACACCACTTCTTCAAAATAGACTCGTCCAGGCCAAAAACCGACTTCTGCTCATGGGCCACAAAGTTTCAATTGCATTGTACGTGCACTCACACGTGGTATTTTGTGGAAGAGCCACACTCAAGGGGCCAAAGAGCCACAGTTTGCTGTCCACTGCCCTAGCCGGTTTAGTTCAGAGGACAGAGCATCAACCTGCAGTCTGAAGGGTCCTGGGATTGATCTGGTCAAGGGCATATCTCTGGGGTTGCGTGCTTGAACCACAGTGTGGGACATGCAGAAGACAACTAATCAATGATTCTCTCATCATCGATGTTTCTCTCTCTCCCTCTCTGAAATCAATAAAAAAATATTATACATATATATTCATAAACTGCTATAATTAATCTGACACTCACCAACTCTGACATCAAAGGAATTTCAATGTAAATGGAGTATACATTTCTGAAGAAAACTCAGGACACATGTTCCACCAAATACAAGGGGGGTATAAAGGCAGAGGAGTAACATGATTGAACTCTTGGCCAAATAGCCCCGAAAGCTGTCAGGCTCACTACAGAACGGCTATTATCACATGTACACCGGAGAAGCATCTCCTTACAGCTGAGCCACGTTCTGCACCAACAACAGCTCTTTCCCAGCAGGTATCCTAGGAAACAACACTAGATCCTATCCACTCCCAAGGCACAGCTAAGTAATAAAAAAAACACCTGTTTTCTGACCAACAACCTCTCTCATTCATATTATCTGTTGTTCTTGCCAGCAAAAGCTATTTTAAAAAATCTTTATTGCTGACTATTAGATGATCCCTTTTCCCCTCACTGACCCAACACCACCCTATCATCTATTGCCACAGGTAATGCACATCTATACATATAAAAGGCTAATATGCAGTGTCCCCTGGGACGTTCAATCGCTCACGATGATGTGTGCCACGCGCTATGAAGGCAGGCCCCGATCAGCCCTGATCACCAGCCGGGCCTAGAGACCCATATAAGATTTTGGTTAATCTCTCTCCACCACCTCTCCCCGGTTCCCTAAGATTCATCAGTCTGTTCCATTATGGTTCTAATGTATTCATTAGTTTATTTTGTTCATTAGATTCCTTGTTCATTTATTTTGATTTTTAGATTCAATTTTCAAGAGATAAGTATTCAATACCATTATTCATGTTTTTTATTTTTTCCCCCTTCATAAAGAATATTCTTCAACATTTCATGTTTGGCTTTTTCTTGTCTGTGAAGCTCTTTATCTGACCTTCAATTCTAAATGATAGTTTTGCTAAGTAATCTTGGTTGTAGGCTCTTGCATCACTTTGAATATTTCTTGCCACCCCCCCCTAGCCTGAGAAGTTGCAGTTGAGAAATCAGCTGACAGTCATATACTGGTAGGCACTCCCTTGTAGGTAATTAACTGATTTTCTCTTGCTGCTTTTAAGATTCTCTCTTTGTCTTTAGCCCTCAGCATTTTAATTATGATGTGTCTTGGTGTGGGCCTCTTTCGGTTTTTCTTGTTAGTATTCTGTGGTTCCTGGATTTGTAAGTCTACTTCTTTCACCAGGTAGGAGAAGTTTTGTCATTATTTTTATGATTTAAAATATATTTTATTGATTTTTTAGAGAGGAAGGAAGAAATACAGAGATTTAGAAACATCGATGAGAGAGAAACACCCATCAGCTGCCTCCTGCACACCCCTTACTGGGGATGTGCCCACAACCAAGGTACATGCTCTTGACCAGAATCAAACTTGGGACCCTTCTGTCCACAGACTGATGCTCTCTATCCACTGAGCCAAACCAGTTAGGGCTTGTCGTTATTTTTTCAAATAGGTTTTCAATATCCTACTCACTCTCTTTTTCTTCTGGCACCCCAAGGGAATGTTGGTACGCTTGAAATTTTCCCACAGGATCCTTATGTTTTCTTCATATTTTTGGATTCTTTTTTCCATTTGCTCTTCTAATTGGTTCCTTTTTGCTTCCTCATATTCTAAATCGCTGATTTGATTCTAGGCATCCTCTATTATACTGTTGAATCCCTGTAAATTATTCTTTACTTCAGTGAGTGTATGCTTCATTTCTTTTATTTTTTTAAATATATTTTATTGATTTTTTACAGAGAGGAAGAGAGAGGTATAGAGTTAGAAACACTGATGAGAGAGAATCTTCAATCAGCTGCCTCTTCCACATCCCTTACTGGGGATGTGCCCGCAACCAAGGTATATTCCCTTAACTGGAATCAAACCTGGGACCTTTCAGTCGCAGGCTGACACCCTACCCACTGAGCCAAACCGGTTTCAGCTATGCTTCATTTCTGACTGGTCTTTTTTCATGTCTTTGAAATTCTAACCAAGATCCTTGAAAGTCTCACTAAGACCCTTGATGCTTAATATTCTTGAACGACCATATAACCATTGTTTTGAACTTTGTATCTAGTAGTTTATTTGCTTCCATTTTAGGTGTTTTTCTGGAGATTTTTTTTCTTTCCTTCATTTGTGACACATTTCTTTGTCTCCACATTATGGCTGCTTCCCTGTGTTTGTTTCTAAGTAGTGTCTCCTGGAGTTGGTGGAGTTGCCTGTGTACTAGGTGTCCTGTAGGGCCCAGTGGCTCAGCCTCTCCAGTCACCCGAGCTGGACACCCTAACTGTGCCCCTGTGCGAGCTGTGTGCACAGTCTTGTAGTTGAGCGTAGTCCCTTACACCAAAAGATTTTGGGTTCCATTCCTAGTCAGGTGCATATGGGAGGCAACTGACGAATTCCTCTCTCTTTTGCTCTCTAAACACATCCTCAGTGAAGATTAAAAAATGAACAACCCACACACATCAGAGATTCCTATGAATGATGAGATGCCAGCTCTCTGAACCTACAATACTTCATCTACAATGGGGGGCATGATGTGCAAAAGTATGCTAAAATAAAAAAATTATAAAGTAATATTTACTTTTATATCTGCTCTATTTTTTAAAAATATATTTTATTGATTTTTTTACAGAGAGGAAAGGAGAAAGATAGAGAGCTAGAAACATTGATGAGAAAGAAACATCGACCAGCTGCCTCCTGCACACCCCCTACTGGGGATGTGCCTGCAACCAAGGTACATGCCCTTGACCGGAATTGAACCTGTTATCCTTCAGTCCGCAGGCTGAAGCTCTATCCACTGAGCCAACCCAGTTTCAGCATATCTGTTCTATTTTATGTTTTTATATGCTATATTTTTAATCTGCCAAAGAAAAAAGCAGCACAGAGCCAAACTGGCCTCATTCATGCTAAAAGCCCATGATACCAAACCCAGGTTTATTATTTGACCTAATTGTCTCAACCTCTCCCAAAAACCATCTTAATCAACAAGTATGGAATTTTCTGATCAACCCAATGATGTTGGTCTGCGCTATAGACTCTGACCATATCCACCCCAAAGGAAAAGGAGAGAATCTGAATTATAAAATAAATAAATAAACAAACAAACAAATAAATACCTTTGCTATTAGCTTTCTCAAAAAATACATACCAAACAGATGTCCCAGTCTAAAAATAATCCTTTCTTTTCTTTCCCTAATAACTCTCCTTGCCTCACCCCTCTTCCTATAAAAATGCATAATTTTGTACTATCCTTAGCAGCAATCTTTACTTATAGATGGGATGGTGCCCACTTATCAAAGCCAATTAGACCCTCAAATTTAGTTGGCTGAATATTGTTCTTTAACAGATTAGAAATTAAAACAAAACTCTTTTATAGATTATTGTTTACTCCACACAAAAAATGTAATGTTTACTCTTTCCCAAAATGTTAACAATTACCATATCCATATTAATCATAAGTCATCAAACTCACACTTACCTTTAATCTTTACATACTGCATATCTGGATTAACGCAGAGGGCAAGGTTACTAGGCAGAGTCCAGGGAGTAGTTGTCCAAGCAACCAAAGATATATTTTCATCTTCCACCAAAGGAAAGGTAACAAATATTGAAGGATCTTGAACATCCTCAAATAAAATGAGACAAAGTATTTTTTTTTTTTTTTTTACAAAATCCCTAACAACGGACATTGAAAAAAAAGAAAATAATACTAAAGAAATAGATTTTCAGTGTAAATTAAGCTTTTAAAAAACCATTTGCCACATTTATAAAAAAAATACAAATCAAGAAATTACAAATGTATTTTTTAGTATACTTTAAAAGCTTTAACAATTATACATTGTATAATGACATTATAGTCAATGGACTGAAGAAATGGTGGTGATCCCTTAAGATTACAACGGAGCTGAGAAATTGCTATAGACTCGGCTAATGATGCCATAGGTTTCCAAGGTCACAAGGCAATGTATTACACAAGCACTTACATTAGGGGCAAAAATAGAACATTGAGGACTAGCTCTGGTTGAGGGGAATATTAACCATGCTCTGTTAACTAGGACTGCTAGTAGTTGGATGCCCCCAGGCCCAAGGAGTCAACCTTGGAAGCATTCGCATTCAGGAACTGCCTATCCTCATGGAAAGATTAATGGCCTTGCTGCCCCAACAATGGAGTCCCACCCCAGCCTCCTACTTCTCCAGGCCTGTAATCCCTCTTTCCCCAAGTGATCCTTGTTCTACCCTATGTAAGCAGCTGGCTTATGGAGGCTGCAGAGCAGAATTTTGTGGAGGACCTGCTGCTCTCTCATACTGTCGGCATCTTTGTAATAAACGCTCATATATGATTCAGTCCTCTCTGCTTAATTGGCTCAAGTAGTGACAGGCAGCACAGACCCACTGATTGCTGGTTACACTTAGTAGCATTGCCTTACAATTATCAACAATGTTCAGTATAGGGCAGTGTTTCCCAAACTTTTGACATATGTGTGCCCCTTCTATAATTTTCCTAACGCCGAGTACCCCTCGTACAAATCTCATGGGGAAGGGGGGTGGGGGGTGATCCCTTGTTTTTAAATTTCTAAGAGCCTTAGTTCAGTGACTGACAACATTACCAACAGGCAGGATGAATGATGAAATTACCAAGCCTCCCTAGGCTGAGGCTCTACATTGGGACTATTACTGTAGTCACCACACCATTTACCTTCCACGTACGTAACTCAATGCCCAAGGAGCTTTCACATACCTTGTAATTCTGATGAGATTCAAAGTTGGAAAGTGGAGTGTTGCATGCAGTGGAAAAAGGCATGACTTTCATACCTCTATAAACAAGGCCTTTATCATAAAGTTGTTTGAAGACCCACCTATCAAGCAAAGAGACATTTTAGAATCCTATTTAATAAACTGGCCACAAAGATGACAGTGGCCAGTCCCCTCAGCTCCGCCCAAGTCCTACAATCCTTTCAGCCCCACCGGGGGGTGGCAGGCATCCGGTGTGGCCACACACTACTCCCTATGCGTTCCGCAGAGTCCCACAGTCCTTTTAGCCCAGCCTGGGGGGTTGCGGGGAGTGGCAGGCACACAGTGTGGCTGGACCCTCCTTAGTCCCCCAGCCGTCCAGGATGGCCCAAAGCACAGGCAAGCCTTAGATGTCAGCTGCCCAGCTGAAACCTTAGGTGCAGGCAAGCCTCGGATGTTGGATGCCCAGCCACCTAGGGCTGGCCCAAGGCACAGGCAAACCTCAGATGGCAGCTGCCCAGCCACCCAGGTTTGCCCATGGCTTGCGCTGCTGACAGTAGCAGCAGAAGAGGTGTTATAGAGGCATTGCCTTCCTGATTGCCAAGTCCCCTCCCGCCCCGGAGGGCTTCCAGACTGAGAGGGGACAGGCCAGGCTGAGGACCCCTCAACCCCCCCCCAGTGCACAAATGTTGTGCACCAGGCCTCTAATTATATAACCAAAATTCTGTTTCTCCAAAAACAAATATTTATACCAGGTTTTATTTATACACTTTGTCTCAACCAAAGACATGAAAACACAATGTCTCTCAACTGAAGATTCACTGGTAAATTACAACAGAGCAGAATGAGACTTTATGTAAACACAAACATGCTAAAATCTGTTGACATGGAAACATATGTAACTTAATGTCGACTGAAAAAATTACTGACACCATAATGTACAGTAAGGTACCAATTATGCAAAACTGCACATTTCAGTTCAGGCAGTCCTTGGGTTACATCAGACTCAACGTAGGTTGTTTCATGGTTACATTGTTTACTTTAGCATTTATTTTTTTTTGAATACTCTATGCTTTGGAGTAAATGTATAATGACATGCATCTATTATTCTAGTGTCCTTTAGAGGTTAGTTTTGAATTTAGTTAATTTTGGATTCTTGATAGTAAGGTATCTACGTATTTTGTCATATACAATGGTCTCAGAAGACTGCGCATCAAGCAGTAATCAAATACACTGGCATTTCTGCATCAGTGCATACAACTGCTCACACTAACTAGAATAAAAAATATAAATGGTCTGTTATTAAACTGGGACTCAAAGACAAATCTCTACAGGATACTAAAATGATACATATACGTCATTACACATTTACACCAAACATAGAATGTTCAAAAAGAGTGAAATCTAAAGTACATTATGGACTTTGGGTGATTATTATATGTCAATGAAGGTTCAGTTGTAACAAACCTACGGTTCTATATTAACAAACATAATAATAGGTAGGCAATGTGTGTGGGGGCACAGGCCATACGGGAAATGTCTGAACCATGCTATTAGTTTTACTATAACCTAAAAATGCCATACAAAAAATTAAAAGTTTTAAATCTTTAAACACCAAAACAAACCCATCATTACTGTACTATGTAATACATGGGTGGGCAAAAGTAGGTTTATAGTTACAAGTATGCAAAATACAGTTTATTCTTATATTATTTAATTATTGTATATTTTCCTTATTTTCTAAAATTTATTGAATTGAGATAGAGCATTCATTGGTTAATACTTGTATGTGCCCTGACCGAGATCAAACCTGAAACTGTGGCACATTAGGACAATGCTCTAACCAACTAACCTCATTAGTTGTATTTTCTATATGAAAAACTGGAAAGCTGTTTTTGTCCACCTCTGAATGACAAGAATATTCATTATATTTACAATTTCAAATATACTTACCAGACAGATTCCATGAATTCTGGATAGAGTGTTTTATAGTCATTGTCAAAGTCAATCCATCGGCCAAGTCTGGTAACAGTGGACTTAAAAAATATAAATATTAGTTGATAGAGAATATTTGTTATTGTAAATCAATGTATTTTATTTTTAAAAAAAAATATATTTTATTGATTTTTTACAGAGAGGAATGGAGAGAGATAGAGAGTTAGAAACATTGATGAGAGTCATCAATCAGCTGCCTCCTGCACACCCTCCACTGGGGATGTGCCTGAAACCAAGGCACATGCCCTTGAACGGAATCGAACCTGGGACCCTTCAGTCCGCAGACCAACGCTCTACCACTGAGCCAAACCGGTTTCGGCAGTTAGGAGAAAATTTAGAAGCTTTGATATTTTAGGTCCATGATATAAAATTTTATTCACCAAAGAAGAGAAGTTACTCAATGCTTTGAGCAGAGAAGAGCAAGATGAGCAGAGTGCTGTGGGAGAGGAGAGAGAACTTCACAGGCTGAGGGGCAAGAGCATTAGCAAGAGACCAATTAGGATATTGTTACCGAAATGAAGAGGCGAGAAACTAGGGAAAGGTTGTTGGAATGAAAATAAATGACTAGCCCTAACTGGTTTGGCTCAGTGGATACAGTGTTGGCCTGCCGACTGAAGCGTCCCAGGTTCAATTCTGGTCAAGGACATGTACCTTGGTTGCAGGCACACCCCCAGTAGGGGGTGTGCAAGAGGCAACTGATCAATGTTTCTCTCTCATTGATGTTTCTAACTCTCTCTCTCTCTTCCACTCTGTCAAAAATGCAATAAAATTTTTTTAAAAAAGAAGAAAACAAATGACTAAATAAGAGATGCTAAGACTTGATAGAATTTGGTGGTAGATTTGATAAATGTTTAAAGCCTGAGTCTACTGGCAGAATAGTGAGTTCTAAAGAAAAGCAAGTTTATGAAATCAAAGTGGTAAGATGGAGATAAAAAAAATAAAACAAAGCTGTTAAGTGGCACAAGCTAATTAATCAAAAGGCCAGGGAGAAAACAAGGAGCTGGAGACCTGTGTTCCTAAGCCCTTAAGAAAGAGCGCGCATGCCGAAACCGGTTTGGCTCAGTGGTAGAGCGTCGGTCTACGGACTGAAAGATTCCAGGTTCGATTCCAGTCAAGGGCATGTATATTGGTTGCGGGCACATCCCCGGTAGGGGGTGTGCAAGAGGCAGCTGGTCGGTGTTTCTCTCTCATCAACGTTTCTAGCTCTCTATCCCTCTCTTCTCCTCTCTGTAAAAAAAATCAATGAAATATATTAAAATGTCTCTTTCTTAAAAAAAAAAAAAAAAAAAAAAAAGAGTGCAGAGCTCTGACAGCACTAGACAGTTAAGTACAGGTACCAGCTGTGGGAGCACCACCTATAGTTCATGTAACCATGAGTCCAAATTAGAACTGATTTTAACATTTGATTTCCTTTTTCTATTTTACAATATTCAAGTTAACCTATTTACTAGGTCAGCCTGATTCCTGTCAAATACTGTGGACAGGTAAAAGATTAAATATGAAAGATTAACCAAACATATAGAAATAACAGAAGCTTCAGTTTAAGCTAGTCTACGGACTACGGCTAGAGGTGGAAGCAAAACACTCTTTTAAAAAGGAATAGCTGACACCTTAAGTTACAACTTCACATGGACAGCCATACTTTTGGGAGCATCATAAAATGCACAAAGGACCATATGCCACTTGAACATCCATTTAAACTATAAGTTTTTGTCAATTCCACTGAAAATAACTGAACATACCTTCCACTCAGTAGAGTATCTCATCACAATTGCTCGGCACTGATTGTTGTACTCCACAATCCCCATTTTGGCTACATCCTCTGGTCCTCTGATTCCTAGTAGCTTATCTATTTCATATTCCTGAAAATATACAATAACATTGTTAACAACCCTGCCCTATGAAATAAAATACAATTGAATTCTAGAAAATAAAACATTTAAAAATAAGTAATCAAAAAAATCTAGAGAAAATGAACTATAAATATTATAGAAATGAAGAAAAAGTCTGATTATAGTAAATATTCCATCATACTAATATAAATTATATGATGAAATCTAATGCTTTTAAAAAATGAAAACATACGGCTGGTGACTCAAACATACCACAGGTAGGCCATGACAATCCCATCCAAATCTTCTGTCAACATGAAACCCACTCTGGTGAGCATATCTTGTCACTATGTCTTTAATTGTCCCTGCAAGTATATGTCCATAGTGAGGCAGTCCAGTTGCAAAAGGAGGCCCATCATAGAAAGTAAATCTAACAAAAAGAATAAAGATATGTGATTAGTTTAAAATAAACAATAAAAATGTAGGACATTTTTTAATAGATGGCAACTGTCTCAGTGGAGTGTTCAGGAAGAAAACTCGGGAATGCCTGGCGTGGCTCAGCTGTTTAGCATAGACCTATGAATCAGGAGGGCACAGTTTAATGCCCGGTCAGGGCACATGCCTGGGTTGCGGGCTCCATACCCCATGAGGGGCCTGTACAAGGCAGCCCATCAAAGATTCTCTCTTATCACTGATGTTTCTATCTCTCCCGCACCCTTTCTCTCTGAAATCAATAAAAATATATTTAAATATATATATTAAAAAAATAAAAAGTGTGACTAAAATCTTAAAAAATTTTTTTTTATTGATTTCAGATAAATACATGAAGTTGGCAAAATACAAAATCAAAACCAAACATCTATGGCTTTTTTATACACCAATAATGAATTCTCAGAAAGAGAAGCTAAACAAAACAATCCCATTTACCACTACAACAAAAAAAATTAAGATAACTAAAGAATAAACCAAGAAGGCAAAAGACTTATAATTGAAAAGATACAGAACATTGGGAGAAAAAAAAGATAAAAGGGAAATATGAACAAGTGGAAGAGTATTTCATGTTCATAGATTGGTAGAATTAACATTAAATGTCCATTATTACCCACAGCAATCTACAGATTCCATGCAATTCCTATTAAAATACAAACTGCATATTTCACAGATCTAGAACAAATACTCCCAAAATTTATATGGAACCGAAAAGACCCCAAGTATTCGTAGCAATCTTGAGAAAGAAGAACAAAGTTGGAGGAATCAAAATACCAGCTATCAAGTTACACTGCAAATTCACCATAATAAAAACAGCTGGGTACTAGCACGAGAACAGGCATACAGATCAATGGAACAGAAAAGAGAACCCAAAAATCGACCCAAGCCAATTACGCTCAATTAATATGACAAAGGAGGCAAGAGCAAACAATGGAGTCAAGATAAGTCTCTTCAATAAATGGTGCTGGGAAAATTAAACAGATACATGCAAAAAAAAATAAAATGAAACTAGACCACCAACTTATACCATACTCGAGAGTAAACTCAAAGTAGATAAAAGACTTAAATGTATTTAGTGAAACCATAAAAATCCTATACAAAAACATAGGTAGCAAAATCTCAGACATCTCTCGTAGCAATACGGTTATGGATACATCTCTCGGGCAAAGGAAACTAAGGAGAAAATAAACAAATGGGACTACATCAAAATAAACAAATGGGACTGCATCAAAAAAAGCTTCTGCCCAGCAAAAGAAACCACTGACAAAATGAAAAGGAGAACATATTTGGCAATGATACATCTGATAAAGGGTTAATCTCCAAAATATATAAGGAACTCACACAACTAACAAAAGACAAACAATCCAATTAAAAAATGGACAAAGGACCTAAATAGACACTTCTCCAAAGTGGACATACAGATGCCCAGAGATATATGAAAAAATGCTCAAAATCACTGATCATCAGAGAGATGAAAATTAAAATGACAATGTGGTACCACTTCACACCTGTCAGATAGTTACCATCAACTAATCTACAAATGACAAATGTCAGTGAGGATGCGGAGAAAAAGGAACCCTAGTACACTACTGGTGGGAATGCAGTCTGGTGCAACCATTATGGAAAATAGTATGGCATTTCCTTAAAAAATTAAATATGGATCTGCCATTTGACCCAATGACCCCACTTCTAGGAATATATCCTAAGAAACCGGAAGCACCAATCAGAAAGAATGCATACACCTCTATGTTCATAGCAGCACAATGTACAATAGCTAAGATCTGAAAACTGGCTAAGTGCCCATCAGTAGATGAGTGGATAAATTCAGATAAATGATTAGATATTTATTGCAGGTCCTGCCTTCAAAAAAACTAGTTATGGGGGAGCTGGAGAGGCCTCCATTGGGCCACCCATTCTTCATTGGTTTATTCATCCTGATGCTAAACGATAAAGCTATTCATCAGTTTTTGAGCAGGACACACATGATTAAAAACACAACAAAACTGGTCGTTAGGTGAAGGGAGACTATAGGCAGGAGGCACCCTTACAGAAGGCTAGTCTAAGTAATTAATGAGGTGTTAATGAGAAAAGTGGAAAGAAGAGTGTGATATCTAAACTCTATTCAATAGTGGTCCAAATTTAAATAGTATTTCACATCGGAATTTCATTAGATCATTCAAGTTAATCTATTCAGAACTCTTAAACAGAATTTAATCTAATAATTAAGAACTCATTCATTCAACGTATATTTACAACTGAGAGTATCTACCATATAGAGCTAGGAGTCTCCAGTACCACAAGGTGAATAAAAAGTTCCTGCCTTAATTGAACGAAGTCTAAGAAATGGCCAGTCTTAAGGACTCTATCTTTTCCAAGAAATTCACATACTTTGGCCTATGTTTTGACTGCTTTAGGCATTCTTGAAAACAATTAAATTCGGACCAGAACTGCAAGATTTTCTCTTCTTCAGCAGGAAAATTGATGTTTTCTGGAACTTGTTGAACCATTTTTTTGCTGCAAGAGAAATAAAATTTATTATTCTCAAAGAGAAGTCTAGCCTAGAAAAAATTACCATACATTAACATAAGTGTACATATTACTACCCATGCTACTATATGTTACTTTAAAAATAATTACGATTGCCATAACCAGTTTGCCTCAGTGGATAGAGCATCAACCTGCGGACTTAAGGGTCCCAGGTTCAATTCCAGTCAAGGGCATGTACCTTGGTTGCAGGCACATCCCCAATGGGCAGTGTGCAGGAGGCAGCTAATCGATGTTTCTCTCTCATCAATGTTTCTCACTTCTATCCCTCTCCCTTCCTCTCTGTAAGAAATCAATAAAATATATTTAATAAAAATAAATTATTTTATTTTATTTTTTTAGGTAAATTTCACACAATACCAAGTTCATCCTTTTAAAGTGTACAATTCAGTGATTTTTAGTATATTCACAAAGTTGTGCAACTGTCACTATGTTAATTCCAGAACTTTTTCATCAATGCTCCCTCCCCATTCTCCAAAAACCTGTACACATTAGCACTCTCCATTCCCTTTTTTCCAGCCCCGACAACCATAATTCTGCTGCTTCTATAGATTTCCCTGTTCTGGACAATTCATATAAATGGAATCATGTATGACAGCCTATTTTGTCTGGCTTCTTTTATGTAGAATTGTGTATTCAAGGTTCATCCATGTTGTAATATACATATCATTATTTTTATACTGAAGTTTTCTTTGTATCAGCATGCCATATTTGTTTGCCCACTCATTAGGACTCTTTCCACTTTCTGGCTGTTATGAAGAATGCTATGAATATGAACGTATGTTCTTGTGTGGACCTAATGTTTTCAGTTCTCTTTAGCTTATATCTAGGAGTGGAACTGCCAAGACATATCGTAATTGTTTAACTTTTTAAGAAACTGCCTAAATTTTGTCCATAGCTGTAGCCTTATTTTCTGTTATTCCAGCAGTGAATGAGGATTCCAGTTTCTCTAAGCCCTCACTCCTTATTACTATTATTGTATTACAGGAAATTCTACTGGATAGGAAGTAGTAACTCTTGTGGTTTCATTTGCATTTTCCTAATGATTATGTTAAGCATGAGCTTAATGTGCATTTTTTATATTTCCTCAGAGAGCTGTCTATTCATCTTTTGTCCAATGTATAATTGTCTTTTTTTATTGTTAAGTTGAAAGATATTTATATATTCCACAAGCTCCTTCTGTTATATAATTTGCAAAAATTTCTCCCATTCTGTGGACTTTTTATTTTCATGTTATCTGAAACACACACTTTTAATTCTAGAGAAGTCCAGTTTATCTATTTTTTGTTGTTGTTACTTGAGCTTTAGATGTCATGTCTAAGAAACCACTACCTTCCTGCCAGTGTGGTTCATAGTTGAGTATCTATCTATACACCCAGAGGTCCCAGGTTCAATTCCCCGTAGAGGGTCATGGAGGAGGCAGCCCATTGGGGTTTCTCTCTCATCCATATTTCTATCTCTCTCTGCATCTTTCTTCCTTTCTCTCTGAAAATCAATAAAAACATATTAATAAAAAAAAGAAACCAATACCTTAAACAAAGTTGTTAATTTTTAGCAACTATATTTAGGTCATTAATCCAATTATTTGCATACACACTGTAGAATAGGGATACATGCTCATTTTTTTATTTTAAAAAATATATATTTTATTGATTTTTTACAGAAAGGAAGATAGAGGGATAGAGAGCTAGAAACATCGATGAGAGAGAATCATTGATCAGCTGCCTCCTGCACACCCCCCACTGGGGATGTGCCCCCAACCAAGGTACATGCCCTTGACCGGAATCAAACCTGGGACCTTTCAGTCTGCAGGCCGACGCTCTATCCACTGAGCCAAACTGGTTTTGGCTGGTCTTTTTATTTTATCTATTTATTAGAAGCCCACTAAATACATGCCCTTTCACAGTCCGGAAGCCCTCAGGGGATGTTCAACTGATGGTTTAGGCCCACTCCCCCCGTCGGACATCCTTAGCACAGATATGGAGGTTGGAGAGGCTCCTGCCACAGCTGCTGCGCTCACAAACCCTGCTCCCTGCAGTGAGCATCTGGCCCCTGGTGGTCGTGTGCATCATAGCCGTTTATTAAGCCGTTCAGTTAAGTTGCTGATTAGCCTTTTATTATATAGGATTTTTAAAAATGAGTTAGAGTCAAGTTTTATTTTGGAGAAGAAATAAATGACTGGGAATAGGATAAGAATGACGAATTTCTTGTTTCCATTTCTTGGGGATGGTTATTTTTAAATATGGTTATTTTTAAATTATTGCAAAACTTGTGTCCAAATCTCATTCTTCACCAATTTTTCATCTACAATGTAACATTTAGTAATTGTAGACAACATGCTTCTAAAAGTAAACACAAAAAAATCTTGGGAGATTCTTAGACCTAACCCTAACACTAGCCTTAACCCTAACTCTAGCCTTAGCCCTAACCCTAACCATAGCCCTAAAAACAAAACAAAACAAAAACAACAACAACAACAACTTGGGAATTCTATCTAATCCTATATAATAAAAGGCTAATATGCAAATTGACCAAAGGACAGAACAACTGATACCGGTAGCTATGACATGCACTAACCACCAAGTGGCAGGCGCTGCCCCCTGGTGGTCAGTGTGCTCCCACAGGGGGAACACTGCTTAGCCAGAAGCCAGCTCACAGCTGGAGAGTGCAGTGGCGGTGGCATGAGCCTCTGTCGCAGTGCTAAGGATGGCTGACCAGCGGCTTAGGACCACTCCCCGAAGGCTCCCAGACTGCAAGAGCGTGCAAGCCGGGCTGAGGGACCCCCTGAGTGCACGATTTTGTGCACTGGGCCTTTAGTGATAATATCAATTCAATAATAATTTTAAAAATCTCAAAATAGGTTAAGAATTAGCCTTAGCAGGCTTGCCTCAGGGATGGAGCATCAGTCTATGGACTGAAAGGTTCCAGGCTTGATTCTGTTCAAGGGTACATGCCCGTGTTGCGGTCCCCAGCAGGCAGAGCCAATCAATGATTCTCTCTCACTGATTTTCATTCTCTCTCTTCCTTCCTCTCTAAAATTAACAAAAAATATATATTTTAAAAAATAGTAAAAATACCTACAGTCACAAGACAGAAAGCACCTATTTTGAAATAACCTCATCTCTTTAACCTCATTTGTTCCACTTCAATCACAGTAAGTTGCTATTGAGGAATGAGATCTATACTTTTTTTTTAAGCTAAAAGATGAGAATCTCACATTCAAATAATTATTAGCTCATTCCAATTTCCTATTTTATCCTTTTTATTGCCTATTTGTAGTTTTCAGATAGGACAAACCTTATAGTTAGCTGATTCAATCTCTAGTGAGGTCTTAAAAGTATCTTATAAGAATTCTGCTAATAGCCTAAACCGGTATGGCTCAGTGGATACAGTGTCGGTCTGCGGACTGAAAGGTCCCAGGTTCGATTGCGGTCAAGGGCATGTACATTGGTTGCGGACACACCCCGGTGGGGGGTGTGCAAGAGGCAGCTGGTCAATATTTCTTTCTCATTGACATTTCTAGCTCTCTATCTCTCTCCCTTCCTCTCTGTAAAAAATCAATAAAATATATTTTTAAAAAAAGTTTGTTACAAGAGATTTTTTTTCTTGCCATTATTTTTGAGATGCAAGTTTTATAAGAGGGGAAAGAAAGCCTTTAATTTACTATCCCTTTCTGAGTGGAGTGTGCCATTAAAGGATCTTAAACAGAAGTTAAAGGCATTTTGGATCCTCCGCTCTCGTTACAACCTACAGTCCTTCAGGGTCCTACTTGTTCAGTACCTTATCTCAGGACCAGATCTTTAGCTACCAACACATTTATCCCCATCACTTCCCTGATTGCCAGGTCTGTGGGAGCCATTGGAGCAGTCTGGCCAGCTCCCTCAGAAGGGCGCCAGCACCTGCGTTCTAACCAGGCCTCCGGGGGTTCGCAAGCACGGGGGGGGGGGGGGGGGGGGCTTTGCAGATGTTCTGACCACAGGAATGCCTAGCTGAACTTTTTTTTTTTTTTTTAAATCCTCGCCCGAGGATATTTTTCCATTGATTTCTAGAGAAAGTGGGAAGGGAGGGAAAGAGAGACTGAGAGAGGGAAACATGGGCGGGGTAGGCAAAGCAACGGAGGGAAGTGCCCTGGACCAGGAATGTCCGCGCCCAACCCGCAGGTCCCCGGGCGATGCTGTAACCATTGGCCCACCGGCCAGGGCTTTGCTTTTCTTTATTTTCCTTTTTTTTTTTTTTTTTTTTTTTTAGAAAATGAGACTTATGAAGTTGGCTCATAACTTTGGTAACATTGTTTAGGGAGTTACTACTGCCCAAAAGATTAAAAATCACTGCATTATTATGCCAAACAGCAAGACCTCAACTCCTACCGATTAGCTCAAGGCCCCAGCCCCGTCGCAGCGGAGAAGCCGCTTCCTCCCGGCTCCGAGCCCGCGCCCCGGCCGCGCCGCGCGCCGCTCGCGGTTCCGACGGGACCTGGGCGTCCCAGTGCCTCCCTCCCTCCCTCCCAGCCGCGCCCCGGCTGCCGCCACGCCGCTGCGAAGGGGCGCTCCCAGGGCTGCGCCCGCGGCCCGGCTCCGTTCCTCGCCCGCGGAGCCCTCGCGCTGTCCCCCCGGGAGCAGGCAGCGCGCACCCGAGCGCGGCCAGGAGACACTCACCCGCCGCACCGAGGCCGCCGGGAGCCGGAGCCGCGCACGAGGCGCCCGCAGTCCGAGGTGAGGCCGGGCGTGCCGCGAGCTGAGGGCGTCACCGCACCGGCCAATCAGCGCGAGAGGGCGGGCTCTAGGCAACAAACCCAACGCCGATTGGATGCCCTGGGGCTGTCAGGCCCCGCGGTGCGTGCCGGGAAGACAGCTGGCGACTCCGCAGTGGGGGGCGGCGGTGGCAGTCACGCCGAGCTCCATGCTGCCTCCGCCCGGGAGTTGTCACTCTGCTCGCCTCCCGGTGAGGGACCGGCCCCGCCCCGCAGCGGCCTCGGGAGCTGTGCCGTGGGCTGTGAGCTCAACCCCCACGCAGCCGGGCTCCAGGGCTGCTCCAGTCCGGGGCAGCCCTTCCCCAGTCCCCGGGAGCTGGGAAACGCGGAGGCCGGAACACAGGTTCGCCTGCCGGAGGTGTCTCTGGAGGTGGCTCACAACAAGCAGCATTTTTGCCCTGTCCGGTTACTCAGTTTGATTAGAGTCTCATCCCCATAAACTAACATTACAGGTTCCATCCCTGGTCAGAGCACAGACAAGAATTAACCAATGAATTCATAGGTAAGTGGAATAATAATGTTTCTATCTCTAAAGTGAATAATTTAAAAATCGACCTTTCAAAAAAGCTGCACTTTACCAGGCAGCTGGACAATCCTGGTACACACTCCAATTCCTGACTCGCTGATCTGAAGAGATCCTGCAGCCGGGACCGGTTTGGCTCAATGGATAGAGCGTCGGCCTGGGGACTGAAGGGTCCTGGGTTCGATTCAGGTCAAGGCATGTGCCTTGGTTGCGGGCATATCCCCAGTAGGGGGTGTGCAAGAGGCAGCTGATAGATGACTCTCTCCCATCGATGTTTCTAACTATCTCTCTCCCTTCCTCTCTATAAAATCAATAAAATATATATATATAAAAAAATGAAGAGATCCTGCTGTTTCTTAGAAAAAGGTGGAGGCCACTTGTGCGGGGCCAGCACAGCAAGGATTTGGCAAGCCTGAGGGAGGGATGCAAAGGATTAAAGAAAAGACAGACAATAAGCTGGGTCCAGGTGGATCATCTGTGCCTGGATGAGGCCGCGCGGAGACATCCAAAAGCCAGAGGTAAACAAGGTAGTGGTCACCATGGTTACAATGTTCTTGTGAGTTTCACTTGTTTTGGCAGCACTTGCTGCAACTCCCACAGCCCATTAGCTCCCTAGGAAGGATCTATGGGGCTCATAAAGTCAAGCTTAATTATGCTAAGCGGGCTCTGCCCTCCAGGCTGGGACTTATTTGTGGCTCTGCCACCGGTCAGTCCCAGGCTTAGCCCTATAGCCGCTCCCGATAGCCACTATGCTATGTCTGGAAGGAGCTGGAGTAGGGTGGTCAGTGGTGTTCCAGGGACGCCTCCCCTTTTGTGTCCTTCAGTGCCACCTCAAGAGTGTTAGGTTTGATTAAATAATTGAATGGATATCCCCTCCCCCGGCAGCGACCTTTACACCAACATTCCCTTTTGCTCAGTACTTGCCAAGACCACTCTTTCCCCTGAGGACCCACTCAGAGAATTTTCTGCCCAGAAAAAGCCCACCTAGAGTCCTTTAAAACTTGGGACTCCCCACCCCTGGGGGCTAGCACCATTTTGGGGCTCAGCCCATCTGGTTTCCAGATGACCTAATAAATTCACAATTCTTTATCCCTTTTGGCCTCATGTGTTCCTCCTTCGGCGACCCTAACATTTGGCGCCAAAACCTGGGAGGGTTCCACGGGAAAGGGGAGCCATCGCCCCAGCCTGGATCACCCTGAGTTTGCTACTCAAAGGGCAGTAGGCAGCGGCAGCTCCACTTGGGCTTACCTCCAGATCCGACTTGGGTGACTGTTGTGGGGTCGAACCCTGGGTTCAAAATAAGACCACCGGAGGCTGATAATTTATTTAAAAAAGCAAACAAGGATTTATTGAGCTGGCCAGGGCAGCCGCAAGAGCACCACACACAGGCGGACCCTACATGACTGCGAGGTTTTAGGGGCAGGTAGGTATTTTTAAAGGTTCTGAGAAGGAAAACCCCCCATTCTACAGCAAACTGTAGTTTGGAATTTTCTGTTCTTCCTAGATAAAATGTTGCTTTCTAGTTTGCTTTAGGTGTCTGAAGAATGATGAAGACAAACCTAGCTGTCTGACCTTGCAGGCCAGAGACCAGACATGCCCACAATCTCAATACCATGCCAGGTGCACTTTTCTTAATTGGACAGAACAGCATTGGTTTCGAGGCCAGCATCGAGATAACCACTAAGTGTACATAGGGCTGGCTCTTTAATGAAAAAGAAAGTTCTGAGAGCAACAGAGGCCAGGCCCGGTGCAGCCAGGCCCGAAACAGCTCGCTCCTCGCCTGCCCCCGCCCCAAGGCTGCCTCTCAGACACGGCTGGAGACTTTGGCGGGAACTTGACGGTCTGCTGAATCAAGTGATGAAGGCTTAGATCTGAATGTGTTGAGTTAATATAGTGCTGGGGTGTTGATCTGTAAGCGCCTTGGGTGGGGCCTGGATGAGGTTGGTTGAACTATTTGGAAATGTCCGTTGTCTGAAGTGTATCATTGGGCATGTGGAGGTATTATTGATATGAGAAAATGCTAAGTAACTGATTTACTATCTGAAAAGGGATTTACTATCGAGGAAAGGGAGGAAGAGACTAAACATAAACTGTGCACCAATGGATGAGGACAGTGGGGGATGGGGAGGGGGTGGAGGGTGGGATGGGAACCTGGTGGAGGGAGGAGGAAATGAGGAACCTTTGTAATATTATGAACAATAAAGATTGGAAAAAAAAATTAAAAAAAAAAAGAAAAAAAGAAAAAAGAAAAAGAAAGTTCTGCCTGTAATCTTGCCCAGAACTTGAACTCATCCTCCCTAAGCCCATTGCGTGATGAACAAAGCAAGTAAGTGAAGGTTGAAGTCAGAATAGTAGGGTTAAAATTCAAACAGTAGTTTTTACCCAAGTATGATTGCTACCATATTTCAGTGACATGATTGCCTGCCTGGATTAGGCCTCCCTCCCCTAAGGGCCCTCCTCAACCAGCCAAAGAAGATGCCAGGTGGGGAACACTCCTTCCCGTTGCTGACCCCCCACTCAACACTGCTTCATTTCAGCTCAAGGAGACGATAATTGGATCACACCACCGGATTTCTGATTTGCTCTCATCTCAGACAAAAGACCTAGCTAGGAAAGAAATCCTCTTCAGTTTGGCTTCGCCCCGGGACCAGGTCCCACTGTCTTCCTTGTCACAAGGGACGCCTGCCACATGGATTAGACTGTCCTCCTCTCTCCAGATGTCCTCCTCTCATCAGACAAGATGATGGGGATGCCCTACCTCTAGTCTTGTTCCCTGGATCTCCCTTTGTTGCTTACTTCCTCTTCCTAATTTATACTACAGGGAATTTTTCCCCATCCCCCCAGAAAACACTCCTCTGGGATGTCTCCTCCATAATCTGAAACTCAGCCTTTCCATGGAGGTTGGGACAAAGCACCTTATCCACAAGATAAGTTAGACCATGATTCACACTGGCCAGAGATTTTAACGTTCTCCAGGACTTAACTTCTGTCACCGCAATGGGAAGTTGTCAGAGATCTCCTATCCCCAGGCCTTCTTTGCAGTCTGCAATTACCCTTCTCTCTCCTTACCAAGCCCCCCTCTTGCTTGTTCCCAGACAGCCCAGTGTCCAGCCCCCCATCCTGCCCTTCTGAGAGGTGACCAGAGCCAAGAGAATTGTCCAGGTACACATCCCATTTTCCATTTCCAACCTCGCACAGATTGAGAGTCACGACCCCACCGCCTTTACTAAGGAATCTGAGTACATGATGTCTGTGTCATCCTATCCTCTCTCACCCCAGAGAAGGAGCACGTCTGGCTAGCAGCTCATGATCATGCCATGCCCTCCATAGAGATGATGCTGACATGGTCCCCCAAACTGATGTGAGATTGGACTATTAGGTTAATTCAGGGCACTGGCTCTGTACCCATAGAATCAACTGACTCATTGCCAGACCCCACCTGCCCAAAGGGAATCCTTCTGAACATCTATTGTATATCCCAATAAGCCCCCAATATATGCTGCAAATTTTAGAGAGACAGGTTCACAAACCCTTCAAAAAGACCTTGTTAACCTGCCCTTTAAGGTCTTTAATAGAGGCGGAGACTCAGGATCGTCACCGAATGGGCCATCCAGGAAATGGACTCACTGGCTGCAGCAGAGCCACACCCACTACACCACAAGGAGATGAACAGTCCCCAAGGAGTCTGACCAAATTGGTTTCTGTAAGAAGTGATTGCTGGGGAGATAACCTGTTACGCAGGAATAGATAATGTGTAAATGAAATACACATCAACACAAGGTAGACGTTGGATTCTTTTTTTTTTTAATCTTAAACTTTTTTTATTCCCTACCAGAGACATTTTGTCCTGTTTTCTTTGTTTTCTACAATTTCCAACTTGCACCTGTATTTAATACTGCTTTAATCTGCTGAAGACATTAACTGATTGCTTTCCTAAATCTAAGGATTATATAGTTTTAGTATAAATATCACATATTTTCATAAAATTTTGACAAAACCGAATAAGCATGCCTTGTTTTAAGTCCATGCTCCTTCCACTGTTTATAAAATCTGATTTAATGGTCAAAAATTCTTGGTTGTCATTCTTCAGTTACAACAATCTTCCTCCTGAACTGCCACTCACTTCTTTTAACATAATAACAAGCAATAGAAAAACCAAAGAAATTATCTTAATCTTACTTCTTCCTTTAGATACTACAAAATAATGTGAACTTTTTTTTTTTTTTAAAAGAAACAAATAAATCCAAATTTTAATACATTCAAATGAGCTGCGAATCCTTTAAGGTAGACACCTTGGAAGGCCACAGTTCATTCTCTTAACTATGTTACCACTGCTCAAAATACCTGTAAAACTCTTTTGGGACTGCCTCCAAAGCCAGTTAGTTGTATACTTTCAAAGATTACCTCAAAGATTTAATTTTTAGAAATGGTAAAAAGTTATTCAGTGCCAAATAATGGTAACTATAGGACATTTAATCTTGGTAGTACTTTAAATACAAACAAAGTGTAATAGCTTTTGTGACTTAAAATTAGCTATGAATGCAATTCCAAAAGAGCAAAATCCAAGACTTTGAGCAATGGTATATAGCTGGAATTAGGAAACAATTTTCCAGTATGACACTATGCAGAGTAACATTCATTTAGCTGTCTATGTTCTGGCATATTTGTTTATAGTGAACATTCTAAGAGTTAGAACTTACTCTTTGAAAAAGGAATATCATTCTTAAAAAAAAAATTTATTCCTTTAAAGCATCACTGTTAAAGTACTATGCAAATGTTTTGTTAGAAACTAGTTCTACTTACTTTCTCAATAGACTTACTCTAAAAACTTGAAAGCAAACAGCTAACTTATTTGCTCTCAGGCTTTTAAAAATTAACTGATGATAAAATTTGAAATTTCTAAGGTACTAATAACCAAAACAAAAACCCCAAGTGTAATAAAAACATCAAGAACCAAACTACAATTTCTGAGCTGCACTGTTTATTTTGCTGCTTGAAACCTAAGTGACAGTATGCCACTATAATTATGGGGTTTCATCTAAACCTTTACTACACTGCAGGTACAGAAATATATGGACACATTTTTGGAGAATTGACATTTTGCAAAATGCAGCAAACATTTTAATTTATACATGAGAAAAGGGAATGTTCAAAAGGGTATGCATTTCAAGTTATTGCAGGTTATTTGTGAGAGAATTTCTGTAAGGAAAACATGTTTAAATTTAACCAACAGTAGCATGTCAGTGTATTTAAAATCATGACAAAAATCTTCTATCTGGTCATGTTGCCCATGACAAATTACTATGATGTTGTATGTTTAGGGCAAGATGTCAATACAGCATAAATCCCATGGCATTTTGGTTTTCTTCTGGAGATTAAAGCTGTTTTTCTTGGGATACATGCAGCAGCAAAACACAAACCAGTTGATCAAAAAAAGCACTTTGCCATAACTCCAATAATTTTCAGGACACATCAACCGACAGTAGTTTTGCCATTCCCAGTTCTTAAGAATTACATCTCTGCACTGTTGCCTTAAGTATGTCTGTAAAAGCTTGTTCTTTGTTAAGCCAGTTTACTGACTACAGCCTGGTTGAGAGAATTTAGTTGGTTGGTCCATTTATCTAGTGCAGTGTATCGGGCACCACCCCTCTTCAGATGATCCAGTTCAAGGAGTTGGTTGACTTGATCAATTTGGCCATGAATAGTGTTATCCAATATGCACTGCACCAGCAAGCTCTCCACATCAGCTACATCTATGTTTAACTCCTTAGAAATAAAAGGAATATGTATTCTTGTGTAAGGCTTAATTAATTTTATGAGGACCTGTGTTTTGATGTTTCACAAAAGCTCTTCAATGTGTTCCCTAACGAAAGGATCATCCATGATGTTGCTGTGATTTGTTTTCAGAATCTTTTCAAATTCAGTGATATCATTATTCTGATAGGCACTTACTAAATTCGTCATTGCGAGAATTTCTGGATCATTTTTGTACGGTTTGGCCTCCTGTGAATTAATTGTATTTATTCCAGATTTCATTAACATATTTGCTAAGACCAAGTATTTTATCAAGTGGTTCTTCTTAGACTTCCTGATTCATCATAATTCTTGAAGGCTTCAAAAAAATCAGTGTGTGCCTTTTCAAATTCACCTTCCCGCAAGTGCATTTTACCACCACATTCTCTGACTCCCATGATCAACGGGTGAGGGATGGCAGACTTGATGTGAAGTGACTGTTCATAGAGTGCTTTTAGCTTTTTTTGTTTTTTTTTTTCTGTGCCATGTACATTTGAATTTCCAAAGCATATATTTCTAATAACTGTGAACCCTTTTTCAGGTCATCTTCTCCATCATCAGTCTGGCAGGATTGATGTAACTGGCGTAAAATATTTTGAAGCTTTCCATATTCCTCCCGTTCTAAATACAATTTTTCCAAGCTTTGTGTTTGTTTTAAACCAGTCTATCATTCTTAGCATCTTTTAAAGCTTCCAGTGTTGTTTCATAAAATTCCTGCAGTAAATCCATCTGACATAAAAAATCAGAATTCTGTTTAGAAGTGGAGATATAATCAAGGATAGAATTAATGGATTTTTCAGAATAATTTCTTGTGACTGCACTTCGAATATAGGTCAGTAGTTGTTTATATCTGTTCATCATTTCTGGAAAGTTTGTCAACTTGAAGTTAATCTTAATCATTTGTTTCAGTGCTTTAAAGCCCCATTCTCCCTATTCACCTTCAAGTTCCAAAACCTTCTGGAAACTGCTTAATGCTGCTTTTGGGTCATCTTCCTTTAACGCTTTGGTATTATAGTACCGATTTTCCAAATCCACATTTGGCTCGGAGTTACTATCTTCAGAGTATTCCAGGTCATAGTCCTCCTCCTCATCGCACATGAAATCATCTTCCATGTCAGTCATCTTGGCCGGGAAAGGGGGAGGGGGAGGAGAAATTGGAGATGTTGGATTCTTTATCCTGCTGAGTGGTTGTTTCCATTTCCTGTGAATTCTGAATACTGGAAACACAGGACTGACTCTTAGTTCCTTGGACCCTGATTATTAAAAAATTGTGCGCTAAGCATTCTCTGTGTGCTAGACAGGATTCTAGGCAGTGGGGACATAATGAACAAAGACAACATTTCAGCCCTCATTAAGTTTATATTCAATCAAAATGTAAATCAGTAAATGCTTAATTTCAGATATACACATTGTTTCAATGATAAGCCCTTGGGATTTATACAACATAATTTAAAATATATATATATTTTATTGATTTTTTTTTTTTTTTTTTTTACAGAAAGGGAGAGGGATATAGTTAGAAACATCGATGGAAGAGAGGCATTGACCAGCTGCCTCCTGCACACCTCCCACCGGGTATGCCTGCAACCAATGTACATGCCCTTGACTGGAACTGAACCTGGGACCTTTCAGTCCTCAGGCTGATGCTCTATCCACTGAGCCAAACTAGTTTCGGCCAACACATTTTTTTTTAATGTTATATTTTTAACTGATTTTTAGAGACAGAAAGAGAGAGAAACATTGGTGTGAAGGGGACATCAATTGGTTGCCTCCTTCATAGATCATGACTGAGGATCAAACCTGCAACCTGGGTATGTGCCCTGATGGAATCAAATGGAGACCTTTTGGTGCATGAGACCATGTTCAATCAACTAAGCCACACAAGCCAAGGCTAACATACTTTTGTACAGAGCCAAGTTTGATAGGATTGTCTTCATTCTTGCCCTGTTTAGTAAGGTATTAAATCTGCCTCAATATAGGGACTTAGGTCCTACTCCTGTGATTACATACCTTTCAAACGCTTGGATTTCCTGTAAACCTCTGCTCTAACTAGAATTGTGGGATTGATGGGCTTGCCTCTATCAATTCCTGGAGGAGGAGGATAGGAAGACTCTATTTGCTGTCCTTTTCTGGTCTTCCCAGAACTCTCCTAGAACGTTGGTCTGGAATGTCCTGCATTTCAGTTCGTTACTTACCTGAAAGCAAGTTTAAAACTCAAGTTTGACTTGTGTTCAATCTCTTAAAACAAAAAACATAGAATGGAGGTAAAGTGTACTTGGCACAATCCAAAATAATCAAGTAGCCAAAGTTCACGAAAACCTAACGTGAAAACCACAATTGCTCTGACCCATATATTTTATAATTTAAAATATATATATTTATTGATTTCAGAGAGGAAGGGAGAGGTAGAGACAGACAGAAACATCAATGATGAAAAGGAATTGATTGGCCACCTTCTGCACACCCCACACTGGGGATTGAGCCCGCATGTGCCCTGACCAGGAATCCAAACTGTGACCTCCTGGTTCATAGGTTGACGCTCAACCCCTGAGCCACGCTGGCCAGGCTGAGCCATATATTTATAAAAGGCTTTGTGTAAACCTTGCATCAGAAGATGCCCATTCGTCACTGAGGATGGAAGGCAACAAGATTATATACAAAAAGTTTTCTTCTTTTTGAGGGACTATCATGTGCTTCATTAAAAAAAAAAGTTCAGTTTAATTTTTTTGAAGTACTTAGGTAGAAATAAAATCTACAGAAAAACATAGCAATAACAAACAGAAGGGTATCCATTAGCCAGATTTTGTTAGCTAAAATTATTTTCTAGTTCACCCAATTTCCACAGGTGAATCTTGTTCACAATCAGTATCAAAACACATAATTACACTTTTTATTTTGGCTTCACTCTCCTTTTGGCATCTTTATGTTTCTTCCGGCAATCCTATAAAAACATAAAAGTAAATGTAAGTTATTTTCAGCGAGTTCAGTAACCATACAGTAAAAGTTAGTGTCATGGTTGTGGAGACCACTGTGGAAGTGTTCACCTGGAATGAACAGGGACTATTCAAACGGTGGGTGCTAAGTGTGATATCGGAAACTCACAGGATCTTTCAGAAGTCCCTGACTCCCTGCTACTTAATGAAGCCTGGAACTCGGACCAGGGACTGGATTAGGACGGTCTTGTCTCTTCACTTGTATCGTGTGTGTGGCATCAAACAACCTCAAAGTTCCCTCCAGCATTGTAATTCTAAGTGTTTAAATCATGTTTTCAGTCATCATTCTTTCTATCTTAGATTTCATACCTTATGCCATTATTCTTTTTCTTTTTAAAAAAATATTCTAGCCCTAGCTGGTTTGGCTCAATGAATAGAGCATCAGTCTGTGGCCTGAAGGGCACATGCCTGGGTTGCGGGCTTGATCAATAGTAGGGGGAAAGCAGGAGGCAGCCAGTCAATGATTCTTTCTCATCATTGATGTTTCTATTCCTCTCCCTCTCCCTTCCTCTTTAAAAGCAATAAAATATATTTAAAAACATTTTACAGAAAGGAAGAGAGGGGGATGTAGAGTTAGAAACATCAATCAGCTATTTCCTGCACACCACCTATTGGGGATGTGCCCAAAACCAAGGTACATGCCCTCGACCAGAATCGAACCTGGAACCTTCAGTCCACAGGTTGATGCTCTATTCACTGGGCCAAACCGGTTATGGCATGCCAGTATTCTTACAAAAGGCATATATTAATACAAAGATAACAAAGTATCTATTTATGCAGACAATGCGAAAATACAAATACTCACCATACGCAGGTGGTTTGTTCTGGCCTCCCAAGAATTCCTACTAATATTACTTCCCATTCCTCTCCAGAATAAGTCAGAACCTACTCAGGGAAGATAAAGCAAGATAAGAAAACAAATTACTATAAAAAAGGGTACTATTCTACTGCTGAGATTTTCAAGGTCTTTAATTCTAGTTAGGACCTACAGAAACAACCATGAATTTATGCTAATTTTTCAAGTTTGTTATTATTTTAAAGTAATTTTTAATTTTTCAATAACATTTCACATACATTATATTAGTTTCAAGTGTATACCCTGGTGATTAGACCTATAACTTCTTAAGTGACCATCCTGATAAAACTGGTATCCATTTAACACCAAAGTTACTAGTGTCAAATACATTACATCCCAGTGACTATATTGTAACACATATTTCACCCATTGCCCCAACATCCATCCCATCTAGCAACTATCAAAATGTTTTCTGCATCTATGAGTCTGTTTCCTTTCTTTGCTTTTTGGCCTCTGGTAAAAGCTGGAAGACCGGCTGGACAAATTGAAAGAGTTGTAAGCACTTATGAGTCTGTTTCTGTTCTGCTTGTTCATTTATTTTGTTTTTCAGATTCAATTAATTGTTGGTATGCATTTATTGCATTTTATTGTTCATATTTTTATTTTTAATTTTTTTAATTTTTATTTTTTAAAAATATATTTTATTGATTCTGTATAGAGAGTAAGGGAGAGAGATAGAAACATCCATGAGAGAGAGTCATCGATCAGCTGCCTCTTGCACACCCCCTACTGGGGATATGCCCGCAACCAAGGTACATGCCCTTGACCGGAATTGAACCCGGGACCTTTCAGTCCCCAAGCCAACACTCTATCCATTGAGCCAAACCGGTTCCGGCCATATTTTTTATTTTAAAAACTTTCTCTAGTTAAAGAAGCCCTTTAACATTTCATGTAATATTGGTCTTGTTTGGGAAGCTCTTTATCTGTCCTTTAAGTCTAAATGATAGTTTTGCTGTATAGAGTATCTTGGTTGTAGAATCTTTTTGGTGTTATGGAGCATATTACAGATGTCTCCATTTTCTCAACATTTCCCTCCTCAAACCTGCCCCAGCCCCATTCCAGGCAATCACCACCCTACTATCTTTGTCTGTGGGCCATCTATATAGTCATATATATTATTTGGTTAAACTCTTCCCTTACCTCTGAGATTCATCACTCTGTTCTATGCTTCCATGTCTCTGGACCTATTTTATTTTTCAGTGTATTTTGTTCATTACATTCCACATAGAAATGAGGTCACATGATACTTGTCTTTGTCTGACTGGCTTATTTTGCTTAGCATAATACCTCCAGGTCCATTCAAGTTGTCACAAAGAATAGGAGACCCATGTTTATTTACAACTGCTTAATATTCCATTGTGTAAATGTACCATAGCTATTTTATCCACTCATCTACTGATGGGCACTTGGGCTGTTTCCAGCTCAACACTGCTATGAACATAGGGATACATATTCATTGATTGCTGTTTCAGGATTCTTTTTTTTTTTTTAATTTAAAAAAAATATATTTTATTGACTTTTTACAGAGAGGAAGAGAGAGAGCTAGAGAGTTAGAAACATAGATGAGAGAGTGTCATCGATCAGCTGCCTCCTGCACACTTCCTACTGGGGATGTGCCCGCAACCAAGGTACATGCCCTTGACCGGAATCGAACCTGGGACCCCCCAGTCTGCAGGCCAACACTCTATCCACTGAGCCAAAACGGTTTCGGCCTGTTTCAGGATTCTTAGGACATAGTCCCAGCGGTGGCTTGCTTGGTCAAATGTCAGTTCCATTTTTTGTTTTTTAAGGAAATTTCATATTGTTTTCCACTATGGCTGTCCCAGTCTGCATTCCCACCAGGAATGGACTAAATTTCCTTTTCCTCCACATCCTCCCCAGCAACTGTTACTTTTTGCAACCTGTTGCAAGTGTGAGTTGATACCTCATTGTCATTTTCATTTTCATATCTATTGACTAGTGATGTTGAGCATTTTTTCACATTTCTTGGCCATCCATATGTCCACTTTGGAGAGTTTATATTCAGGTTCTTTACCCATTCCACCTTCCTTTTGTTGAGTTGTAAAGTTCTTTATATATTTTGGGAATTAACCTGCTAACACCTGTATCATTGACAATTACGTTCTCACATTAGGTTCCCTTTGCATTTTGAGGATGGTTTCTTTTGCCATGCAGCAGTTTTGTTTGATATAGTCCATTAATTTTTTCCTTTGTTTCTCTTGCCTTAGGAGATGTACCAGTGAAAATTCTGGTACATGAGATGTCTGAGATTTTACTGCCTATGTTTGCTTCTAAGATTTTTATGGTTTTGTGTCTTACATTTCAGGGTTCACCAAATATGAGTTTATATTCCTGTGTATGGTTTAAGTTTGTGGTGTCTTATATTTTTGTTGTTGCATGTACCTGTCCAATTTTCCAATACCATTAAACAGATAATCTTTACTCCATTGTATGCTCTTACCTCCTTTGTACAATACAACTAGACCAAAAAGACATGGGTTTAGAACCAAGATAGCGGCATAGGTAAATGCCTAACTGCAGCTTCACAAAACAATTCCAAAAAATACAAATAAAATATAAAGTGGACATTACCCAGAACTACAGGAAAGTTGACTGACTGGAAATTCTACAACTAGAAGGAAAGAGAAAACCAGAAGGAAAATCAGAGGAGCTATAAAAGCCTGAGGAATGGAGACACGGTGTACACGTGGGGAGAGGACGGAGTTGGAGAGGAGGGGCGGTTGAGTGCCTGGTTGCCGTTCCCTAGCGGGAAGGAGACAGAAGCTCCGGACTGCACTGAACCCCAGTTCTGGGCGAGACCCTGGGGTTCCAGGCTCACACAGAGGGAATCTCGGCTCTCAGGTGGAAACTCGGGAGCCGCGTAAGGCAGAGCTCTGGAGATGAGCATGTGAATACTTACAGAGGACGGACTGTTGACTGTGCCACTGGATTGCCTAGTGGGAAGGAGACAAAAGCTCCGGACTGTGCTGAACCCCAGTTCCGGGCTCCTTGGGGGAGAGACTAGACTGTTTGGTAGCAGGCGAAACTTGAGAGCACCTTTCTCTCAGAGGTGCTTGCAGTGAGTACTGAAGGACACTGAGGAACACTGAGACTCAGGAACTCATAGGGCGGAGCTGACGGGAAGCCAAGGCTGTAGGCTCCATCCTGAAACTCCGCCCCATCCAAGCTGAGCACAGAGGCTTTTGCAACTTTCCAAGTCTAGTCGAATAAGGCTGTCTCCCAGCACAGCTAATGCTCACAGCCAATTGGCCTGGAGGTCAGTTCCTCCCAGTGATACCAACAACAATCAAGACTTAATTACAACAAGGCTGTACACACAGTCCAAAAAGGGGGGCACCAAGTGTGTCCACCTCAGGTAACTGGGAGGCTGACCCAATGAACCGTATAGGACACCTTAGCACACAAAGCCACCTACCAACTCAGGGAAGCAGCGAAAATGCCGAGACAAGGAAACAGATCACAAATGAAAGAAAAGGACAACAATCAACTGGATATAGAGTTCAAAACCACAGTTATAAGGTGTTTCAAGAATTTACTAGAAAAGGCCGATAAAATAAACGAGACCTCTGAGGATATGAAAAAGGATCAACTAGAAATAAAGAATACATTATCTGAAATAAAAAATATTATACAGAGTCCTAAAAACAGAGTGGACCTATCAAGATCTCCAGCAGCCTCAGTCTCAATCCCTACTGGCCCTTAAAGGCTTAAGTTATGGGGAATTTTCTTCCTAACACTGGAACCCTGGGCTGAGGGGTTGGATGCAGGACTGTGACTTCTCAATCCAAAGGGAGGACCTCTGGATCTACAATATTCCTCCAGATTTTTATCCACAAGTGGGTGTGGGACCAGCCAATTCTGTCTCCACTCCTGCCACCAGTATTGATGTGGCTTCTCTATATCCTTAGTTGTAGGACTGCTGTTCAACTAAATTTCAGGGGGTTCTGAATGATAGCTACTCTGTAGTCCAGCTGTATCTGAGATGGGGCTGTCAGAAGATGTGAGTACCTATGCCACTAACTTGGATCAAAACAATAGGTGTGATTCGGGTCTCCCTTCAGGCAGCTCCTGCACTCCTGGCAGTGCATGGAATCCCTGGGCACACTTCCCTGTTGTAGGTGGAATAATTATAGCATTTCCATTTTGTAAAATAAAGACAAAATATTAAAAAAATATTTTGTCTTTATTTTACAAAATGGAAATGTAGAATTGTAAGGATTTTATTGTTTGTATACCATTTACTATTATGTAACTTTTATGGTTTATGTTTGTGCTAGGCTTTAAGAAATGAGGTTTCAGTCGAAACTGGTTTGGCTCAGTGGATAGAGCATTGACCTGCGGACTGAAAGGTCCCAGGTTTGATTCCGGTCAAGGACATGTACCTTGGTTGTGGGCACATCCCCAGTAGGGAGTGTGCAAAAGGCAGCTAATTGATGGTTCTTTCTTATCAATGTTTCTAACTCTCTATCCCTCTCTCTTCCTCCCTGCAAAAAATCAATAATATATATATATATATTTTTTTTTTTTGAAAAAAGAAATGAGGTTTCACTTGAATTTTTGGGTCATAAAATGATAGGAGTGCTGTGTCTAGCATCTTCCCAAGTCCTTGAAACTAAAAAATACCTGTTGATGATAATAAATGAGGGAGGTGATAAAAGGAAACTCTCAGCCCTGTAGAACTTTAATGCCAACATGCATCAGTCTAACAGAGAAGGCTAAGCCACAGGACACTGCAGAGAGTCAGGATTTGTGCTGAAGAGTTCTTACCTGGATGCATGTGATTGTATCAGAATGTGCAGTGGTGACTTAAAAAAAATGGACTTACCGAGAAGTCTTTCATCATTTTTAGAGAAAAAAAAAAATCTAGTTGTCTCTTTCGCAGGTAATGATACTTCTCTGGAGAGACAGAGAGAGAGAGAGAGAGAGAGAGAGAGGGAAAGAAACATAGACATATATTGGTTAATTTCTATATTTGAGAAGAAGTATTTACACTGAAAACATAAATTAACTGTTCCTCAAATATATTTGTGTTTTGCTTATTTTGCTGAGATAAAGTAACCCGACGTTTTTTCTAGTCAATATTCTTCTCTTCTTTTGAAAGCTTTGATGATGAAGACTGTGTAAGCGTACCACACTCTTCCTTCCCCACGCTGGATGCTGATCCTACCATTGCTAGCTACTCTATTTATCAATATTTCCATGGATTGGTAGCCAGCCAGCCGTACTATCTTCTTTTCAGACTAGAGACTTCAGTGTTAGGCTCCCTTGCCTGTGAATAGCATAACCTCCACCCAGTACTAGCCATATTTCAAGAAAAGGAAATATGCTGATTACAAAAAGGCTACAGAGCTCTCTAAATAAGCTGAGAGGAGAAAATTAAGTTGTCTTAAAAACAATAAGCTTCATTTTTCCTAAAATATTTCTAAAGCATATCAAATTCAAGGTATTTTGCATTATGAAATAATTTGCTTACCCTGGGCTGGACTTCCTGTCATCTGTTTCTTCAGTAACATCTTCTTCTTCGGAACTGCTGTCTTGGAAACGAGGGGCTACATGCCAGGCAGTCTTACCAGGTTTCACTATCTCAACTGCATACGTCTCTGTATCACCATGACCACAAAAGATGACAGGAATGTAATGAATAACCAAGTATTTGTAAACACACTCATTTCATTATTTTCACCATGTTAGTATATGTCTACACTTACAATATCTCAATCATTAAGAATAGGTAGTATCAGAGGAGATCCAAGATGGTGGCATAGATAATACATTCAAACTGCTACTGTGCACAACAATTTCAAAACTATAACTAAAAGACAAAACGTCTATCACCCAGAACCATGGGAAAGCCTACTGAGTGGAAGTTCTACAACTAGACAGAAAGAGAAAAGAACAATTTTGGCATAAGCGCTGAAAAACTGAGGTATGGCACACACAATACTGGCTGGCTGTGGATCCTGGCATGCGGGGAGCATTGCTTTCTTCAATCTGAAGAGAGACAAGCTCCCAATCTCTCTGAAATCCAGTTTCTGGGGAGAAGCTGGACTGACTGCCATTGGGTCAGAAAGTCAGGGTGGCTTGCTTGCAGAGTGGCGCGCGAGAATAATTGTTTGCCGTGCTGAGGCACGAGACGCGGGGACGTGGCTGGAGAGACAGAGACGGCCTACTGCCAACCATCGCTGTTTGCCATGCCCTAGCCTAGTGACACCGAGACCCTGCCCGGCACAATCTACAAACATATCCAAGCTTCAAGCAGCCACTTTTGCATATAAAAGGCCTTTTCTATTGCAGTTTAACCTAGCAAACTTGCAACTTGGTGCAGACAGCTCCAAAGCCTCCAAGCTCCAAGCAGGGAGGAGAGGACTGTAGCTCCTACAGGGTGGCCTCAGACAGTAGATGAACTGCACCCCATTGAAGATCCAGAAGCCAGTGTCCTAGTGGCCAGTGTGAGACACCAGATTTCAACTCTTCACATCCATAACTGACACATTCTTGAGGTTGACTTAGTGAGCACCAAAACCCCACTAAAACAAAGCCTGCAGCATAAGTGTGTCTCCAGCACAGTAGTTCTTCCATTATACACACAAGGAGTTCTCATAGCCAATTGACCTGGAGGTCAATTCCTCCCAGTGTACCAACAGCAATCAAGGCTTAACCACACCAAGACTTTGCCCTCAGCCCACAAAGGGGTGTACCAAGAGCAACCACCTCGGGTGATTGGGGAAGCTGAGTTATTCACCCCTATAGGTCACGACCACACAAAACCACTCTATGACCACAGGGCAGCAGCCAAAATGCGGAGACAAAGAAGCATGCCACGAATGGGAGAAATGGAGGAAAGTAAACTGCTGGACAACACAATAGTTCAGAATCACATTTATAAGGTTACTCAAGAATCTTCTAAAAACCGCTGAGAAACTTGAAGAGACCTTCAAGGAACTTAATGAGAATACAAAAAAAAAAAAAAAAAGGAAAAGGACTAGTCAGAAATTACGCGTACACTGTCTGAAATAAAGAATATACAGAAACTCAATTGTAGATCAACGTACCCAAGAGTCAAACCAAAGATCTGGAATATGAGGAAGCAAAAAACACCAGAGAGGCAGAAAGAAAGAAGAGTCCAAAAGTGTGAGTATAGTGTAAGAAGCCACTGGGATAGCTTTAAGTGCATCAAGATCCAGAAGAAGAGAGAGAGCAGGATATTGAAGGCCTATTGGAAGAAATAATGACAGGAAACTTTCCCTACCTAGTGAAAGAAATACTTATGAGTTCAGGAAGCACACAGAACCTCAGACAAGAGGAATCCAAAGAGGACCACACCAAATCACATCATAATTAAAATGCCAAGAGCAAAAGACAAAGAGAGAATCCTGAAAGGAGCAAGAGAAAAACAGTTAGTTACCTACAAGGGAGTACCCATAGGACTGTCAGCTGATTTCTCAACAGAAACTATGCAGGCCAGAAGGGAGTGGCAAGAAATATTCAAAGTGATGAACAGCAAGAACCTTTTTAAAAAAAATATGTATATTTTATTGATTATTTACAGAGAGGAAAGGAGAGGGACAGAGAGGTAGAAATATAGATGAGAGAGAAACATCAATCAGCTGCCTCCTGCACACCCCCTACTGGGGATATGCCTGCAACTAAGGTACATGCCCTTGACTGGAATTGAACCTGGGACTTTTCAGTCCCCAGGCTGATGTTTTATCCACTAAGCCAAACCAGTTAAGGCTGAACAGCAAGAACCTACAACCAAGATTACTCTACCCAGCAAAGCTATCATTCAGAATTGAACGTCAGATAAAGAGCTTCACCGAAAAGAAAAAGTTAAAGGAATTCATGACAACCAAACCAGAATTACATGAAATGCTGAAAGGGGGGGGAGGGAGGAGGAGGAAGAGGAGGAGAAGGAGGAGGGATGAGGAGGAAGAAGAAGGAGAAGGAGGAGGAAGAGAATAAGGAGGAGAAGGAAGAGGAGGGTGGCGGAAAAGAAGAAGAAAGAAGAAAGAAGAAAGAAGAAAGAAGGAGGAGGAGGAGGAGGAAAAGATAAAAATTATGAACAACAAAAAGACATCAAATACATACCTACCAACAAGTGAATCTAAAAATCAAGTGAATAAAAAATCTGAAGAACAGAATGGGCTGGTGAATATAATAAAATTAGGGACATAGAAAGGGAGTGGACTGACAATTCTCAGGGGGCTAGGAGTCTGAGGGGTGGGGAAAGAGATTGGACAAAAATCTTACACCTATGGATGAAGACAGTGGTGGTGGTGGTGGGGGTAAAGGCATGGGGTGGGGAGGGAAATCAGGTGGAGGAACATTTGTAATAATATGAACAATAAAGATTTATTATAAAAAGAAAGGAACAGCCGAAACTGGTTTGGCTCTGTGGATAGAGAGTTGGTCTGTGGACTGGAAGGTCCCGGGTTCGATTCTGGTCAAGGGCATGTACCTTGGTTGCGGGTACATCCCTGGTAGGGGGTGTGCAGGAGGCAGCTGATCAATGATTCTCTCTCATCGATGTTTCTAACTCTCTGTCCCTCTCTCTTCCTCTCTGTGAAAAATCAATAAAATATATATTAAAAAAACACACACAAAGCTATTTAAAATAAAAAAGAAAAAGAAAAAAAAGAATAGGTAGTATCATTTGAAATATTTAAATACTAGCAGAGAAGGTACTATCATTTTTTTGGCATTGCTAGAGAAAACTGATAAGGAACATAGCAATATTATAAAAAAATATTAAAACTAGAATTTTATAAATGGGCATCATAGTTTAAAAAACAAACAAGGTAAGTGTTGTACCTGTGCTAGCATGAGAAGCCTTCAACAGAACCCACTGTAGTGAAACCAGATTTCCTTGTGTCTATTCATAAACTAGAGGCCCAGTACATGAAATTTGTCCCCCCTCAGCCCAGCCTGCACCCTCTCCAATCTGGGACCCCTTGGGGTTAGACATCCCTCTCACAATCCAGGACTGCTGGCTTTTAATGGCTCACCTGCCTGCCTGTTTGGTCATCCCTTACTTTCCCCCTCTGCTGGCCTAGTTGCCCCAACTAACCACCCCCCACTAGCCTGGTCGCCCCCAATGGCCTCCCTGCCAGCCTAACCACCCTCAACCTCCCCCTCCCCCCCGGTAGCCTGGTCATTCCCAACTGCACCCCAAGTCAGCCTAGTCATCCCTTCCTGTGCCTCTGCTGGCCTGGTCACCACCCGCAGCCTGCTGTTCAGTAGTTTGGTCATCCCTCACTAAACCCTCTATTGGCCTGGTTGTAGACAGCCATCTTGTGAGGGTTTGAGGAGGGTAATTTGCATATTACTTCTTTATTATAGAGGATGAGGAAAGAGACATATGTGTACACTTTCAATTTCTAAAACCTTTCTAGAACTGCAGAAAAAGCTACTACTATAAGCTGAGAACATTCACTCCATGACCCCAAAACATTTCAAGTACTTAAAGCACGTCTCCCAAGTTGCTGAAGTATTTTAGTACTTATTTTAAGACCTTTTTCTCACAGTTGGCTCCCATAAGTAGAATGAGATATGCAGGACATATACAATATTGTGTCTTATTTAGAATAATATTTGAAAAACTACTAGATTGTTGTATCTTCTGTTGGAATACCACAGAGCTGGCATTTAACAGCTAAATACATGGTTGTTATTTTAACTGATCTTTTTTTTTTTAAATATATTTTTATTGATTTTACTCAGAGACGAATTGAGAGGGATAGAGAGTTAGAAACGTCAAGGAGAGAGAAACAGCGACCAGCAGCCTCTTGCACACCCCCCACCGGGGATTTGCCCGCAACCAAGGTATGTGCCCTCGACCGGAATCGAACCTGGGACCTTTCAGTCCGCAGGCCGATGCTCTATCCATTGAGCCAAACCAGTTTTGGCTAACTGCTGATCTTTAAATAGAATCCACTGTAGTTAGGTGTGGATGAATTCTCTATCCTACTTTTCACAATGAAGTTCCAGAAAAGCTGCAGTTCCAATCTGAACTCTAGGTAAAGAGTAGCCATAAAGAACAGGGTTGTTTTATTTTATTTTCTTTTTTAAATATATAAATTTTTATACATTTCAGATAGGGAGGAAGAAGGAGAAAGAGACTGAAACATCAATGATGAGAAAGAATCACTGATTGGCTGCCTCCTGCACACATCCTACTAGGGATCGAGCCCACAACCCAGGCAGTGCCCTTGTCCAGAATCAAACCTGGGACCCTTTAGTTCCAAGGTGGACAGTCTAAACACTAAGCCAAACCAACTAAGGCAAAGGAATAGGGGTTTTAACTTTTGTACCATGTTGGCCTTCAGCAGTAACCTCCTGAGATGGAATAATAATACTGGTACTGGTATTTTTCTCTAGGTTCTGCATATCATCAAGGATAAAGTTTGAAACAACTGGGATATCCATGAAATAGCACATTTACATAAAACCAAGGTTACCCATTTCTTCCTTTCCCCTACCATATAGTATAGGCTTCTGTAAATAAGTCATGGCTTCTACAATTGCAATTAAGATATGAAATTATTTATTAAAAAAATTTTTTAACTGATTTCAGGGAGGAAGGGAGAGGGAGATAAAAACATTGATGATGAGAGGGGATCACTGATCCACTGCCTTCTCCATGCCCTACATGGGGATAGAACTCACAACCTGGGCATGTTTCCTTAACAGGAATTGAACCTGGGATCCTTCAGTATGCAGGCCAATGCTCTATCCATTGAGCCAAACCGGCTCGGTCAAGATATGAAATTATTTAAATATATGACTTAGTATATACCTCTTCAATAGAAGGTATGCTGCACATTATTCTTTAGCTTCCCTTCATATGCTAGAAGTTTGCTCCCTTTAAGCAGAAACAATGTTCTACTGTGTTATATACAGTACAGCTCCAGGAACATTGCATTTATGGTCATGTGATATAGAACCTATTGTTTATCAAGGCGCAAGACAGAATAGTTTTCTATATTACACTTAATGTAGGCTCAGTCAGTTAAGTTTAAACTGCCTAGAATGAAATTGTAAAAAAAGAACAAAAAATACCTTCTTTTACATCTTTTGTGTCCGAATCAAAAAAGGAAAATGTGAACCCGCTGGGCTGCTCGGCCCCCGTCACTGGAGCTGCAGAGACATGGACTTCTTTTGCTTTCTCTTCCTCACAGTCCTCATGGGGCACGTCCTTCTGTTCACTGTTATCTTTTGTGGTTTGGAATATTTCTTTTAAGTCCGTAGTGATGTTATAATACATCTCTTTCGACACCGTCGGTAGCTTCTCAGCTTCCTCTCTTTTCTTCTTTCGCTTTGCTTTGCTGCATTGACATAGACATGTGCACCACAATGAAACAGTCAGTTTTTGGACAGTCTCCAGGCGTCCAGAAAGTAAAACAACACAGATTACTTTACTCCCATCCTTCTAAAAACCAGTAGGACCCACATATATAAGTCTACTTAAAACAGCATAGCCATAGTCTACCTCTTAACCTGCCAACTACGATTCAGAAATTACACCTACGATAATAGCTTTGAGTAAGAAAACTCACTTAATGTGCCTCAGTTATCTCATCTGTAAAATGAACATGTTAAGCCAGGTGACTTCTAGGGCTTTTTCCAGTTCTAAAATTCTGTAACTTTTACAAAACTGGTGTAAAAGAATTTAGGTATAATTCTGTTTTAAAAATGAATTATAAATATGCTAAGTCTAGTTTGTTTCGGGATGAAATTTGTATATTACCATAGACCTGCTCTAAATTTAGGAATATGCTTTTCTCTTTTAGATAAATTTTCTCTTTGATTTTAAAGTTACATGGCAGTTTCCAATATCAACTTCTTAGCTAATAAATATTAATATCCTTCTTCCTATTAGAGCTGACTCTATAAAACAGGAGTAATATTGGGCCAAAATTTTAATTATTTTACTAAAATAGTACTAAATGAACAAGATGTCTTAAATGATCATCTTATTGGTGGAGATTATCTCATAGTAAGAAATTTTTAATAATTCTAATCTAGCTACAATTTTTTAAAAATTATATTCTATTGATTTTTTACAGAGAGGAAGAGAGAGGAATAGAGAGTTAAAAACATCGATGAGAGAGAACCATCGATCAGCTGCCTCTTGCACACCCCTACCTGGGATTTGCCCGCAACCAAGGTACATGCCCTTGCCTGGAATCGAACCTGGGACCCTTGAGTCCCCAAGCCTACGCTCCATCCATTGAGCCAAACCGGTCTCGGCCCAAAGATCCTTTGATACTTCTTTCTCTACGAGGTGGGATGAATTCCACCATTCCTTGAGTGTGGACTGTACTCCACCTCTTTACCTAATGAAATAAGACAGTTGTGATGGTGTGTGCCTACTGACACTAGGTGCATAGAAGGCTCATTGATTTCCTCCTTGCTCTTTCCCTTTTCTTGTCACTGCATTTGGGGAACAGCTGCCATGTTGTGAGGGAAGTCAAACAGCTAAGTAGAGAGGCCAGCGAGGCAAGGAAGTGAGGCTTCCTGCCAACAGCCCTGTGCCTGATCCATCTTGCAAGCAGATCTCAAGCCCTCAGACACTATCGCCCTAGCTGACATCTGACTCCAAATTCGAGAACTCTGAGCCAGAACTCCTACTGGAGCACTCAAATTCCTGGCCAGAGAAATCTGAACCTAACATATGCTTGAGGGCTCAAGCTGTTGAGTTTTGAGGCAATTGTTAATACAGCAATACATCACTGGTACAGATTTGGGGACCTGGAAATAGGGTGCTTTTGTAACATAAAGCTAAAATGGAGAAGTGGCTTCAGAGCCCAAGGAATGGGCAGAAACTGGTAGGTCAGTGAGGGTGTTATCAAAAGCCGGAAGAGCCTTAAGAAGACTTACTAGGAACTACATGGGCACTGATAAGGCTGCAGGAAGGTCGTGTTGAAAAGTGAGTCTATTGGAAATGCAGGAAAGGGGATCCTCCTATGCAGTGACAGAAAGATTAGTAACACTGTCACCTTTATTCATACGGGAAGTAGAAATGTATCTAATGAACAGGTGATCTAGCTAAGGAGATGTCCAGAAAGGTGATGAAGTCATTTGCTGGTTTCTGCTTGCTGTTTACCATAAAATCTGAGCAGAGACAGTGAAACTAGAGAAAAAAATTTGTCAGGAACCAGGATCACATGGTTTTGAAGATTCTTGATTTCAAACAAATGACATGAAATTTAATAAATGGTTTCTAAGCAAAGATCAAATCTAAGAATCTCAGAAAAAGATAGTCTAAAGCAGGTGTTGGCAACTATGACACACAGGCTAAATCCAGGTTGCTAAACCACAAGTTAAGAATATTTTTTATAGTTTAAAATGATTGGGAAAAGAACTAGAAGATGACTTTGTGATATTCATAAATTATATGTAGCAGATGTGTCTTTCTCATAGTTTTACTGAAACACAGGCACCCTCATTTGTACAAAGGCAGAGTGAATTTACTGCAGCAGACTATCTGACCCTTAGCAGAAAGTATGCACACTCCATTCTACATATAAGACATTTGTCTTACAGCCTACAAGCTTCAACTTCACATAGCCCAGAAACTTCAGCTGTTCCAATAAGCCTCGAAAGGAGTGTGAAGATGATGTCTCTTAGCAGAAGACTACAGTAAAAAACAAACAAACAAACAAAAAAAAGCTGACCTCAAAATGATTTCTAATGTGGCTTTTGTCAAAGAATGAACCCCAAGAATATTCACAGGAGACTCATGAATATTTTAAGAGGATTATATTAAAATACACACTTCTAGCTACAAGGGCTAAGTACAAAGACAGTCAACAACAGAGAGGCTTTCAGACTCCCATATTTCTACACGTACCATGCAGGCTGAGACAATTACTCAGCCCTGGCCATGCAGTTCTGTTGGTTAGTATGTTGTCTGGATATGCCAAGGTTTAGGTTCAATGTCCAGTTAGGGCACATACAAAAAATCAGCCAATGAAAGCATAAATAGCAGAACAATAAATTAATGTCTCTCAAAATCAATATATATAAAAGGATGACACAAAAGGCAGAGTCGAGAACTATGGATAATTATTCTAATAAAAGATCTCGCAACATTTGGCTGCCTAGATTTCAGAGCTCCTATGGGCCAGTGACTCTTTCTGCCTCCTGCTTTCTCCGCTGAGAAGTAGTGCTTACATTGGACTGGTTAATCTATGCTCATCCCACCATGACATGTTCCCAGTCTTCTAATCAAAAGGCCTCACTCAGGTGTTGCACTAACAACAGGTAAGCCTGATCTGCACTTAGATCTTATTTGGAGGACAACATCCTGGATTTTAAACTAATAATGTAAATAGCTGAGACTGCTGGGGGAGTCTAGAGAGAAGGAGAAAATATTATGCATGTGGTAGGAATTAAACAATTTGTGGCCAGAAGGAGGACTGTCCTGGTTTTAAAATGTCCACAAATTCCTCAATACTTCTCTCTTCAAGAGATGGCACTTAAACTCCCCATGAAAGTATCGGTTGATAGTGATTTGGTTCAAGAAAATTAAATAAGCCCTAGCCGGTTTGGCTCAGTGGATAGAGCGTCACCCTGTGGACTAAAGGTCTGATTTCCATAAAGGGCATATGCCCAGGTTGCGGGCTCGATCCCAAGTGTAGGGCTTGCAGGAGGCAGCCAATCAACGATTCTCTCTCATCATTAATGTTTCTATTTCTCTCTCCTCCTTCCCTCTCTGAAATCAGTAAAAATAAGAAAATAAATAAGACTTATGTCAGTGTGTGACTTCTAAGACTAGGAAATGAAATACCTGATGGCTTCCTCCTTCTGTTTTCAGTCACGTGGTCTGGGGAAGCCAGCTATCATGTTACGAGGGCACTTAAGTTGTCTATTAAGAGAAGCCAACAAAGTAAGGAATTGGCCAACAGTCATGTGAATGAGCTTTCTTGGAAGCAGACCCTACAGGCTCAGTTAGACTTTCAGAGACCAAAGCCACAGGCAATGTTTGACTGTAACCCCCCTTTTAAAAATGTTTTTAATTTTTAGAGCAAGAGGGAGGGAAAAGGAGAGAAATAACCATGTGAGAAAAAAATATCGATTGGCTGCCTCACGCACATACCCTGACCAGAGATTAAGCCTGCAACCTGGGCATGTGCCCTGACCAGAAACCGAGCTGGCAATCTTTGGTGTATGGGATGACGCTAAAACAACTCAGTGACACCAGCCAGGGCTTGACTGCAACCTCTTGAGAAACTCTGGCCAGAACCACTTAAAGAAGCTGCTCCCAAATTTTGGACATAGAGAAACTTTGAGATAATAAATATTTCTGGTTAAAGGTGCTAAGTTTTGGCCAATTTGTTATGCATCAATAGATAAGCCTATATGTAAATAAAAACTAACATATTATACAAAATATCCCCTACTTATGTACCATTGTGATAATTTTAAATAACATACCAAATTTTTATATTGTAGAGAATATTTATGTTGGTTCTACTTTGGTCTGATATGTGATTCTTTTTAAAAGAAACCTTTAATTTTAGAACAATATTAGATTTACAAAACAGTTGAAAAGAAAGTAATGTTCACCTAGTTTCTTCTCACAGTATCACCTATAACTATAGTACAACTACCAAAACTAAAAGGTTAACAGTATTGCATTATTATCATTTCACCAGTTTTTCTACAAATGTCATTTTTGTTCTAGGATTTAATATAGGATACCACAAGAAGTTATTGTTTGCTTCATGTATTTGGCACATTTAACAAACGGACAGCATATTAATAGGAAAGCAAAGCTCCTACCATATTAGAGTAGTGGACTGGATGGTTGTTCCCCAGAAGACATGTCTAGGCCTAAACCCTGCAAACTGATTTACCTTCATTGGAAAAAGGACTTAGTAGAGTAGTTAAGGACCATGTAACAAAGGGACTACCCAGTATTATCTAGGTCAGCCCTAAATGTAGTCACAAGCATCTGTATAATAAGGCACAAAGATGACATACAGACAGAAAAAAGGAGGAGGCCATGTGAGGGTGGAGGCAAAGGATGAAGCAATGTAACCACAAGCCAGGGCATACCATGGACTGCTGGCAGACACTGAGGCAGAGGAAGAGATGTAAAACGATTTCACCCTGAATCTTCAAGAAGAATGCAGCCCTGCCAATAACTGTGATTTCAGAATCCTAGCCTTCAGAATTGAGGAAATACTTTCTGTGGTTGTCGGCTACCAAGTTTGCGGTAATCTGTTACAGCAGCTACAAGAATCTAACGTGCACAGGAGACCCCATGCTAGAGCAGAGACACATCATCCTTCACATGCATTCCTGAGTCCAAGGTAAGGCTCTTTCCACCACATGCATAATTCCAATCCTTTCTCTCCCCGGTCTTAAATGAAACACAGTAGAGACCAATGGGTGGGGTATTGATTACTATAGACTTTTCTCATTCTTTGCAGTGAGATTAATTCACATAATCCTGCTATTAAAGAAGGAGCTTGACTTACCTTTCTTTTGGTTTATCATCTCTCTTTTTTTCATAATTGGCATGGTCATGCCTTGTTGGATCATAGTGTATGATGTCCCTACATAAAAAAAGAGTGATAAAGTGGAAGAGATCAATGAGAAAACAAACACAAAAAGATAATAGCAAATTATAATTCAACACCAGAGCCATTCCAATTTTTGAGCAAGACAAAGCTATACAATATCAAAGAAAAATCATTAAAATAATATTTTAAATTATCTAGTACTTTTAAGTTTCCCTAGACCTTTTTGTTAATATTAATAATTATTTTAAACATAATGATACACTATTGCATAAAATATTTCGTTGAGTAAAGCAAAGGAAAGTGAGTAAAGGTAGGGAAAAGAAAGCTGGTCATGCCGAAACGGGTTTGGCTCAGTGGATAGAGCATCAGCCTGCGGACTGAAGGGTCCCAGGTTTGATTTCGGTCAAGGGCATGTACCTTGGTTGTGGTCACATCCCCAGTGGGGGGTGTGCAGGAGGCAGCTGGTCAATGACTCTCTATCATCAATGTTTCTAGCTCTCTATCCCTCTCCCTTCCTCTCTGTGAAAAATCAATAAAATATATTAAAAAAAAGAAAAAGAAAGCTGGTCATATGTTGGTAATATAAAGGCTGGTGTACAAGGATTTCATTACACTAATTTCTCTAAATTACATGTTTAAAATTGTCCATAATAAAGAATTGTATTGATAACACTTAATGGAAGCAATGCTGCTATGATATCTAAGAGCATAGGCATAGAGATTATTTTAGATTAATTTCTTAAAATTAAACCATTGGGTCAAAGGTGTGTGTGTGTGTGTGTGTGTGTGTGTATTAATATTTACAGAAAGGAAGGAAGAGGGATAGAGAGTAAGAAACACTGATGAGAGAGAAACATCAATCAGCTGCCGCCTCATGTCTCCCACTGGGGATCAAGCATGCAACCAAGGTATATGCCCTTGACCGGAATTGAACCCAGGACCTTTCAGTCCATAGACCAATGCTCTATCCAGTGAGCCAAACGAGTTAGGGCAGTCAGGTATATTTTTAAGAGTCTGATACATACTGTCATAGGCCATCTCAGCAAGTTTAAAATGGCCTAGTTTTAAACTGAGTTCAGGAAGGCATTTATGGCAAAGAAAAAAAAAAGGTGGAATGGGACAGGACATAAGCCATACTTAAATTTCTTAGCAGCTACTGATCCTTTGCTTGCAGAATTGCTTAAGTTGGTTTGCAAAATACTCTGCACAATATTCAAGGCTTTCAACTTTTCTGCAGCGAGCTCTTCTTTCTCAGTAGTTTTCTTTTCATTTACCTCTTAAGGGGAAAAGGATAATTAGTGATCTCTTGGCAAATATAACTTGAGGAGTCTCAATCATCAAATACTTATCAATCACCTAAACGCATTAAGATAGGCAGAAAAAAAGTGAAACCTCTTTTTGCTAATGATCTCCCTATCCCCAAGACCCTCAACACTACATTGTACCTGGAGTTGCATGGCCAACAAACAAATATTCTCACTTTTATTTGTAATTATAAAAATTGAATCTGGATTTAATAGTTTTCATTGGCACATTTAACAAGTTTTTAAGATAAAAACTGACAAATGTATAGAAAGATACCAATTACAGTGGGATCCCAGCCAGTCCTCTCACACTTCCGCACTTTGCACCAGTCTCTAGGTCTCCTCTTTCTGCTCTTGGTTAAAAGATTCCCTCAAGCTAGTCATTAGTTCATTATTCAGCATGGCTTTTCTGTATTTTAGTTGTATTTCCACTTACTCTGCCGCCATTTTTTTTCTATTTCAAATTTGTTTTTAAAGAAAATGATCATAAATTATTCAGTTTTGACATTCAAAAAAAAAAAAAAAAAAAAAAGATACCAATTACAAAACTAAAGTCATTCCAGACTGATTTATTAACATTTTAAAATGTAATCTAAATTCCATCTAGAAGTGAAAGATGGCCATTCTACTGACGAATATATGTTAGTAGACAGCTGTGTCAGCTTTTGATACAGTTATCAATGTTGCAGGAAGAGAGCCCAAGGTCCATATGCACAGCATCACGGAAGAAGATAGCTGTTACCCTCAGTTTCAGAAAAAGACCAGGGAGGAAAGTTAAACAGCTACTTTGGGTGATAGATATAAGCCTTAAAGACCCTTTCAACTTTTTTAGGATATAAACCAAAAAACAGAATCTAAAACAAAACACTGATTTGAAAAAGTTATCAACAGAGATGTCCCAAAACTTTCTAAGATTTCCACTGAGATATAGATCATGTTAAAATAAATCAAGAAATGCTTTATAAACCAGGCAACTGTAAGAAGGACAGACATAGTGATGGGAGGAGCACGTGGCAGATAAGGGAAGACAAAATAAACAGATATTTTTAAAAGTACAAAGAGTTTTATGCTGCATTAGATTGAACCATATGAACTACTAATTCAACAACTTTTTCTTTTCTTTTTTTTAAAATATATTTTTATTTATTTCAGAGGAAGGGACAGGGAGAGAGAGATAGAAACATCAATGATGAGAATCACTGATTGGCTGCCTCCTGCATGCCCCCCTTTGGGGATCAAGTCCACAACCCAGGCATGTGCCTTCACCACAATCGAATCTGCAACCCTTCAGTCCACAGGCTGACGTTCTATCCACTGAGCCAAGTCAGCTAGGGCTTCAACACGTTTTGATTTGGAAAATGGCAATTTCAATTTTAACCTAATAATGACCACTAGACAGTAGAACACAAAAGGGTGTTTGCAGCCTGGCCGTGCTGCCTACTTGCAAACAGTATTTGCAATTCACTTGAAATGAGCCTCAAAAGCAGAGAAGAAAAAAACAAAAAAAAACAAGGACATGTGTCTGCATGCCTTAGAATTGAAGTGCCATCAACAGAAACAGAAGGGTCTGGAGGAGCTGAGAGAAACTGAAGCTGGGACTTTAATTTTAACATGGGCCTGGGAATGCCTGTGAGAACTATCCATCAGGAACCGAGAAAAGAAGGAATAGGACTCGGTTGAGCAGTAAAAATCAAAGATGACCCAAATTGGGAAATTACCTGAATAAGAGAAGGCTAAAGCAACAAGAACTTGCAGAAACCTGGAAGAGCCTACACCTGGCAGTGAAGGGAGAATTAGACACCGAGGGAAGAACACCTGAGTTGTGGTATAATGGAGAGCAAAGCAAAGAGAACACTTCACCAGTGACAAAAGCTGTAGGGCAGCTGAAGAGGCTGAAGCGAGAGAAAATGACACTGCATCAGGGAACTGGTAATCACAGCGTGAGAGGGCGCACTTCACAGAAGAGCTGTGAGGACAGACCAAAGGGGCGGAGGTTAGGAAAGTGACTTCTCTGCAGCTTCTAAATGGAGGTTACTCCCAAGGTCTTGTCCATTCCTGTGTTCAACATGGGCCTTTGAATGAGAAGCTCTGAAGCATAACTTGTGTGGACCCTGGAGAATTTAATCTTTGAACTCTGGTCCTTGGTAATGTACATCACATAATAAGCAGCTCAGAGAACTGAAGTGTTACTCAAATCACACCGTTTTTTCAGTAGTCAACTGGTTCTACATCAGATGTAGTTTATTTTTTTCAAGTTTAGAACTAAAATCTTGGGAGTGGCAGCTCGAAAACTGGCAGGGTTGAAGGAATGGCTTCTTGGGCCTATGAGAGCTTTTTCTGTAGGAAGAGGAATGGAGCTACGAGAAAGGGAAGATGAAGAAGTCTGTGAGAAAGGGGATGGCGGGGTGCAGGAATGAGGGATTAAGATGCAGTTTAGGTTAACTCAAGAAGGAAAGAAAAAGGGACAGTGTGAAGTCAGAAGTTCTGTGACTACAGAGGGAGCAGGGAGTTCCCTCGAGGACAGGAGCAGGTCTAGAGAAAGCTTAGAAGCACTGCTATGGAAGACGCTAAGTAAGAGAGCAGACTTCTGATAGCATCATTATGGTCAGACATACCCAAATAAAGACACATGCAAGTAGCATGGCATTCAATAACACATTCCTTTTTTAAAATACCCGCACCCAGCATACACAGCAGGGAAGACAAACTCTCTTTCAGAATCAAGTGTGACTTAACTGTCTTTCATGGCCTCCCCTGGACCACCAATTCTACTGCCAGACAGGGACCTCACCTCTTCTCTTGTGCCAGAGACGGCACAGAGAAAGACGGTGCCTTTGGTGGATGCCATCTATTCCTCAAGTAATTTAAATTTTCTAAATAAACTAATATGCGCACACAAACTCAAGAACCACTCAACAAGCTGTGCACTGGGACAGCAAGCTTCCTGAGGCAGTGTCTTGGATGCAGAGCTTCTCCAGTGTTAAGCGAAAGCTAGGCTGGAGGCTTCTCAGGGGCCCAACTCTGACACCAGCATGGTTTGGACAATGAGGCATTTACCTTCCCGTTCTTCTTCACTGTCACTTTCTAGAAACCGGGAGTCCATGCGGAATCTGTCATCAGTGCCAAAGCGAGACTGCAAATTCATGAGCTGCCAAGACAAAACATACACACAACTATGGCCACAGTCCCAATAAATCGCTTTGCAGGTCCCATGGAAGACTTGGCAGGTGCCCTCCGCCACCCTGAATGACACTGTGTTTCATAGCCTCACCTACCCATGAGCCAGTGGAAGTGGCTGTGGGGAATTTACTCCCAAAACAAAGCTAAAAACTGGAGTGTGGGTCAAAGTCTTCCTGCATTTGCCTAGATTTAAGGATTATTCAAAAAATAAGGACATGTTGCAAGTTTTAGCATTTTCATTATTTACTAACCTTCTGCCCAGCTCTGCCCTCGAACTGAGGCTTAATTCTGAACCTATTCCTGTCCTCTTCAGGGTCCGACTCCTCCTCACTGCTGCCAAACAGTATCCCGGGTGCTCTGCTCAGGAACTCCTGTGACACGGATAACAGCAGAGACATGCATTAAAAGCCAAGGCAATCAGAGCTTCCTTCACATTTAACAACCAACAACCCAATGGCTCTCCCACGAAAGGGTGGTGATGGTTAGAACGGGAACCTCCTGACTCAGGCCCCGCAGAGGCTCCCCACGCAGCCCAAAAGGGGGGTGAGGGCAGGGAAGGGGGGAGGACTGCAGTTGTTATCTGAGGATAATTTCTATGGTATCTCACTAATACTGATGCCACTGTGCAGGTGACGTGGAGGTGAGGTTCACGGGAGAAAATCACCACAGCCCCTGCAGTCCAGTGGTTCTCAACCTTCCTGATGCCGCGGTCCTTTAACACAGTTCCTCATGTTGTGGTGACCCCAACCATAACATTATTTTCACTGCTACCTCATTACTGTAACTTTCCTACTGTTATGAATTGTAATGTAAACATCTGTGTTTTCTGATGGTCTTAGGAGACCCTGCTAGCATTTTTCAACCTGTGGGTCAAGACCCACAGGTTGAGAACTGCTGCTGTAGAGCCTAAGACCATCGGAAAACACAGATATTTACATTACGGTTCATAACAGTAGCAAAATTACAGTAATGAGGTAGCAGTGAAAATAATGTTATGGTTGGGGTCACCACAACATGAGGAACTGTGTTAAAGGACCGCGGCATCAGGAAGGTTGAGAACCACTGCTGTAGTCTGTGGGGTGACCAGGGAGCCCTAGCTTTCACTGTGGTTCCCACAGGACTTTATGTTGAGCCTGGCATTTGTTTGCAGGTCTTGGTATGCAAATGGACCTGCAGAAATAGAGTGGTGCCCACAATGACAGCCTGAACTCTTACTTTTATTGGTTTCTCTCCCAGTTGGCTCTGCTCCCGAATGGATGTCTCCTCGGTTTCAATCTCACTGTCAGAACCAAAGATGATGTGTGTTGGCTTGTCCTCTGGGGGACCATCCTAGAGTGGTTATCAAAGGCATTATAAAATAAACCCTCATCTCCATTCCAGGCCAAGTCTACTCCCCATCCCTTTTTCTCGTCTAGCGACTGCCATCACCCAATTATTTTCCCAAGATGGACACTTATGACCTGTCTTTGCATATCCAGCTGATCAAAGTCTCATCAATTGGACCTGCTTGGTATCTTTTAAATCTATTCCCATTGTTACTGCCTTGGTTCAGGCTCACGACCTTCCAAAAGGCTGTCCCTGGTTCCAGATTTGCCATTTGATTTCTTGATCATCATGGCCTGAATAACTTTCCCCAAACTGAGTTTGGCAAACTATTTCTGTAAAGGGGCACAAAGGATCTGTGGTCTGTCCTGTACTCTTTTTAAAAAACGCTTGAAAAAGTTAAAAACCTTCCTTAGCTTGGAGGCTTTACTAAGACAGGCTGCGGGCTGCATAGCCTGTGAGCTGTGGTTTGCCAATTCCTGTTCCAATATAGACCCCTTTGTTTGAAGTTACTCAATCTTTTCGCAGCCTTAAGAATAAAGTTCAGCCTAATTGGTTTGGCTCTGTAGATAGAGTGTCAGCCTGCAGACTCAAGGGTCCCAGGTTCTATTCTGGTCAAGGGCATGTACCTTGGTTGCGGGCATATCGCCAGTAGGAGGTGTGCAGGAGGCAGCAGATTGATGTTTCTATCTCACTGATGTTCCCCCCCCTCTCTGTAAAAAAATCAATATATAAAATAAAAATAAAGTCCAGCCTGGCTGGCTTGTCTCAGTGATTGAGCGTCGACCTATGAACCAGGAGGTCAGGGCACAGGCCCGGATTGCAGGATTGATCCCAGGTGTGGGGTGTGTAGGAGGCACCTGATCCATGATTCTCTCTCATGATTGATGTTTCTACCTCTCTCTCCCTTCCTCTCTGAAATAATAAATAAAAGTCCAAGTCCCGTAGACTCTTCACTGTCCCTATTTACATCTCTAGTCTTATGACACTTCATACTTTAAACATTTCAGTTACACACATTCTTCCCCCGCCACCCGCTTTTAAAATAAATACCTTTTATTGATTTTTTACAGAGGAAGAGAGAGGGATAGAGAGTTAGAAACATCGATGAGAGAGAATCATCTATCAGCTGCCTCTTGCACACCCCTTACTGGGATATGCCTGCAACCAAGGTACATGCCCTTGACCGGAATTGAACCTGGGACCTTTCAATCCGCAGGCACATCCATGCTCTATCCACTAAGCCAAACCGGTTTTGGCTCACACATTCCCTTTTTTATAAATTGCTCCCTCTTCATGAAATATCTTTCCTCTCCCTTTCCACCTTTTTCTCTGCCCAATCAATGTATACTGCTCTCACTAGCCTCAGTTTAGGCTGAGGAAACCCCCTATTCTCATTCCCCTGTTCCTCTTGGTGCTTCCCTGTGCTGCCAGGGCACAAGGGCACACGCTCTCACGTGGAGCTCAAATGTCACCTTCTGCATACACACTAAGAGCCATTACCTGCGGCAGAAACCATGTTTCTTGACCTCATTCTATAAATCTAGTACTTACAGTGAAGGCCTAGAACTTCAGAGGTACTTAGCACATGTTGAAAGAATATAAGTTCATTACAGTAAATCCTGGGAAGATACAAATCACTTGGGAGGTGACTGATATGTAAATTCAAATATATTAGGATATTTTACTTAACCATACCAGTTTTAATTTCATAGGAAACTATGAAAAAAAAAGATAAAAACAAATTAAAAGTTTCCATAAATAGATTAACCTCATTTCTGTAGGAATATACTAAATATACACGGTAATAAAAGTTTCCAACTCAAGGAAAGAAAAAAAGAAAAAAAGAAACTAATGCCAAGATACTGACCTCTAAAGGGACATATCTACCTTCATGGAAAGGAAAGGGATGCAATTTTAGAGTTCTTATTAAACCAGACTCACCAAATTGGCCAGGGCATTATGAACCAGCTTCTTTTGTACTTCTTTTGCTTTCTGCCTTGCCTCTAAGGCAGACAAACGCTTCTGATTATCTTCAGCATGCTTATCCTTAGCAGAAACATCGGGTGGATTATTAAGAGAAAGTGGGAAGTCAGGCTTGCTTCCATGTGTGTTCATCCTGGAGACCTCTGGGGAATTCTCAGGAACCACGTGGCCGGTTAGATCAGAACTCTTTTCAGAGTCCTCTCCCGTCTTTGTCGTCTCGTGGCCACGGTCTTCATCAAAGCCTCTCCCGGAGGTTTCTGCACCAAGCCTTCCTGCATTATCTTTTAATGGCAACAGACCTGAAATGGGATTTCTACTTCCCTTTTCTGAACCGCTAGGGGACTGCACTTTGTGATTCTGGGCCTTACGAGTAAACTGTCTGTTCTGCGGTTGGATAGAGTTTGGGTCATCTGCTTTCTTTGAACCTTGGAAAGGAGTCAGTTTGCTTGACGAGCCACTCCAGTTCGGGCAGCCCTTTCCCATGGACATGCTAGTGGCATCCTCAAGTTTCAAGGAGTGCTCATTTTTATGAACATTGCTAGAGGCAATGTTCTCTTCCAAGGATTTTCTCACTGGCTGCTTTCCATAGAGACAGCCTACTCCTCTGAATGCCTGGAATTTAAGCTTTAAGTTGTTTTCCTTTGGTTTCTGCTTCCCAAGGGTATTCTCTTCTTCTAAAAGGGAAGCCACAATCTCTTCGGGATTAATACACTGTCGACTTCTGTGGCGGCCAACTGAAGTCCCATGGCGCTTGGAGGCTCTGTCACACTGGGAGGTGGTCTCCCAGCCATGACTCTCGGGATCTTTTGGGGCCTTCAGATCACTGCCAGCCAAATGTCCCAAATCAGCTAACGAGAGGGTCACCTGGAGACAGTTGTCCATCATGGCGTTATACTCATCTACCTCAGACCCGGCTGATTCCGATTGAGAAGCATCATCTTCACGGCTACTGGAGTTAGACAGAGACTTACCTCCATGACTTATGGCTAGCTCCACATTGGTTTTGCTTTTTTGTACTTTGGTACAATGATCAGACAGCTCACACTTTTTTCTATTTTTCGGAGAACTCTTCTTGCATACAGACTTTCCCATTTGTGAAAATTCTGTACTCTTTTTTATCTTACCAACATTTTTATTCACTGCAGTGTCATCTGCATCTCCTGAATCATTGTCACTATCATCTCCCACATTATCTTCACTATCAAAAGAGATGTTATTTTTGTTGCCTAAATCTGTTAAAGAACAAAGTTTGTGAACATCTGATTTGAAATCATCCCTTACAATTTCAAAGGAATCATATTCATTTATTGAGGACCATGTAGTTCTCTCTAAGTTTTCCTCTCTTGTGATCATTAATTCATCTTCAGAATCAATATCATCTTTAGACATGCTATTTTTGTTCCCAGTGTTTTCCAAGCCAGAAGTCTGAAAAAACACACTTTTAAGTTTCTGACGCTCAGAATCAGGTACGTGGGGTGATTTAAGAGTAACAGGATCACTAGGCATTTCTTGTGTGATCTGTTGCTGTGGGAAGTGTGGAGTCTCCATTTTTACCCTGCTGGGTCTTGGTCGCATAGTCGGAGACAAAGAGGAACTCTGATTCTTTTGCATTTTTATTATCTTCTTGGGAGGGCTGAAAATGTCAGCAAATTTCCCTTGCCGTTTCTTACTCATAGGATCATTCCCTCCTTCCAATTCCCAAGTGAGATTGGATATAGGAGTGGCGTTTGTAAAATCCTCCCCTATTCTTTTTAAGTTGTGGCAGTATTTTGATGGATCATACTTTATGTTTCCATAAGTCAAGGAACAAAACAAAGGCCTAGGTTTTAGGAAAACCTGTTAATCTGGTGAAGCAAAAGAAATAATGTTTAATCTTTTTTTAAAAAACTATTTTTATTGTTGAGGATATTACAGACGTCACCCATTTCTCCCCCACCCTTTGATCCCCTCCACCCAGCTCCAGCCCCATCCCTGGCATTCACCACACAAAACTGTTTAATCTTACCCTCAGTTTCCTATCCAACAAAATGAGGATTTCACTAGGCGACCTCAGGTTCCCTGAAATTGAGAGTTCTACCCAGAATTATGAAAAGCACCATCAATATTAATCAGCAGAATATATACTTGTATGTAGACACAACAGCAAAGTTATTCAAATTAGATTCTAGATACAGAGTCCCAAAGACTGTTTTCTGTAAATCTGAGAAGCCCATCTACGGAGCTGATGCTATAAAGTAGAGAACAGAGGAGCACCCTGAGGGGCACAGCTAGACACCTTGTGTCCTCCGGTCTCAGTCTCTGGCTCTCCTGCCTCCTCAGGCCTGGCTCTGATTCTAACTATCTGAACTCTGACTCTCTCAGCTCAATAATCCGCACATCTCTTTCTCTGCAGGACATTTTGTAGGTCTTTATCAGAAAGATAATAACTCTTTACCTGGATGTGTTTTGTGGCTAACATTATCAAGAAGGATCTAGTTAATGTCAACACGCTGTGATGACACTTGGCATTTTCCAATTTCCTAAGACATGTGAACAGGCAATAATAAGTTGCTTTCAGTTATTACTCCTGAAGTTTTGTGTTCATTTAGTAACTAAGTATGTGAGGCCTTCCATAAAGTGTCCATGGTCTTGCAGCTTCAGTTCCCTTCAAGATCTTATCTTTGCTGTCAGTGGCTGCCATTGGTAGGAAGAAAGAAGGGAAAGAGGAAGGACGGCCCCCTTCCTCTGAGCTCAGCGCCCCTGGCAGGGAAGGCCCCAGCGGCCTCGCAGCACAGTGCCCTCACTCAATGAGGACACGCCTTGCCGCTCTCTAACCCAAGGTGGCAGCGCTTTCTCAGTAACCTCTGGGCAACCTGTTAGTTCCCAGCTCCTCCAGCACGCTTTAAGGCACTGGATGAATTACACCCCCTCTGAATGAAAGGCGTGGAACTGCTTCTGCTTCTCTGACTCACACTGTAACAGTTAGCGATACACAAGTGCACCTCTGCCCAGCAGTTCTTAACACTAGAAATTCAAAGTCTTAACAGTCTGACCTCATTTCCTCAAAAGAACAGGCGCATTCTGGGCCCTCTCTACTTCTCCACCCACCATTCTCATACTTATCTCTGTGTTTCCATAAACTATTTTCCTCTTTCCTGGACTCTCTTTCCCATCACGTTCCCAGGAATGTGAAAGCGCCTGCACGTCCTCTAAAGCCTTCTTTCACAATGGCCCCATGTCCACTGCCCCATGTTAGGTCTTTCACCAATGGCTCTGAATCCATGTCATGTGAGAGAAAGGCATATAAATTACTAAGTGAAAAGGTTCCTTTGGTAATCATCAGTTGTATATCTTACTCATATAAAACCTCATTATATTCTCTAATTATTATCTTAATTATTCCATTCATGCAGGTAGTAAGGTCTTACCTTGCCTAGAAGTTGGGAACATAGAACTGTTAAACATCTAAAGATTTTTTGATAGAGGTCGTGAAATTCTAAAGATAGGAAGTAAACTTTGGTAATTAGCTAAAACTGTGCTAAATAATAATTACTCTAGAAACCCAATTGCAAAGGATATTTTACGTTTATGTTGATTCTTTAGATGAAGAACAGGTAAGACTCTTCCAAATTTACTTACAACCCAATTCTGAAAAAATAAAAAAACACTTATTTATTATATATGTCACAAATAAAAAAGATTAACCACATTTCACAAATATAACTTTAAATTTTATTGTTTAAAGTATTACAAATAGTACATAAATCTCCTTCCCCCCCCCATTGACCTTCCTCCAGTCTCCCCTACCCCCTGTTGCATGCCCTCATCCCGCCCTCCCTCCCCCGCCCTGTGTCTTGTGTCCACTGGTGTGCTTATATGCATGCACATAACGTCCTTCGGTTGACAAATATAACTTTTTAAAAATCCGCACATGAAGATAGGTTTACTGATTTTAGAGAGAGGGGAGGGAGAAAGGAAAAGAATGAGAAAGGGGGGGTGGGGAGGGAAACATGGTCGGTTTTCTCCAGCTTGTGCCCTGACTAGGAATCAGACCCGCAACCTTTTGGTGTATGGGATGACACTCCACCCACCTGAGCCACATGCTAGGGCCACAAATACAACTTCAAACAGAATTAACGTCATGGTCTGCCATGGTTACTGCTGGGTTTAGTGATCTGATAATGAAATGAGCTCACACACACACACACACACGTATGTGAAGAGAGAAAACCAAAAGGACAATTGGGGCATGCAGGAAGCTACACAAAAGACACCAGTTGTTAGTGATACCAGCAGCATGGCAACAGGAGAGGACTTCTCCTTGAAGTTATAAGACTTTGGACAGCCATAATTCAAAGCAGGGTTCCCTGTGTAACACACAAACAGCTCCCAGGGATCCATGCACTGAGACATCTAAAGGGGGCATGTCAGAGCGAGTAGGGAAGAGGGAAGAGGGGTGAAGGATAGCCAATGGACATGACAGCCGTGAAGGGTTGGGGTAAATATAGAGGCACGGGAGAAGGTCGGAAAACAACTTCGAGATCATTATTTGGCTGAAGGTCCAGAGGAAATGCCTGCCTCTACTTTCAGTCTGTGGTCCCTGATTCCGGGCTGCCTAGAGCCCGATCCAGAAAGGGAGTGGAGGAATGTGGCAGGGGAATCAAGACAGATGGGGAAGGCTGCCAGAGACTTCCCACTCCTCCACTGGCGCCTCCACTGCCTCCTCCAGTCCCTGGTGCTACAGCTCCTGTGGGAGAGAGCCCTCGGGAGGATGCGCTTCCTCACAAAATGAGCGAGGGCTGGAGGAAGCAGGGGAACAGCGCAGTGGGTGTGGGCTGATGGTGGTCTGATGCCAACATTTGAGGAGCTTACTGTTGCTCATAAGCCTCTTCTTCTACCCGCTACCCAAGCAGAAAAAAGAATGGTGCCTTTGTCTCTACGCCAGCAGACTCTGTATGAGGCCAAGCAGGCTGGGGAAGATACATCAGGATTCCGTTTACATCCTGTATTTGAGCAGCCTGATCCTCAGAATCCAGGTCAGATGCTCCGTGGTTATCAGTCTATACCTTTTAAAACACTGAAGACTTCCAGTTCTATGTATGGACTGACATCCCCCAGCTCCTGCTTTATCTTTGCGAGGCTACCTCATTGTGCTGGGGTCACTAGATATAGTATCTGAGGAAGCTATGGCTCACAGTGACTGGAATACTGTCTTGAAGGCTTGTCTCCCACCTGGGGATTACTCATTATGGAAATCTAACTGGGCAGAGCTTAGTGCGGAGCAGGCTAACAGAAACCAAGCTCATGTACCCATTACAATTACTATGCTCATGGGGCTTTGCAGGTTCAGTTAGTGTAACCCGTGTAAGCTTATCAGCAAATAAATGTATGTGCCACCAGAGCCTGGAGGCAGCTGCCAACAAAAGGGGAAAAGTCTTCAGACATAAGCAAAATTAAACTGGCCAGCTCCTGGAGTTGTTGAATGGCTATATTTGGCTCATTCTCCAACTAAGGTTTTAACTTCTTTCCATGATTCGGTTTCCCAGCTAATAGCTCAAGCCCGCCTTCCATCAGGCCAGTTAGTGGGCCCTCACATTTAGGTATTAGGCAGATACAAATCACAGCTTCAATGAGGTACAACTCCACGCTGGTTAGAATGAGTATTATTAATAAAACAACAGCAAGCGTTGGAGAAGTCGTGGATAAAAAGTAACCTACATTTACTGTTGGTAGGAATGGAAACCGGTGGAGCCACTATAAAAAACAGTATCGCAGTTCCTCATAACATTAGAAATAGAGCTACCTTATGACCCTACAATCCCTCTTCTGGGTGCCTTTAAGAAAAAATGGAACATGTGCTTATAAATATGTATGTACCCCTATGTTCACTGCAGTATTGTTCGTGGTTGCCAAGACATGGAAATGACCTAAGTATCCTTCGGTGATCGACTAGAAAAAGATGACGTATATACATACAATGGAATACTGTTCAGCCAAAAGAAAGAATGAACTACTGACATTTGGGACAACACGGATATATCAAGAACTGTATGATGTCATTCATATATAGGGCATAAAAAGCAACAAACACAAACTCATATGTTATGGGAGGGGAAGAAGGGTAGGGGAGGGTGAAGAGGGTAAAGGGGGTCAATATATGGTGCTAGAGGGAGACTAGACTGGGCGGTGAGCACACAATGCCCTCTATGGACAGTAGAGACCTGTCTCCAAAATATCAGTTTTTGTCTCTATAAGATGGAGAACTATGCTTGCCCAAGAGTTGTATAAGCACTTTGAAACCATAAAGTACTATGTTCAAGGTACTGTCTTTGTTAACTAGTATGTTAGATAGCAACTGCTTTAGACATGACACCCAGTCACGTGGTCCCAGGATTGGGTTCTTGGGCTAGTCAGGCTATAAGAAAAGACTCACTTTGTGCCCTGGTACTTCTGTCCCTGGCACAGCTTTCATATGGAAATCCATCATTCCCATCTTTTCCAACAAGTTGGTGTTGCTCATTACTGATTTTTCATTATTTGCTTGTGCTTCTTCTCTCTCTCGGGCCAATCTGAATCAAAGAGAAAATGTAAATAAATCAACCATGCTATTAATGGAGCTTCTGTTTTATTTTTATAATATAATATAATATAATATATCTGTTTAACTTTGTAGTGATCATTTAGAGTCCCTCAATTTTCCCTCTCAATTTGTGCACTTTTGCGTTTTGTCCCTTCTCAACCCCATCTTCCTCAGAGGAAGAGGTGTCTTTCACAGCCCAGTCAGCCAAGTTGGGATTATTCCTATCTTCATCATGAAGAGAATACTGACTCAAACTCCTCACCTTACGTAGGCCTGAACTACTGAGCTAACCAATCACTGCTGGACTCTGCCTCTGGCCTGTTTTCTAACATTCCACCTTCAGGAGCAACTGTCAGATTTATGCTCCTGAGGCACATCTGCAGGCACTTCAGGCCAGCGGACTCTGAGTGCTTGCCTTGCTCAGGACTGGGGCATCAGTTCCTGTACCCCGTAAACACAAAGTGCTACTGAATGAAAGTCTCACCACTACCCTGTTCCTAGCTGAAGAACAAAATCAAATTCTTACCTGTCCCTTTAGACCACTCCCTCAAAAATGCCTCCTGCCTGCCACTTGCCTTAAGACCAATTTTTCCTTGATGAACAAGGTTATCTATCAATAACATTGGTTGCTCCATCTGTTTTGTTTTCTTTACTTTTTCTTTTTATTAAGGTATTATGTGTACATATCTTACCATTGCCCCTCCCCCACCCTACTCCCATTCATGCCCTCACCCCACAATGTTTTACATCCGTTGGTTATTCTTATATGAATGCATACAAGTCCTTCGGTTGTTCTCATATCTCCCCCACCTCTCCCTAACTTTCCCGCTATAATTTGACAGTCTGTTTTATGCTTTACTGCCTCTGTATCTCTTTTTGTCCATCAGTTTATAATGTTCTTTATTATCCACAAATGAGTGATATTTTTCTTTCATTGACTGGCTTATTTCACTTAGCATAATGTTCTCCAATTCCATCCAGGTTGCTGCAAATGGTGAGAATTCGTTCTTTTTTTATGACAGCGTAGTATTCCACTGTGTAGATATACTACAGTTTTCTGACCCAATCATCTGCTGACGGGCACCTAGGCTGTTTTCAAATCCTACCCTGTTTCCCCGAAAATAAGACAGTATCTTTATATTAATTTTTTGCTCCCAAAGATGTGCTAGGTCTTATTTTCAGGGGATGTCTTATTTTTCCATGAAGAATACGGTACACATTAGTACGGTCGTTGTCAACACAAACCAGACAAACTGTGAATCCTACAGTATCAAGAACTTACTCATTCATTCAATGACAATCATGTCATCATCTTTTGGAACATAATAACAATCCAATTCCTGAATTTCCTGGTGAATTTCTTGTGACTCCATTTCTTTCAGAATCAGTGGACCAAATCTCTCATGTTTAGCAATAGCACTGTCTTTAAATGAGTACTTCTTGTCAAGGTAGCCTGCTCGCAGTGCATTTGCAATGCAAGTGTCAGTGATTTTCTCCCATGAATTCTTCATCCAAGTCAACTTCTTGCAGTTTAGGTTTCACAGTTTCCACGCTGATTTCTCTCCATTCTATTTTCAATGTAGTCATTAATTTCCATGTGCAAATTGTCTTTGAATGGCTTGTTTATTGCAATATCAAGAGTGTGGAGATAGGCCTCATTCCTGCGGGAATCATTATCTGATCTATTTTTCTTTCCTGAAGAAATGTCTTCATGTCTTTAGCGCAGTGAGTGCTGGCTGCATCCCAGACTAGCAGACTTCTTTGGCTCCCTCGCATAACAAGCGGCAGCATTAAATCGACCCACTTCCTTGTAACTGCTTGTGTGGCCCAGGCTTTTTCAGTTTCAAGAATAAAATCACCCAAAACACGTTCAATCTTTTCCTTCTTGCCCTTAGAAATGATTAAAGGTGGGATTTTAGTGCCATCCAAACGAATTGCCAAAATACAGGAAACGTGCACTTTCGTAAGCAGTGGAGGGAATGTACACTAAAGGGCACCCTGCTGTTCAATTGTTGTTTGAGATGATTGGCCCATAAACACTAGTTTCATCCATAGCAATCATGTTGGAAAGATTGTATTTAGAGAAGTCAGCATCATCAGTAAAGGACTTGAATGCAAATGCTCACTTAATAACTTGAGTATCGTCCAATCTAAACAATTTTGTACCAGTAGATCTTCTTAAAGACAGTTCACTTTGCTGAAGGAAATTATCTAGCCAGTGTTGTGATGCTTTGAAATCTTCGGGGGCTATGTCAAACTGTGGTGCCATTCCAAGGGCAAATTCTTGAATCTGAGCCCTATTCACAACCAAAGCCTTTGCTCTCCTGTCAAAAATCCATTCATAGATCAGGTCTTCCAGCTCGGAAAATTATGGTTGCCGACCTGATCCACACTTGCGCTTTTTAGCATTTCCCTTGTCCACTTGTTCTTTCTAGGTCTGTGAAATATGCTATTGGTATTTTTATGTAGAGTGCATTGAATCTGTTTTATCTATTGAAAGTTTCCAAACTTACACATAAAATACCTTCGGAATCATAAAATACTCAAATGGCTGTTACAATGCCTTGTACTTAATCACTTACCAAACTAATCTTATGCCTCTCACACAGGAATTTCTTACTACCTTTATCTCTGTATGACACTAGCATTAACAATCAAAAATAACATAAGCAACTTAGTAGTATACAATTTTTTTTTAAATAACATAGATGTATAATTATTGTTTTACCTATTTGTTTAAATTACATAGGGAAAAGTTACGAAGCAAAATACAGTAATACTTCCATTGTTATTTATCTATAAATATCACATAATTCACAGTCTGGTTCAGAATAATACCAACTTAATGTCACTAGGATATAAAAACTTGGCATCTATATTGCTGTTTCCTCCCTTTCTTTTGTAGTGTTATTGTCAGATAAATAATATCTTTATATATTGTGCACTCATTAAGGCAAGATTTATAATTATTGCTCTATGCAGTTATATTGTAAATCAGATAGGAAAAACATAGAAAGAAAAAGTACATTTATACTGCCTTTTACATATGCCCATGTAGTTTTTATCAGTGTTCTTTTTTCTTCATGTGGATTCAAGTTACTCTCTAATATTCTTTCACTCAGCCTGAAGGACTTACTTTAGTATTTTTTTCTTCTTTTAAATCAATCTTTATTGTTTATATTATTACAAAGGTTCCTCATTTCTTCCCCCCTCCACCAGGTTCCCACCCCACCCTCCGACCCCTCCCCATCCCCCATTGTCCTCATCCATAGGTGCACAGTTTATGTTCAGTCTCCCCCCCCCAAGCCCTCCAGAGAACAGTCAGTCCCCTCCCCTCCCATATCGCCGACTCTACTACAATGAACAGCTATTATTGTTCATCAGGTTTTTCAATCTACTTTTTTAAAATTTTAATTAATAAACTTTTACACTTCTAAGAATAAATTTTAAAATCTATAATTTTAAACCTTGTTTTTTTTCTGCCCTGGGAATTGAGAGCAAACTCGTTTACATGTAAACTTGCCCTTGGGCTATCAAAAGGGCAGTTGGGAGTGGGGCTCAGCACAGCCGGAGGTTTTGTTTCTTCCTGCCAGGGCAATACAGCATCAGAGTCAACATTCTGTCCTCTGTGCACAATGTGCGCATCTGCGCGCAACTCCGGGGAATATGCTTTTCGCCCCTCCCCTGGGATTCCATCTCACAGCCCCATCTCCCCCTGTCTGAGCCTGGGTCCCCAGGATCTGGCCTAGGACAGGGGTTCAGAGCAGTTGAAACTGGGGCCCAACCCAGCCGGGGCTCCTGTTTCCTTCCCTCCAGGGCAATCCGGCATCAGAGTCAACATTCCTTCTTTTGCGAGCAATGTGCGCGACTCCCGGGGCTCGGTCTTTCGCCGATCTCCCAGGACTCCACAGCCCCGTCTCCCTCTGCTTAAGCCTGGGACTCCAGGGATTGGCCTAGAACTGGGGTTCAGAGCAGTCCGGACTGGGGCTCAGCACCGCCGGAGGTTTCGTTTCTTCCCGCCAGGGAAATCCTGCATCAGAGTCAACATTCCGTCCTCTGTGCGCAATGTGCGCGACTCCGGGGACCCTGCTTTTCGCCCCTCCCCTGGGATTCCACCTCACAGCCCCGTCTCCCCCTGCCCGTGCCTGAGTCCCCAGAATCTGGCCCATAACTGGGGCTCAGTGCTGCCGGTTCAGGGGTTCAGCCCAGGCCGGGGGTTTTATTTCCTTCCCGCTAGGGAATGCCAGGCAGGCACCCAGCCTTCTCCTCCTCTCCTGCTGCGTCTTCCCCGCGCGCGCATGTGCGTGCGGGCGGCATGTCTCAGTTCCTTAGGCTTTTTTCAGCTCCTCTGATTTTCCTTCTGGTTTTCTCTTTCCTTCTTATTGTACAATTTTCAGTCAGTCGACTACCTGTAGCTCTGGGCAATGTCCACTCTACATTTTAGTTATATTCCATTGAAATTGTGTGATGCTGCGGTTAGGTGTCTACCTGAGCAGCCATCTTGGATCCTCTCCACAGTAGTATACAATTTTTAAATGTATGTAACTTCAGCAACTCTTCTGGCTGACACAAACTCCAGAGGAAGCCTTGCATTATGCAGGAGCCATCTATGCAGCGTCTACATGTCCATCAGTGAGGTACAGCCAACTTCACTGTGGGCTAGCTATTTGCCAAAATAGAGCTAAACAGAAGTTACAGAAAACTGGGAAGATCTACATCACTGCAGAAGATTGTATTAAAAAGATAACATAGGCATATATTTTGATTAAAATGTGCATATGTAAATGCATTATCTTTATTGGTAGTTTGGGTTGTGAGGAGAAACAGTTGAGAGTGGATTTGCTAATACCACCTATAATAATAAAAGTGTAACATGCAAACTGACTGAATGGCTGAACAGTGGAACTACGGGACCACCTTCTGGATGAAGCTTGGGCTGCGAGGGCTGAGATGCTTGCACAAATTTCATACACCAGGCCTCTAGTCTATATAAATAAAAGTCTAAGCGACCAGCTGACTATTCAGTAGCTATGGTGTGCAATGACCACCAGAGGGCAGATGCTAAACGCAGGAGCTGCCTAGCTGTGGTGACCCTGCAGTTATGCACCCCGAACCCGAACTGGAACTGGAGAGGAGGGACCCAGATTCCAGGGTGTGTTACCCAAAAACCATCTTCTTGCAATCCAGGTCCCCCTGGGGGATGCCGGAGAGCCAGTTTTGGCCCGATCCCTGTAGGCCAGGCTAATGGACCCCATCGGTGGGCCTCTAGTAATAAATATCATTCATTACTCAGTAGTTTTAAATCAGTTAAGTGAATATAAGGCTGGCTTTAGCTGAGCGGTTCCTTCGACTAAAATTAAGTGAATATAGAAAACCATTTACAAAATAAAAGATACTGTTTAAATTCATATAGAACAAATCTTACCTGTGCAAAAAACTTTCTTTTGCTATTTGAATTTGTAGTGTTCCACCTTTCCATTTTGTGTTATTTAAAACAGACATACCTATAGAGTAAAGAATTATTATCCAATTACATCACAATGCAAAAATACAATTCAGAATGTGCCTCTTCTAATTATTTAATACCAAGAAAAGTAGACTTGTTAATCATGAAGAGATACAGAGAAAACAGAACAAGGAATTTTATTTTATTTTTATCTTTTTTTTTTTGAGCCACACTGGCCGGGCCCCAACCCACTTTTAATTCTTTATTAAGACAAGTTGTTTCTGAAATTTGGGGTCTCATTCCTGGTAATTTTTTTAAAATCACGCAAATAAAAGTTAATGCCTTAAACAAAAATAAATTCACAAGAGCATATTTTAAGGCTGACACTTCCAAGGGTACGATCTATCTACCTTTATACAACTATGAGCAATCAACCTCAGCTAATAAATTTTTCGGAATGGTAAGAGAAAACTGACCACAAAATTGGTCTTTACCATCCAATGCCACGAAGCCTTATAAATTTTCCAGATTCCTGGAAAGGTTTTTTTTTTTTTTAAACAGAGAAGAAGGGAGAGGGCTACTGAGTTAGAAACATCAATCAGCTGCCTTGTGCATACTTTCTACTGGGTATGTGCCTGCAATCAAGGTAAATGCCCTTGACTGGAATAGAATCTGGAACCCTTGAGTCTGCAGGCGAATGCTCTATCCACTGAGCCAAACTGATTAGGGCTCCCTAATACTTTCTTAAGAGCCACAGTCTCCCTACAAAGCCCTTAATGGGAAGTCACACTGGGCTTCCAAGCTCGGTCACCGCTCAGCTCCCATGTGTGCAGCCCTGGTGCGGGGCTCCACCAGGCTGTGATCCTGAGCTACAAACACACCTGAAGATCAGGTCCCCCATGAGCTGCCTGGAGAGCCCTCAGAGAACAAGCAGTGAAAGGGCTTGGATCCTGGTGTCACCTAGACCACTTGCTAGTTCAGCCCTTACATTCCCTACCTCCCAGTGTGACTGGAAGATACGAATGAGGCAAATGTGTAAACTATAAAGCAACACTTGTTTGCTATTTGTTTATAAAGTAATGCCAGAACTCTCTGGTGAATGAGTGACATTTCTTTACTTCCCACATTTAAAACTATAAAATGTCAATGCAATTTTCCCAAGGTGAATCACAGGACACTGGAGTTATGTAGCTCTCCACTTTCATTTTTCACCTCATGCTAATTACCTCTGTGTAACTTCCAAACAAATTAGCTGCAAGTGTCGGAACTATGCTATGCCCTAATAGTTGTTTTTTCTAAATATCTGCTATCAGATTCCTTAATAATAACCACTAACAGAGGGAAGACTATATTGGTAGATACTATTTTAAATACTAAGATTCTATTCAATTTAATCTTTGCAGTAAATTACAAGGCAAACAATATCTTTACTATACATTCGATAAGCAAAAGGGAGCTTAGAAGTTTAAATAACATGCCACAGATTACATGTCAAAGCTGCTGTGTTCTTAACCATGACTCGTCAAAGGTCATGGAATAGTAAACGATTAACAACAAGAACCTGACTATTCATCTTCTAAATAACGTGAATTCATCATAGCATCAGTGGCAACATGGATTATCTTCCCTTTCTTCTTCAATGAAGAAGTTTTACTAAATTTCTCTCTCTCTCCATATGTTTTTTTAAATTAATTTTTCAAAGTGAGAGAGGAAGGGAGAGGTATAAAGAAATAAAAAAATCATTGAGAAACATAATCTATTGCCTGTCTCCTGTATGCCCTCCACAACCCGGGCATGTCTCTGACCAGGAAATGAACCTGTGACCTCCTGGTTGATAGTCAACCACTGAGCCACACTAGCTGGTTGTGTATGTGTGTGTGTGTGTTTTTTTTAATATACACTAAACTTCTTGATAAAGATTCTATAATTTTAAGAATAGTCTTATAAGGGCATACACTAAGCCAGCCTCTCCTAACAGCATTTCAATACAAGAAAATAACCTCCCTAAGAAATGAACTCACAAGGAAAGAGGAGAGGGGAATGGAATAGTGGGATGTGTAACAGGCAATTTCTATGAAAGCTTTGTTTCTTGTCCAAAATACTTTAGAATACCATTGCTGAGCAATACCAGTAGCATTGTGCTACCACAGGTCTGCTGATGTCAAATGGTACGAAACTAAACCTGCTGATTTACAGGATGCTGGAATTCTTTTGATCATAGCTATTCCTCTGGATGACTTAAAAATTGCTGTTAAGATTTAGAGCGAAGTTATTCCAAGTTACACAGACATAAACTGGCAAGTCATATGGAATATCTTACATTTTTTCAGGTCTGATTCTGCTACTCTGATGTTGATATATGCAAAGACTTTCTGTGGGTTTCCTAAAAAACAGAAAAATATATTTATTTAAACTCTTATCCAGGAAACAATATAAGTGATTACATTTATAAATTTTAAAAAATGAACTCTTGGAAACAAGCTTTTTCAAAGAAAAAAACTTATTTATTTTTCACTGGACTGAAAGATTGAAATTTTGTAAGTATGATTATTAAAATATTAAAAAAAACCAAAAAATGTCAAATGGTCAGTTGATTATGTTACGATGTTATGTTGTTATATGATTTTATGTTAGTGACATTCTTCTTAATAGGACATTTAATGAGTATTAGAATTTTACCTCTAAAAACTGAAAGTTACAGGTTTCAGAAATCAGGTGTTTTAGAATGTAGAATATTTTTGATCTCAGGAATGTAATTCTGGGCAAGTTCCACATCATGAATTACACCTCCAGGCATGGCCTGGAGCTAACAATGATATACAGGTGCTGACATTAACCTCTGTGGTCCCTTTATTTTGTGTTAACTTGAGTTAGACCTGCCTTTACCCACGAAATACCATAAACTTACCTTGGTCATCTTTCCGAGTGATGATCTCCACATCAGAAACTTCTCCAAATCTGCTGAACTGGTTTTGTAGGTCCACCTCAGAAATGCTCTGACCGAGACCACCCACAAAAAGGCGCTTTTTTTCTCGGTTGGCTTTCATAAAGGCTGGGGTACACTCAGTGTGTTCTGATAGGGAAAATAATTTGAGTTCTTTCCATTAGTTCTCAAAACAAAAACAACCCAAACTCACCTTGAACCTTTGATGCCAAATTGGTTGCCTAAACTTTCACTATTATATTGTTCCTAAATTTTATCCCTGGAGATTCTGGTCAAACCCTACACCCACTTTCTCCATGAACCCACTTTGGACCAGGACCTCTGCACAGGCACAGGCACGGAGAAATGCTTTCCCAAAATGAGCACCAAAGTGTGCTCCACCCCTCAGTTACTTATCCACCTAGTCAGGCATTTTGCTTTCATTCATTTATACATTCCTTTATTCACTTGGACGAAAGCTGACAGAAATGAGGTGTGGCGAGTCAACATGCTAAAGGATAGAAGAGACAGCTACTGTCACAAGAGATGACTGTTCAGGCGAAGAGAGCAACGATACCATAGCTAATACAGGCTTGTTCTGTGTGTTTTTCGTCTTTTTAAAATTTAAGTATGTGTCAGCTTTGTATGGCATAGTTTACATTCATCTCGTTTTTCAGATGAGCAGGAGAGATTAAATCACTTTCCCAATGTCATTCAGAGAATTAATGAAGCCAGAATTATATACCAGGTCTAATTCCAGAACCTGTGATGCATAATTATACTAGGAAGGTTGCAGTGTTTGAAGGGCTCGGGAAAACTCTCAGAGGTACTAGGCTGAGGCCCCCTGTGGGACTTCTAACCCCGGTAGCACCAGGGGCGCGCGGCGCCACACTCGCCTCTCCCCCGGAGCTGACAAGTCCTCCCACGGGCCCCCAAGCGGCCCAGAACCTAGGGCCCCACCCTGCGCACCCAGGCTTTTTGCCCCGAAGACCCAAGACCCAAGAGAAGGGACAGTGGAAGCAAAACGGCCAGGTTTCTTCCACGGCCAGACCCACTCCTACCGCGTGGAGCTCACCGCCGCCCGCGGAGTCCCGGGCTCCCAGTCACGTGTTCCCCGAGGCGGCGCCGCTATTCCTTCCTCCGCGCCCGCCTGCCCGCCTCCCCGGGTTCCGTCCCTCTCCGCTCCCGCCGCCGGGGAGCCCGCCGCGCCGCCGCGCCCGCCCTCGCCGTCCTCAGAGCTCTGCAGTCGTAGTCACACGCTTCTCACCTAGCGGTGGCCGCCTCTGTTTACCGCGCCTGGAGCAGCTGCGGGCGGAAGTGAGGGCGGAAGGGAAATAACGAGACGCTCCCTTTCACAGCGTCCGGAAGCTACTCCTCAGTGACGCGCCACCTGGTTGCTCCCAACTCCGCCGGCGCGGGGTGGGGGGGCAGCTCGGTCCTGGAGCTTCGGATTGGAGCGAACCTACCCTCTCCAAGCCTGGGCACCGCCGGGAGCAGCGGCCGCCGCGATCGCGGGCGCCCGAGCGCCCGAGCCCGCGCGCCAGCGCGGCCGTCCCGCCGGCGCCGCGCACGCGCTCTCGCCACCCCCCTGCGGGCGCCCCGGTGGTGCGCGCCCGGAGCGCGCGAGGCTTGAATCGCCCGGCGAGGCGCGGGGCCGGCCGGCTGCTTCCCGGGAGCGCCGCGCCATGGACGCGGAGCAGGCCGAGGTCCGCGTGTTGGAAGCCGAGGTCCAGGCCCTGAGACGGGCGTTGGAGGAGCTGCCGGCGCCCGCAGCGGACACGGCCCGAGTCCGGTACGTGGCCCTCCTCAGGCCCCGTGGGCGGGCGGAGCGTGTCCTCTCGGGGTGCGCACCTCCCGCCGCCGTGCCCAGGCCCCGAACGTGGGCGGGACGCCGAGTGCCGGCGGGGCGGCTCCGGGAGCCGGGGCGGCGGAGGGGCGGGCGGGAGGCCGCCTGGGTCCGCAGCCCCGGGGCCGGGGCCGCTGTGTGCCGCGGAGGGGGCGTTCCCTGGCGGCGCCTGGAGGACCGACCGAGTGCCAGCCCTTCCTTCCCGCGTCATCCCTTTGGGTCCCTGACACTTGGCAGAAGCAGGCGCTGTCCGGAACCCGGCCTTGAAGTTCGGGAGCTGAGTGCTGCCCGAGGTCTCAGAGGAAGCCTGGCGCCAGGCTGGATGGCGGCCCCAGAGGCGCTGCTGAGGGCGCAGGGAGAGCGCTGTGCGCTGTGAACTGTGTGAACCCATCGTCTCTAACGGCACGCTGCTCGGGAGCAGAAACTACCTTCATGTTTTCAGTGGAGACTGTTTGACAAGGTGCAGAGAACGAGGTGCTGACTGGACAAGAACACAAGGAGGAGCTGACGTTTGCATGCATGTTGGGATCCTGAAGGCAGAGGAAGCGGTGGATGGTGGGAGGGAGAGGGAAGCAGGCCTGGGGAACAAGCGCGCCCCTACACACACACACACACACACACACACACACACACACACACACCTGGCGAACAAGCGCTCCCCCTCCCCCCCACACACACTCACGCGCTGCAGGCACTACAGGTGTGTCCACAGGTGGGAAGTAATGGCATTACTCGGAGTTGGATAGAAATACAGATGTTGGCCTCCCCGACCTGTGTCAGAATCTGCTCATTAAGACAAGACCCCACACTATTCTATGCACACTTGAAAGTTTGAGAAGTGCCAGGCCATTCTGTGGAGGAGAATAATTTCTCTACTGTCCACAGGATGTTACTGTTGACCAGGATAGCATGCGGACTGGGCCTCCTCAGGGTGTCCAGTTGGGGAAGTCAGAAGAGTCCATGTGAACTTTGATTTAATGTGAACTTTCTTTTCACTTTGTTGGAGAAGGAAGATTGGTATCTGAAGATTTGGGATCAAAGTTTTTGGTGTATGTGCTTTTTATTTTCATTCCAGTTATAAAGTAAAGAGAAGCCAATTTTTTTATATTCCAAAAGTTAATATTCATATTAAAAACTATGGAATCCAGCATGAAAAGTTGTATGGTAGTCTACCTGCTTCATGAATATAAAGCAATATGTTTGCCAAATTCTGATGTTATAGCATTCGCAACATTCCAAACCACTGAACAGAAGCTGCAGGGGCCTGGAGGGCTGACCTGGGAGAGGAGAGGGTTAGATGCCATTGCTATGGCGCAGAGAGGAAGAAGGAGTGATGAGAACAGTGATGAGAGGCCAGCCAGGTGCTTTCTCACATTTCCTGCAGTGTAAGGCTTCCCACCACTATAAAAACCTCTGATATACACTAAATTTTGAGCTGTGGGTACAGGCTCTTGCCCATGCTATAAATTTGTAAGGTTTCTCTTCAGAATGAAGACTCATTACAGTAATACAAGAATGGCTTTTAAAGGCTTTTCTACATTTTTCACATTCATAAGGCTTCTTCCCAGTCAGAATTCTGTGATGTTCAGTAAGTTCTCATTGCTGGCCAAGGACTTATGACAATCATATCTATAATATTTCTCTCAAGTATGAACTCCCTGCTGTACAATTTGGCAGGAACACTGATTAAAGGCTTTGTTACTTTTTCTACATTTGTAAGGCTCCTCTCCAGTATGACCTCTCTGATGTGTGTGGTAAGGTTGAGGAGTGGCCAACTCATGTGGCTTCCCTTCAGAGTTCTGATGATTAGTCAAGTTTGAGGTCTTGCAAAAGGCTTTGCCACATTCTCTACACTCATGAGGATTCTCTCTAGTATGAGTTATCTGATGAAAAGTAAGGCCTGTGGAATGCAGGAAGGCTTTGCCACATTCTCTTATTTATAGGGCTTCTCTCGGTCTGAATTCTCTGCTGATGAATTAGGGTTGATAATGCACCAAAGTGTGAGTGTGTGTATGTGTTATTTTATTGTGGTGAAATATCATAATTTTTACCATCTTAACCATTTTTAAGTGTACAAGTCAGTGATACATACATTCATAATGTTGTGCAATTGTCACCACCATCCATCTCTGTAATTTTTCATCTTGTAAAAGTGAAACGCTACACCCATCTTTATATATAAAAAGCCAGCCACCAGAAAGCTGTAACATCCCTAACTGGCTTGGCTCAGTGGATAGAGTGTTGGCCTTCAGACTAAAAGTCCCACGTTCCATTCCGGTCAAGGGCACGTACCTTGCTTGTGGGCACATTCCCCAGTAGGAGGTGTGCAGGAGGCAGCTAATTAATGTTTCTCATCAATGTTTCTTCTTCTTCTTCTTTTTTTTTTTTTTTTTAATATTCTTTAAAGTATTACATGTAGTAGTACATATATCTTATTTTCCCTCCCATTGACCTTTCCCCAGCCTCCCTTACCCTCTGTTGCATGCCCTCATCTCACTCCCCCAGTGCATTCTGTCCATAGGTTGTGCTTATATGCATTCATACAAGTCCCTGGGTTAATCTCTTCCCCACTCCACCCCCCAACATTCCCCAGCCTTCCTACTATAATTTGATACTCTGGTGCTTTATTGCCTCTGTATCTATCTTTTCATCAGGTTATAATGTTGTTTATTTTCCATAAATAAGTGAGATCATGTGGTATTTTTCTTTCATTGCCTGGCTTATTTCACTTAGCTTAATGCTCTCCAGGTCCATCCATGTTGCTGCAAATGGTAAAAGTTCCTTCTTTTTAATAGCGTAGTATTCCATTGTGTAGATGTACCATAGTTTTCTAATCCACTCAGCTGCTGTTGAACATTTAGGCTGTTTCCAAATCTTAGCAATGGTGAATTGTGCTGATATGAACATAGGGTGCATATATCCTTTCTGATTGGTGTTTCTAGTTTCTTGGGATATATTCCTGGGTCAGATGGGAATTCCATTTTTTAGTTTTTTGAGGTAACTCCCATTGACCTTTGATTTCCACAGTGACTGCACCAGTCTACATTCCCATCAGCAGTGCACAAGGGTTCCTTTTCTCCGAATTCTTGCCAGCACATATCCTTTGTTGATGATAGCCATTCTGACAGGTGTGAAATGGTACTATATTGTTTTGATTTGCATCTCTTAGATAATTAGTGACTTTGAGCATGTTTTTATATGTCTCTTGGCCTTTCCTTCTGACTTTTGAAAAGTTTCTATTTAGGTCTGTTGCTCATTTTTTCATTGGATCGTTTATCTTCCTTTTATTAAGTTGTATAAGCTGCCTGTAGATGTTGGATATTAAACTTTTATCAGTGATAACATTTGCAAATATGTTCTCCATACAGTGGGCTTTCTTGTTGTTTTGTTGATAGTTTCTTTTGCTGTGCAAAAGCTTTTTATTTTGATGTGGTCCCATTTGTTTATTTTCTCTTTAGTTTCCATTGCCCTAGGAGTGGTATCAGTGAAGAAATTGCTTCAGCATATGACTGAGATTTCTCTGCCTATGGATTCCTATACTGTGTTTCCCTGAAAATAAAACATCCTCCGAAAATAAGATCTACTTACAGGTTTTCTTCTGAGTGAAATATAAGGCATCCCCCCGAAAACAATGGCCCCCCTAGGCTCTGTCTCAGAATGAAAATTAATTTACCGTAAACTGGTCGCTAGGGCCGCCCCGACTGGAGTCTAGCAACCAGTGACTTTACGTGGAGTCCTGACGTCACTGCTGTGTAGAGGCGGAGCAGAGGTTGGACGGGGCGGGAGAGAGGAGGAGACTTTCGCAGATGCATGTAGAAGAACAGGAGGATTAGAGCAGACGGGATGCGGCGAAGGTGGTGAGTGCTGGTCTGTCTCTGGTGACACTACCTGATGCTCTCGGCCGCCCTCATGATGACTGAAGGTTCTCAGTCAGTGGCAGACCCTGCTCCAGCCCAGATCCAGGCCCCCGCAAGCCCAGTGACAGTCCCCAGGCAGGCCCCAGGGGGTAATTGTCTGATAAAGGGGTAGCGGGGATGTCTGGTGAAGGTGTTCAGTGGCACGGGAGGGGGGAGAGGGATCACTTAAAATGACACAGGAGGATTAGAAAGGGCAATCAAAATGACACAGGAGGATCAAAAGGGGTTACTAAAATGGTAATCCCCCCTCTGATTCTCTTGTGCCATTTTGATTCTCCCCTCTGTTCCCCCCTGTGTCATTTTAAGTGATCCCCCTCCCCCCACCTTGATACCCCAATTCCTTTTTTTTACCCCTAGAAATGAGCGCAAAAAGAAAAAGCTACTCCGTGGACTACAAGAAAGGAATCGTGGAAGACTCTTGGGACCAAAATCTTACTGCTTTCTGCAAAGAGAAGGTGTTGAGTATCCAATTGGTCCGAGAATGGCTAGCAGAGTATGGTAACCTCATTGAACAAGTGGACAAGGGAAATGCTAAAAAGCGCAAGTGTGGATCAGGTCGGCAGCCATTATTTTCCGAGCTGGCAGACCTGATCTGTGAATGGGTTGTTGATAGGAGAGCAAAGGCTTTGGTTGTGAATAGGGCTCATTCAAGAATTTGCCCTTGCGCTGAAACTAGTTTGGTTCAGTGGATAGAGCGTCGGCCTACGAACTGAAAGATCCCAGGTTTGATTCAGGTCGAGGGCATGTGCCTTGGTTCCGGGCACATCCCCAGTGGGGGGTGTGCAGGAGGCAGCTGATCGATGATTCTCTGTTATCGATGTTTCTAGCTCTCTGTCCCTCTCTCTTTCTCTCTGTAATAAAATGTATTAAAAAAAAAAAAAAAAAAAGAATTTGCCCTTGCAATGGCACTACAGTTTGACATAGCCCCCGAAGATTTCAAAGCATCATAACGCTGGCTGGATAATTTCCTTCAGCAAAGTGAACTGTCTTTAAGAAGATCTACAACATTGTTTAGGTTGGAAGATACTCAAGTTATTAAGCGAGCACTTGCATTCAAGTCCTTTATTGATGATGCTGACTTCTCTAAATACAATCTTTCCAACATGATTGCTATGGATGAAACTGTAGTGTTTATGGGCCAATCATCTCAAACAACAATTGAATAGCGGGGTGCCTCCTTAGTGTACATTCCCTCCACTGCTTACGAAAGAGCACGTGTTTCCTGTATTTTGGCAATTGGTTTGGATGGCACTAAAATCCACCTTTAATCGTTTCTAAGGGCAAGAAGGAAAAGATTGAACATGTTTTGGGCGATTTTATTCTTGAAACTGAAAAAGCCTGGGCCACACAAGCAGTTATAAGGAAGTGGGTCGATTTAATGCTGCCGCTTGTTATGCAAGGGAGCCATAGAAGTCTGCTAGTATGGGATACAGCCAGCACTCACCGCGCTAAAGACATGAAGACATTTCTTCACGAAAGAAAAATAGATCAGATAATGATTCCTGCAGGAATGAGGCCTATCTCCACACTCTTGATATTGCAATAAACAAGCCATTCAAAGACAATTTGGGCATGGAAATTAATGACTACATTGAAAATAGAATGGTGAGAAATCAGCGTGGAAACTTTGTGAAACCTAAACTGCAAGAAGTTGTGACTTGGGTGAAGAATTCATGGGAGAAAATCACTGACAATTGCATTGCAAATGCATTGTGAGCAGGCTACCTTGACAAGAAGTACTCATTTAAAGACAGTGCTATTGCTAAACATGAGAGATTTGGTCCACTGATTCTGAAAGAAGTGGAGTCACAAGAAATTCACCAGGAAATTCAGGAATTAGATTGTTATGATGATGTTTCAGAAGATGATGACATGATTGTCATTGAATAAATGAGTAAATTCTTGATACTGTAGGATTCACAGTTTGTCTGGTTTGTGTTGAGAACTACCATACTACCGTACTGTATACAGGTAATAAATTTCCTTTATTTTCATTTAACAATAAATGTGTACCATATTCTTCTTCATGGAAAAATAAGACATCCCCTGAAAATAAGACCTAGCGTATCTTTGGGAGCAAAAATTAATGTAAGACACTCTTATTTTCGGGGAAAGAGGGTAGCTATCCTTTAATTTATTACAGTATTAGAAATACCTTGACATTTCATTCACAGTTTGCTGTGACATTATTTGGTACTAGAGGCTCGGTGCATGAAGTTCATGCATGGGAGATGGGGAGAAGGGTCCCTCAACCCAGTCTGCACCCTCTTCCAATCTGGGACTGCTTGCTCCTAACCAGCAGCCTGCCTGCCTGCCTGCTCAGCCCTAACAACTTGCCTGCATGCTTTATCACCCTTAACCACTTGCCTGCCTGATTACCCCTAATCACTTGCCTTCCTGCCTGATTGCCCCTAACCAATCACCTGCCTGCTTGATCGCCCCTAACCATTTCTGCCTTGGCCCCTGCTACTGTGGCTTTGTCTGGAAGAACATCTGGAAGGATGTCCGGAAAGTCATTTGACTCTCTGGTCTAATTAGCATATTATGCTTTTATTATTATAGATTCATTTGGCAGCAACTCATTATTTACATATAATGATTGCCACCTTTTTTATTAGCTTTCTATATTGAAAGTAACTTTTTTCATCAATCAGTGATGGCAAGTACAAAAGAGCATGTGACAGTCTCTCAGAATATATTTGTTAATATTTCAAATTATAATTAAAGTAATATTTAAAAAAGTCACTACAGACTTTGTACAAGTTTTTGATCTGTAGTGTGAACAATACATATTTGGAAGACCCACAATGTAAACCGGGAAGTAGGGCAGTCATGCTCTAGAATGGAAGGAAGATGTTTCTTACAATGGCAGATGTCAGCACCGTAGAATGTGGCTGAGTATGAAGGCAATGTAGTATGACAAAGAGTAAAGTACCATTCATTGTGAATATTAGCTGAAATGTTAGTGTTCTTCCAGGAAAATAGAGTTACATGTTCTCAGTGCAGAATATCTGAATGCAGTGTTTTGTTTTTAATTTTGTGACATCTTTTAACATAATTTGAGATGTCTTGATATATCAGACATTTGGATGGGAACATTATAAACATTTTTACCTAAATGAACATTTTGATTCTGTAAAATACTCCTGTGATACTTTTTTACAGTTGCTTCAAATATGTAGAAATATGGTAAAATAATTTAGTTAGGTTTATTTTATGTTGCGATTGAAGGTGGCAGTGTCAATGAGCCACGTTGGTTTTGAGTTGCTTTTAATGGGAAGAGAATAAGAAACACAAAATGGGAATGGTTTGCAGAACTTTGTATGTATTAGATGGTTTCTTCTTTGGAGTAATTATTTCCAATATTTGCTTTTTCAGAAAATCATTTCCAGAAATATACCAATCAGATTTTGAAGGATGGGAAATTTCAAAAGATCGAAGAAGTAATCTTGGAAATTTAGAATCAGAACTTCTATTTCTAAATACGCTTACTGGTATAAATATCAGAAAGTACTCCAAGAAAACAGAGAACTTAGTGAGCGCTGAGCTGACAGAAAGTGGTAAGTGTTCATTTTAATCTAGAAGTGGTGTTGAAGCTTTTCTTGTTATGCATAGGAATTGGGTGGGGTGTCGTTGAATTAATTTGAATGTGTGATTGTGGTAAAGCTGTTTTGTAGGGTGTCTTGCATATGAGTGTACATAATACTCTTACAAGCTGCCTGAGATAGATATTAAAGGAAACATGATGAAAGGATAAATATTTAAGCAGCTTAATAGTCAAGTAGCAGAGATAAGTGATTGTAAGAACACCACCACCACGCTGACCCGAAAGATGCTTCATCTAGTACTGTACTCCTAGTGAACATAGTCTTTGGCCAAGATAAAAGTAGCAGCTGGACTTTTTACCCAAGAGAGTTTTTCTGGTCTCAATAAGTTTTATTGCCAAGGATCTGTGATGCACTAATGGGAAAGGGGAAGCTAATTCACCCGTGCTATTGGATGTCAGGAACTTTGAACAAAATAGCATTCCCTAAAGAAAGAATCACTTTTGGAAATGTTTCCTGACTTCCATCAAAATAACCTCAAGACTGGGAAGGAGGGAGGGTGACTCTCAGATCGCCTTGGGAAGATTGAGTTGCATGTGGAAGTGAGTGAGGGAATTTAGACACTTCAGGTTCTTGAAACAAAGAGATGGAATGCAGAGGATGGAGAGTAATGTCAGGTCAGGTGTCAGACTTATTAGCACAAAAGTCTCAGTCTTATTTTGAGCCCCAAGTTCACCTCCATCTATTGATGTACTTTATGCTGCCAATTCAGAATGTCTTTCCTGGTATTCTGTGCATAGATGGATTTGATTCTAAGGTTTCCCCCATTGCTGGCTGAGGTTTTAGTTTTCCTAGGTCTGCCACTTCAGTTCTTTTCCATGTGATATTAGCTCATCCATATGATTTTTAGGCTCTAAAATTAAGTTCCTCTCATCTCTTTCTCTTTCTCCCTGTGAAATTGTGCCGTTCTAAAAATACCGTTATTAGCAAATCTAGATGTTGATAAACTCAGAATAGTGGTTATTTCTTGGTGAGGGTAGAATACAGCCTGGGAAAGGGCATGAGGTAATTTCATGGGGGTCTTTAAAATTGATGTATCCTGATTCAGTGCTGGTTACATGGAAATTTCTATTCATTACCTTAATTTTTTTGTATAATTGAGAGCTAGAAAGTATAAGTTGATTTAATTCTGTTTCACACAAAGGAAATCAATTTGGTGTAGATTATTCTAGATATTTTCAATGCAAATACTAACACATACTTCACACCATATAACTACATGGATATTTGAAGAAAATTGTTATTTGCAAATAAAATATTTGTTTTTCTGATTGATAGGTATAAAGAAAGTTCTGCAAAGACACAAATTATCAGGAAATTGCCACATGATTACATTTCAAGTTGAATTTCAGATTCTGGAAGTCCAGGTAAACGAAAGGTTATGTTGTGATAACGGAGATTCTATTGCTATGAAATAAAACATCTCCCTTAGCCTCCAGCAGTGGCTGAACTGAAGAGCAGTTCATGAGCTAGGATCCCCTTGTTGCATATTTGTGCAAAGTGGTACCACTTCAAAAAATTTTAAAGTATACACACAGTACCTGCATGGGGAGGGCTGTTGCTGGGGGATCGGTACTTTATTGGAGGGCAGGTTGCAAGAGGCTCCTGGGCTCCCAGTGCAAACCCTGAGGTGCCGGGAGCAGTCCTGGGGTGCCTCCAGTAGTTTGTTGATATGCCAGCCATTTGTAAGCTTTTATCTATTTCTGCTTAACAAATTACACCAAAATTTAATGGCTTAAAGCAACAGCAAAAAGAAAGCACAGCTGAAACTGGTTTGGCTCAGTGGATAGAGTGTCGGTCTAGAGACTGAGGGGTCCCAGGTTCGATTCCGGTCAAGGGCATGTACCTTGGTTGTGGGCACATCCCCAGTGGGGATGTGTGCAGGAGGCAGCTGGTCGATGTTTCTCTCTCATTGACGTTTCTAGCTCTCTGTCCCTCTCCCTTCCTCTCTGTGAAAAATCAATAAAATATATTAAGAAAGAAAGAACATTTATCATATCACTCGTTTCTTGTGGGTCAGGAATTTGGGGGCAGCACAGCTGGGTGTTCTTGCTTAGGGCTTCTCATGAAGTTTTGGTCATCTGGGATCACAGCTACCCAAATATCACTCTGGGCTGGAGGTTAGACTCCAATGTAGTTCATGGCTATGCCAGTAAGTTGTACTGAACTGTTGAGACACAGCACAGGAGGAAGATACTTTTGACTAAGATTTTCACATAAAATTGGGAAGCAGCCAAAACCGATTTGGCTCAGTGGATAGAGCGTCGGTCTGCAGACTGAAAGGTCCCAGGTTCGATTCCGGTCAAGGGCATGTACAGTGGTTGTGGGCACATCCCCGGCAGGGGGTGTTCAGGAGGCAGCTGGTCAATGTTTCTCTTTTATTGACGTTTCCAGCTCTCTATCCCTTTTCCTTCCTCTCTGTGGAAAATCAATAAAATATATTTTAAAAAACTTTAAAAAATCGGGAAGCAGGCAGAATGGTAATGTACAACACATGGCAAGGGTGGAGTGGAAGAATAAGGCTCTGTTTGACAGCTTCAAAGGCTGGCTCTCAGAGATTGGAAGGCAGCTATGCTCACCACTATACCACCAACGCTGCTGGCTCTCAGAGATTGGGATCTAGGCATTATTTTGTGAACTAACTGTGATGGGATTCATGCTTTGATAGCAAAAATCTCTTTCAACCTGTTGGTTTTCCAGCAGGGCCTAGCAAGAGATTGTGTATAAGAGGACAGGAGCAAGGAGGACAGGAAGGCTGCCTTGGCTTCAGCACATCAGATCACCAAAGTGGGTACAGACTAGTCTACACCAGGTCCTAAGTCCTATGGGCAGGATGCTTACTTGCATTTATGGCCATGTGCTAGGATTCCTCATCCTTGTTCTCAGCCTTAAAAAAAACCCCCCAAGTTGTCCCTTTTTATATGGGACAGGGGTTGATGTCTGTAATTAGGACCCTGTCTCCTTAGGAACTAGTCAAGATTGCCTGGGCCCAGTTATCTGGACTGGAGGAATTGCTTCTTTTTTAAAAAATAAATCTTATTGTTCATACTATTGCAAATGTTCCTCATTTTTTCCCCTCCATTGCTCCCCTTCACCAGGTTCCCACCCCACCCTCTGCCCTTACCCCACCCCCCATTGTCCTCATCCATAGGTGCACAGTTTATGTTCAGTCTTTTCCCGCACCTCCCATTCCCCTTTTCCCAAGAATCGTCAGTTCACTCCCCTTCCATACCTCTGATTCTATTATATTCACCGGTTAATATTGTTCATCAGATTTTTTAATTCCCTTGATTTTTAGATTCACTTGTTGATAGTTACGTATTTGTTGTTCATAATTTTTATCTTTATTTTCTTCCTCTTCCTAAAGAACCCCCTTTAGCAATGCATATAATTCTGGTTTGGCGGTGATGAACTTCTTTAGCTTTTTTTTATTTGTGAAGCTCTTTATCTGGCCTTCGATTCTGAGTGATAGCTTTGCTGGGTAGAGTATTTTTGGCTGTAGGTTCTTGCTATTCATCACTTTGAATATTTCTTGCCATTCCCGTCTGGCCTGCATGGTTTCTGTTGAGAAATCAGCTGACAATCGTATGGGTGCTCCTTTATAGGTAACTACCTGCTTTGCTCTTGCTGCTTTTAATATTCTCTCTTTGTCTTTTGATCTTGGAATTTTAATTATGATGTGTGTTGGTGTGGTCCTCTTTGGGTTCCTTTTGTTTGGAGTTCTGTGCACTTCCTGACTTGTAAGTCTAAATCTTTCACCAGGTGTGGGAAGTTTTCTGTCACTATTTCTTCCAGTATGTTTTCGGTATCTTGCTCTCTCTCTTCTTCTGGGATCCCCATAATTCTGATGTTGGTTCGCTTGCAGTTAGGGGCGATCAGGCAGGCAGGTGAGCGATTGGGAATCAGCGATCCCAGATTGAGAGAAGGATGTCTGACTGCTGGCAGTTGGACATCCGCCAAAGGGTCCCTGATTGGAGAGGGTGCAAGCTGGGCTGAGGGAACCCCCATCTCCGGCCACGAATTTTGTGCACTGGGCCACTAGTATAATTGTAAGTTCAGTGTATCTTTAGAAATACATTTCTAGTAGAATGCTAGGTCAAAAGAGATGTATATATAAATTCTGATGGATAGTGCCTTCTAAAATGTTTTTACCTTTTTACATGTTAAGCAGATTTTTAGAGTTGAAACTGACAAATAAACAAACAATGGTGAAGACACAGCTACCTTCTGTGTACTAAAACATTTATTTTAAACAAAATTTCCACTAGATGGAGATGTTTAGCTATCAGAAAATTTAAATAATTTTTCTCCTCTAGAATATTGTTATAGTAAAACTAGAGGCCCAATGCATGAATTTTATGCAAGAGTAGGCCTTCCCTCCCCTGGCTGCTGGCACTGCCTTCCCTCTAGCTGAGGGAAAATTAAATTAAAATTTAGAATTTTAATTAAAATTCTGTATTACAAGGTTCCAAACAAAATGTACCTGATGACATTTGTGAATGAAAGAAAACACTGAAATCCAATATAGGCCAACATAAGAACAGACATAAATCTTGCAAAGTTAACAGGACCCTTTTTTTTGAATTTATATACCCACAATCCTTTGTATTTTTTTATTTTATATTTTAATCTTCACCTGAGGCTATTTTTCATTGATTTTTAGAGACAAAAGGAAATAGGGGGAGAAACATTTATGTAAGAGAGACACATCAGTTGGTTGTTTCCTGCACACACCTTGACCAGGACCTGGAATGGAGCCCTCAACTGAGATACTTGCCCTTGACCTAACCCAGGACTCTTTTTTTTTTTTTTAACCTTTTTTTTTTTAATATATTTTATTGATTTTGTACAGAGAGGGAGAGAGATAGTTTGAAACATCAATGAGAGAGAGTCATCGATCAGTTGCCTCTTGCACACCCCCTACTGGGGATATGCCCGCAACCAAGGTACATGCCCTTGACCGGAATCGAACCCGGGTCCCTTCAGTCCCCAAGCCGACACTCTATCCATTGAGATAAACCGGTTTCAGCTTGTTTTTGAACTTTTATTTTATTTTTATTTTTTATTTATTTATTTATTTATTTATTTATTTTATTTTTTTAAATCAATCTTTATTGTTCATATTATTACAAAGGTTCCTCATTTCTTCCCCCCTTCACTAGGTTCCCACCCTACCCCCCGCCCCCTCCCCATCCCCCATTGTCCTCATCCATAGGTGCACAGTTTATGTTCAGTCTCTTCCTCCCTCCCTTTCCCCGATAGTAAATCCCTTTTCAGATAGTAAATAAGTTACTTAACATTTTCTCATATCAATAATACCTCCACATGCCCAATATACACTTCACACAAAAGACATTTCCAATTAGGTCAACCAACGTCATCCAGGCCCCACCCAAGGCACTCACAGATCAACACCCCAGCGCTATACTAACTCAAGACATGCAGATCTGAGCCTTTATCACTTGATTCAGCAAACCCTCAAGTTCCCGCAAAAGTCTCCAGCCATGTCTGAGAGGCAGCCTTGGTGCGGGGGCAGGCGAGGAGCGAGCTGTTCCGGGCCTGGCTGCTCCGGGCCTGGCCTCTGTTGCTCTGGTTCGTACCACAACCAGTTGCTCCTGGTCTGGCCGCTGCCACTCCTGACCTAGTTGCTTTGGACTTGGCTGCTGCTGCTCCGGCCCTGGCTGCTCCCGACCCGGCTGCTCTGGGCCCGGGCCTGGTAGCTGCTGCTCTGGGCCTGGTAGCTGCTGCTCTGGGCCTGGCCGCACCAGACCCGGCTGCTCCGGGCCTGGCCGCTCCCAGCCTGGCAGCCGCTGCTCCAGGCCTGGCCGCTCCCAGCCTGGCAGCTGCTGCTTTGGGCCTGGCCGCACCTGACCCGGCTGCTCCGGGCCTGGCTGCTCCCAGCCTGGCAGCTTCTGCTCCGGGCCTGGCCGCTCCCAGCCTGGCAGCTTCTGCTCCGGGCCTGGCCGCACCCGACCCGGCTGCTCTGGGCCCGGCTGCCCCGGGCCCAGCTGCTCTGGACCTGGCCACTCTCAGCCTGGCAGCTGCTGCTCCGGGCCTGGCCGCACCTGACCCAGCTGCTACGGGCCTGGCTGCTCCAGGCCTGGCAACTGCTACTGTGGGCCTGGCTGCACCAGACCTGGCTGCTCCGGACCTGGCCGGTCCCAGCCTGGCAGCTGCTGCTCCAGGCCTGGCCACTCCCAGCCTCGCAGCTGCTGCTCCGGGCCTGGCTGCACCAGACCCGGCCGCTCTGGGCCCGGCTGCTCTGGGCCCGGCCGCTCCGAGCCTGGCCGCTCCGAGCCTGGCCGCTCCCGGCCTGGATGCTCTGGGCTTGGCTACTGCTGTTCTGGGCCTGGCTGCTCCCGACCCGGCTGCTCTGGGCCCGGCTTCTCCGGGCCTGGCCACTCCGGATCTGGGTGTTCCTGGACTGGCCACCCTGGGCTTGGCCACCTCCCCCTCAGGCCTGGCTGCCACTGCCCCAGGTCTGGCTGTTGCTGCTCTGGTTCTGGCTGCTGCTCCTCTGGGGCCTGGCCGTTGCTGCTCCGGGCCCGGCTGCCACGGCCTTGTGCCTGGCCACTCTAGGCCTGGCTGCTGCTGTTCCAACATTCTGTCCTTTTTTTAAAAAAAAACAAACAACGCATTTATGTTGCAATGTTGGCTGGTGAGTTGAGTTCTGATTTAGTCTTTGATTTTTCAAGATCTTTGTATTCTTTCTTAAGTACTTTTACTATCTTTTGCTCTCACTTGATTTCTTCACATTGGGAACTTCTTTGGTTTCTTCCTCCTTGTCCTGGAAGCTCAGCAGGTTGGTCTGTGGCACCCCTTTGTTCTCCGTGGGCTCCAGCACTGCTTCAGCCTGTTGCTGGGGTCGGCACCGCCCAGGAAGCAGTCCCCTGCCTCGGCTCCATTGCCTGCGCTCAACACTCGAAGGGTCAGGGGCACCCCCCCTCTGGGGGCCCCGTCGCCCGGCTCCTTGCTGGTGCCCGGCTGGCTGGTGACTGGCAGGGGCTCCTGCTCCTCGTCGTGTTCTTCCAGTCTGGAGCTTTTTTCTCCTTCCCGCTAGGGGAGTCTAGCATCAGAGTCAACAGACTGTCCTCTGCGCGCAGTGTGCAAGCGACTCCGGGGGCCTTGCTTTTCGCTGCTCCCCCAGGACTCCACTTCACAGCCCCATCTCCCTCTGCTTAAGCCTGGGTCCCCAGGGATTGGTCTAGAACTGGAGTTCAGGGCAATCAGGAGTGGGGCTCAGCACCGCCGGAGGTTTTGTTTCTTCCAGCCAGGGCAATACAGCATCAGAGTCAACATTCTGTCCTCTGCACGCATTGTGTGCGTCTGCGCGTAGTGTGCGTGACTCTGGGGGCTCCGCTTTTTGCCGCTCCCCTGGGATTCCGCCTCACAGCCCCGTCTCCCCCTGCCTGAGCCTGGGTCCCCAGGCTCTGGCCTAGGACTGGGGTTCAGAGCAGTCAAAATTGGGGCCCAACTCGGCCGGGGCTCCTGTTTCCTTCCCTCCAGGGCAATCCCGCATCAGAGTCAACATTCCTTCCCTTGCAAGCAATGTGCGCGACTCCGGAGGCTGGGCCTTTTGCCGACTCCGGGTGCCCTGCTTTTCGCCGCTCCCCCGGGATTCCGCCTCACAGCCCGGTCTCCCCCTGCCCGAGCCTGGGTTCCCAGGGTCTGGCCCATAACTGGGGCTCAGCGCTGCTGGTTCGGGGGTTAAGCCCAGGCCGGGGGCTTTATTTCCTTTCTGCTAGGGAAAGCCAGGCAGGCCCCCAGCCTTCTCCTCCTCTCCAGCTGCGACCTCTCCTCGTGCACGCGCGCATGTGGGCGCGCAGCATGTCTCCGTACCTTAGGCTTTTTTTCAGCTCCTCTGATTTTCCTTCTGGTTTTCTCTTTCCTTCTTGTTGTAGAATTTTCAGTCAGTCAGCTACTGTAGCTCTGGGCAATGTCCGCTCTACATTTTAGTTGTATTCCATTGAAATTGTTGTGTGCTGCTGCGGTTAGGTGTCTACCTGAGCAGCCATCTTGGATCCTCTAACCCAGGACTCTTCAGTCTGTAGGCTGATGCTCTATGCACTGAGCCAAACCAATTAGGGTTCTTTTTTTTTTTTTTTTTTTTAAACCCTCACTAGAGAATATGTTTATTGATTTGAAAGAGAGAGGAAAGGAGAGAAAGAGAGAGAAATATCAATGTGAGAGGAACATTGACTGGTTTTCTCTCGTATGTGCCCTGGTCAGGGATTGAACCTGAAAGCTAGGAATGTGCCCCAACTAGAAATATATGCTACAACTGAGCAACTGGCCAGGGCATACCCACAATTCTCAGGTTGTAGGGAAGAATGCGAACTTGGGACTGAAGTTAAATGTACCTTGGTAGAAGTGAAATGTGCTGCTGAGACTCAGACACTGTGTTTGAAGTACCTTATCAGCTGCTACCTTTCCTTGTTTACCAACTGGGGAGGATTGACCTAGTTAGCTGTAGGACAGACCAGAGAGAGAGAGGAAAAGAGTATCTTGAAGTCAGCTTTTTAGTGGCTGAGCAGAATTAAGACCTTCTCCCCCTCACCCCCATCACCAAAAAAAATAAATAAATAAATAAATAAAAATAAAATAAAAATAAAAAATAGAGGGGCCAGTAAATCCTACCCTTTCTGCTGTCAGGATTATTTGTCTTTCCTGATGTATGAAAGCCCAAATCTACACACCCACACACACTCCAACAACAGATATGTGCATCTCTGGGATTTCTTTTTTCCTTTGTGTAACAGATCCATTGAGATATAATACACATTCTATATAATTCATCCATTTAAAGAATACATTCTATAGTTTTTAGCATGTTCACAGAGTTGTATAACCATCAGTACATCAATTTTAGGAAATTATCACCTGAAAAAGAAACTCCGTACTTCTTAACACCCCTCAATTCCTCTCCTTCTACCTAGACCTAAGCATCAACTAATTTGTTTTCTATCTTTATGGAACTGCTTATCCAGATATTTCTTATAAATGTAATAATAGGTGGTCTTATTTGATTGGCTTCTTTAACTTAACCTAATGTTTTCAAGGTTCATTCATGTAGTAGCATGTATCCTTACTTCATTCTGTTTTTGGATTAATAATATTCCAATGTGAGGATATTTGAGGATATCTCATATTTTGTTTACTCATTATCAGTTGATGGATATTTGTGTTGCTCTCACCTTTTGGCTGTTATGAATAATGTTGCTGTAAACATTTATGTACAAGTTTTTAAGTAGACATATTTTCAGTTTTCTTGGATATACACTGAGTGGCCAGATTATTATGATCTCTGAATGCATAATAACCTGGTCACTCAGTGTATATCCATATAATAAAAGGCTAATATGCAAATTGTCACCTTCAACCGGAATTTGACCAGCAGTCAAGCAAGCCAACCACCCATGTCCCCTCCCCCTGGCTGGACCTCACCCATGTATTAATTCATGCACCAGGCCTCTAGCACGCACACACACATACACACACACACACACACACACACACACACACTGAGTGGCCAGATTATTATGATTTTTAAAAAATATATATATTTTATTGATTTTTCACAGAGAGGAAGGGAGAGGGATAGAAAACTAGAAACACCGATGAGAGAGAAACATCGACCAGCTGCCTCCTGAACATCCCCCCCACTGAGGATGTGCCCACAACCAATGTACATGTCCTTGACCGGAATCGAACCTGGGACCTCTCAGTCTGCAGACTGATGCTCTATCCACTGAGCCAAACCGGTTTTGGCCAGATTATTATGATTTCTGAACTGATAATAATCTGGCCACTCAGTGTGTATCTAGGAGGAAAATTACTAGGTCAAATTGAACTATCAGATAACGACTATTAATGTTGAGTATTGTTTTATATGCTATTGGACATTTATATATCTTCTGTGAAGAAATGTCTGTTGAGATCCTTTGCTCAGTTTTTAATTGAATTGTGTTTTTATTACTGAGTTGTAAGAGTTCTGAAGTATGTTTTTTATTAGATAACTAGAAGCGCGGTGCACAAAATTCATGCATGCATGGAGGGATGGGGTGGTGGTGTCCCTCAGCCAAGCCCGCACCCTCTCCAATCTGGGACATCCCTCTCATAATCCAGGACTGCTGGCTCCCAACTGCTCACCTGAGTGCCTTCCTCATTGCCCCTAACCACTTCTGCCTGCCAGCCTTATTGGTGTCCAACTGCTCCCCTGCCAGCCTGTTTGCTCCCAACTTCCATCTTCTGCCATCCTGGTCACCCCTGACTGCCCTCCCCTGCAGGATTAATCGCCTCTAATTGCCCACCCTTGCAGGCCTGGTCCCTCTCAACTGCCCTCCCTTACAGGCCTGGTGCCTCCCAACTACCCTCTCCTGCTTGCCTAATCACTCACAACTGCCCTCCCTTGCAGGTCTGGTTCCTCCCAACAGCCCTCCCCTGCTGGCTATCTTGTGGTGGCCATCTGTATCCAATTGGGGGCAGGATCTTTGACCACATGGGGGCAGCCATCTTATTTGTTGGTGTGATGGTCAACCTGCATATTACTCTTTTATTAGATAGGATTATGATAGAGACCCACAGATAGCCTAATTCAACTATAGATGACCATAATAATTTTCACTCTGCTCTGAAGTAGCTAAAAAACTGAACGAAGCCTATAAACCATCAATATTCATTTCTCTAGCAGCTCAAAATATAAAGAAACAAGTCAGATAATACCCAGACAAATGGGGAAGAGTCAAGAAATATCCACCAACTCTGTTACTCTGAAAATTTCTAGACCTACTCCTATTACTAAATGGGAATTACAGAGTTTAAAGCACAAAGAGGGTACAGAGTTCTTTCATCATCATTTAGGACCTATGCAAGAATACTATCATGAAGAAAATCAATAAGAAAATGGTGATAAATTCACTTTGGAAAAATGGATCCAGGAAATACAAGAACATGCTATATAAAATTGCTCTGACTCTCAAATGAAAGCATTTAAAGAAAAATGAATAAGATTAATAGAGAGCTGAGAGAAAGAAAAGGAGAGAGGGAAAGAAAGAGGGGAGGGAGGGAGGAAAAGAAGAAAGGAGGAAGGGGGAAGGATGGATATAATGATTATAGTGCTTCAAACTATATTAGAAGTAGCCAGGAGTAGAACTTGGAGTATACGCTTGAGAAAAATTGCCCATGAGAGCAAGTGAAAAGAAGAAAAATCTGGAAGATAGATAGCCAAAAGTCAATACATGATTTTTTCAAAAACAAGAATAGAAAAAAAAAGGGGAACTAATTTTAGGAAAATATATAATAAGAGAAAGTTTAGTAGCGTGAAGAAGAAAACCTGAATTTGCAGTTCCAATTATGTAAGTTTATTTAGCAATCCCCATTATTGAATATTGGGTTGCTTTTTGCTTTTTGTAATAAATAGTCAGAAGGCTTTGTCTTCATTTCTTATTATTTGAGGATAGATTCTTCAGAGTGAGATTATTGAAACAGAGGCTGTGAATATTTGAATATTACAAGTTATGCATTGTCCAAAAGATTTTACAGAAAAAATGTTATCCCCTTGTTTTAATTTACACTTATTTTAGTAGTAATGAGAGTGAACGTGGTTTTTCATGTGAATTGTCTTTTACCTTCTAGTTTTTAGTTAATGTGCTTTGCATTTTTCTTTTTGGTTTTCCTATCTGTTGTGTTTATGGTAAAAGTTTTCTTCAATTTCTTGCTTTTCTGTTAGAAAACTATTTTTATATGCCAAAACCGGTTTGGCTCAGTGGATAGAGCGTCGGCCTGCGGACTGAAAGGTCCCAGATTCGATTCTGGTTGGGAGTATATACCTTGGTTGCGGGCACATCCCCAGTAGGGGGTGTGCAGGAGGCAGCTGATTGGTGATTCTCTCTCACCCATGTTTCTAGCTCTCTATCCCTCTTTCTCTCTGTTAAAAATCAATAAAATATATTTTTGAAAAAAGAATTATTTTTATAGAGGTATTTTGAATGTTTTACCTAATTTATTTACTTTTTTCTATTAGCATTTGGTGGACAGGTCTTCCTTGCTGAGTAACCAGTTAAATAAATATTTTCTACTATTTTATGTTTCACATTTAAGTAAATAATTCATTTATAATTTTTTTTTTATATGTAGCACAGGTCTGAGTTTTATTCTTTTTACAAGTAGGCAATATTTTCAGAATTCCTGTAGATTACCTTTTTCTATTAGGTGGCAACCTTACATTTGTCATAAATTTTAAAATTATCTTTGTCTTTTTATTTTATTTAAAAATTGACTATGTTCTGATATATTAACTTTTCTTAAATTTTAGAACAAGGACAATTTATCTTCCGTTATTACTGACCTCAACATAATAATGGAGTCCACTGCATATTCCGAATTAAGTGAATTTGTATCTAGGTAAGATAATTTACAATTTTTTTTTTTAGGGACTGTTTTCACTCTATAGTTTTGAGTTTACATTTTCTCCCTTCTTGATAAATAAATATCAAAATATATCTGAAAGTGATATCATTTTTATGGGTTATATTTAAGCCTATATTCTTTATGTTTATTATTCTTTCATTCAATAAAATTTTATTATGCATTTACTCTGCGCCCGGCATTAAAATTAAATTCTGAGTAAAACTAAATGTAAGTCTTAATCCTCATGGAATTTGTAGCCTAGTGGAAAAGTCGAGTATTAAGTAGTCACAGAAATAAATCTAAAATTGTATCCATGCTAAGTGTTATAAAGAAGAGTTGCATAGTGCTGTATCATGAATTTAACTTCCAGGGAGAATATGGCATGATTTTCTGAAACTTGAGCTGACATCTGAAAACTGAATAGGTATAAACAGAATAGCTTGTGTATAGGCACTGTATTAGGAGGGACCATGGCATCTGTGAGCAGCTGGCAGGAGGCCCAAGTGATTAGAGAAGGAAAGGCAAGGGATTGTGGTATAAGATGAAGCTTTTGAAGTAATGGAGTTGGTGTAGGGAGTTTGATCACAATGTGAAGCTTTTTAAAATATATATATATTTTATTGATTTCAGAGGAAAGGAGAGAGAGAGAGAGAGAAACATCAATGATGAAAGAGAGTCATTGACCAGCTGTCTCCTGCACACTTCCCACTGGGGATAGGGCCCACAAACTGGGCATGTGCCCCTGCCCGGAATTGAACCTGGGATCCTTCATTTAGCAGGCCGACCCTTCATTTAGCAGGCCGACCCTTCATCCACTGAGCCAAACCAGCCAGGACAATGTGAAGCTTTTGAAAGGTTTTAAGCAGAGCTTGAGGAAGGCACAAGTGCGACACTCCTTCTATAAAGAATTACTAGAGGCCCAGTGTGCATGAGATCATGCGCAGATAGCTCACTTCCACTTGCTTCAGCTGGCCGTCCTGTCCATTGCTGCTCATAGCACGCAATCCTCTACTGCTTGTAGCTGGTTGCCGCTGCTCGTAGCTCTCACCTTGCCCTCCACTGCTCATAGCTCTCTGCTGCTTGTATCTCACGCTGGCCCTGCTGCTGCAATAGCCGCCATTCCTTTGGTCGTGGTGGCGTTATGGCGTTAGGGCCACTGGCTTTTTATATACGTAGACCGTTGCAGGAAGATTCCTGCAATAGGGCTACCTGCTGCAGTCGCGGCCCCACCTGCTTCCCTCCCTTCTCTCCTGCCCTGCCTGCTTCCCTCCATTCTCCCCTGCCCCACTTGCTTCTCAGCAGCTTCGGGTGTGGCTTCCTTCTATGCTATCTTCAGTCTTTGCTATGGTGGAATATGCAAATTAGCCACCATGTTGGTTGGGTTAATTTGCATACCCACTCTGATTGGTTGGTGGGCATGGCTTGTGGGTGTAGCGAATGTATGGTTAATTTTCATGTTTCTCTTTTAGTAGAGAGGATTATTCTGGGTGCTGCAGGGAGAATGGATTGAAGGAGTGCAATAGTAGATGCAGGAGGGTTAGTGACTGTCCAACAGAGGTTTGTAGTTTGGATTAGAATGATGGTTCTGAGGTAGAGAACTGGATGTTTGTTTTTTCCATTTGTTGCTGGCAAGATGGATGATTAGCACAGATTTAAAACAAAGAAGCCATGAAGAATGGTGATTTTGCTAAATATGTGGAAGTGTTCATGAAACAGTGATAACAGGCCATTTGGATAATGGAAAACAAGTTAGCCTGTGACAGCATTTCAGCAGCAATGAGATGTGAGAAATCGAAGTTGCTGCATGCTGACCTAAAAGAACTCTGGACCCAATGCTGGAAGGGGTTTGTTCTGTTGGTGGCTGCAATGGCGCCAGGGAGCAAACCAAACCTGGGTTCAGCAACCTCAGTACTTGGGTTCCAGCTAGGAAAGAATTCAGAGCTAAGACACAATTGTAAGAGAGCATTTATTTGGTTAATCACAGGAGTAGAAGTAATTCCTAGAAGAAATGGGCTTAGGAAACAAGTTACAAGGCAAAGGAAGGGCCTTTGGAGCTTGGAGTGGGAAGCCAATGGTAACATGCCTGGGGCTGGGAGCGGGGGAAAGGGAAGGGGAAGATGGGTATGCCACAGAGAGGGGCCGCTTCCTGACGGTTTTAGGGTGGAGATTTTAGGGAATTTCCAGGGGAAGATCTTAATAGAATATTAGGTGGCATTGCAAGTGTGTCCTTTCAGGGCTGTGGTCTCCACTGATTGGTTGGTGGGCAGCACCTGGGCCAGGGGTCATTAGTCAGTGCAGCTGGTCCTGAGGCCAGCCATGGCGTCACTGGTTGGGTTTTTCTGCTTTTCTGGACCTGTAGCTGGAATACAACTAAGGCCTGGATGTTATGTCTGGGGAGAAAAGGTCAGGGGGTCCAAACCTCATGACCAGCGATACCCTAACTGACCCATCCTCCTTGCTCTGCACACGACTATCTAACAGCCTGCCACAATTTAAGGCCAAAGGTTTTGCCTATGTCCCTCTTTCCGAAGTAGTGCATCTTTGTCTTCGCAGCAGTACTTGACTGCCCCTCTCCCATAGTCACATGGGTTTGACTTCTGTTCCTCCCTCAGAAGTAAGGGGCTTTCCCCCCTTGCTTGACTGCCTTTTTCTCAATGGGCTAGGGTTTTTGTTTTTTTTTCTTTGAAGTGGTTAGCTTTTATTATAATCTCTTCTTTCATAACCCCACTTAACCACACTCTTTTTCATTATACAACTGCAGCTCCCAAAAAAGGCAGCAGGGGCGGTGGCTTATTCCCCTTCCTTCCCCTCTTCCCGTCCTAAAGTCTGTTACAGCGTTTCTCTGTTAGGTGACATTTATTTTTTTATTTATTTTATTTTATTTTTTTAATATATTATTTTTATTTTTATTTTTTTATTTATTACATATTTTATTGATTTTTTAAAAATATATTTTATCGATTTTTTACAGAGGAAGGGAGAGATATAGAAAGCTAGAAACGTCAATGAGAGAGAAACATTGACCAGCTGCCTCTTGCATACCCCCTACTGGGGGTGTGCCTGCAGCCCAGGTACATGCCCTTGACCGGAATCGAACCTGGGACCCTTCAGTCCGCAGACCGACGCTCTACCACTGAGCCAAACCGGCTTCGGCTATTGATTTTTTTTTTGCCCCCCTCTCACACATCCCCTCCCTACCCAGAGTTTTATGCCCATTGGTTGTACTTATATGCATGTATACAAGTCCTTCGGTTGATCTATTATCGCCCCCAGATCCTCCTCCCTTCCCTGCTGAAATTTGACAATCTGCTTGTTGCTTTACTGTCTCTATATCTATCTTTTGGTTCATCAGTTTATAATGATCTTTATTATCCACAAATGAGTGAGGTCATGTGGTGTTTCTCTTTCATTGATTGGCTTATTTCACTCAGCAGGATGTTCTCCAATTCCATCCAGGTTGCTGCAAAAGATGAGAATTCCTTCTTTTTTATGACAGCATAGTATTCCATTGTGTAGATGTACCATAGTTTTTGGTACATCCAATCATCTGCTGATGGGCACCTAGGCTGTTTCCAAATTCTGGCTATTGTAGATTGTGCTGCTATGAACATAGGAGTGCATATATCCTTTCTGATTGGTGTTTCTAGTTTCTTGGGATATATTCCTAGGACTGGGATTACTGGGTCAAATGGGAGTTCCATTTTCAGTTTTTTGAGGAAACTCCACACTGTTTTCCACAGTGGTTGCACCAGTCTGCATTCCCACCAGCAGTGCACGAGGGTTCCTTTTTCTCCGCAACCTCGCCAACACTTGTCGTTTGTTGTTTTGTTGATGTTGGCCATTCTGACAGGTGTGAGATGGTACCACATTGTTGTTTTGATTTGCATCTCTCGGATAATTAGTGAATTTGAGCATGTTTTCATGTGCCTTTTGGCCTTCCTTCTGTCTTCCTTTGAGAATATTCTATTTAGGTCCATTGCCCATTTTTTAATTGGATCATTCATCTTCCTTTTATTTAGTTGTATCAGCTGTCTGTAGATATTGGAGATTAAACCTTTATCAGTGGTGTTATTTGCAAATATGTTCTCCCACACTGTGGGCTTTCTTGTTGTTTTGTTGATGGTTTCTTTTGCTGTAAAAAAGCTTTTTATTTTAATGTAGTCCCATTTGTTTATTTTCTCTTTAGCTTCCATTACCCTAGGGGCAGTATCAGTGAAGAAGTTCTTTTGGCATACGTCTGAGATTTTGCTGCCTGTGGATGCTTCTAGTATTTTTATGGTTTCCCGTCTGATGTTTAAGTCCTGCATCCATTTTGAGTTTATTTTTGTGTATGGTGTAAGTTGGTGATCTAGTTTCATTCTTTTGCATGTGACTGCCCAATTTTCCCAACACCATTTATTGAAGAAACTATCTTGACTCCATTGTATATTCGTGCCTCCTTTGTCAAATATTAATTGAGCATAGTGATTTGGGTTGATATCTGGGTTCTCGATTCTATTCCATTGATCTATATGTCTGTTCTTGTGCCAGTACCAGGCTGTTTTGAGAACAGTGGCTTTGTAATTCAGTTTGAAGTCTGGTATTGAGATCCCTCCTACTTTACCCTTCTTTCTCAGGATTGCTGTGGCTATTCGGGTTCTTTTATTGTTCCAAATGAACTTTTGGAGAGTTCTTTCTAGGTCAGTGAAATATGCCGTTGGTATTTTAATGGGGAGTGCATTGAACCTATAGATCGCTTTAGGAAGTATGGACATTTTGATGATGTTGATTCTACCAATCCATGAACATGGTATGTTCTTCTATCTCCTTACATCTTCCTCTATCTCTTTTTTCAGTGTTGTGTAGTTTTCTGCATATAGGTCCTTTACTTCCTTAGTTAAGTTTATTCCTAGGTATCTTAATTTTTTTGGTGCGATGGTAAATGGCATTGCTTTTTTAGTCTCTGTTTCTGTAGTTTCACTGTTGGTGTATAGAAATGCCATGGATTTCTTGGCATTAATTTTGTATCCTGCTACATTGCCAAATTCATTTATTAAGTCAATTAGTTTTTTAATGGAGCCTTTTGGGTTTTTTATGTACAATATCATGTCATCTGCAAATAAAGATAACTTTACTTCTTCTTTTCCAATTTGGATGCCTTTTATTTCCTCCTCTTGTCTAATTGCAATGGCTAGAACTTCTAGTACTACGTCAAACAGGAGTGGCGAGAGTGGGCATCCCTGTCTTGTACCTGTTCTTAGAGGGAATGGTTTTAGTTTTTGCCCTCAATGGGCTAGGGTTTTTGCTTCTCACTCTAGAAGAGTTCTGTAGAAGAGTCTGGCTTCATCTTGTGCTCTAGCAGCAGCTGTTCGCCTCTTCATGCCTGTGCCATTATGGGGAGCTCTCTCCTGGTTGCTGCCATGACCCCAGTCTTTCTGATGAAGTCCTGTTGTGTTTTGGGTTCCCATCTGTTCTAAATGGTACTTTACTCCCCAGGTTGAGAACCTCTAGCAGGGTCGCCTAAGATCATAAAAAACACAGATATTTACATTACGATTCATAACAGTAGCAAAACTACAGTTATTAAGTAGCAATGAAAATAATTTTCTCACCACAACATGAGAAACTGTATTAAAGGGTCACGGCATTAGAAAGGTTGAGAACCACTGCACTAGAGGATAGGGTCCCTCAGGCCTAACCTGCCATCAGGGCAATGCCCACTGCCCCACAAAGCCACAGTCGCTCTGTGGACGCTGCTGGAGCCCTGCGATGCTCCAGAAGTCCTGCCTGCCTCCCGCCTGCTGCGGCCGCCATGGGATCCAGAAGTCCTAGGCACCCGGGACCCATCAATGCACCTCCTGGTGAGTCATGCCTTTTATGATACAGACTGTAGGCCCAGTGCATAAAATTCATGCCTGGGGGGAAGGAGGTTTCTCCCTCAGCATAGTGGGATTGGGCCTAAATAGGCAGTCGGATATCCCTCTCACAATCCAGGACTTCTGACTCCCAACTGCTCCCCTGCCAGCCTGTTTGTCCCCAACTTCCCTTCTCTGCTGGTCTGGTCACCCCTAACTGCCCTTCCCTGCAGGCCTGGTCCCTCCCAACTGCCGTTCCCTGCTGGCCATTTTTGACCACATGAGGGCATACATCTTGTGTATTGGAGCGATGGTCAATTTGCATATTAGGCTTTTATTATATAGGATATTTCTTGCTCAGTCTATGGAGGACAGTTAGGGACAGATACTTTATTACCATTCTAGTCTTTATTTCTCCTCTGCTTCTTCGTCTCTGATGAGACCAAGAAAACTTCTTGGTTTTGTCCCACGTGTTCCTTTTCTTTTCCTCCAGATTGGCTGGTTTCTGTGTACTCAACACACAATAAAGATATTGCGTAGTTTCATCAACCCAGCAAACCTCTCAGGTTCTCCCTTTATAGTCACACCCTCCCCTAACGCTTAGTGTCTGGCAAAACCTGCTCTGATCTTCATCAGTTGAGTTTTGCCGTTTATAAATGTCAAGTAAATAAAACCCCAGTGTGTAACCTTTTGAAACTGGCTTCTTTACTTAGAATGGTGCCTTTGAGATTCATCCATGTTTTCACCTCCAAGGAAGGTCCATTCCTTGGACACTCGTTTGTTTATTCACTTGCCCTCAGAGAACATTTGGGTTCTCATCTGTTTTGGTGATTATGAACAGAGCTGCTGTAAACATTCAATGAGGTTTGTGTGTGTGTAAGGTTTCTTTCTCTAGCAAACAGAACCAAAAGTGGGATTGCTGAGTCATGTGATAAACACATATTTAAATTTATAATAAACTGACAGACTTTGTCAGAACAACTATATTATTTTACAGTCCTTTCCCACCAGCTATATGTGAAAGTGACTGATAATATTTGAGTGCATTATCTTCTGTTAATCGCCTGAATTAGGCCTAATATTTCTAGGAGTTTGTTTTTGAAATAAAAGTTAGGGTTTTTATTTTAAAGTTCTCTGTTTTGCTATATTACTGAGAAGGAGGCAGATGGGTTTATTTTATGTTTCTGGCTAGTGGAAATTGAAATGTGTCACTGCCAACATTTTGTGAAAGAAACCCCTGTCATCTGTTTTGCATTAGTAAAGTTTGGACTGTGCTTCGGAAGAATAGATAAATTACCATCACTCTTTACAGCTATAACACACACACACACACACACACACTTCTTTCTTAAATGGGAAGCTGTAGATTATATAATGAAGTGCCCTTTATGGAGATGCTGATGGGTTGAAGGAAGTGTGACTTAGTCCACTTTTAAATAAAGTTCTTTTAAAAACTTATGTCCCAGAGCAGTCTCTTTTCTCTTTCCTTCCCTCTGAGTGCCTGTAGTGAGTATGTATTTATGCTTGGCCATTGTAATGTTTATCGGATGTTTTTCTCTGCTCACTCCCTCGCTGCATGATCAGGTGCCTAACTGGCTACCTTGTTTGATGGAGATTAAAATATCATGTCACTTTCACCTGCAAGCTCCAATGAACTCACTGCTGCTCATTATAGGCCTGTGTTCCTTGTAGAGTTCATTTGTTCACTCAGACATTAAAAAGGTATTTGTAATAGATATTGGAGTAAGTTTTAACAGTAATTTCAAGTGTTTCCTACAAAATTTATGTGTATGTAGCTGTGTGTTAACTTTTTTTTTTTCTTTTCTTGGTGTCTTCTTTGGTCATTTGTCACTTTGTTTTCATTTCCTGCTTTTTTTTTGTTTGTTTGTTTGTTTTTTTATTTAAATACTAGATGCCCAGTGCACAAATTTGTGCATGGGTATGGTTGGGCCAGCCCGGCCCCAGTTGGGATGGATCAGAGCTGGGCCTATCAGGAGGAGGAGATGATAGGAGGTTGGCTGGCAGTTCCCACCTCTGATTGGGGTGGAGGGACTGATGAGGGGTCAGTGGCCAGGGGAGAGGCTGTGAGAGGTTGGCCTGCCAGCCCCAGCCCCAGCCCCATTTAGTGTTTGGGGAGAGGGGGTGTTGATCAGGGGCAGAACTAGCTGAAGGGAGAGGCCATAGACTAATGGGGTGGTGAGGCTGATTGGGGGTGGGTTTGGCCAAGGGGAGGGGCTGTGGATGGTGGGCCAGCTGTCCCTACCCCAGAATGCGAAAGGGGGGCAGTTGGGGTCCAGCAGCCTGGGCAAGGAGCCATGGGTGGTTGACCGGTTGGCCCTGCCTCTAATTGAAGTGATGGCCCTATTGAGGGCAGAGCTGGCTAGGAGGAGGAGCTGCAGGATGATAGGGGTGGTGGGGGCCCATAAGGGGTGGGGCAAGCTTGGAGGAGGGGCGGCAGGCAGTTGTCTGGCTGGCCCCACTCCCAATTTGGGTAGCGGGAGCAATCAGGAGTGGGATCAGCTCGGGGAGGGGCTGTGGGCCAATGGAGCAGTGGAGCCAATTGGGGGCATGGCCAGCTGGGGGCAGGGACTGCATGAGCTTGGCTGCCTGGTCCTGCCTCCTATGGGGGTGGGGGGGCAATCAGGGCCAGGGCCAACCAGGGGGAGGAGGTACAGGGGGGTTGGCCAGCCGGTGGGAAAGGCTGATCATGGGTGGGGCTGGCAGCAAGGAGTTGCTGCATGAGGTTGGCCAGCTGGCCCCACCCCGTGATCAGCTGGTTTGCTGTCTGTGGTGGGCATGATAGCAACTGGTTGTTTCAGTCATTATGGTGTTCCAGTTGCTGGCTTTTTATATATATAGCTCTTCTAGTATTCTGTTTTAATTTATCTACTGATTTAAAAAAAAAATTTTTTTTTGTCCTGGTTGTATGTCTTTTTAGTTGGGTGCTAGCGGAATTGCAATATTCATAACCTAATTTTAAAGTTTTCTTATGTTTAATACTTTGCCATGCCAAGTTTAGTCTGGAAGCCTTATGACTATAGGCCCCTTTCCCTCCCTGCTTCAAATTGTAGTTTTCATAGGAATTACAATGATGTGTGTGCACTGGAAACATGATAAGATAATGTTATAATTTTTACTTTTGACCATCATACGTAAATTAATAAGCTTAAGTGAAAAGTGATAATTTCTTATATTATCCAGATTTTAAAATTGTAGATAGTCTGTGGGGAGATACTTTATTACCATACTAGTCTTCATTAAAATGTTTGCCTAGATTTAGCATCTATCTCTCTCTCTCTCTCTCTCTCTCTCTCTCTCTTTTTTTTTTTTTCCTTAATGTTTGGGCTCAGAACTGGCCATATGAATATCTCGAGATATTACATTCAATTACTTAGGTTCAATCCATAGCCATTTCCCAACCAACCAATATATTTTTTAATATATATTTTATTGATTTTTTTACAGAGAGAAAGAGAGAAGGATAGAGAGTCAGAAACATCAATGAGAGAAACATCGACCAGCTGCCTCTTGCACATCCCCTACTGGGGATGTGCCCGCAACCAAGGTACATGCCCTTGACCGGAATCGAATCTGGGACCTTTCAGTCCACAGGCCTAAGCTCTATCTACTGAGCCCAACCGGTTTTAACTAGATTTCACATCTCTTGATGATTTTTGTTTGAGGTACTATTTCCTGTGATGGTTGCAAAATGATAAATTTTCTTTTTAAAAAAAAATATATTTTATTGATTTTTTTACAGAGAGGAAGAGAGAGGGATAGAGAGTTAGAAACATCGATGAGAATCACTGATCAGCTGCCTCTTGCACACCCCCTACTGGGGATGTGCCCGCAACCAAGGTACATGCCCTTGACCGGAATTGAACCCAGGACCCTTCAGTCCACAGGCTGACGCTCTATCCACTGAGCCAAACCAGTTTCGGCAAAATGATAAATTTTCAACTCTAGCACTTCCTGTACATTTTTCAATAGGCATTAGGCCTTGTAGTTAATCTTTCTTCTCTACTGTGTGTGTGTTGTACATATGTATTAAGTATAGATTTGATTTCACTCATTCTTATTTTTTTAATGATTTATAATTTCTTGCTCTTCTTGTTTATTTTGTTGCTCAAATTATCTTAGGCTTGATCAGTGGAAAATCCTTTTGGTTGGCTCCTGAATTTGAGTGATATATTTTCATCATAATTTTTAGCACTTCCTTATATTCTAGCATAAAAAATTTTCCAGGCTCACACTAAACCTCTTCTAACCCCAATAAGTAAATCCTCTTATATAATAAAGAGGTAATATGCAAGTTGACCATCACTCCAACACAAGATGGCCACCCTGGGATTGGATAAAAATTAAAACGATAGACTCATGTTTATTTTACTTAGGATAATTAACAGTCAAAACATGTGACCATCCTTTGTGGTTGGACTATTATTATTTTTTTTAAAAAATAAATCTTTATTGTTCATATTGTTACAAAAGTTCCTCATTTTTCCCCCCTCCACCAGGTTCCCACCCCAACCCCTGCCCTTCCCCACCTCCCATTGTCCTCATCCATAGGTGCACAGTTTTATTTCAGTCTCTTCCCGCACCCCCCACTCCTCTTTTCCCCGAAAATCGTTAGTCCACTCCCCTTCCATACCTCTGATTCTATTATATTCACCAGTTAATATTGTTCATCAGGTTTTTTAATTCTCTTGGTTTTTAGATTCACTTGTTGATAGTTACATATTTGTTGTTCATAATTTTTATCTTTATCTTCTTCCTCTTCCTAAAGAACCCCCTTCAGCAATTTATATAATTTTGGTTTGGTGTTGATGAACTCCTTTAGCTATTTTTTATTTGTGAAGCTCTTTATCTGGCCTTCGAATCTGAGTGATAGCTTTGTTGGATAGAGTATTTTTGGCTGTAGGTTCTTGTTATTCATCACCTTGAATATTTCTTGCCATTCCCGTCTGGCCTGCATGGTTTCTGTTTAGAAATCTCCTTTATAGGTAACTACCTGCTTTTCTCTTGCTGCTTTTAATATTCTCTCTTTGTTTTTTGCTCTTGGAATTTTATTTTATTTATTTTTATTTTCATTATTTTAAAAATATATTTTATTGATTTTGTACAGAGAGGAAGGAAGAGAGATAGAGAGTTAGAAACATTGATGAGAGTCATCCATCAGCTGCCTCTTGCACACCCCCTACCGGGAATATGCCCGCAACCAAGGTACATGCCCTTGACCGGAATCGTACCCGGGACATTTCAGTCCCCAAGCCGACGCTCTATCCATTGAGCCAAGCCGATTTCGGTTGCTCTTGGAATTTTAATTATGATGTGTCTTGGTGTGGTCCTCTTTGGATTCCTTTTTTTTGGGTTCTGTGTGCTTCCTGGACTTATAAGTCTATTTCTTTCACCAGGTGGGGGAAGTTTTCTGTCACTATTTCTTTCAATATGTCTTCAGTATCTTGCTCTCTCTCATCTTCTGGGACCACTATAATTCTGATGTTGGTTCGCTTAAAGTTGTCCCAGAGGTTTCTTATACTATCTTCAACTTTCTGGATTCTCTTGTTTTCTTGCTTCTGCAGAGGAGTGTCCTTTGGGTCTTAGTGTTCCAAATCTTGTACTTGATTCTTGTGATCTTCCATTCTGTTTTTAGGACTCTGTATAATATTTTTTATTTCAGACAATGTATTCTTTATTTCTAGTTGATCCTTTTTCATATCCTCGTAGGTCTCGTTTATTTTATCGGCCTTTTCTAGTAAATTCTTGAAAACCCTTATAAGCGTGGTTTTAAACTCTATATCCAGTCACTTTTTGTCCTCCATTTCTTTCGTTTGTGATCTGTTTCCTTGTCTCAGCATTTTTGCTGCTTCACTGAGTTCATAGGGTGGCTTTGTGTGTTAAGGTGTCCTATATGGTTCAGTGGGTCAGCCTCCCAGTTATCTGAGGTGGACACTCTTGGTGCACCTCTTTGTGGACTGTGTGTACAGGCTTTTGTAGTTAAGTCTTAATTGTTGTTGGTATCACTGGGAGGGACTAACCTCCAGGCCAATTGGCTGTGAGGATCAGCTGTGCCTATGCCAGGAGATGGCCTTATTCAAAGGCCTCTAATCTCAGCTTGGATGGGCCGGAGTTTCAGGGTGGAGCCTACAGGCTTGGCTTCCTGTCAGCCCCGCCCTATGAGGTTCCTGAGTCTCAGTGTTCCTCAGTGTCCTTCGGTACTCGTTGTAAGCACCTCTGACAGAAATGTGCCCTCGAGTTTCACCCACTACCAGTCTAGTCTCTCCCCCAATGAGCCTGGAACTGGGGTTCAGTGCAGCCGGAACTGGGGCTCAGCACAATCTGGAGCTTTTGTCTCCTTCCCGCTAGGGCAATCCAGTGGCACAGTGAACAGTCCCTCCTCTGCATGCAATGTGTGTGACTCTGGGGCTATGCCTTTCGCCGCTCTGCCTTACAGCCCAGATTCTCTCTGTATGAGCTTGGGATCCCAGGGTCTCGCCCAGAACTGGGGTTCAATGCAGTCGGAACTGGGGTTCAGCACAGTTCGGAGTTTTTATCTCCTTCCCGCTAGGGAACGGCAACCAGGCACTCAGCCGCCCCTCCTCTCCAGCTCCGTCCTCTCCCCACATGTGCACCGTGTCTCCATTCCTCAGGCTTTTACAGCTCCTCTGGTTTTCCTTCTGGTTTTCTCTTTCCTTCTAGTAGTAGAATTTCCAGTCAGTCAACTTTCCTATAGTTCTGGATAATGTCCACTTTATATTTTAGTGGTATTTTTTGAAATTGTTGTGTGAGGCTGCAGTTAGACGTTTACCTATGCAGCCATCTTGGTTTCCTCCTCCTCTACATCTGTGGTCTGACTTTAGATCTCTTAGTTTGTAAGACCTCCACCCAGGCCTTCCCTGAGTTAGCCAGGTTAGTATGTGGCCCCTTTTAGTCCACAAACACATAGGCACAGAAATTATATCTAGTGGTTTTGGAGTAGAACATGTGGTATGGTGGTAAGATCATTTTCTGACACCAAGTGGGTGTCCTTCAATTCAGTTTAATTCTGACCCACAGGTTAAGGGCAAAATCCTCCACAAGTCTGCTCCACTTCATATGCTAGCACAAGTTTCAGGGGCCCCTGCATGTCTGACCTACTTAGCAATCATTTGAGTGTTCCCACAGCCCTTTCAGATATTTTTTAAAATATATTTTTGTTGATTTCAAAGAGGAAGAAAGAGAGAGAGAGAGAGAGATGGAAACATCAATGATGAGAGAGAATCATTGATCAGCTGCCTCCTGCATGCCACCTAGTGAGGATGGAGCCTGCAACCCTGGGATGGGCCTTTGCTAAAATCCAACCCAGGACCCTTTAATCCGCAGGCTGATGCATTAGCCACTAAGCCAGACCAGCTAGGACAAGCCCCCTCAGATTTTATAATTTGCTAAGACTCAAGAAACTCTCTGAAAAATGCTATACTAAACACTGTTATTTTATTATTATTATTATTATTATTATTATTAGAGGCCCGTTGCACAAAAATTTGTATACTCGGGGAGCAGGGTCCCCTCAGCCCAGCCTACCTCCTCTTGTAGTCCAGGACCTCTTAAGGGATGTCCACCTGCTAGCTTAGGCCACTTCCCATGGGAGCAGGCCTAAGCCACAGTGGAGCATCCTTAGCGCTCTGGAGGGGGCGGGAGAGGCTCCCACCACTTACCCTGTCAGCCTGGCTTGTAGCTGAGCAGAGCTCCCACTGTGGGAGTACACTAACCACCAGGCGGCAGCTCCTGCGTTGAGCACCTGCCCCTTGGTGGTCAGTGTGCATCATAGCAACCGGGAGTTCCTGGTGGTTTTGCCATTAGGGTCAATTTGCATATTATCCTTTTATTATACAGATTATTATTATTTTTAATATATTTTTATTGATTTCAGAGAGGAAGGGAGAGGAGGGAAAGAGAGATAGAAACATCAATGATGAAAGAGAATCATTGATTGGCTGCCCTCTGCACTGGGGATTGAGCTGGCAATCCCAGGTATGTGCTCTTGGCCTGAATTGAACCTGGGACCCTTCGGTCAATGGGCTGACGCTCCATCCACTGAGCCAAACCACCTAGGGCTGTGATTTTATTATTAAAGTTACAACCTAGAAACAGTTTAATGGAAACAATGATTAGGCCATGATCCAGGGCAGGGACAGCTGGGGGTACGAGGAGATATGTAGACTTTATGCCCTTTCCTGTGGAATCCATGCACATTAGCCTCCAGCACATCAATGTGTTCACCAACTAGGAAGCTTTACTGAGCTTGTTGTCCAGATTTTTTTTGGTGCTTCCTTACCTATTGGTAATTGATTAAATGATTGTCCATGTGATTGAGCTCCTCCCACTGCCCTCTCCTTCCTGGAGATCTGATTGGCCCAAAGTTTCAATCTCTTTGATCAAGTGGTTGGTGATTCTGGTGCCTGGAGGCTATCTAAGGGTCATCTTGAGTCATTCACATCACAAAGGCACTCCTGTCACTCGGAACTTTTTAAAATTTTTCTTTTAATTTTCTTTTATTGATTTTTTACAGAGAGGAAGAGAGAGGGAGAGTTAGAAACATCAATGAGAGAGAATCATCAATCAGCTGCCTCTTGCACACCCCCTACTGGGGATGTGCCCGCAACCAAGGTATATGCCCTTGACTGGTATCAAACCCAGGACCTTTCAATCCGCAGGCCGACGCTCTATCCACTGAGCCAAACCGGTTTTGGAACTTTTAAGGGTTTTTGAAGGTCTGTGCCATCAACTAGGGACAAAGTAAGATATGTTCTTTATTCTACCACAGTTATCAAATAAAATTCCAAGGAGAACATGGCATTTGAGTGGTGCTTTGAAAGATGGGTAGGATTTAAACATTTAGAGATGGAGAAAAGGATATTCCAGGCTGAAAAATTTGCATTAGCAGGCACACACTCAAAAGTGCAGACTTCAGTATGTAGAAATATATCTAATATTTTCTTTAGCTTTAGTGAAGGATCTATAAAAAAGAATATTGAATAAAGCCAGGTTGGACCTCTCATTTAACAATATTTATTAATCATCATCTTTTATATTCCTACAGAGCAGAAGAAAGAAGAGATCTGTTTATGTTTTTCCGAAGCCTTCACTTTTTTGTGGAATGGTGTGAATATCGGAAGCGCACATTTAAACATTTCAAGGTAGTGTCTAAAGTCTTCAAATTTAAACATATGATAAAAAAGTGAAACTCATTTTAATTTGTAGATTTAATGTAACATTCTTTCCTTAAAGTTTATAATCAAGAAAAATTTAATTGACTTCTGGAATTTGCTATTATTTGGAATAAATGAATGAGGGATGCTTTTGTACAAATCAGTGAATCTTTTTATTTTTTTATTGTTTTATTGATTTTTTTACAGAGAGGAAGGGAGGGAGAGAGAGAGCTAGAAACGTTGATGAAAGAGAAACATCGACCAGCTCGATGAGAGAGAAACATCGATCAGCTGCCTCCTGCACATTTCCTACTGGGGATGTGCCCGCAACCAAAGTAGATGCCCTTGACCGGAATCGAATCCGGGACCTTTCAGTCCGTAGACCAATGCTCTACCACTGAGCCAAACCGGTTTCGGCCAAATCAGCGAATCTTTATGATGGAATATCTTGAGAGAAGTGTAGTTTTAGTCTTAAATGTTTTATAATACACATTTTGAAAAATTAATCTATCAAGGATACTTGGAAGTAAAATGACAAACGCTAATAAAGAGCCCCAGCTGGCATGGCTCAGTTGGTTGAGCACCGCATCCTGTGCACCAAAAGATTGCCTGTTCGATTCTCGGTGAGGGCGCATGCCTGCCTGGGCAGGAGGCAGCTGGTGAATGTTTCTCTCTCTCTCCCCCACTCCCTTCTTCTCTCTCTAAGAGTCAATTTAAAAAGTGTTTTTTAAAAAGCATAAAATCATAGCATGCTTATCACATAGCAGTATGATCTTTATTTCCTGAGTTAGCCTTTGTATTTTAATCTTCTTAATTAATATATTTCAAGTTTAAATACTGAACCCTGATTTTTATTAGGTAATGCTTCTTAAATCTGATGCTGATATATTAAAAACTTCCTTTTTATTCCTTTTGTTTGTTTTCTGGCATAACTAGAATTACGTTTGGCTGCATTATAATCCCCCTAGCTGGATAGCATCAAATTATTAACAGCGATCCACAGTGATCCACACAAAATTATTAACAGTGATCCACACAAAAACCAACTCTGAAAGAGCCAGCATTAAGTTGGATCTCAAGGTTCAGGTTTCCTCAAGAGCCATGAATTCTCTTTTGCCTTGTTTTCTATTATTATTATTATTATTATCATTATTATTATTATTCTATTATTATTATTATTATTATTATTTGCCTTGTTTTCTATTATTATTATTATTATTACTGCTACTACTACTACTAGTACTGGTACTAGAGGCCTGGTCTATGAAAATTTGTATACTGGGGGAGGGTGGGTACACTCAGCCTGGCCTGCCCCCTCTCACAGTCTGGGAGCTCTCAGTGATGTCCTGATGGCATAGGCCCTCTCAGAGGGGATCTAAGCCGCAGTCTGGCTTCCCTCTGTAGGAGGCCACCAGGCTGATCATGGGAAGGCGCCACCTCCATCACCCTGCTGCTGGCTACTGCCAGCCGACTGCTGCGACAGGCTCCTGGCCATCTAACTGCTGGCCACTGGTCCTTGCTGCTTAGCATTGGCCCCGCCCCCTGCCCACTGGTGGGTGGGGATGACCTGGGGCCAGGCTAGCTGCGGGAGGGTCTGTGGGAGGTTGAGGCACAGCTAATGTGGAGGCGTGGCGCCCGGCGGTCCGGCCCGGCCCACGCCGTTGTCTCTGTGCTGCCTCTGCGGAAAGGGCAGCTCTGGGACCGACTGTGCAGCCCCCTCCCGCTGCCTCCGTGGAGGGGGCCGTGGCTTTGGACTGGCCCGCACTGCCACCTCTCTCACGCCGCCGCCTCTCCCAGCTGCCAGCCTTGGCCCTCACAGCCACTGTGGCTTTGTCCAGAGGGACGTCTGCAAGATGTCCTGTCTAATTAGCACATTAGCCTTTTATTAGTATAAGTTATTTGCATTCAATTCGGTTGACCTAATCAAACCTGTCAGGCTTGGGTTTTCTTTAGAATGAAACTTGCTAACCCCTGTACTGGACTCTGATCCCTGAGAGTCCTCTAGATTCTTGTTTACTTAGTTCTTCTGCACGAACGATTGAGGAATATGCTGGCAGTTACAGTTCTGAATCACCTAATGTGGTTGTTTACTTATACATTTGAGTGGGTTGTGGGGAATGTGAGCACCAGTCCCATTTCCAAAGCCAGTCCGCCTCCAGGTGCTTTCCATGCAGGTGTGAAGTATAATTGTGTGTTTTCCTGTAGGGGCAGAGCACTTCTCTGAGCCGGTGATAAGGTTACTAGAATGGAAAGAAACAGTGACGTTGTTGTACCATTATGTCAATATCTAGCTCCAGAAGTTTTTCAGTATTACAAACTGAAACTCTGTCCCCATTAAATGGTTACTTGCTATTTCCTTCTCCTTTAGCTTCCTGGAACTAGCATTCTAGCTTCTGTTTCTATGAATTTGACTACTCTGGTTCCTCATTAAAGCAGAATCCTAAAATTAGCCCTTTGCCTGGTTTATTTCACATAACATAATCTGTGTTGTTGATTATGTCATGATTTCATTCCTTTTTAAGGCTGAATACTCCTTTTTATGTGCTTTATCACATTTTGTTGATCCATTCGTTTCTATCTTTTGGCTATTGTGAATAATGCTTCTATGAAGCATGGTATACAGTAACCTTTATATCTGTTTGAATCCCTGCGTTCAGTTCTCTGAGGTATATCTTTCGAGTGAAATTCCTGGATTATATGGCAAGTCTATCTAATATTTTTTAAGAACTGCATGTTTGTTTCCACAGTAGCTATACCATTTTATATTTCCAGCATCAGTGTACAAGGGTTCCAATTCCTTCATATTCAGTTGTCAATTTGTAGTATGTTTTTTTTCTTTTTTTGTCATAGCCAGCCTAATGGGTGTGAAGTGGTATTTTTATTTTGTGTGTGTGTGTGTGTGTTTTAATATTTTTATTGATTTCAGAGAGGAAGGGAGAGGGAGAGATAGAAGCATCAATCATGAGAGAGAATCATTGATCGGCTGCCTCCTGTACTGGGAATTGAGCCTGCAACTCGAGCATGTGCTGGAATCGAACTCAGGACTCTCCAGTCCACAAGCTGACACTGTGTCCACTGAGCAAATCAGCTAGGGCCTCATTGTGGTTCGATTTGCATTTCCTCATTAACTAGCAATGTTGAGCATCTCTTCATGTGCTTATGGGCCATTTGTATGTCTTCTTTAGAGAAATATCTATGCAAGGCCTTTCTGCACTGAATCAGATTGTTGAGTTTTTATTGTTGAGTTGTAGTTCTTTATATATTCTAGATATTGATCCCTTATCTGATAATTGGTAAATATTTTCTCCCATCCCTGGATTGTCTTTTCATTCTCTTGAGAATGTCTTGTTGCACGAAAGTTTTTAATTTTGAAGAAGCCAAATTATCTATTTTTAATGTCATATTTAAAATATTATTGTCAAATTTAATGTTATAAAGAATTTTCTCTGAGTTTTATAGTTCAGCCCTTATGTTTAGGGGTTTAGTTTATAAGCTAAAGATCCAACTTCATTCTTTTGCATGTGCTCATTCAGTTTGCCAGCACTATTTGTTGAAGAGACTGTCCTTTCCCTATTAAGTAGTCTTGGCGCCTTTGTTGAAAATCACTTGGTTTGTGTTTGGGCTCTCTCTAATATTCCATTGGTCGCCATGTCTGTCCTTACACCAGTGCCACATTGTGATTGGTGTTTCTGTAGTTACATTCTGAAAGGAACATATGGGAGTCTTCAGTGTTGTTCTTTTTAGGTTTGCATACTTGGAGTCTTGAGATCACATGAATGTTAGGATGGGTGTTTCTGTTTCTTCAAAAAATGTCATTGGGACTTTGAATCTGCCAATAGTTTTGGATAATATTGACATATTAACTATTCACTCTTCAATCAATCTTTCCATTTATGCATGACCTCCTTGGTTTCTTTCAGGAATGTTTGTAAGAATAAAATATTTTTAATTTTAAGCCTCAATTTTTTTTAACTATTAATGTCAAGAATGAAGCAATCTATTTGAGACAATGGGACCACATGTTTTTACTGTCACTCCTTTATTTGTGACATACGGTGTACAGAAGGTTGTCAGGTACCCAATGTTCATATCTTCTTTCTATTTAGAGCCTGAACATTTTTATTATTTTTTAAAATATATTTTTATTGATTTTTTTTTTTTTTTTTTTTTTTTTTTTACAGAGAGGAAGGGAGAGTGATAGAGAGTCAGAAACAGTAATGGGACAGAAACATTGATCACACACGGCCTCCTGCACACCTCCTACTGGGGATGTGCCGACAACCAAGGTACATGCCCTTGCCTGGAATTGAACTTGGGACCTTTCGGTCTGCAGGCCGATGTTCTATCCACTGAGCCAAACCAGTTAGGGCGCAACATTATTTTTTAATGATTATTCTATAACTCAAGAGTTTTCACTAATGTTCTTTCCTAATTATTTTACCTAAGCCACTGGCTTTTAAATTCTATAAAATTTGAGTTATTTTATGATTTTTTTTTCTAGCTAAGTTATCATAAGTATCTACCATGTTTCCCCGAAAATAAAACATCCTCCGAAAATAAGACCTACTTACAGGTTTTCTTCTGAGTGAAATATAAGGCATCCCCCTGAAAATAAGGGCTCCCCTAGACTCTGTCTCAGAATGAAAATTAATTTACCGTAAACTGGTCGCTAGGGCCGCCTCGACTGGAGTCTAGCAACCAGTGACTTTACGTGGAGTCCTGACGTCACTGCTGTGTGGAGGTGGAGCGGAGGTCTGAATGAGCGGTGAGCTCGAGGCGGGAGAGAGGTGGAGACTTTTGCAGATGCATGTAGAAGAACAGAAGGATTAGAACAGACAGGGATGCGTCGAAGGTGGTGAGTGCTGGTCTGTCTCTGGTGAACTACCTGATGCTCGCAGCTGCCCTCATGATGACTGAAGGTTCTCAGTCAGTGGCAGACCCTGCTCCAGCCCAGATCCAGGCCCCAGCAAGCCCAGTGACAGTCCCCAGGCAGGCCCCAGGGGGTAATTGTCTGATAAAGGGGTAGCGGGGATGTCTGGTGAAGGTGTTCAGTGGCACAGGCGTGGGGTGAGGGGGATCACTTAAAATGACAGGAGGATCAGAGGGGGCAATCAAAATGACACAGGAGGATCAAAAGGGGTTACTAAAATGGTAATCCCCCTCTGATTCTCCTGTGCCATTTTGATTCCCCCCTCTGATCCCCCCTGTGTCATTTTAAGTGATCCCCCTCCCCCCACCTTGATACCCCAATTCCTTTTTTTTACCCCTAGAAATGAGCGCAAAAAGAAAAAGCTACTCCGTGGACTACAAGAAAGGAATCGTGGAAGACTCTTGGGGCCAAAATCTTACTGCTTTCTGCAAAGATAAGATGTTGAGTATCCGATTGGTTCAAGAATGGCTAGCAGAGTATGGTAACCTCATTGTACAAGTGGACAAGGGAAATGCTAAAATGCGCAAGTGTGGATCAGGCTGGCAACCATTATTTTCTGAGCTGGAAGACCTGCTCTGTGAATGGGTTGTTGACAGGAGAGCAAAGGCTTTGGTTGTGAATAGGGCTCAGATTCAAGAATTTGCCTTGCAATGGCACCACAGTTTGACATAGCCTCTGAAGACTTCAAAGCATCACAACACTGGCTGGATAATTTCCTTCAGCGAAGTGAACTGTCTTTAAGAAGATCTACTGGTACAACATTGTTTAGGTTGGAAGGTACTCGTTATTAAGCGAGCACTTGCATTCAGGTCCTTTATTGATGATGCTGACTTCTCTAAATTCAATCTTTCCAACATGATTGCTGTGGATGAAACTGTAGTGTTTATGGGCCAATCATCTCAAACAACAATTGAACAGCAGGGTGCCTCCTTAGTGTACATTCCCTCCACTGCTTACGAAAGTGCACGTTTCCTGTATTTTGGCAGTTTGTCTGGACAGCACTAAAATCTCACCTTTAATCATTTCTAAGGGCAAGAAGAAAAAGATTGAACGTATTTTGGGCGTTTTTATTCTTGAAACTGAAAAAGCCTGGGCCACACAAGCAGTTATAAGGAAGTGGGTTGATTTAATGCTGCCACTTGTTATGCGAGGGAGCCAAAGAGGTCTGCTAGTCTGGGATGTAGCCAGCACTCACTGCGCTAAAGACATGAAGACATTTCTTCACAAAAGAAAAATAGATCAGATAATGATTCCCACAGGAATGACGACCTATCTCCACACTCTTGATATTACAATAAACAAGCCATTCAAAGACAATTTGGGCATGGAAATTAATGACTACATTGAAAATAGAATGGTGAGAAATCAGCGTGAAAACTTTGTGAAACCTAAACTGCAAGAAGTTGTGACTTGGGTAAAGAATTCATGGGAGAAAATCACTGACAGTTGCATTGCAAATGCATTGTGAGCAGGCTACCTTGACAAGAAGTACTCATTTAAAGACAGTGCTATTGCTAAACATGAGAGATTTGGTCCACTGATTCTGAAAGAAATGGAGTCACAGGAAATTCAGGAATTGGATTGTTATGATAATGTTCTAGAAGTTGATGACACGATTGTCATTGAATAAATGAGTAAGTTCTTGATACTGTAGGATTCACAGTTTGTCTGGTTTGTGTTAACTACCATACTACTGTACCGTATACAGGTAATAAATTTCCTTTATTGTCATTTAACAATAAATGTATACCGTATTCTTCATGGAAAAATAAGACATCCCTTGAAAATAAAACCTAGTGCATCTTTGGTTGCAAAAATTAATATAAGATGCCATCTTATTTTCGGGAAAACTGTAGGAATATATTATTTTTCTGACATTTGGAAATGTGAGAACTCTTCTTTGATCATTTTCTTCAGTTTTTGTTGTTTTGTTTTGGTTGTTTCTTTTTAATCCTCACTCTAGGATATATTTTTTGTTGATTTTTAGACAAAGTGGAAAGGAGGAGAAATGGAGGGAGAGAGAGAATGTGGGAGAAATATTAACATGAGAGAGACACATTGACTGAGGCTGGGATTGAACCTGCAACTGAGGTATGTGACCTTGACCAGAAATCGAACCCAGGATTCTCTGGTTCGAGGGCCAACACTCTTAACCACTGAGCAAAACCTTCCAGGGCATCCAGTTTTGTGCTTTTTTAAAAATACTTTTTTATTGATTTTTAAGAGGAAATGAGAGTGAGAGAGAAACATCATTGTAAAAGAGAAACATCTGCTACCTCCTGCATGCCCCCTACTGGGGATCGAGTCCTGCCCTGGTCAGGAATCGAACTGTTGACCTTCTGGGCCATGCCCACCAACCCAAGTCCATTTTCTCCATTTTTGACCCCATCGTCAGCTCTCATCAAGTTTATTTTTCCAGATAAATTTACAATTTATTTCCTTTAATTTAGTCAGCATTGTGATAACATAAAGATTTTTTTTCCCCCAAATACAACAGAGTCCTTCTGTTTAAATGGATTTTATTTTGCACTGTTTATCTTCAATTAAATGTACTCTCTATCATCCTAAGACTTTGAAAGTATAAAGGGAATATTTATGTTCTCAGTGAGTTACAGCCACTGAGAAATGAGGCATGCACACAAAATAATGAGAAAGCAGTATAATAGTCACAGTTATCAGTTACTAAAATAAAATACATGAATGAATTAATAAATGTCATGATATAATTATTATGGCCTTAAGAGATCACAGATTTAGTGAAAAAGTTTTATTTTGGGATCAACCTTGACAAATTGGGAAAATAATGAAAAACAAGAGGTCATTCTAGGTAGGGAAAACATGGAAGCAAATGCTGAAAAATAGGAATAAGTGTTTGTTCTGGGAATAATATACAGAGACCAACTTGATTCTAAGTACAGTTTATATTGGAAACAATTGTCAGGAATTTTGTTGTTGTTAAACCTCACTGGGGATATTTTCCATTGATTTTTTAGAGAGTGGGACTGAGGCAGAGAGAGAGAAACATGACATCGATTGCTTGTCTCCTGCGCAGGGCCCGGGGGTCCAGTCTGCAGCCAAGGCACATGCCCTGCCGGAATCCTTCAGTCCACAGCCAATGGTCTGTCCACTGAGCCAAACTGGGCTGGGCCAATGCCAGCAAATTTTCTCCCCGGGAATTTAATACACAGTTCAGCCATGTTTCTGAAGCACTGATAATTTTGTATGTAACCCCAAAATAATGTGGAGATAAAGACTTTTGAATGGGGTTTGGACAAATGTAAATTTATGTTAGAAACTAATCTGACAGCATTGTGTCATCATAAGTCTTCACTATTAGATTGAAGAAGAATTCTCACCATTTAATGTATTAGTTGCTATGGACTTTAGAAAATGTTCTTCAGAAGCTTTCTTGTGAGTATAAGGTCTGTTTTGGTGAACGGGGATGTGTATGGGATGGATGGGAGAGTGGTGTGTAATGACACCATGGAATTCATTTTGTTTTTATGTCTTACATTCAGACAAATTTATTGATAAGATTCTCATTTATATAGTGTAAAAAGAAAATGTTTTGCAGAGTTTATCATATTTGTAAGCTTTTACAATAAAGCTCTTTATAACTATTTTCTGAGAAATGGGTTAGACTTTTTTCCCCCTCAAGCATACTGATTTTTATCTGCTTGGCTTCTTAAAATATTTTACACTAGATTTAGAATGTTAATATTGAAGAAAGAAAATTCTATACTGTTTTACTGAAACCTTTAACTGTGTGACTACAAAGCAGAATAATATTGAACATTACTATACTAGCTATTTATCAGAGTAAAGTTATACTGTATTTGTAAAGTTTTACCTAGGTATGAGACTATACCCTATTTCTCAGGCTAAGGAAAAAGATAACAGCTGCCTTAATGGAAAGAAAAGAGTTTCTCCTTCATAATGAATAAAGTCTGAATTATAAAAGAAAAATGGGAGATCACTGGAAATATTTAGCTTTTTAGTTTTTGAAATGTCAGCCTTAACTACTTTTAGGGATCTTGTAAAGGCCAGAAAAGACAAACAGTTGAAAGTTTCTTAGACTTAAACTCTTACTTCATTAGTATTAGAAATAACACTTTTTAATTTGGGTATTTGCATAAAAACACACCTTTTTAAGTGGCGCTCTATTATGGACTACAAAGATTTTGTAGTACTATTTAAATATTTTCTCATTGCCTTGTTTTGAACTTAGAGATTCAGTCTTCTTACTTATATGTAAGTTTTTGAACATACTTGCTTAAAACACAAAATTCCTTCATAGTGGGAATCAAAGTTAATATTAAGCAGGTGTTTATGCTCCTTTGACATTGTTGAGAGAGATTATAAGTATGTGTGTGCTTTAGTTTACATGCTGCACTGACAGAGGTTAAAAGTATGGGCCGATGGGTAATATCTTTAAGCAGATAAAACTGTTGGGATGCTTTCCCAGGGCGATGGGATTTCCCTCCAAGCGTATCTCTTCAATGCGGTTCCGAATATAATGGGTGTCATTGGCCTTGCAGAAGGTATCATCTGTAATTGAAGTTATGTTGTTGAACTGGGGGGAAAAAAGGAAAAGGTGTTCAGATAGCTGAAATCAATCTTTTGTATGCCATGCAATGGAATCTCAGAATATTTTATCTAAAAAGTTGTTTTTAAACTACTGTATTGTACATACTGTGTATTCATCATCATGTTAATAAAACCCTCTCTGTGTAAGCTCAGCCTTTATTTTTGAGTCTACAGCATGACTTGGGAGAACAGATAACTTGCTATTATACTAGCTGGAAAAATGTATCCTATTCTAATGTTGGCGTAAAATGCATACTGTGTCCTTAAATAACCTTTGAATAAATAAAAAGAACAAATAGGAATTCTTGTGATGCTGGAAGATCAATTTTAGTTTTTTTTAATACTCTCTTCACTTTTATCTTAAGTTGGTGTTGTACAATAAAGTCACTTGGAAAGGCTTCGAAAGCAAAGATTGATTGTATTTAGAGAAAGAACTTAAGCCCAAGGTTTTACTGTCCCTCAGCTTCAAATCCACGTGCAGGTTAACTAGGAGACACTGTGCACAGCTCGGGACTAACGCCTCTGAGAGTAGGCCTCGACTTGGTGTTGCTGGTCCTCTCAAGTGGTCTGGACAGAACCCGGGTTTGTGGGTAGAGAGTGCATTGGACTCACAGGGATACTTTTGATAAAATTTACCTGTAAATGTGCGTTTTATAATGAGTCATAAGACTGAATCTTATAATTTAAATTAAAGTCAGGTGTTTGAGAGGAGCAGTCCTACCTGAAGATGAATTACACGAAGGCTTTCTGGTAAATTAAGAGGCACGGATTCCAGCGCGTTGTGGTCCAAATAGAGGAAGGACAGGTTACTCAGTTTCTGCAAGGAAAGGCACTTATATTTCAGTGAGGTCAGTGCATTTCTTCACAAGGTTCCAGTTCTCCACACATGTATGTCCACATGGATATGCATATTGATACCGACAGAGACTTGTCCGTACTATTTACCATTGCAATCATAGTGTTTTGGCTTTGGGGTATTTTTGGCCTCTGTAATTTGTCTCTTATGAAGGAAAGTAGACCCCCGCTCATTCCCAGCTCTATCCACTCATCCAGCCTCTGAAGACCCAGTGGTGCCTGGCCTCAGCCCTCATACCAGTGTCTGGGGCCCTTTTAGTTTATCTTAGGAGCAGCCAATGGGACAGTCCCAATACAGGATTACAATTGGATCCTGGTGCTATCATAACTTGTCTTGAACCTCTAGAACTTCCCATTTTAGCTCCAATTTATGGCAAAATGAATATTCCTAAAAGGTGTATATGTTTACTAGTAAGATGTTTCTCAAAGCAATTTATTAAATACTTTTTTAGTAAAAAATTCCCACAGGGTTTGATACTGGATTACTGTTCATGATCAGTAACCCAGTTATCTATACTAATAATAGAGGAATATGCAAATTGTCCAGGATGCCATCATGATAACAGTAATGACCGAACAGCAGGCTGTGTGGGGCGACAAGGCCAACAAGGGGGGTTAAGTGAGGGACGACCAAACAATTGAACAGCAGGTAGCATGGGGTGACCAGGCCTGTAGGGGAGGGCAATTGTGGGCAACCAGGCTGCAGGGGTTGTAGTTGGGGGCAACTAAGCCAGAAGGGGGTCAGTAAGGGGTGACCAGGTCAGTGGGGGGGGGGGTAATTAGGGGTGTCTAGGCCAGCAGGGGGGGGCAATTAAGGGTAACCAGATCAACAGGTAGGTGAGCAATTAAGAGCCAGTAGTCCTGGATTGTAAGAGGGTGCAGGCTGGGCTGAGGGAACCCTCTATCCTGTGCACAAACTTTATGCACCAGGCCTCTAATTGAGTATAACTTTATAATGATTTCAAGATGGAGTTTCCCCTGAGATTAATCTTTGACCTTATCTCTTATGTGCATCCTGTAGCAGCATTTTCCAACTTTATTTTTTAAAACTAATTTGCTGTTATTGATACTTCCTTAGCATTTTATCATTCACCATATGGACCCAGGCTCCTGTCTTCCCCAGGGACCCTCTTCACTTGAGCTAGAGCAAAGGTGTGCACCTCTGGTCCGAGGTACCTATATGGTCAAGGCATTAGGGGAGAGTTAATTAAAGGTTTGACCAAACATAGCAGGCTAATGTTTAAGATGATAATTTTGTGAGGTGGGGGTGTTACAAATACCCAAATGGCCCCTGGCAGAAAGAAGATTCTCCACCCCTGGGCTAGAGTAACCTGATTTACCAGTGGCTTTTGAAGCCTAGGTTGTTAAGTCACACTGCAAGGTAGCTGAGTTTATCATTTCCATGTCAACTTGTCATGAATCCCTACATAATGCATGTGTAAAATGCAAAGTATTCACATGTTCCTTTTGTGAAATGTTGATCAATTCCTATAGGTCTTTAAAATGCCAGTTATTTAAAGGCTTACTAGATTGAATTATTTATCTTCAATTTACAGGGGGTATTTATTTATTTATTTATTCTTTGAAACATTTTTATTGATTTCAGAGAGTAAGCAAGAGGGAAGAGAGATAGAAACATCAACGATGAGAGGGAATCATTGTTCGGCTGCCTCCTGCACGCCCCACACTGGGAATCGAGCCCACAACCCAGGCATGTGCTCTTGACTGGAATTGCACCCGGGACCTTTCAGTTTGCAGGCCAGTGCTCTATCCATTAATCCAAACCAGCTAGGGTGTTTTTGTTTGCTTTTAAAGTTAGTTTAGTTTTTTAAAAGTTCCCTAAGTCCATTAAATTCTGTGAAACTTTGATGGATGTAGAATGCCTCTAAAGTAGAAAGAGGGTTTCTTAATTGTAGCCAGAAATAGGAGAAAAGTGGGATATTTTTACATTTTCTGACACATATGTTTGTGGACAGATTTTATATTGTATGATCATCATAAATTTATGATAATGAATATTTGATACTTTTAGGTGCTTATCATTACAAGCTACAAACCTTCTTTTTGAGTGAGGTTTTCTCTTGTCAACAGTAACAGTATCTTTTATCTGGGGTTCCTTCCTGGGCTGAGATCATTACTTCTCCATAGACCATGCATTTCAAGACAGTCTGGCTACCAAAGTCACACACCTTCCCCTTTTCCTGTACATACATTTCCTTGAAATACTAAATTAAGAAAAGTATTTAATTTTTACTACATCGATAATTTTGTTTTGGTGCCATCATGGGATTCCAAAGGAAGGCTATCTATAAAATTTTATAAAGTTAAAATTAAAATTTAGTGTTTACTTCTAGAATTTCAGGTGCCTGTGGCTGACCAGAGGAGAGACGCCTGGGTCCTGGGTATGAGGGGCAAAGCAGAGGTTGTTAGGGGCGATCAGGCCAGCAGAGGAGCAGTTAGGGGCCAACAGGCTAGCAGAGGAGTAGTTAGGGGCAATCAGGCAGTCAGGCAGGGGTGGTTAGGGGCAATCAGGCAGTCAGGCAGAGGTGGTTAGGGACAATCAGGCTGGCAGGGAAGCAGTTAGGAGCCAGCAGTCCTGTATTGTGAGAGGGATCCTGGCTGAGAGTTCACAGGCTGAGCTAAAGGAATTCCCCACCCCTACCCCAGTGCACAAATTTTGTGCACCCGGCCTCTAGTGTCTGTATAAATAAATATTTGCTTTGTAAGCAAGTAAAAAACATCAGACACAAAGTGGCCCATGAAATAAGATAAAGATTGTATAGTTTTGTGAGGTATAGGCATAAACTACGCAGAATGGTGTGGCTATTTGTCATGTAAATAATGTCTTCATTTATTAAGTTAAAATTATCTTAAAACATAAAATCAAATTCTAGACCAGAACTCCTCTTTCTTTTATCATATTATCACTGGCTGTCTAAAACTGATACTGTGTTCAGTTATACTATAAAATACTTACTTTGAATGTATTTGCTTTGATTCCTTTACTCTTGATTTTGTTGTATTTTGCATTAAATAAAGTAAGCTTGGGAGGAAGAACTGGAAGTTTCAACAGTTGATTTTCAGCTAGTGTCAGTTCTTCTAACAGAGAAAGTTTTGAAAAAGTAGTGTCTTCTATATCTTCAATCAAATTTCCCGTAAAATCGAGTCTTCTTAAATTAGCTTGAAGGGGAAATATACAGAAAATATATAAAAATAAGAAGTTAAATTTCCATTTGTATGGACTGAAGAAAAGTATTTAACAAGTCATTCAGCCATATTCTGTTTTTAGTGTTCTACTAGTAGTAGCTCAGGAAATTTTGTTGAGTTAATGCTGAGCATTTATTCTATGCTTACACTGGTGGCCTTTCTAACTGAAGTCTAGAATGACAGGTTCAGAAAACAATTTTGTAGAGTCCTGTCTTCTGAATTCTCAGGATACTCAGGCAGTTTGAGAGAAATTCTTGTTGCAAATCTTGGAAAATAAGCAATACAGTTGATTGAATAGAATCACAAACTATTTTATGCTGGCATGTTGCATTGTCATTGTGGGTATGTTATCTGAATTGTTCTATGCTTTATTGGTTGACAACAGACAAAAATGCTTCTCATTATATGGGACAGTCATGTGTATAAAATTGCCACAATGAATTAATAAATATGGAACATTATGGCTCTTGGGAGAAATGCAGGGCTAGGTTCCTTCAAGCCTCTGATCACACATTTTCATCAGCGATCAATACATAATTTCATGTGTGTTTCTTTTTATAGATTTCTTTTAAAAAATGATTTCAGAGAAGAAGGGACAGGAAGAGAGAGATAGAAACATCAATGATGAGATAGAATCATTGATCAGCTGCCTCCTGTACACCCCCTACCAGGGATCGAGCCCGAAACCTGGGCATGTGACCTTCACTGGATTTGTACCCAGGAAAGAGATATAGAAACATCAATCTGCAGATCAATACTCTATCCTCTGATCCAAACCAGGCAGGGCTGTAGCCTTCTTTAGTATATACTATTGATACATTAACATTGAATTCAGCAGCCATCAGCACTAGAGCTCACACTTAAAAGAAGATTGCTAACGCATGTATTTTCTCCACAAGGTGTATCTCAGCCAGCCTTCTTGCACTTAGGAAAACTAGACTTTAGCATTACTCTTAGGGACCATTCTAAACTGTAAACATCACAAAAATGTGAAAAATGTGGCACTGAGTAGACTGCACAGGACTCACAGTATGAAAGCAGAAACAAAAGGTCAGAGCGTCGCCTTCGACCTCGATTGGCTAACTCAGTTGTTTTTGCCACCGTGCATATGTCTGCAAATGACTGTGAAAGTGCTGCAAATACTGTTTTGGGGATTACAACTAAATTTTAGCAAGTCGGTGAGTTTGAAAATGTGGAAACCACAAATAGTGAGGAACAACTGTACTTCAGCCGGTGGGAGTCACCAGAGCGGCATGAATCCAGTTATTGTTAATCTTGTAGATGCGTAGTGGGGCAGGGCCAGTGTACACTCTTTGTTGTGATTTTCCTCAGAAGCATTTGATGGCATAGGAATGTAGGGAATTTAAGTAGGACTGGGGCTGGGCTCTGCAGAAGGCAGATGATTGGTTTGAGAGGACGCCAGAAGTCAAGGCTGCGAATGACTCCAGGACACTGACTGTACTAGAATCATCTGTGGGTTTGGTTGTGTCTGATGATCCCTGGGCCTCTCCCCACACCTCAGCCTCTGGGGACTTAGGGCCTGCCTGGTATATTAAATATATTTTTATTGATTTCAGAGAGGAAGGGAGAGGGAGAAAGAGAAACATCAGTGATGAGATAGAATCCTTTATTGGCTGCCTCCTGCACACCCCCTCACTGGGGATTGTGCCCGCCACTAGAGCATGTGCACTGACCAGGAATCGCACCATGATCTCCTGATTCATAGGCCAGCACTCAACCACTGAGCCACGCTGACCAGGTCTTGCCTGGTAATTTTTAAATGCTTTCCCATATATTTTAAATCATGCAGTCAGATTTAAGAGCCACGAGTTAAAGGAAGGAAAAGCAGTTTCTGTGCTTTTACAGTGAAGGCAGAAAATAAAACATTGTTATTGGAGAAGCATCCTGATTATATTGGTGCTTCTGATTAGCAAGTGGATCTTGAAGTATTGGGGTTGAGAAGACATAGATTGCCTATATGGTAAATGGGCTGTCAACACAGACACCAAAGACACCGGTAAAGAGAGATGGCAGAGGATATCTGAATGGAGAGGAGATTCATCAACAAATCAGTGGATTTTTGAGAAACGTGGTACACGCTTAAAATACACCTATCCACCTAGATGTGAGAGGCCACGAGCACCTAGAATCTTGTGTTTGTATGAGTTAAATACGTATTAGCATGAGTTAAGATTAATATCTTATTTAAAACTAACTTACGTATTTCTGCAAAATCTTTGGCAGTCAGCTTTTTTATTTTGTTGAATCGTGCATAAAGATAGGCTGATTCCTTTGGCAAGGGTGGTACAGATACAATGTCAACTTCTTCACAGTATACAGAGCCAAGTAAACACACACACAGCAGGCACGTGGGCATTTCTAATTGGAAAAAGTCATAAAAGTATAAACAGTAAGAACATTTGCCTCTACTGGCAAGATTATTGCTATTACAAATATTATTATTGATTTGAAAAGATATTTTACAGAGGTGCAGGTGATAGGAAAGATACCATGATTGTGATTGCTAAAGACCTGTATTATAACTGATAATTCACCAGAATTTATTTTAGAGTAGAATCCAAGGGCACGAAATCAGTGCATTGGTAGGGTCCCTAGATATGACCGGTGATCAGGGCCAATCTGTGGCAACTGGCGGAGTTATCCAGGGGCCCCCACTGGCACCTGTGTTGTCCGGCCTGGTGCTGCCTGCTCATTGGCCAGCCCTGCCTCCCAGCCGCTCCACTGCCACTGCTGGTCGCATCCGTTTGCAGGAGGCGACTGGTGGGGTGATCAGGATATGGTGCTGGCCTGCTCGCAAGCTGGCCCTGTGTCCCACCACCACCACAGGTTGCCTTCCTCTGTGGGGTGACGAGCAGGACAATATGGGGGGCACTGGCACCTGCTGTGACTGGCCTGGGGCCTGCGGGCAGGGGCCAGCTCCTGCATTGAGTGTCTGTCCTCGATGGTCAGTGCGCATCATAGCAACTTGTGGTTCCACTGGTTCCACTGTTTGGTCGATTTGCATATTAGGCTTTTATTATATAGGACTAGAGGACTGGTGCACAAAAATCACGCATGGGGGCAAGGGAGGTTGTCCCTCAGTCCAGCCTGCACCCTCTCCAATTTGGGACCCCTTGAGGAGAATGTCTGACTGCCCATTTAGGCCCGATCCCATCAAGACTGCTGGCTCCCAACTGCTCGCCTGCCTGTCTTCCTGATTGCCCCTAAACGCTTCTGTCTGCCAGCCTGTTCACCCCCTAACCACTCCCCTGCCAGCCTGGTTGATGCCTTACTGCTCTCCTCTGCAGGCCTGGGTCCCTCCCAATTGCCTTTCCCTGCAGGCCTAGTTGCCCCCAACTTCCCTCCTCTGCCAGATTGGTCACCCCTAACAGCCCTCCCCTGCAGGCTTGATTGCCGCCATCTGCGCTCCCTTGTAGGCCTGGTGCCTTCCAAACTCCCTCCCCTACTGACCATCTATCTTGTGGTGGCCAACTTGTGTCCACATGGGGACAGCCATCTTGTGTGTTGGAATGGTGGTTAATCTGCATATTACTTTTTTATTAGGATAGAGGCCTGGTGCACTGGTGGGCCGACTGGTTTGCCCTGAAGGATGTCACAGATCAGGGTGGGGGTTCCCTTGGGGAGTGGGCCTGGGTGAGGGGCCTGTGGTGGTTTGTAGGCTGGCCACACCCTCTAGCAATCCAAAGGGAAGCCCTGGTATCTGGGGTTTATATATCTTCCCCAATTGAAACTTTATAGCCTTAAGCGGAGGCCTGGGCTGGCCAGGGTGTGAGGAAAGCTTGGCTTCCTCCATCGCCGGGTAAACCAAAGCCTGCCTCCTGCTCTCTGTAGCTGTAGCATCTTGGTTGGGTTTATTTGCATATTTGCTCCTGATTGGCTTGTGGGTGTGGCTTGTGAGCATGGCTTGTGAGTATAGCATTATTAATTTGCATATTACTCTTTTATTAGATAGGATTTTTTATTCTCTGCTTTTGCATTGATTCTTTAATTGCTGACTTGATCAACAGTTATATTTCCTCATTTGAATACCAGAAAAAATTATAAAATAGGACTTAAGGTAAACAGGAGCTTGACTTATTCCTTAGTTTGTCACTAAGGCATTTTAGATTGGTGACAGCTACTGGTTAGATAAGCAAACTGTTAACTTGAAAATTAGTCAGCTTAGACGCTGTTGAGATTCCATTTCACTCTGTTGTCTTTCATTGCATTTATCATGCCTTTTTGTCTCCTTTAACCTGGAACAGTTTTTTTAAAAATTATTTTTATTATTTTTTTAAATTTTATTTATTTTTTAAATTAAATTATTGGAACACTTTTATTAGTCTTTATTTTTCACTTATTTTTTGAAAATGTTTTAATTGTTTAAAAAAATTATGTTATATGGTATATGTTTTGCAAAATTTCTTTTAATTAGGATTTGTCTGAGGTTCCTCATTTGGGGCAGGAATACCATGGGAATGTTGTAGGGTTCTCAGTGCCATGTACCAAGGAGCACAGGGTATCTATTTGTCCCATTCCTGACAAGTGTCTTTGGTCACTTGGTTCATTTGGTACCTACTATGTTTCTCACTTTGTTTGTTTGTTTATTTATTTCTGCTAGTATGAACTTATGGATTCCTAATCCTATAGGTCATAATACGTTATCATAACATTAATTTTTATAACCAAACTAGAGGCCTGGTGCATGAATTTGTACATTTGGGGGTGGGGGTCACTCAGTCAGGCATGGGCCCTCTCGCAGTCCAGGAGGTGGGAGAGGCTCCCGCCACTGCAACTTCACTCGCCAGCTGTGAGCCTGACTCAGGGCTTCTGGCCGAGCGGCGCTCCTACTGTGGAAGTGCACTGTCCACCAGGAGACAGCTCCTGCATTTAGCGTCTGCCACCTGGTGGTCAGTGCACATCACTGTGATTGGTCGTCCTGCCATTTGGTAAATTTGCATATTAGCCTTTTATTATATAGGACTAGAGGCTCAGTAGACAAAATTCGTGCACCAGGGGAGTTGTCCTTCAGTCCAGCCTGCACCCTCTCCAATATGGGACTCCTTGGGGGCTGTCTGACCGCCAGTTTAGGCTGGTTTAGGTCCAACTGCCTGTCTGCTTGATTGCCCCTAAGCGCTTCTGTCTGCCAGACTGATCACCCCCTAACTGCTTCCCTGCTGGCCTGATTGCCTTCAACTGCCCTCCCCTGCAAGCCTGGTGCCCCCCAACTGCCCTCCCTTGATGGCCTGGTTGCTCCCAACTGCCGTCCCCTTCCGACCTGATCTTCCCCCCAAAAGCCCCCCCTGCCAGCCTGATATTGCCTCCAACTTCTCTCTCCTGCCAGCCTGATCGCCCCTAACTGCCCTCCTCTGCTCTCCTGATCTCAAGCCCAACTGCCCTTCCTTGCTGGCCTGATTGCCCCTAACTGCCTCTGCCTGTCTGATCACCCCTAACTGCCCTCCCCTGCAGACCTGATCTCGTCCCCAACTACCCTCCTCTGCCTGCCAATTTGGTTCTGATTGGTCAGTTTCTATGCCAGTCAGCGTCAAAAGCCTCACCTCCTAGGCAGTCATTGGCTCCTCACATTTGACCCAGATTTGGTTCTGATTGGTCAGTTTCTATGCCAGTCAGCATCTCTGGCCCTGTCAATAGGGCCTGATCAGAAAGGTGGGGCTGGTCAGCAGCCCTGGTGGAGGCCTGGAGAGAAATGGAGGCACTGTTGCTGGCCAGGCCCGTAGAGGAAGATTGAGACAAGTGCTGAGGCTAGGGGTCAGAGCCTGCTTCTCTCTCTGGGCCTGATTCATAGCCCCCCTCAGCAGTCAGTGCTGAGTCACCATGCCTGCTGCCATAGGACTGGTTCTGGTTGGTCAAGCCTCCTGGTTGTTGTGGATGTAATGGACCCAGGGTTTTTATATATTAGGATTTTCACAGATTAACCAATGAGAACTCTTTTAAGCTTTTTTATCTTGCCACAGCTTTTCTGTGGTTAACATATTAAGCTCCATGTTAGTCCCGGGGACTGAAACGGAAAGACAAAACATGCTTGGTGTTTAACGTGTTAAATGATATACAATAAAATTGCACCTATTTAACTTGTATATGTTTTTGACATTTTTATATACCTAAATTTTAATTTGGTCTGAGTTCCAGTGATTGTTCACTTGTATTAGCTCCACAACAATGGTATATGATCTTGTCTGACTTTTTTTCACTCTGCATAGTTACTGTGAGATTCATCTGTTGTTGCTTGTATCCAAAGTGCGTTCTTTTTTATAACTGAGTAGTATTCCCTGGTTAGAGTTATATTTTATAGACATTTCAGTTTCCAGTTTTAGGGTATTTTAAAGAAAGCTGCTAAAAATGTTCATGTACAAGTTGTGTGGATTTAATGCATTTGTTTTCTGGGGTAAGTACCTAAGAGTAGAATGGCTAGATAGGTGTATGTTTACATTTTGAAGAAAGTCCCAAACTAATTTCCAAAGTGGTTGTGTCATTTTATATTACCATCAACACTTCATGAGTGTTCCAGTTGCTCCATATCCTCACCAACATTTTGGTATGATTGGAGTTTTTAATTTTAGCCATTCAGGTAAGGTGGGTTGTAGTATCTCATGTTTTAATTTGCATTTTCCTAATGAGTAATGGTGACAAACATTTTTTTATATTTGCTATACATGTATTTTCTTTGAAGTGTCAATTCATCTTGTTTATTTTTTTCACATGTAAATACCTTATTTTTTTCCATATATATTTTTTTATTAAATTATTATCTGTGTACATATCTTACCATTGCCCCCCACCCCCATACACGCCCTTCCACCCCAGAGTTTTGTGTCCATTGGTTGTACTTATATGTATGTATACAAGTTCTTTGGTTGATCTCTTATCTCCCCCAGATCTCCCTACCCTCCCCGCTGTAATTTGACAATCTGCTTGTTGCTTTACTGTCTCTATATCTATCTTTTAGTTCATCAGTTTATAATGTTCTTTATTATCCATAAATGAGTGAGGTCATGTGGTGTTTCTCTTTCATTGACTGACTTATTTCACTCAGCATGATGTTCTCCAATTCCATCCAGGTTGCTGCAAATAAGAATTCCTTCTTTTTTATGGTAGCATAGTATTCCATTGTTTAGATGTACCATAGTTTTCTGATCCAGTATCTGCTGATGGGCTCCTAGGCTGTTTCCAAATCCTAGCTATTGTAAATTGTGCTGCTATGAACATAGGGGTGCATATATCCTTTCTGAGTGGTATTTCTAGTTTCTTGGGATATATTCCTAGGAGTGGATTACTGGGTCAAATGGGAGTTCCATTTTCAGTTTTTTGAGGAAGCTCCATACTGTTCTCCACAGTAGTTCTTAGCAGTGCACGAGGGTTCCTTTTTCTCCACAACCTCACCAACACTTGTCGTTTGTTGATTTGTTGATGTTGGCCATTCTGACAGGTATGAGATGGTACTGCATTGTTGTTTTGATTTGCATCTCTCGGATAATTAGTGACTTTGAGCATGTTTTCATGTGCCTCTTGGCCTTCCTTCTGTCTTCTTTTGAAAATATTCTATTTAGGTCCATTGCCCATTTTTTAATTGGCTCATTTATCTTCCTTTTATTAAGTTGTATAAGCTGTCTGTAGATGTTGGGGATTAAACCTTTGTCAGTGATAAGATTTGCAAATATGTTCTCCCACACAATGGGCTTTCTTGTTGTTTTGTTGATGGTCTCTTTTGCTGTAAAAAAGCTTATTTATTTTTTTAATGCATTTTTTTTGTGTTATTATTGAAGTATAAGAGTATATATTATGGATAAGTCATTTGTCAGGTTTATGTTTTGCAGATATTGTCCTCCAGTCTGTGGCTTGTCTTTTTATTTTATTTTAGTTTTCTATATATTTATTGATTTCAGAGAGGAAGGGAGAGGGAGAGAGAGATAGAAACATCAATGATGAAAGAGAATTTCTTAAATAAAACACAAATGAATCAACTGTTCTTTATTAAAATTAAAAATGTTTGCTATTCAAAAGACATTGATAAGAAAATAAAAAGAGCCCTAGCTGCCTCCTGCACAACCCTCCTAGGGATGAGCCTATAACCAGGGCATGTGCCCTTGACCAGAATTAAAATTGAGACCATTCAGTCCACAGGCTGATTTTATATCCACTGTGCCAAACCAGCTAGGGCTCTTTTTATTTTCTTGTCAATGTCTTTTGAATAGCAAACATTTTTAATTTTAGTAAAGAATAGTTGATTCATTTGTGTTTTATTTAAGAAATTTTTGCCAACCACTAAGTTTCCATCCTATGTTTTCTTTTAAAGGTTGTATAGCTTACACTCTTTATATTTAAGCATAGGGTCCATTTTCAGTTAATTTTTATATATGGTATATGGAAGGGTCAAAGTTTATTTTTTATTTTTTTTATAACCATCTGCTTCTTTCAGCCCCATTTTAAAAATAAATTATATTTTTCCAATTGTGTTTGCACCATTGTAAATAATCATATTTTGTAAGTCTGTTTCTAGACTCTGCTGTTTCATTGATCTGTTTATTTTTGTGTTCATATAACTTTATAATAAGTGCTGATATTAGGTTGTATAAATCTTCCAATTTAATTCTTCAAAGTTGTTATGACTATTCTAGGTTCTTTGCATTTCCACGTAAATTTTACAATAAGATTGTTAATTTAAAAAACAGGAAAGCCAGCCAGGTTTTTAATTGGGAATGCATTGAATCTACAGAAAACTGTGAGAAAAATTGACATCTTAATGACTTTGAGTTTTCTCATCATTGAACACACTATATCTATTTATAATTTTAAATCTTAAATTTCTTTCAGTATTGTTGTCTAGATTTTAGTATACAGGTCCTTGTATATCTTTTGCAAATTTATAAGCAGGTATATTTTATATTTTGATTAATTCTTTAAAAGTTAAATGTTACAATTATTATTTGAATACTTCCTTATTTTTTGGCTTGGTTAGATGTCCCAGACCAATCTTTTTTTTTTTCTTTTTAATAAATCTTTATTGTTCAGATTAATACAAATGTGTTCCTCTCCTCCCCGCCCCAATTGCTGCCCTCCACCAGGTTCCCACCCCATCCTCTGTCCTTTCCCCACCCCCCATTGTTCTCATCCATAGGAGCACAGTTTTAATTCAGTCTCTTCCCGTACCTCCACTTCCCTTTTCCCCAAGAATCGTCAGTCTACTCCCCTTCCATACCTCTGATTCTATTCACTAGTTAATATTGTTCATCAGATTTTTTCAATTCCCTTGGTTTTTAGATTCACTTGTTGATAGTTACATATTTGTTGTTCATAATTTTTATCTTTATCTTCTTCCTCTTCCTAAATAACCCCCTTCAGCAATTCATATACTTATGGTTTGGTGGTGATGAACTCCTTTAGCTTTTTTTTATTAGTGAAGCTCTTTATCTGGCCTTGGATTCTGAGTAATAGCTTTGCTGGGTAGAGTATTTTTTGCTGTAGGTTCTTGCTATTCATCATCTTGAATATTTCTTGCCATTCCCGTCTGGCCTGCATGGTTTCTGTTGAGAAATCAGCTGACAATCATATGGGTGCTCCTTTATAGGTAACTCCCTGCTTTGCTCTTGCTGCTTTTAATATTCTCTTTTTGTCTTTTGCTTTTGGAATTTTAATTATGATGTATTTTCGTGTGGTCCTCTTTGGATTCCTTTTGTTTGGGGTTCTGTGCGCTTCCTGGACTTGTAAGTCTAATTCTTTCACCAGGTGGGGGAAGTTTTCTGTCACAATTTTTTCCAGTATTCTTTCGGTATCTTGCTCTCTCTCTTCTTCTGTGACCCCCATAATTGTGATGTTGGTTCGCTTGAAATTGTCCCAGAGGTTTCTTACAGTATCTTCAACTTTCTGGATTCTCTTATCTTCTTGTTTCTGCAGAGGAGTGTCCTCCAGCTCTTTATGTTCTAAATCTTTGACTTGATTCTTACAATCTTCCAGTCTGTTTTTAGTACTCTGTGTAATATTTTTTTTTTTTTTTCAGACAGTGTATTCTTTATTTCTAGTTGATCCCTTTTTATTTCTAGTTGATTCCTTTTTATTTCTAGTTGATCCTTTTTCATATCCTCATAGGTCTCATTTATTTTACCAGCCTTTTTTAGGATATTCATGAAAAGCCTTATAACTGTAGTTTTGAACTCAATGTCCATTCTTTTCTTTTCCTCCATTTCCTTCCTTTGTGTCCTGCCTCTTGTCTTCATTTTAGTTGTTTCCCTGATTTGATGGAATAGTTTTGTGTGCTAGGTGTTCTGGTAGAGCCCAGTAGCACAGCCTTCCCAGTTACCTGTGGGCTGTGTGTGCAGTCTTATTGTTAAGCCTTGCTTATTGTTGGTATCACTGGGAAGCGTTGATCTCCAAGCCAATTGGCTGTGAGGATCAGCTGTGAGGATCAGCAATGTCTCAGCTAGGAGGGCTTCTGTACTCCGCTTGGATGGGGCAGAGTCTCAGGGTGGCGCAGACAATTTTTGGTTCCCTGTCAGTCTCGCCTTAGAAAAGTTCGTGGTAAATCTCGCAAGATTGGTTGCAGGAGTGCACCTCTTTGGTAAAGGTGCAGACAAGCTTTGGATTCCGGCCAGTTCCTCCTTAGAGAAAGCCAGCCTCTGAGAGAGCTTTTGTGCTCAGCTTGGATGGGTAGAGTCTCGGGGTAGTGCAGACAAGCTTTGTTTTCCCGTCAGCTCCTCCCCAAATCCCGGAGGTAATGGCCACTTGCTTCACACACCTCCGAGAGATCTCTGCCCGCTGCTTGACAGTCTGGCCTTTCCCTGACTGGGGCCGAGTATCAGAGCAATAGGGTGATTCTGTTTTCCTCTCGAACAAGAAAGCCAACCGCGTGTTAGCTGTCAGCCTTCTCCGCGCTCTGGGAGTAAGCCAGCGCTTTTCGCATGCACAGTTCTCCACACCTTCACAGTTTGTAAGGGTCAGTGCGCCTTCTCTCTCCTTCCCAGGTGGCAGAGCCTCCTCTCAGCTAGCCGTCCGTTGCCTCAGGGCAATGCCTCCCGTTTTCCAGTTCTAAATTCAAATTTGTTGCAGTAGGCTGCATTCGGGGGTCTACCCTATGCCGCCATCTTGGTTTCTCCCCCAGACCAATCTTGCCTTTTCCCTGTCCCAAGCTTGAAATTAGGTATTTCTTCAAGGAGTACTGGTTACTTTTAATGGAAAATAGTATTTAGAAACCAAGATTTGGGTGTTGATATGCTCCTTGCTACTGAAATCTCATTGCTTCTAGGCTTTTCCATCAGAGAGAGCTAGGAAATATTGTATATTTATACATATTTATCTCTTAATCCTATGTAATAAAAGAGAAATATGCAAATTGACCGTCACTCCAACACAGAAAATGACTACCCCCATGTGGACAAAAGATGGCCGCCACAAGATGGCAAACAGGGGAGAGCAGTTGGGGGGACCAGGCCTGCAGGGGAGGGCAGTTAGGGGCAAACAGGCTGACAGGGGCGCATTTAGGCATCAATCAGCCTGGCGGGGAATTAGTAGGGGTTGATCGGGCTGTCAGGCAGAATTGTTTAGGGGTAATTAGGAAGGCAGGCAGGTGAGCAGTTGGGAGCTAGCAATCCTGGATTGTGAAATGTTATCCAAATGCCCATTTAGGTTTGATCCTGGAGTGATGGTTACTCTGGAGTCAGCAATGAGGGAAGGGATCAGGATCGGGCCTAAACGGCAGTCAGACTTCTTTTAAGGGGCCACAGATTGGAGAGGGTGCAGGCTGGCTTGAGGACACACACCCTGTGCACAAATTTTGTGCATCAGGCCTCTAGTATATATAATACACATATATACAGGATACATATGTCCTATCTGTATATATAAAAGCATAAGTGACCCTTACTATGGAATGACCAGTCAACCAGTTGCTATGGTGCGCACTGACCATCAGGGGGCAGACTGTCTAGGCAGGAGATTCCCCCTGGTATTCAAGTGCGCTCCCACAGTGGGAGCCCCACTCAGCCGGAAATCGGGCTCATTTGGCACAGCTGCGGCAGTAGGAGTCTCTCATAACTCTGTGGCAGCACTACCGAGTGGTGGCCGCAGTCATAGTGTGCTGGGATGAGCACAAGTGGTGCAGCACCTGGCCGCACTTCTGACTCCTCCCTGACTGCCTGCCATTTGGCGCACTGCTACATCCCTCAGGGGATGTCCGACTGCCAGTTTAGGCCTGATACCTGCAGGCCAGTCAGACATCCCCTGAGGAATCCTGGATGCGAGAGGATGCAGGCAGGCCTGAGGGACATCTTTCCCCACCCGCCCTCCAGTGCATGAATTTCATGCACCAGGCCTCTACTATACATATGTATATACACATAGACATAAATGCACATACATCGTATACTCATCTATATATATAAAAGCCTAATATGCCATTTGGCACTGCGGGAGTTTGACCTGCAGACTGCTTGCTCACTATGATGTGTGCTGACCACTATGGGTGGCACGGAAGAAAGGAAGGCCCTGGCTCACAGCTGGGGAAGTGAGGCCCCAGCCGTCAGCCAGAAGGTCCAATTGGCCCTGATCACCAGCCAGGCCAAGGGACCCTGGGCCTCTAGTATATACATAAACACACCATACGAATATCTACACAACACATGCTTGCTTACACAGAGACAGACCTTTATCTGTTTTTGTATCTCTGTTTACAAGCCATGAGTTGATGGTGATAATAGTTTAGCTCCACAGTGTTCATTCTAGCCTTTCCCCTTTCCATATTTCTAACACCCTTCTCTAACAGTGAGGAACCCAGCTCTCATTATACACAGTGGGTTTACTTTACATTACCCAGTCTTAGAACAAGCATTAAGTAGTTTAATTTTTAAAAATACATATTTTATTGACTTTTTTACAGAGAGGAAAGGAGAGAGATAAACAGTTAGAAACATCGATGAGAGAGAAACATTGACCAGCTGCCTCCTGTACAGCACCCATTGGAGATGTGCCAACAACCAAGGTACATGACCAGAATCGAACCTGGGACCCTTCAGTCCATAGGCCGATGCTCTATCCACTGGACCAAACCAGCTTTAGCAAGTAGTTTCATTATTGCCACAAACCCACTCACTGGAATTTTAGTATGTTTGTATTTATCTATTTATTTCCCTGAAGGAATGCAGTCAAAATACTACATTGAAGGGTTACTTGGATTAGAATTTTCCCCTTTAGTGTTTTACGTTATTCATTTGAAATGTAATTAAGTTTCTATTTTTCCATTTGTATTTCACTTTGTTTTTTTAAATCTTATTCTTGTTTATTTTATTTACCAGTGTATTTGTTTGTTCGTTTGCTTATGTGAAGCATAACCTTGTTCTAAAATAAAATCTACTCAATAAGGTGTATTCAGAGAAGTGCCACTACCCTCTCACACAGCCCCTCATTTCCCATCCCTGCACTTTCCACTGCTGGCTCATCTGTGATCTGTAGGTAGTTTCAGTTTTTTAGTACCCCTCTTGTGTTTCTTTAGAAACAAGTGAACTGCTGCCTGTCTATCCCCTTCTTTGTGAGATGAAAGGCAGCAGACTGTAGGTAGACTGTTAGACTTTGCTTCCTTCACATACGTTTTCTGGAAATCATTCCATGTTAGTTCAATAGAGACAATTTATTTTCACAACTGCATAGTATTCCCTTGTGTGAATATACAGTACTTTATATGTATAATCTCCAATGTATGGGCAATTAGATTGTTTCCAATATTTTGCCATTGCAAGCAGTGCTTCAACAATTTTGCATATGTATTTTCTTTCGGATTTACTTTTATTAGATACTAGAGGCCCGATGCATGAAATTTGTGCATGGGAGAGTGTGTGTGTCCCTCAGCCCAGCCTGGGCCCTCTCCAATCTGGAACATCACTCTCACAATCAAGACTACTGGCTCGCAACCTCTCACCTGCCTGCCTGCCTGATCACCCCCTAACCACTGCCCTGCCAGCCTCTTGGATGCCTAAATGCTCCCCTGCCAGCCTGATTGCTCCTAACTGCCCTCCCCTGCTGGCCTGGTCACCCTAACTCCCCCCCCCTGCTGGTCTGATCACCTCTAACTGTCCTCCCCTGCAGGCCTGATCACCCCCAACAGCTCTCCCCTGCTGGCCTGATCGCCCACAACTGCCCTCCCTTTCAGGCCTGGGTTCCCCCCAACTGCCCTCCTCTGCTGGCCTGATCACCCACAACTGCCCTCCCCCGATGGCCATCTAGTAGCAGCCATCTTATATCCACATGGGGAAGCCATCTTTGACCACATGGGGACAGCCATCTTGTGTGTTTGAGTGATGGTCAATTTGCATATTACCTCTTTATTATATAGGATCGCCAAATTTTGGTCCAAATTGTTGTACCAGTTTGCATTTCCCCCAACAATGTATGAGATTGTCTGATACCCTATAGCTTTGCCAGTGGAATATAGTAATATGTTGTCACACTTTTAATTTTTGTCAGTCAGGTTGAAACATGGCATTTCAATGTAATTTTAAGTTGCATTGCTCTGTGTGAGATATAACATATTTTCTTATATTTGAGGATCATTTTTATATCAGTTGGTGAATTAACTGTACATCTCTTTTGGCTGTTTTTCCAATGTCTTTTTCAGTCAGATTTTTCCCTAGATCTTTACTTTTAAATATAAATATAATTTAGAGATATTAATTCTTTGTCCATGTTATAAGTTGCAAATCTTTTTCTCAATTTTCAGTTGTCTTCGACTTCACTTATGATGTATTTGTCATGTAAATTTCAGTTTATGGAGTCGAATTCATTGATATTTTCTATTATTGCCTCTAGATTTGGAGGTATGTCACACCCAATTTATTTTCTAGGATTTATATTGTTTCACTTTTTACATTTAGATCTGAATTTATTTGGAGTTTATTTTTCTGTGTAAGGTATAGATCTAATTATAGTTCCTTTTAGTTGAGTACTCATTTGTCCAAGCATCATTAAAAAAAAAGTTATCTTTGACTCTGGCTGGTATTTCTAAGTGGTTAGAGCCTTGGCCTGTGAACTGAAGGGTCTCAGGTTTGACATCTGATCAATAGCATGTACCTGTATGCAGGTTCGATCCCTGGCCCAGTCGGGACACTTGTGTGGGAAGCAAACAATCTATGTACCTCTCTCCCTCTTCCTCCCGTCTTCTCTAAACATCAATGAAAAAAATACCTTTGGGTGAGGATTGACAAAAATAAATAAATAAATAATCTTTACTTCAGTGGTTTTAGATGCTGGCTTTATTATATACTAAATTTGTACATGTATTTCTGCCTGATTCTGCACTTTCTATTCTATTCATGCACCAGTATCACACCTTTTAAAAGTATAGAGCTTTTAAGTATCTTCTAATGTTCGTTCTGATTCCTGCAGTTACTTGTCATTTTTCAGTATTTCCCTTGCTGTTTGTACAGCTTTGTTTTTTCCATGTGAATTTCAGCATCAACCTTATCAGAGTTTTAAAGAAATTTATTGTTACAAAGTTAAGAGAGCTGACATTTTTATGATATTGAATCACCTTAGGCAAGCACTAGGAATATCTTTCCATTTGTCCAAGTCTATTTTTTCTTTGATACTTTCAGATCTCTTAAGATATATTAACTATTTTAGTTCATTTTAATTATTGTAGCAATATAGAAATTAGTATGTGATTTTTTTACTGTCATGTGAAATAATGTTCTGTGATTGAGAATAAATCAAATAGATAGGAACTATTGAATAGGACTTCTTAGTTTCTTGTAAGTTTCCTATTGATTCAATTGAAATGTGCATTCTAATTATTTATGTACAGTCACGCACCACCTATTGATGTTTTGGTCATTGACAAACCAAATATACGATGAGAGTCCGTAAGGTCATAATGGAACTGCAAAATGTCCATCACCTAAAGAAGTTGTGTCCTCCATAGTGGTGTAGTACAATATGTAGCTAACACATAAAATTATGTCCACAATGAATGAGTATGTCACTGACATGTATTTACTACAGTATAATTTTTAACATTTTATTAGCCTGTGTGTATTCCTTCTACTTAATGAACAAATGTTTACTGTAAAGCTACATGCTTTGTCACACTGGCAGCAGCCTCAACCATCTTGTTTTTGGTGTCTCGATTGCTTCATTTTCTTTTCTGACTGATTTAATGTTGTGTCACTTTATACAGTAGCATACTTTACAGGCTTGTAACCTAGGAGTAGAAGGCTATATGCACCAAGGTGTGTGGTAAGCTGTACCATATAGGTTTGTGTAAGTACACTGCAACATTTACATGAAAGCATCACTTAGTGATGCCTGTCCAGCATGTATCTCCCTCATTAAGCAGCACATGATTGTATGCAGATGCTCCTCAACTTACTGGTGGGAGTTATACACCGATAAACTGAAACTTGAAAATATAAGTTGGAAATGCATTTATTATGCCTAACCTATTGAACATCTTAGCTTAAGCCTACATAGCCATATTGCGTTTGCATCATCATAAAGTCAAAAAATATAAGTCAAGCCAAAACTGGTTTGGCTCAGTCGATGGAGCATTGGCCCGAGGACTGAAAGGTCCCAGGTTCGATTCAGGTCAAGGGCATGTACTACCTTGGTTGTAGGCACATCCCCAGTAGGGGGTGTGCAGGAGGCAGCTGATCGATGATTCTCTCTCATCGATGTTTCTGACTCTCTATCCCTCTCTCTTCCTCTCTGTAAAAAATCAATAAAATATATTTAAAAAATATATAAGTTGAACTGTCATAAGTTGGTGACAATCTGCGTAGCCATCTCTCCATCTTCTGTGCTTTCTTGAGGGAAAGAGTTACGTTTTATTTACCTTGCCCTTGGTCTATCCATAGTACATAGGCTTCTCGATTTATGATGGGGTGACCTCCGGACATCATAGCGTAGCCTCCCTACCTAAAATGTGTTCCGTACGCTTACATTAGCTTACAGTTGGGCAAAGTGCCCAACACAAAACCCGTTTTACAGTAAAGTGTTGAGCATCTTGTGTAATTTATTATGAGTATCACTTTGGGGCCATTAAAAAGTTGAAAAATTAAGTTTCAATGTAAGTTGAGGACTAAGTTTGAGATGAATCGGTGTTTAATAACTGTGTCTTGAATTGGTTTTACCGAGACAGAAAGGCATATTTTGTAGAGGCTACACTGCGTCAGCTTTGGTTGTTCTTGCATGTTCCTAGTCCGTTTCTCACTCCTCACAGGGGGTGGGAATAATGTGCACTCCGAACATGCCTATTGGCCTTCATTGTTGGAGATACAATTCTGTTATTTGGGGTTACTGTATTCAGAGTCCATTTTTGATTACTATGAAGACTAAAATTCCATTATAAGCTTTTTTTTTTTTTTTAAAGCTTCTAAAAAACAGGTAATAGACTGTTCTTACTTACCATCATTTTCTTTTTTGACGGGTAATGATGTTGAACTCTCATCTTTTTGTAATTGAAGACTTTTCTCATCAGATGTCATCATAGATTCTTTTTCCTATTAGAAAAATAAAAATTTATTATTAAGTGTGAGAAATCTAATTTTCACCGTATGAGCTGAGGGATTATGGACAATATCTGTCTTCTCATAGTCACATAATGGCATTTACTTCATACTTTATTAGGATTTTATACACTTATTATAATGTAAATATTTGTTTAGCTTGTTTTTACTTATACTGTGGGATCCTTGAGTAAAAGAACCAGGTCTTTTAAAAAACTTTTTATATCTTCAAAGGCCAAACTGTGTACTTTCTAAATGTCAAATATATTGAAATTCCAAATGGGAACTAGGGGAGAATTCTTTGCTTTGTCATTAAAGATTTTCTGAGGTGGAACCTAAAATGAAAATAGTGTCTTGAAATTATTTTTATGTAAAGTAGCTCTTTTAATTATTCATACGCTGCCGTGTTGGCCTGTACTAAGCACCAGTCATGTCCTACCTGGACAGCCCTGAGAGACTCTCTTTGTCGCTTCTGGAAGTGACCCAAGCACATATGCACGTGCATTAAGGCCTGGGAGTCCTTTCATTCTAGCCTACCCTCCACACTCCAACTACCGTCCAGGCTGTTAGCTCCGGGAGACCTGGGGCCTTGACCGTTTACTCTCTATTCTGGGAGGGAACGTGCTCCACCATTAGACTGGACTACACTGTGTGGTGCCCTAGCTTCTGAACCCCTCAGGAGCATTTCCCACTTTTAGTCACGCTCTCGACTCCTTCATTCTCTCCTGTGTTCTGGTTGAACAGTCCCCTCCACTCTCTTTGTATATTAAGTGCCATTGAACTCTGCTCCACTTTGTTTGTATTAAGATAGACTTCTAAAGCAGCATAAAGAAATAAAACTGAGCTTCTTTTGCTTATTACATGTTTTGGGACCAGAGAGTTTTGAAAGTATTCTTTTAACTGATTGATAGATTCAGATCATACATGTGAGCCAATAATTTATTATTGTGATAGGCCTTTTTAAAAAACAAACAAACTCTGAAGCTATAACTAGTTATACCTATCTTTTTTGCCTTCTTGTTAGCAAGAATAAGACTAGCATATTAACTAACTTTGTTGACAGAAAATGTGGTGTTAACATTTACTTGTGTGTGTGTGTGTGTGTGTGAGAGAGAGAGAGACAGAGAGAGAGAGAGAGAGAGAGAGAGAGAGAGAGAGAGAGAGAGAGAATGAGAGGAAAGAAGGAAAGAGATCTAGAGAGAAAGAGAAAAAGGAAGGAAAGATGGAAAGAAGGGAGAGAGGAAGGGAGGATGAAAAGAAGGAGGGAGGGAGGAAGGGAGGATGAAAAGAAGGAGGTAGGAAAGGAAGGGAGGACTGACTTATAACTGGTCACTTTAAAAATCTTTGCCATCTTATTCATACTGGAAAAGAACTTTGAAGAGACCGACATTGTTAAATGTTTGGCTGCCTTTCTCATTTTTCAGTGTGTGTGTCACACTATAGGCAGGCGAAAGATACTTCTGTGATGTGTGACAGGAAAACCACAATAATCACTTAGCCCATATAAGTGGAGTATGAAAGGTGTGGTAGATTACCAACTCAGCTTGGTACAAACTGATAGTCTTAAGTTGTTGAAGCTGGTTTAAACAGAAAGCCCCATATTTAGTAGTTTTTCATTTCTGGTACTGTATATAGTTGACATTTATAAATTTTGTGAAGTATTATATTTACCAAAATTACAGTACTCTTCTATTTATTTTCTTGAACCACTTCTTCCTAAAATAATAAACCTTAAGCTGTTAATCCATCTTTATTCTAATACACACCTATTTTATTTTGAAATAATATCCAAATTTAGGACTTTGTTTAACACTAATACTATAAATTTCAACTGGTCAGGGATTATCTTAAAGTTTAGTTTTCCTTAAATGTTATTTGTTGGTTACTAAAGATACTGTTTAGTTACAATATATGTGATTTATTGAGGCATGCATTCTTTAAAAATATAATCTTAGAGATACTTATTTTTAATTAATTTGAATCAGTTAAAGTACTTTTTCTTTCCTCTTACCTTATCAGACACATAAAAAAACCCCAAAAGCATGCAGTGAAATAGGCTAGGTTATTTTAGAAGTTAAATTTAGAGTGGAAATAAGGTACCTTAATATTTTTTCCATCCAGGTATTGATCCTCATAATCTCGAGTAAATAAAATTTCTTCAAAGTTATCAGTGTTCTTCTGAGTTGATTGTGCTGGCTTTGTCAGAGGCACAAACAGTAACAGGAGAAGTATAGACTGCAGAATCTTCATTTTAACAAAAATTAAGGTGACTGGAAGTTAATAAGCTAGTGGCCTGCTGACTGTAAGACAATACTCCTTTTTCCATGGAAGTAAAATCCAGAACATCGAAGCAATATTTAAAAGCTTAGAGGAGTTTTTGGCAGAGTGCATGCAGTAGGGGCCAGAGAACAAGTATTTAACCCTTAGTGATCTTAAATTACAGTGCTGAAAGTTTTTATGTATTAGTGATATTCTGAAAAACAGTTTCAGAAAAATGATTTTATTTATTTTCTATAAAAAATCCAAGCAATGTTGATAATGTTAGTTTCTTAATAATTAAGTGCCTTGAACACAGTACTTTTATGAACTTGAAGTCTTTGAATACCTGTAGTATAAATAGTTAACCTGAAGGCCCAAGATCCTGTCTCATGTGAGCTTGAAATATCATATTTCAGCTTTGCTACTTTATAAAAACTCTTGGTTTGTATTGGTATGAACAAAAACAAGTTTTAAGAAAAGTTTTAAAGTTTAAACTTTAAATTTAACATTATAAAAAGTAGTCATTAACACTTTTAAAAGTGGTACAAAATATAAAGAAAGCCATAATTTTAATTTTCTTATTTTTTTTCATTGTCACAGTTATCACTGTTTTTAGTTAATAGGATTGCTTTATAAATTTAATCTATGAAAAGTGAAAAAATAGTATTGTAGACTAGAAAAAGATAGAAATTTTAATCAAGGGTTAGAGAAAGTAATAGGTAAGATTTAGGCTTACTGGTGGTTTTTATCTGGTAGTACACATTTCAGACTTTTTCTTGAATAATTTCAAACGGAGTTGCTGGTGCTGTGTTGTAAGTGCCACTCATCAAAAATCAGTGGTTAAAAATTAGGAATCACATCGTTGGTGATATTTGCAGCTCCGTGTTCTTGCCTGCAGTGGATATTAGGATATTAAAGTTATGTGATGATGTACACTGAAGTGTTAGTTAAAAGTAATTGTTTGAGGTAACTGGAACATTAAAAAATTAGAGATAGACTGTTAGATGAGTCACATCTTAAATGATATTTAAAATAATACTGGGGAGGGGGGAGCCTACCATTGTAGATAGTATGAAGTTTTTTGTGTGGTTTTCCTCAATAGATGTTCATGTCTGTGCATAAGCCCCAAGTGGGAGGTGAATGAGAAAAGTGTGGGTGGATGTTAAACTGCTGAGTAGAATTTCAGGGCCCAGCAGCTTTAAAGGCAGTTTCCATGTGGTAGAGAACTTTGCCAACATTCTTTCTCTGGGCTGAAATGTAATGGCTTACACTCGAGAACTGTGCTTAGATTATTTGTAACTGTTGTACTCAGCCTGCTTATACTAATTATTGTAAGTTCGTGTTGTTTTTACCTTGTAAAATGAATACTAATGTTTTGTAAATATTAGTTTATGAAGATGACATAGTTATAAAAGCATGCTTTTCATTTTAATGTTTTCACAGGAGATAAAACATGTTTTTGAATGAAATAAAATAGAAAACTAAAGCATAGTGTATGATCTTAATTTTATGAGAAGCAAAATTCTTGTTCCAGACTATAGTTAGTTTAGAACCAAGCAATTTCTATTGTAAAAATTAGTTTTAGTTACATATAAAATAACTCAAGTGCCAATAGTCAGCTTTTAAAAAGTAGGTTTGATTTATAATTTGGGGTTTGATAACAAAATATATTTTTGTTTGCTAAATGAGGGAAACTGTATAAATATTTAATACTAAATTTAAGGTTAAAGAGTCAAGTGATATTTTAAATAACCATATGCCTATCTTTAATGGTTTGCTTTTATTTTTATCATTCTTTGGTGCATTTAGCAATCAAGGTAACATTTCTTTCTCCTTTAGGCTAAAAAATTAGTATATGTGGATGTGGATAAATATTAAAAAAAGAAAATGAAAGAATACTAATTTGTCCTCTTTCTATTCAAAACTGGTCTAAGGTCCTTTTAAATTAAAACTTGGTGAAACTAAAACTTAATATTTATGTTCTTATTTGAATGTGGATTATTTTAAATTTAGTTGTGATATTTTCTGGGTTTGATTAATAAAAATGGTCAATTTTATGGCTTATAGGGTACAATGAAATTTTTAAAGTCTTTGAAAATATCTCTTGAAACATGATAGTGATTTGTTTTCATATTGTGTTGCAGATTTAACAGAATGTAAAGAAGTGAATTGGATATGCATTAAGTGTCAGATTTAGGGAATCTTAGAGATTCATAGTTTTACTAATGGTATACACAATTTGATACTTTGTGCTACACAATATTTGTGGATTATATCTTTCCTTGAAAAGTTATGACCAGGACTACACTTTGGCATTTACTCGTTTAGTAATAGTTTAGGGAGCATCCGTTCTCTGCCAGAACTACAGATGAGAAAAACTCCCCTCAAGCAACTTGTAGTCTGTCAGGCAGCAGGAAAGTCAGCACACAAACCATGGAATGCACAGTGGGACCTGCTGCCCAGAAATGTGCAGAGTTCTGCGATAGCTGAGAGGGCGAGGCCACAGAGGCTGCGCCAGCCTGACTTACGGAGAGAAGATGGATGACGAGTGGGGATGTTGACAGAGGATGATGTTCTCGGAAGGCAGCATTGCATAGGTGGGGAGAGTAAATGCTTGAGAAAATTTGTTCGTTGTGTATGGCTGGAGCTTGGAGGGAGGGAGAGAAGTGGCGAGTGGGTGGCACATATTAAGAGATCAGATAAGGGACTAGAAGTCAGATTAAGGAGAATGTTATACTTTGCTAAGGTGTTTGGGCTTTATTCTATAGCAGTGAGAGACTAAAATATATACATATTTTAGCCAGTGAGTAATACGATCCTATTTTCATTTTAGAAATAACCCACTAATTTTGCATATATGATGAATACCACTACTTTTTTTTTTATTGTGTTGGTTATATATTTAAACTTTAGTGGCTTAAAATAACATATATTTATTATATCAGAGTTTCTGTGGGTCAGGAGTCCAGGCATGGCTTTGCTTGATTCTCTACTTCAGGATCTAACCTGAAAGCTGCAATTAAGGTGTTGGCTGGGCTGCACCCTCACTTCAAGAGCTGATTCCAGTAAAGTATTTGCGTGTGAGCCCATGTGGTTGTTGGCTGAAGCTTCAGCAGATGTGGAATTAAGAGCATCAAGTTTCTTGCTGGATGTTGGCTGAAGGCCACCCTTAGTTCCTTGCCACAACGCCTACTCCATCAGGCTGCTCCTAACATGGCAGGTTGCTTCTTCACAGCTAAAAAGGAAGACAGTCTTGCAGCAAGATGGACATGGCATCTTTTTAGCAATCATGCTCACATAATCGCATATATGCCCTCACCTTTGCCATGTTCTGTTGTTTAGAAGCAAGTCAAAGGTCACTGCCACATAGAAATGACTACACAAGGCAAGTTTCCAGAGATATTCAGACTTGTACTGGTAAATAACATATCTCCTTGCTCAAAGTTAGCCAAACAAAGTTTGAGGGCTGAGTTCCCAAGACCATCCTCACTTACACCAAGTATAAGATTAGGGGTTCCCAAAACTACCCTCACATACGATAATTTGACAGAAGCTGGATTTATGGAGCTTACTGAAAGCCATTATAGTTGTGGTTTATATACATAAACCAGAGGCCTGGTGCATGAAATTTGTGCACTGGGGGGGGGTAATCCCTCAGCCTGGCCTGCACCCTCTCCAATCTGGGATCGCTGAGGGATGTCTGACTGCCAGTTTAGGCCCCCTCTCACAATCTGGGACTGCTGGCTCCTAACCACTCACCTGCCTTATTGCCCCTAACCACTTCTGCCTGCCAGTCTGATCATTTCCTAACCACTCCTCTGCCAGCCTGATTAACACCGAACTGCTCCCCTGTTGGCCCGATTGCCCACAACTGCCCTCCCCTACTGGCTTGGTTGCTCCCAATTGTCCTCCCCTGCCGACCTGATCTTGTCCCCAACTACCCTCCCCTTCTGTTCTGGTTTGCCCCCAGCTGCCCTTCCCTGCTGGCCTGATCACCCCTAACTGCCTCTTCCTGCCTGATCACCCCTAACTGCCCTCCCCTGTTGGCCTGATCTCACCCCCAACTGCCCGTCCCTGTAGGCCTGATGTCGCCTCACCTGCCCTCCTCTGCTGGCCAATTTGGTTCTGATTGGTCAGTTTCTGATGTCAGTTAGCATCAAAAGCTCCACCGCCTAGGCAGCCATTGGCTCCTCACACTTTACCCAGATTTGGTTCTGATTGGTCGGTTTCTATGCTAGTCAGTGTCTCAGGGCCTGTCAGTGGGGCCTGATCAGAAAAGTGGGTCTGATTAGCAGCCCTGGTGGAGGCCTGGAGAGAAATGGAGGCATAACTGCTGGCCAGGCCCGGAGAGAAAGAGTGAGGCAAGTGCTGATCAACAGCTTCCACAGAGCTATGCATTAGACCCTGCCTCTCTCTTCGTGCCTCTCTTTGGACCTGATTCGAAGACTCCTTGCCCAGTCAGTGCTGGGTCGCTATGGCAACCCAGTGCCAACTGCAGGACTGACTTTCAGTTGGTCGAGCCTTCAGTCATGACCAGGGTTTTTATATATTGGGATATCATCCAAGAAGTGAGACATTAGGCATAGTATGGGAGGGTTCCAAAGTGCAGAGCTTCCATTATTCTCAGGATGCATTACCCTACTGGCTTTGATGTGAAACAGCAAACCTGATCTTGTCAACCAGAGAAGGGCTCCCAAGCCCTTTTCAGAGTTTTATTGGGGCTTTATTACATTGTCATGATCGATTCAGTGTCCATGTGGTTGAACTCAGCATCCAGGTTGACAGATTGCATGACCCAAAGTCCCCATCCTGAATCACCTGATCTTTTTTTTTTTTAATATATATTTTATTGATTTTTCACAGAGAGGAAGAGAGAGAGATAGAGAGTCAGAAACATTGATGAGAGAGAATCATCAATCAGTTGCCTCTTGCACACCCCCTACTGGGGATGTGCCCACAACCAAGGTACAAGCCCTTGACCGGAATCGAACCCGGGACCCTTCAGTCTGCAGGCCGACGCTCTATCCACTGAGCCAAACCGGTTTGGGCTGAATCACCTGATCTTTCAGTCTCTTTCTGACATGGCCAACCCAATATTGGGTATGACTAGCTCACCCTAAGATGTAATGTGATGACCCCAACTCTAAAGAAGGTTATTGGTTACCTTCTAAAAGCTAATAGCTAAGCCCAAACTTCTCATGGCTTTACAGTTCTTTACTGTGCAGTTCCCAGAATAAAATATGTTTGAAATTTATATTGTTTTCTGTTCTACAAAGAACTATTATATCCTATTAGAAAGCTTTTAGCTTTCTCTGCACCATAGTAAAAGATGGACGTTGTCTAAGACTTAAGAGCAGGCACTTATCCAAAACGGAGCGAGTCTTCTCTGTGGAGCTCTTTTTGGTGCCCCTGTCGCCTATGTGGGTTATATTTTTGAAGGTGTGCTGTCGGGCAGTTGGTTCTACCTCCTCATTGTTTCTCAGCAGCAGGCACATATAGTATAGAATTGAGTTTTGGAAACAAGGGTTTTCTAGGAGTTGTTTGTTTTTGGAAGAGGCTTACCGTGTTTCCCCGAAAATAAGACCTACTTACAGGTTTTCTTCTGAGTGAAATATAAGGCATCCCCCTGAAAATAAGCCCCCCATTCCCAGGCTAAACATGAGAGTTTTGGTCCACTGATTCTGAAAGAAATGGAGTCATAAGAAATTCACCAGGAAATTCAGGAATTGGATTGTTATGATGATGTTCCAGAGGATGATGACGTGATTGTCATTGAATAAATGAGTAAATTCTTGATGCTGTAGGATTCACAGTTTATCTGGTTTGTGTTGACAAGTACTGTACTACCGTACCGTATACAGGTAATAAATTTCCTTTATTTTCATTTAACAATAAATGTGTACCGTATTCTTCTTCATGGAAAAATAAGACATCCCCTGAAAATAAGACCTAGTGCATCTTTGGGAGCAAAAAATAATATAACACACTGTCTTATTTTCGGGGAAACAGGGTAGTTCTACTGACAAAGAACATGTAACTAACAAGTGGATTGCATTTCAGAAACTACAAGCTTGAAGAATCTTTTCTCTATTTCCTTCATCCTCTAACTTGAATTTAGGAGTCAACTCACATAAGCATTAGTTTTGTTCTATTTTTAACCTTCCCTTCATCTTGGTTAATTCTTTGTGTTTTATCTTCTTTATCTGGTGGTCTCGAGTCTAGCCCCTAGGGTTTCTTAGCCTCAGCGCTGTTGAAATTGTGGGCCCGAGCAGTGGTCGCCAACAGTGGTCTGCAAACCACTGGTGGTTGGTGAGGTTGGAACGGTTGGGACCGCTGGGCCAGATAATTCTTTTGGGAGGGACTGCTGTGTGCTTTACTGGACCGTTAGCAGCTTCCCTGCCTCTGCCCACTAGATGCCAGTAACTCCTCCACTCACCTCGGTGGAGGGCACAATGGTCTCAAGGCATTGCCAAGTGTCTCCTGGAGAGCAAAATCACCCCTGCTGAGAATCACCGAGTGGCCAGGATTATTCGAAGATTTTATGGGAAATCTAAGGTTTGAATCTCCATCTCAGATCTCATGCTTATGCCTGAAGTCCAATCAGTTGGTTAACCCAGAACTTCTCAAACTACAGGGTGACATTTAAAAGGAGGGAAGTGTGACTCAATATAAGGAAGAGTTCATGTCAAAAATGTATCAGATTTGCCGAAACCGGTTTGGCTCAGTGGTAGAGCGTCAGCCTACGGATTGATGGGTCCCAGGTTCGATTCTGGTCAAGGGCATGTACTTTGGTTGCGAGCACATCCCCAGTGGGGGTTGTGCAGGAGGCAGCTGGTCGATGTTTCTCTCTCATTGACATTTCTAGCTCTCTATCTCTCTCCCTTCCTCTCAGTAAAAAATCAATAAAATATATATATATTTAAAATGTATCAGATTTGTGAGTGTAATTTGTCTCAGTAGTATATAAATCTTTATATGGTGAATTTGCAACATATTGAGGTTTTAATGTCAGACATGTCCATGATTATGTGATACTTAATTACATAGTTATACTTATTCAGGCAATTGGAACTTATAAAAAAAACTTTGGATTTTTAGCTGCCATGATTTAATTTTGTTTCCAGCTGCAAGGATGTTTTATTTCTAAGGTTTAGACAAAACAGACTGGGAATCAGGAAATGAGTTTGGTTTAGGGGTCATGTGAATTCTCTGCAATAGTGAAAGAACGTAGAAGAGAGATTTATTTCTTCCGTTTTGTTCCCATGGAGGTGGTCAGTGTGTTACATGATATGCATACGTCTCCATTTTAGATTAGTGGCTCCTCTTCAGAAATAAAGGCAAAATGTATAGTATTTCAGGTAATATTTAAACACAAGCTAAACATTCTCAACTAGTATTATTGTGAGCAAATTTATGAAATACTCTTCATTTTTATTTCTTTTCTATAAGGATATTGGACTTTTATGTTTATTAATCAAGCTTAGGTTCATGGTATGATTGGATTAGTTGATAGTCATAGAGTTCAGCCTAGTAGCTTACATAACGATTACTTTGAGGTGTAATAAGGAAATAAATACATTTTTATCTTTTTCTTTCCTGTTATAAATATCAGATCAACTGGGTTTATCTATAGCTCTGGTAGGTATCTGTAGCTTGGATGTGCAAGTTGAAGTCCTTTATTCTTCACTTTCTCCTAAAGAAAGCAATGGGTGTTATTTGTCCTTTTTGTTTAGTTTTGTTTTAAAGAGAAATAGTTGGGGCAGGCTCCTTGCAGGATATTCTTAGAGTAAAAACAGAAGGGTGTGAGCTTGTCTTCCCTGGGCCTGTGTCTGGGAGCCCTCTGTGCTGTGTCCGTGTATGCAGGCCGTGGAGGGAGCCGAGCCGAGCGCACCCTTCCTCCTGATGCGCTGGAAGGGCTTCACCGTGCCTGCCTGCCTGGCGGGCTGTCCAATGCTAGCAAGGCTGCGCAGTAGATGGTGTTAGAACGTGTTTGTTGCCTGTATATGACGTAAGCACCCTCCCGTCTCCCTAAGGAAACTTCAGTCAAGTCTCTCTTGTTCACTGATCTTTTGTTTGAATAGAATCTTGGAAGGGACCCAAAGACTGCTGATCCATTCTAGGGTCTCGGACAGACCTACATGTGCGAAAGGCAGCTGACTTTTGGGGAGCAGCTAGATGCGGCAGGTGCTGGTCAGACATGCTGAAATCCTGGTTCTGGCTTGCTGGCTACCTGTGACTGTCATGGGCTTGTTACAGTTGTTGTTATGTACACTATTTCTCTTTATCCTTAAGCAATTATATGAGAACCACCTTCCTTATGGAAATGAAGAAAGGGAAGCTTCTAGAATAAATAACTTTCTGAAATTAGCTATTTCAGAACTATGAAATCAGGCTTCTACCCAGATGCATCTGATTTCAAATTCCTTATTATAAATTGCTAGATTGTGCAGTTTTATCCTTCACTAAGGTTGTTCTTTGAAGATGAAAATATATTTTCTTTTATCGGTTTATGAGATAAAAATAGAAGCTCCAAAACTCTGAAAATTGTGGGGTTTTGTTTATTAAGAGTGAAGAGGTAAAATAAGAAGTTCCCCATCTCTATACTCATCTCACCCTGGAAGTGTGTTTTTTTCCACTCTGACCAGCCCAGTGGTCGGCAAACTCATTAGTCAGCAGAGCCAAATACCCACAGTACAACAATTGAAATTTCTTTTGAGAGCCAAATTTTTTAAACTTAAACTTCTTCTAACGCCACTTCTTCAAAATAAACTCTCCCAGGCCGTGGTATTTTGTGGAAGAGCCACACTCAAGGGGCCAAATAGCCGCATGTGGCTCGCGAGCCGTAGTTTGCCCACCACGCAATCAGTCAGTTCCTACTCACCTGAAGCCTTCTGCTTCTCCACCACGTCCTGGCCATCCTCCGGCAGCAACATCACTTTTCATAGTTTCTGCCACTTTAGCATTTGATGTCTTTCCTCCTTGTGTCAGAATTATTATTAACTTATATTAATAAATCTTTATGTAATTATTCTGTTTGATCTTCATTAAAATTTTTAATAACAATTTTATTTAGATAATTCACATCTCATACTTCACCCTTTTAAAGTATATAATTCAGTAGTGTTTTAGTATTTCATCATCACAATCAATCTTAGAAGATTTCATCACCCATAAAGAAACCTTCTACCCATTAGCTGTCACTCCCACTTTCCCTCGTTCCTCTTCCTCCTAGCCCCGGCAGCCAGGAATCTCTGTCTTTATAGATTTGCCTATTCTGGACATTTCCTATAAAAGGAATGATAGAATATGTGGCCTTTTCTGACTAATTTTTCACTAGCATAATCTTTTCATGGTTTATCTATGTTGCAGTGTGTATTATTACTTTATTTCTTATTTTGGCTGAATAATATTTCATTGTGTGGATATACCACATTTTGTTCATCAATTGGTTACCAAAACGGGGACCTGGCCCTTGGTGAGTCTGCCTAGGGCTAGCCGGTAGTGTGCAGGTTCTTGAATTTGTGTGCAGGAAAAAATTCACAACACGAGTCCAGGTAACCATGAGGGGATGTTTATTAAAGGTGGGGCAGTAAAACAAGAAAGGACGTAGTATAGAAAAAACAAGAGGGCTGGGAAGCAGAGGAAAGGGGGCCTTGGGAAGAGTTCAGGGTGAGCCTGGGACGTGGGGTCCGTTAGGGTGAGGAGGTGCAGGCCTGGGGGGGAAGTGGAGGGAGGGAACTTGGGGGCTGCTCCGAGAGGAGACAGTCTGTCCCCTGTCTCACAGGGGAGGCTCCAGCAGAATAGCAGCAGCTTTCCAGGCGGGCTCCTCCGGCCCTGGTCTCCCTGATTGGTCAGTGCCGAGGCCGGGGGCTGTCAGTCATCGCAACTGGTCCTGGCGTCGCCCCCCTGGTGTTGCTGCTTTTCTGGGCCTGGAGCTGAAATTCAGCTGAAGCCTGGATGTCACCTGTGCGGAGGGGACCTCGTGTGTCTGCTGCAAATCGCTGTCAGTGTGTTCGCTCTCTGCCTCAGTTTCCCTGTTCTACCTGTCCTGGCTTCTCTAATGGATGGACATGAAGGTGTGCTTTCTGTCTCTTGATGGTTAATACTGCTCTGAACATTTCTGTGCATGTTTTTGTATGAGCCTGTGCTCATTTTTCTTGGGTATGCACTGAGGAAATAGAGTTTTACATATCTGAACCTGCATATTGTCCAAATGCTATGTCAAGGTGATGGGCTTTTTAAGGATCTGCCAGGCTGCTTTCTAAAGCCGCTTTACCATTTGCTGTCCCTGCCAGTTCTGCATGAGGGCTCCCCTTCTCCACCTCCTTGCCGACACTTGGTATTTTGTCTTTTTATTATAGCTGTCCTATGTGTGTGAATGGGTATCTCATGTGGTTCCCATTGATAGTTCTGTGATGGCTCTTCAGTAATTTTTAAATTAGTCTAGGTAAGAAACAGTCTATTTATAATTTCTTGTGTCTTAAAACACCCACAGTATTTTCCACATATTAATTCATAATAAATTTTTACATTTATAATCCTATTTTAAAAATTTCAATAAAGGGGTAGGTGGTCCTTAAATTTCTTTGTAATCTTTATGGAAAGTGGGCTTTCCCCACATCACCAGCATTTTGCCCTGACTTTTACCCTCGCACCCGTACCGTATGTGTCTCAGTCCCACATAGGTACTCCATTTCTTGACCTCTCATTGCTAAGCCTACCCACCAGATGACTTGAGGAATGTTAATTAAAGGAAAGAATGGAATGCTGTCTGTTCATTTTGGATTGTGGAGCTTGTTCCTGGGGACAGGTGGATACTATTTCTGCTAATAACTTACAGATATAAAGAGCATTAGAGGTTTCATTTAATCTGGCACTTCCAAAAAAAAAAGACAACTTGAAAATTGCTTCTAAAATAGTGTGTTACATGTCTGGTCTTTGCATATTGTCCTCATTGTTTATTCTTTGGATTTTCTGTATAGATAGCCCCACGTTTGTGTGTTCATTCCTTTTTTATTATTTTTTAGTATATTTTATTGATTTTTTACAGAGAGGAAGCAAGAGGGATAGAGAGCCAGAAACATCAAAGAGAGAAACATCAATCAGCTGCCTCTTGCACACCTCCTACTGAGGATGTGCCCGCAACCAAGGTACATGCCCTTGACCGGAATCATAGCGAGGACCTTTCAGTCTGCAGGCCGACGCTCTACCCACTGAGCCAAACTGTTTTGGCTGTGTGTTCATTCCTTATTTGAAGAATTCTATGAAATGTTAGCCTGATAAATCAAGAAAGTTCATCACAGCAGGTATATCATCTCTATCCTAAGGTATAGTTAAAATACTATAGGTACTAGGTAATTTTTAAGGTTTTAACAAGACATCAAAACCCATCTGTTTAAATTTTAAAGGAACTTTATTCAACTTTAACATTATGTAAATAAACATTAGCTAGCGCACATATAAGTTCCTAATTAATTGTACTAGAAAAATAGAACTGTTTATTAATGTTGATATACTTTCTTGTGTTAATATTAACATTGTGAACAAAGTAGTTATTTATTAGCAAATCTTTATGTAATTAAAACAAAGAAATTTTTCTTGAGTGAATGCTAAGTGTCTGGTTATCAGATCATTCATTCAACTAATTAAAGCATAGTATGCTAATGATATTCTAAGGCCACTCAACAACTTGTTATGATGTGCACTGACCACCAGGGGGCAGATGGTCCAACTGGTAGGATAGCTTGCGGCTGGGGTCTGACCAAACGGAACTGAGTGAGATGGGCCAGAGATGCCCTAGAGCCCTCCTTTGGTCCATCCCCTGCTGGCCAACCTCCCTTGTCCCTCCCCTGCCCAGATCGTGCACTGGTGAGGTCCCTTGGCCTGGCCTGCATCCTCTTGCAATCCAGGCTGAGGGGAACTCCCCCCCGCCCCCCCAAGTGCATGAATTCCGTACACTGGGCACCTAGTTTACTATAAAACATTTATTCCAGTTAAAATGAACACAGTAAAGACTGTTTTGGAATTTTCTAAAATTTGCTAAGTACAGATTGTAATGAGATAATTTGGTGTTTTTTAGTTAACCAAACACAGAATTTAAAATTCTGTTGCTTTGAAGCTCTGAGGGAAAAACAGGATTAATTTATTTCATGAATCTCCATGCCTGGGGTCCTTAGTAGGGTGGCATCTTTTGAAAAAAGTATCATCTTAAGCACTAAGTGGTAGGGCCAAGGGGTAGATTCGGTGATGGTAATAAGTTTCAAGACACTTTTCTGGAGATCAGGTAAAAAAAAAAAAAAAAAATTATTCCTTAAGTGAATGGCTGCCTATTACAAGAATGTAACCTGTTTGCATTTAAATAGTCCTCCTAGTAATTCAAAGCTTTTGATGCTTCTTCTTTCATCATTCTTAGAAAAATTACTGTTAATAGAAAAGACATACTCACTTTTTCTCAATATAAAATTTTTATGTTTAAAGTTTAGTTTTTTATTTCCACTTGTTCTAATTTATATTTTTTAAGACTTGTATCATTTTGAGTAAATTCTAATCCTATATAATTATGAAGATGGTATACCAATACCTTAAATTCAAGTATTTGATTTTATGCTAACACATAATTCTTCATCTATTACCGTGAGCTATAAGTTTATGAAGCCATGAATGCATACCTATATAGTTTCTGGCCATTCTTGACTTCCATAATAATAAGGGTCAGCATTTCCTTCTGTTCCTTCTTGTTCCGAGTCTTCTGGGTTATCCTCATGCTCTTCACTATCAGGGTCATCTTGAAATCTCCCTAAGACTTGGGTCTTCAGCTGTATTGTTTGACCATTAGTACTTCTTTGTTCACCATAATAAATACTATGTATATGAGGGAAGCAGAGGGAAATGTATGAGCTTATTGGCTCTTTTAACTTGTTTTGGTCCACACGAATGTATGTTAAATGGTGGTAATATAGTGGGTCAACAGATGGACACATCGCTGTAACATTGATATCTGAAAATACAAATTAAAAATTAGTCTTGCTATATTTCATTCATCATCCTGTATCAGATTTTGTTAAAATGTTATGCAGATCTACTTTTATTAATTAGAATACTTATAAGTGTAATTAGGTTTAATTATTTTTACAGTTACTCAAGTAATAAAATGAAAATAAGTCTATAAATGAATTTTATATTAAAATAAATAACTTCATTGGAAACTTAGTAATTTAAATAATAAATTATTAAAGTAATAAATTCTTAGTAGAAACAGTCTCAAAAAGAAAAAAAATCTTCTATAGTCCCACTACTCAGAATACACATATTTCTTTATATATGCTACAGTACTGTTTCTCAATGTTTAAGATCATAAACTTTAATAGGTAAAACTATAAAGTTTACACCTTTCTCTGCGGCCAATTTAATACCATTTTTCTAGACACACTACTCAAGATACTCATTTTTCTTTATATGCTCCACAGTACTATTTCTTAGTGTTCAAGGTGACAACATTTAATAGAAAAGAATATAAGCCGAAACCGGTGTGGCTCAGTGGTAGAGCGTCGGTCTGCGGACTGAAAGGTCCCAGGTTCGATTCCGGTCAAGGGCATGTACCTTGGTTGCAGGCACATCCCCAGTAGGGAGTGTGCAAAAGGCAGCTGGTTGATGTTTCTCTCTCATCGACGTTTCTAGCTCTCTATCTCTCTCCCTTCCTCCTCTCTGTAAAATATCAATAAAATATATATATATTTTAAAAAAAAGAATATAAAATTTATAGCATACCTTTCTCTGGGACCAGTTTCTCCCATTTTCCTAGCCAACTCTATTTATTTATTTATTAAAAATATATTTTATTGATTTTTTTTACAGAGAGGAATAGAGAGTTAGAAACATTGATGAGAGAGAATCATTGATCAGCTGCCTCTTGCACACCCCCTACTGGGATGTGCCCGCAGCCAAGGTACATGCCCTTGACCGGAATCATAGCGAGGACCTTTTAGTCCGCAGGCCAAAGCTTTATCCACTGAGCCAAACCAGTTTCGGCTTCCTAGCCAACTTTAAAGCAACTATTTTCAGCAATGTATAAAGCATAAAGTATGTCTTTAAAAAATAACGAAAATTTACGTACTTTCAATTTCATTATTTTCTAGGTACAGGTGTTCTAAATTTCTTGGAATATAGAATGCTTGCTTCAGTTTGTTGTGTCCAACATTAAGCTCTATAAGGTTGGAAAGATTAAAAATATTATATGGGATGTCTTGTAGTTTGTTGTGGGACATTCTTAGAGCATGAAGTTTTGGAAGTTCATTGAAGTAACCTTCTGGTATAGAAGAAATTGAATTATTTTCTAAAGACAGATACATAAGTGAAGAAGGCAAACCAGGAGGCATTGATTCTAATCTATTATGACATAGGTTGAGCTGCATTAATTTTTCCATTTTGGCTAGGTGTTTTTCTTGTAACATAGAATCATCAAGATGATTATAACAGAGATCAAGCATAGTCAAGTTTACTAGTCCATTCATGGCATTTGTCTGCAGCCTGGAGATGGCATTGTAACCAAGAAGAAGTCTTTCCAAAGATTTAGGAAGAGGAAATGGAAATTCTTCTAAGTTGTTATGCTGTAGTTGAAGTTGTAGTAGATTTGACAATTTAGCAAACACTCCCTGATCAATCTTTTGAGATTTAATTTTGTTGTGGCTGAGATTGATTTCTTTAAGATGAGTTGCATTGATAAATGAATCTGCGGTCACAGCCTCAATTTCATTGAACTGAAGATAGACTTGCTGAATGTGTGCTGGAATATTTGGGATACGCTGGAGTTTGCGATGATCACAGTACATGGATAATGGAAAGTTAGGTGGACAGAAGCATTCACTGGCACAGCCTAAAGCCTGTGGATGAAAAGGCACTCGATAGTCCACATTTTGATGAAAATGGAATTCTGGTTGGTAAACATCATCTGTCTCTTGGTCATAATCTTCATCCCATTGATAACTTTCATATTGACAATATACTTTGCCTCCAAGAAAGAAGAAAAGGATGCACACTGGACTTAAAAAGCCCATAGTTTCTTTTTGTCCTATTGCAAGGAAAAAAGAAAATATATTGTGGGAAAAGTAAGTGAAATTTAGAAAACTTTTTGTATAAGTTGAGAGATGCACATATATATCTATTGAAATACTAGAGGCCTGGTACATGAAATTCGTGCATGGGGGAGTGGGGTTCCTCACCTAGCCTGCACCCTCTCCAATCTGGGACCCCTCAGGATTGTGACCCCACAGGGATTGGGCCTAAACCAGCAGTTGGGTATCCCTCTCGCAATCTGGGACCCCTGGTTCTTAACCGCCTGCTTGCCTGCCTGATTGCCCCCTAACTGCTCCCCTGCCTGCTGCCCTGATTGCCCACTTACTGCTCCCCTGCCTGTTGGCCTGATCACCCCCTGACTGCTCCACTGTCAGCCTGATGCCCCTAACTGCTCCCTTGCCTGCCTGATCGCCTCTAATTGCCTCTGCCTGCTGGCCTGATTGCCCCCTCACTGCTCCCTTGTCGGCCTGATCACCCCCTGACTGCTCCCTTGCTGGCCTGATTGCCCCCTAACTGACCTCTCCTGCCAGCCTAATCACCCCTAACCGCCTGTGCCTCAGCCCCTGCCACCGTCGCATTGTTTGCAAGAACGTCCAGAAGATGTCAGTCTAATTAGCATATTACCCTTTTATTAGTATAGATATAAAAAAATGTCTAGAATGAATAGAAAACACTCAAGCCAAAATTAAAATAGCCCAAGTGCCCATCAGTAGGTGATTGGTTAAAGAAGCTGTACATTTATACAATGGAATACTATGAGGCTATAAAAAAGAAGGAATTCTTACCTTTTGCAGTAGCATAAATGGACCTAGAAGGTATGCTAAATGAAATAAGCCGGCAGAGAAAGGCAAAGACCATGTGATCTCACTTATATGGGAATCTAATGAATAAAATAAACTGATGAACAGAAGAACTCCAGCGGCCTGGAACAGACCGACAACTGTCAGGGGGAAGGGAGGGGGGCTGGGTGGAGAAAAAGGTTGTGTAAGTAGCAGTAAGGATGTTCTGTCTTTTTTAAAGTCACATATTGCATCGAACCAGACTAAATAACCATCTTTTAAGAGAATCTTAGTTTGTCTTGCTAGTTTACTAGTGTATAGATTTGCAATTACAACATGATGTTTCTCAACTCCAGAGTCAGTGTTTCCTTCACTGTAAATGCTGGGTGTTCTTATGGCTATTTGGTCTCTTGATGAAACACTATGTTTTAATCAGAGAGCTCTTATCTAAGGGATGCTTTCTTATTATTAAGCAAAATTTCTCACTGCAACTTGTATACTGATACTCTTTTCTGCCCTTCAGGAGGACATGGAACACTTTCTTTTATGTGAGAGATTTAGATAGTAAAAACAGCTATCATGTTTCTTTGTGGGTTTTTTTGTTTTTTTTTTTTTTTTTGCCAAGGCTAACCATGACTTCAGATTTTCCTGATGAAACAGTTTTCAAAATCCAGTCATTTAATCTCTGAGGCACATGTAACCCTGAGCAGGAATCCAACCATGATTCATACTGTGTTTTCCCGAAAATAAGACATCCTCCAAAAATAAGACCTACTTACAGGTTTCCTTCTGAGTGAAATATAAGGCATCCCCCCGAAAATAAGGCTCCCTCTAGGCTAAACATGAGAGATTTGGTCCACTGATTCTGAAAGAAATGGAGTCACAAGAAATTCACCAGGAAATTCAGGAATTGGATTGTTATGATGATGTTCCAGAAGATGATGACATAAGATTGTCATTGAATAAATGAGTAAATTCTTGATACTGTAGGATTCACAGTTTGTCTGTGTCCCAGAAAGAGAAGATAGAAGTAGCAGCAAAGATATGCAGCTGCGTGGGCCATGGCATGTAGGAGTGTCAGAACCTTACTGTTACATAGCTGGACCTTGAAAAGAATGTGCTCATCAGAACTCTGAATTTTGTGTTAAGGAGGTGAAGTGATAGAACAAAAAGAAAAAAAAAAACAGAGAGAAGTCATGGACAAGGAAAACAATGTGATTGTGGGGAGCGGGAGGGGGAGAGGAAGAGAAGGTAAGAGGGGATAAATGGTGATGGGCGGAGGCTTGATGTGTGGTGAACCACAATGCAGTGTACAGATAGTGTGTTGTAGACTTGTGCACCTGAAACCTGTATAATTTTGTTAACTACTGTCACCCCAATAAAGCCAATGAAATGGGGAAAAATATTAGCAATCATCAATTAGTAATCTTACATTTGAGGATTAACTCTGATTAACAGAGTCAGAACTCTGTTGTCCAATAATTACGATAATGAAGACCTTATGATAATGAGATCTCTCTAGAAATGAAGCGATTCTTAGTGCATCTGCTTTGGCCAGCTAAGAAGACCTAAGGTTTCTCTTCTAAATCTGAGCTTGTCATCATTGTCCTTACTTCTTGAGAAGCGGGGGCCCCAGAACTTAGCCTTGTGACTATCAGTAACTTCCTGGTGTGAAATCTAGCCTATCTCCATCAATATGCCCATTATCTTCTATTCCTCTTACTTCTGTTCCTTTTCAACGTCACCCATAATAATTGTCCATTACAATGATCTCTTATTTCAATGAACCTTTTCTCAGTCATTTACTAAGCATATTTTTATTACTTTTGACCTTTTTAAAAAATATATTTTATTGAATTTTTACAGAGAGGAAGGTAGAAAGATAGTTAGAAACATTGATGAGAGAGAAACATCGATCAGCTGCCTTCTGCACACCCCCTACTGGGGATGTGCCTGCAACCAAGGTATATTCCCTTGATCGGAATCAAACCTGGGACCCTTCAGTTCACAGGCCGACGCTCTGTCCACGAGCCAAACTGGCTTCGGCTACTTTTGACCTTTAAGTTCTATAATTTATGCCTTGTTTCCTATAGGATAATTCATACCAAAACATTATAACTCACTGTCAAGCATCTCATTTCCTGTCCTCTAATTTTTGACAGAACCTACTAAAGTTCACGCTGTATAAATGCTCAACATTTTGTTGAATGAATGATTGGATTAACAAATCAATATATTTCATCTCATCAACAATGCTCATTAATTACTATTGATTGAGAACATTAATGTTCTTAATGTTGATTATTTCTAGGCATTTATTTCATCACAGATATTTCTTTAAATGAACATGGTCATAGAGAATGTGGCTGTTCCCTTGTCTATTGAATGTGTCTCCATCACAATATACTGTAGTCTTCATTTTCCTTTTACATTAGGTGGTAGAAAAATCACAAATGTGAAAAGGAAAGTAAAATACAAGTTACCAGTTTTAAAAACTACCTTTTGTGAATTTTCCATATTATAGCAATAAAAGTTTTAATGTTATAACATTTCTCTAATTTAGAAAAAGGCACTCCTGCTTTCATCAGAAACATTCTAAGATGAGATAGACTTTGTTCTTGAAAGTTTAAAGTTGTTGGAAAGCCTCATAGAATTTTATTATTTTAAAATAGACTTAATTGCTTTCTTGGCATGCCACAGAAACTAGAATATAAGAAACTAAGTATTAGTATATGATTCAGAATTTTTAAAAGCAGATTTAAATTTAACTCTGTAGAATTAGTATGTCATCACTGTTACACCCAAAGGCCTAAGGAAATAAGGCTCTTTTATTATTAAAAATACAAAAGTTTCAAAATTCTTTTTAGCCATAACACATTTTGATCTTTTTAGCCATAACACATTTTAATCAAAACTCAAGAAACTAGACCCTTCAGGACTGGATAGAGCACTCAGATCTTTGAGAAAGGCAAATGAAAACAGAAACATTCTTATACCAAGGATTTGTCGGTGGAGAGTGAAACTTGTACCAACACCCAGCACCCTGCCCCCGGCCTCTGCACTGCTCAGGGCTGTGGCTCTCGGGCAAACTATTCCATTAATCTAAAACCTTTCATTCAAAACAAAAATATATATAAACAAAGACTATATAGTGGTTAGATCTTAAGTTAGAAAATTCACTATAATACTTCTTTCCCTGAATAATTTGGCTAATCAGAGTTTTAATGTAGCTTTTACCAGATATTGCTTCCAAAAGTTGTGCTTTTATGATGGTTACAAATCTATTTTAACATCAAACAAATCAAATATACTTTCTATTTTAAAAAGTAGGAATACTTTTTTAAAAATGGAAAATTATTTTATCATCATACCTGTTGAGTTTGCTTTAGTTTTCAGGGGTTGATGAGTTTGCAAATCCTGTAAATGAATCAGAAATTCCTAAAGTCTTTAACTCAGTCTCTTAAAAATCCACAGTAACTGTATGCTCAAATAGGGCTGTCTCTTGAATCACTGTTGCAATTTAAGCACATATAATCTGCCTGGAAAACACTTGGGTTGAATTAAAATTATGTACTTCTTTTCATTATCCAAAACTTTGTGGATTCAAATTAAGATGCTTGTGTTCTTGGTCAGATTTATGTGGCTTACTTCTTTCTTTTTCCCTTAAGTTTGGTTTGAGGTGTGGCAAGAATTTCCTCTAATATGAAGGGCAAACATAGCTAAAAGAAACAGCATGTACTGATTACTGTTTTTATTTTCATTTTCATGCCAAAGAATTCTTCAAATTAAGGCCCACTGTAACCTCAAGCACAGTGTCTCAGCAATTTAAGGTGGAACTCAGAATTATTTGGAGACCTTGTTTGTCTGATTCCCTAATGTTCATACCAGTGCTTTCTTTCATTAAGACTAAGACTAGGATTAGAAACATAGTATTTCACATCTAGTTAATTTTTTAAATGAAATAGATTGTTATTGGTGATGCAGATTAAATATATAACTTTTTCATTCAAAGAATTATATCTTCTATTAGCTATCACCTTGCTCCCGAATATACTCATTAGAATGGCTTCTAATAATTTTCAAAATAAAAATTAATGTCTAAGTTTATAGAATTCAGTATTTTGCCCTCAGAAAGTATATCTTTAGTTTGCCTGTTATTAGCAGTATAAAAAACACGTACATAACATTGATAAGATGGAATTAGAATCTTCTGCTGACCAATGACCACTACCTTTATTTTGCAAATTTAGGACATTTTCTGATTTACTGAATTGTCTCTCCTATGTTTTTATATTAATGTTTTCATATTTTAAAAAGATAGTTAACTTGTATCTCTTGGCAGTGAATTTTTCTAGTTCATTCCTTGGGAGATTCTTTCAAGATTATGCAAAGTAATAAGGTAGAGTAAATTCTGGAATTCATTTTGCTTTTGCTTTCCATTCAAAATAATGTTTGTCATTGGTTTTTACAAAGAATTCACACTATTTTGTTATACTTCAGATTTTTAAAAAGCTACAATAATTCAAGTGATATTTTGGCAATATTGAAAATTCTCATTTATTATTTGAGACACTGGTATGCAAAACATGGCTGACCAAATTTGGGCCAAGATTTCATCTTGTTACTGATCTTTTCCATATGTTTCCTGTTAGTCTTTGTTCTTAAACCTCAGGCTTCCACAGGGCAGAAAGCAAATATGTGTACTTTTCTCAAAAATCATTTTCATGCTCTCACAGTTCTTTGGATGATTAATTTACAATCAGCTTGCTTTTTCTGTAATTTTTCATTTACTCTGTGATTTGAATTTATGATAATGATTATGTTGTTCACGTTCCTAACAAATGTGAAAAAATATTTACCAATAGATAGCTTG